>CM066319.1:135954982-137154982 GCA_033807775.1 Saussurea involucrata | reverse complement strand
ACGGCATATGTAGTCGTCGTTCTCCCATTTGTTTTTACGTCGGATTGCCTCCAAAGGTGAATCTTCATCGATCTCCGGCATGGGGGTGCTAAGAACATACGCAACCTTCAAAGTGGTGAGAAGAAAGTGCATCTTCTTTTGCCATCGACGAAAATCGTTTCGTAGAAACTTCTCTAGTTTGCCGAATTTCGAAGTCATATCACGAACGGATTCCTCTCGATTTGCCATCGTTAATCAAACAGAAATTGTTGTATTTGAATGTTAGATCTTTTATAATTGTATGATGGTGTCGAGACCGGATAATCTTAAGAATCGTGTCGGAAAGGCACTTTCCGAATACAACAATTCGACCCTATAAGCCTTGGGTTCACGAACTTTGTATTGGGATAATTCTTAAGATTTTCTCACACGAAAGGCTATGATATGAGAACTATATATCGTTATCCAAATTCTCGATCACATATTTATAGAAAGAAATCGACGGTTACAAGAGGTTACAAGCGGTTGAGAAACGGTTACAACCGTTTATGGATAAGATCAAAAGAAAACTACAACCGAATTGGAAGTTCTAGACATTAATATTTTCCAGCAAAAACTGACAGCACTTATTAGCGACAGCTGATAGCTTTCAGCGACAACTTTCAGCATTTCAGCGACAGCCCTTAGAAAAATTCTAGTCTTTTCGAACTTCGACACCGCTTTAAGGCGATCTAAGATGATAATGGAAACTTGTAAGTGTGCACTCCGCACCTCCTAACTTACGTATGTTTGCCTTATCATCTTAATCGATCTCAATTAAATCACAATTACACCAAAATGATTGATGACACTAAAATCACCAACAACTTTTCTGTCTGTCTTGAGCTACTTTCAATCGTTCCCGAATCTGAGTAATCTTATCCGCGGTTAACTGAACTATATCTGTCCCTGCTAATTGCTTTTCTCCCACTTCATTCCAACACAGAGGCGTTCGGCATTTTCTACCATACAGAACTTCAAACGGTGCCGCTTGTATGCTGGAATAATAACTGTTATTGTAGGCAAATTCAATCAACGGCAAATGCTTATCCCACGATCCCCCAAAATCAACAATGCAGGCCCGTAACATATCTTCCAAAGTCTGAATCGTTCGTTCACTCTGACCGTCAGTTTGAGGATGATACGCTGTACTTAGCTTTATCTGGGTTCCCATTTCTTTTTGAAAACTTCTCCAAAATCTTGAAGTAAAACGACTATCACGATCTGAGATAATCGAGATTGGAACTCCATGTCGAATTACTATTTCATCGATGTACAATTTGGCTAGTCTTTCTAACGGATAGGTTTCTTTTATCGGTAGGAAGTGAGCAGACTTTGTCAACCGGTCAACGATCACCCAAATTGCGTCAAACCTTTTCGGAGTTTTTGGTAACTTCGTGATGAAATCTGTAGTAATCTGATCCCATTTCCACATTGGTATTTCCAAACATTGTAACTGCCCAAAAGGCTTTTGATGTTCAATCTTTACTTTCTTACAAGTGGTACAACCTTCCACATGCCGGGCGATACTTCTTTTCATTCCCGACCACCAATAAAATTGTTGTAGATCCTTATACATCTTATTAGTACCCGGATGAATAGAGAAACGAGACTGATGAGCTTCTTGTAGTACCCGATCACGTAAACCACCCAAACGAGGCACCCAAATCCTGCTATCCAAACACAGTAACCCACGATCATCCTTTACAAGCAATGCTGATATCCCCACTAACCGTTCTGGTTTCAATTGTTCCTCTTGGAAAGCTTCTACTTGACACTTCTTCAATTCGTCAAAGATGTTAGGTAGAAGTTCAGCTCGTAATGCAATTGCCTTTATTGTTCCTCTTCTCTCTTGGCGACTCAGTGCATCAACTACCACATTTGCTTTCCCCGGATGATAAAGAATTTCGCAGTCGTAATCATTCAACAATTCTAACCACCTTCTTTGCCTCATATTCAATTCCCGCTGATCGAAAAGATGTTGGAGACTCTTATGATCGGTAAAAATTTGACATTTAGAACCGTAGAGATAATGTCTCCAAATCTTTAGCGCGAAAACAACGGCTGCGAGTTCAATGTCGTGTGTAGGATACTGCCGTTCATGATCCTTCAGTTGTCTAGAAGCATAAGCAATAACTTTCCCACGCTGCATTAGTACACATCCCAATCCCAGTTTGGAAGCATCACTGTAAACAACAAATTCATCGGAACCTTCAGGTAGTGATAGTATCGGCGCGCTACAGAGTTTCTCTTTCAATATTCGGAATGCTCCATCCTGTTCTGCTTTCCATTCAAACTTTATATTCTTTCGGGTCAGCTTGGTCAGAGGCATTGCAATGCGAGAGAAGTCTTGTATAAACTTTCGATAGTAGCCGGCTAAACCCAGAAAACTTCGTACTTCGGTTGGCGTTCTCGGCGGTTCCCACTTTTCAATTGCTTCTACTTTCATCGGATCAACTTGAATACCTTTCTCGGAAACTACATGCCCCAGAAACTGAACTTCCCGTAGCCAGAATTCACATTTAGAAAATTTAGCATACAACTGTTCCTTCTTCAACAACTCCAGAATCAAACGAAGATGACGTGCGTGCTCTTCTTCTGATCGAGAGTAGATAAGGATATCATCGATAAACACAATAACAAATTTATCGAGATATAACTTACATACTCGATTCATTAAATCCATAAAAGCAGCTGGAGCGTTCGTCAGTCCAAAAGGCATCACTAAGAATTCATAGTGACCATACCTTGTGCGGAAAGCAGTTTTCAGAACGTCTTCTTCTTTAACCTTCAGTTGGTGATAACCAGATCTCAGATCAATCTTGGAGAAATAGCAAGCTCCAACTAGTTGATCAAAGAGGTCATCAATTCTGGGAAGCGGGTACTTGTTCTTGATCGTGTGCTTATTCAGTTCCCGATAATCAATACACATCCTCATCGACCCGTCTTTCTTTTTCACAAACAACACTGGTGCTCCCCACGGCGAAGAACTAGGTCTGATGAAGCCCTTATCTGAAAGATCTTGCACTTGCGTCATCATTTCTTTCATCTCTGGAGGTGCCAGACGATATGGTGTACGGGCAACAGGAGCGGCTCCAGGAATCAGATCTATACCAAACTCTACTTGTCTAACGGGCGGAAGACTAGTCAAATCTTCTGGGAAAACTTCCGGAAATTCACTAACGACGGGAATATCTTCCAACTTATTCTTTTCTAATTTAGTATCTATCACATACGCTAAATAACTCTGGCAGCCTTTACTAACACACTTACGAGCTTTTAACATAGATATAAGGCACGACTGACGATTTCTACGATCACCATAAATCACAACCGGTCCCCTCTCGGGTAATACCACACTAATTATCTTCTTATTGCAAACAATATTAGCCTGGTGCTCCGCTAACCAATCCATTCCCACTACCACATCAAACTCAATTAAAGCCATAGGAAATAACTGGATAGGTACTCCACACCATCTATGTCTATAACACAACTATCAAATACCTCTCTAACTGATACTTGACTATCATTTGCTGTATCTACCATTAACGCATGATTTAACACTTTAGGCTTTAAATGCATATAAGCAGCAAAAGAAGGCGACATAAATGATCGGTTTGCACCGGAGTCAAATAACACTTTAGCACGTGTAGAGTTTATCAAAAATGTACCTGTAACCACATCAGGAGTTTCCTCCGCTTCTTGCGCGGTCATTTGAAAGGCACGACCCCTTGCTCTTGGTAGCTCTGGTCTTGGTACTACTGGCCTAACACCTATTGGTCTTACTGACGAACCACCCTATTGTACTCTTCCCCGTGGACAATCTGACTGAATGTGATTGGGAGAATTGCATGAGAAACAAAATCGAGTTACTTGGCAGTCTTTAGCAATATGATCGGTCTTTCCACACTTGTAACAAACTCGAGGATCAACTTGATAATTTCCTTGATGAAAACGGTTGCATATTGGGCAAGGTCTTTCAGCTGGTCTGAAGGGTGTATGTATAACACCCTCAAATTTGGAAAGAGCAACTAATTTAAAATTTTTGATATTACATCTGAAACAATAAGTAAAATACCTCCAATTACAAACAATGGTTATCTCCAAGCAACACATACTACATAAGTCTCATTACCAAGACTAAACCCACTTCAGACATCACTTAATCCAAATACAAGTGCTACTTCCCAAGGGTAAATGCGGAAAACATAACTTAAGCTATTCACCTCTCGTGCACTTTACTAGCACTCGCCACTTCACAGTGTAGCTAGAGCTACCCCAACCTGAGCCTGTTGCACAAGCCGACAAATAAAAAGGGTTAGACTTACGCCTAGTGAGTTCAAGCATTTTATCATGACTATAACAAATCATAAATCGTCAGTTAATAATTATAGTCATGATTTAAATGAATCTTTAAATGAAAGCTTGCGACAAAAACTATCATTTCCCAAAAAGTTTCCCAAACGGCATAAGCGACTCATTTTCCAATGCACTCAAAATTCATGGGAATCCTTCCCAAAAATGTAAAGCGCTTTCCCAAAAATGAGTTACAATCCCAATTCACCCAAATACGCGAATAAATCTAAATTAGGCAAAACCTTCACATACGGTTAACAAAACATACTCAACCCATAAAACATGGAAATCGTCCATTAAATATAACTCTTTATTAAAACATAATACGAAGCAATACGCACGCAACCGTAAAATGTAATAAAGATCAAATACCATAAACGGGGGAGACCCGTATCCGTTGAAGGTGGAGGTAACACATAAGTATACCACCCGTACAACGTTCATCGCACAACTGGGAGTGGAGATTACAAGTTACGTTATGCCTATCTCTATCCTCCCAACGAAATCGGGAATTACCACATACGTCTGGCCTATTCCACGACTCTGCTCTACGAAACCGAGTTACACCATAATTGAGGATACACCTTGACGTCTACCCACTCGGTAACGCCTCAAGGCCCGACACATCGAGACTACCTCCAAGGTATACATCCCGAAGGCGTGGATCGCTACACAGACCTCCAAAGTAAGTGCCCAAGACTATATCCTCCTAATGCCTACTCGTAAAGTCCAGGTCATAAAACATGAGTTCCGAGGTTCGTCCTCAAGATACCCAATCGACCATTACCAATGACTGAACAACATGCCTATGGATCCAATGCAACACAGTCTACAAACATCATGACTATCCCGGAATGACTCACTCACCCAAGCATGTAAATACTCAAATGTGCATTAAATGCAAAACAGTGCAATAAAAGCAACCCATCAACAAGACTCCATATTGAGCCATTTAAACCGGACAATTAACCCAAGACTTTCTCACAGCCAAAACCGAGCAAAGTGCTCTAAGCTTGCTAGACCCATAACGTCGGTCAAAAACACGTTTAAACATTGTTTAGGCAAGCAATACCACAAAATCATCATTAACCCCAAAACTCAACACGAAACAAAAAGGGTTTTCCCAAAGGACTCACACCCTTATAATTCTCAAAATGACCCATAACACTAAAGATGCATTTTCTCAAATGGTTTATGAAATCATTTACACATATATGATTAAACCATCACTTTAAACCTCATTTTTAGCAACTAATCTTTAAAAGACAAATCATGGTTTCTAACCATCCAAATATCTAAAAGTCTCAAATATGGGTGTTTTATACATTTATGAAGATAAACACTTCAAAAGAGTTAAACCATTCAAATAACTCAACCATATACATTTTCAAGTAAAACACACACATATTTGTAAAATACTCATTTTGGCATGTACAACGTTTTCGCAAAGTAACTTGAACTCACCTTGCTAGATTTAGCTAAATCTAGAGTTTCTCCAACGTAAGCTCCTTTGATGAAGTTTGCATCCTCAAGCCAAAACTTCCAAAACCTAGATTTATGAAACCCTAACCATCAATATCACAATCCTACCATAAGGTATCATCATCCATCCGTAACATACCAAAATACCCATTTCATACCAAACCCTAGTTTTATACATGAAGGGGATAACGATTTTTCCAATCAATCACCACCAAAATCGACCCATAACACTACAATAAGGAAATAAAGTGAAATATAACGATAATCTAACTAGAAATTACCTTAATCACTTGAATCCTCCAAAAGAGAGCTCCAAAACTTCCAACGGCTCTAAGCTCCAAAAATGAATATCAATGGTGGAGTGGGTTGGTTCAAGTGGAGAGGATGAAGAGGAGATGGGAGGATTTGTGGTTAACTTGGGGAGAGAAACCGATTTGGTGAGAGGGGCGATTTTGAGAGAGAGAGCCGAGAGGGTTTGAGAGTGAGAGTGAAAAATGAGAAAGAAGAAAGAAGAAAAAGGGTTTTAAAACCTTCTGGAGTCCGACGGCGAAAGTGACACGGCGAGAGTGACCATGTCACTCTCGCGAGTGTCATACTCGCTGAACCTCAAAAACCCTCGGTACAAAACCAGCGAGAGTGACACGGCGAGAGTGACACAAGTGTCACTTTCGCTGGTCACTTTAGCCGAGATTGTACCGAAAGTTGTTTTGGCCATAACTTCTTCGTTTTAGCTCCGTTTTTGCTCCGGAAAGGCCCGTTGGACTCGTATTTGAATTCTCCATCCAACAAGACTATCAAATCTAGGATTTAACTCCAAATCCTATTTTCCATAATTTTCTTAAGAGATCGATTCCTCACTAAATCGAAGTTGTACTTATCCGAAATTACGGGTGTTACAGTACGACTATCAAATCTCTGAAACCTGGACTTCTTTGGATCGTACTGTGGTCCTTCCCATTTTCTTTTCCCAGCACTCTTATCACTAACATCTCTCCTATTATCCCGTTCCACATTTTCCGCGGCATCTACTGCGACTGAGAATGTATCGGGTCATTTGGCAATCACTAGCCTTCTAATTTCTGAATTTAACCCGAAAATAAACCTTTCCATCTTCAGTGCCTCCGTGGACACATAGTATTCTACAAAACGAGACTTCTCCAGGAAACGAGCAGTATAATCCCTAACCGATAAACTACCCTGTTGCAGATTCATAAATTCCTCTTCCAGTTGTCTAACTGCTGCTTGAGGACAGAACTGTCTTTTGAAGGATATGGTAAATTCGTCCCATGAGAAAGTAGAATACACATCAGATCCTCTAGAGGTATTAAGAGCCTCCCACCACAATAGAGCATCTGCCTTCAACATCGCTGTTCCGTATAACACTCTATCTTCGTCAGCACATTTACTGGTCTTGAAGATAGCTTCTATCTCTTTTAGCCATCTCATGGCCTTCACTGGATCTCTTTCCCCTGTATACGTTGGAGGTTTACAACTTAAGAACATTTTATAATCACACTTTCTTGGTACCGGTATAACAGTCGGTGTAATGGGCATTTCGTCTTCCAGATTAGGATCTGGTATTTCAGTTTCATTATGGCGCGTTCGGTCGAACATAGCTTGTATATTCGCTTGAAGTCTTCCCATTTCAGCCGTCAAATCGTTTCTTGTAACGAATTCGGTACCCCTCGGCTGAACTCTGCCTCCTGTTCTGCCCCTACCTCGTTCTCCCCCTCTTCCCCTTGTCCCTACTGTTGGATTCGTTCGATTAGGATTTCCTTCTCCCTCTCTGTATGTACGTCGAGTACCACTTGCCATTCTGTAGATTTTTACAAGGTTAATAAACATATAAGCACATACCCCATATAACAAGGTATTCCAGTCCAAACATGTACCTGTAAGTTCATGATTACACTGGCCAAATGTAATTTGAAATTACCTTACATGATGTTCCTTCTACCTTTTATATTTAGCATCCCAAGGTTCTAAAATAATAGGGACATCCTACTTCACATGCAGTTTAAGTCTAGGTACGGATACGAATACCTAAATCTCTTAAACTAGGGCTCTGATACCATCTGTAACGACCCGGATTCCCAAACAAGCATCAAGTAACATACATTGCATAATATCGTTACATAACAAGATACATCATATAACAAGTACGGTCCCTTTAGTCTTTACAATCCAAAATAAGGTATTTCATTACAAACTTTCGCTAACTAAATACATGTTATCTGATAACGAGGTTATAACTACAAAACACGTCATAGTCTTCAAATTATAAGTCTTCCCAAAAGCTAGCCACCGATTACTCTATTCACTTGCTCTTACCCGATCCACGACCTGGAATACATATTTTTAAAACAAAATGAGGGTTAGACCTGGTGGTCTAAGTGAGAAAATCCCTGTTAGTTGGAAATAATTTGCACAAACACCATATACATAACACAAATATAAATACCACTTAGGACTCATGCATTGTGTACTTTTCTGTCTCATTCCCATGGCCAAATTAGATGGTTGCGAGCCAACTAATATATTTACTCCGTTGTACTAAATACAGCCAACACCGCTGTCCCTTCGTACAGCCAACTCCACCGGTCCTAACCCCGGCCAACTTGCACTCATGTAGTGTAATACTCATATAAACATAATATGCACGTTATTACACTATTCATCACATTCTCATTCCACATATATGTATTCCAGTTTAAAAACGTTTTAAAGTAAAACTCACCTGTTTGCTTATTAAAATGCTTCCAAGCATTTCCAAAAGATTCAGTCTTTCACCGCAAATTCACAGTATCTGAAATAATTCAAATACAAATATCTCTTTACCAAATAGAACACATAAGACTTACTAGGACTAAGAACTTTAGATAAATCTATCTAACTCTTATCCTCAATTATTCCACCAAACCCAAACTTAAGTCGAGTCCCTAGTAAATTCAGTCCTCATTCATTCCCTATCCAAGAGTCAACAAAACACAGGTTACTGGATACTCAAAAGCATCTGAACTCTCAAAAGTGACCAAACAGCTCAAAGTTTCCGGACAACACAAACTATCCGGACAACACAACTTTCCGGACAGCACAGGTATTCCGGACAACACAACTGTCCGAACAACAAAAACAATCCGGATAACACCCGGACACCAAAGCAATCCGGACACTATCCGGTATCTCATTTTAACCGGAAACTTATGGAAAAGAGAAACTTACCCGGATAAAGAACCCGTCCGGACACCCTTAGAACATCATCCGGACACTATCAACAAAACTACCCGGACACATTCATTTCATCCGGAAACCTCTGTCTGTTTACCCATTTTCTACCCAGATTCGACAGAAATTACTACCAAGCATGAAATCGATGATTCTACTCCGATAGAAACTATCTACTAGCAATTATAAACATAAAATGTAAAGGAACATACCTCAGAATTACTTCCAAGTACACCAAATTGAATCCCTAGCCACAAGACTCTTCTTTCTTCTTCTTCTCTTCTCAAAACACACACACACACTACACAAAGCTGATATTTATGCTGTATGAAATATCTGAATTCCTAAAGGGGTAATATCAAACCATATTTACCATTTAAACCTTGAACTAATCACTAATGACCCAAACACCCTTAAACTTATAAATTTACCCAAACTTACCCTAAACATCAATTATATAGTTAAATAAATTTAACGGAACTAGAATTTAACTAACGAACTTACCCGGGGTATTACATTGTTGCCCTTCTGTCGGCAGATAAAGATTGGAGGATTTCCAACCACGGTTCTAGTTCTGTAGTGGCCATAACCTTCAAGGTTTTCATTTGGGGGTGCAATCGCCAGTTTCTCAATTTCAAACTCTATGCCTAGCTGAAAATCAACTTGTGTTCTGAGGTTGACGTGCTCTTGCATAGCATACTGAATTTCGGGTACAACAGTCCTTCCGGCTCTATCTTTTTCGTGTCTATTTAGGCAGTAGCCGTGAAGAGTTATGAGATCGTAAGGATTCAAAAGTACAAGATCATTGTCGTTGAAGGTTTCGATCTTGCCTTCTTTTGATTCCACAGTGTACAGATGGTAGATAATTCTGTCATAGGCAAATTTTCTTTCTTCTACCTTCAGAATTCTGTTGATCCCAAACGAGGAGTTGATAGCTTTGTTCATATGTGATTTCTTTTCAATGAACCTACGTCTATCGTCTTTCAGTTTGTTCGCTCTGATGGGATTAAAGTAAGGGTTGGCGGGTACGATGTTTATAGGGATTATATCTCGGTCGGCATAGAGATATGCAAACAATTCTTCTAGTGAAGGGTTCTCGGTGTGTCGGGATGAGGTTTCTGGGTTCTGTTCTGGTTGGTTTTGGGTTGGGTTCTGATCGTCATGAGTTTCAGCCATAAGAGTGTCAACATGATGTTCACGCTCTTGTACAGTTTGGGTTTGGACTTGGGGTTGGATTTGAGGTTGGTTTTGGTTTATTTGTTCATCAGCAGAGAATGGTTCTGTTCTCTCTGGTTCAGTCCTTGGGGATTGGGGAGGAGTGTCAAGGATGATGATCTCTGGTGGTTGAGCTGACTCTTCTGGTACTCTGAATGTTAAGTCTTTAAACATGTAGTCAAACTCTACCATTATCATCTCTGTTGGATTTTCCTCTGTCTCTGGTGTTTCTTTCTCTGTCTCTTTCTCTTTCCCCTTCTCTTTCTCTGCTCCTTTTTCTTTCTCTTTCTCTGTCTCCCCCTTTTGTTGTTCTGAGGACTCGCCCATCTGATTATCTGAATTCCCTTCTGCAGCATCTTGGAAGTCATCATCATCATCAGAAGCTGCAATGCCGTCATCAGGTGAGTCCGGAATAACAAACTTCGGATCAGACTTACCCTTCTTGCTTGAAGGTTCACCTTCTGGGGTCCTTCTACAGGTCTTTTGTTCGTTGCAGACTATAAGATGGCATCTATGAACGTAGTGACTGACTTTTTCAATGCATCTTCGACCTCTGTTGCAGCAGTTCTGACCTTATCTACTTGACTCTCAAAGTTGAATTTGTGAGAGTCAAGAGATGTCTGCACATGTCTCTCTGTCGCTTGTGCCTTCATGACGAATTTGGACGAAATGGACATCATCTTGCTTATAACATTTCTGTTGAACTCACCCATCTAGCCAACTGTCATAGGTAGTTCATTGGGGCTTGGACCAGATATATTCAGTGGAGTAGCAGAAGATGTCGTGGCCTCTTTGATCGCATCCTTAACAGAGGTGTTGATCAACTCTGTCAGGGATCTGATGTTGCTTTCGGACAGAAGAACTGAGGGGATTGGCAGGGTTCTGTTCATTGCTGCGGTGTGATTCTATGCCATGGTTCTCTTCAGGTCAGCGAGCTCTGTTGTCAACTTTGTTGTCTCCTCTGCTCTGGCCCTTTCAGAATCAACAAACTTTTGAGAAGTCTCTATATGTTGTGTAGTGATATTTTGCAGCTCTTCTCTGAGAGAAGCATTCTCCTTGTGGATCAGCTCCTCTTTGGTTTCATTGATAAGTTTATACTCATTCAAAGAGTTGCTAATACTATCACAGAAGCTTTTGAGCTCTGCTCTGGTGACAGTGTCAGCGGGGGTATCCTTGGTTCCAACACATGGATCCAAGTCAGCCTCGAGCTCAGAGGCGCCTCCATCAAGAGTTGTTTTTAGGTTGGATCTTGGAGGACTTCCACCTGATCCTTGATGTTCCTTTTCAGGGGATACATCTACAGGCGTTCTGATATGAATTTCCTCATCCAGCTCAGGTTCTGGAGAAGAAAATTGGATGTGTTGAGATGACCTGTGATCAAGACAGGTCTTCCCTTGTGCTACTAGGTCATCCCACTGCCCCTGAGTTGGGCAGAGCCTACGCGAGATACGAAAGATCTCAGGACTAGTTCGTGTTAAATCTATGCAAGCCACAGTGGCTTCACCGTGTGTAGGTGACCTATTGATGGCCTGGGGAGATTTGCCATCATTACCGAAAATGGATTCCCCGGTTTCGTGCATACCAGAGGCGTGAAGAGTTGCCTCTGGTGGTTCAAGTTGGTTTGGGTTCGAGGTGTGCACCTCTGATTCAATATCCCTCTGGTCTTGATCACCAGGGATAGGTTGTGTGGTTGCACTGGGAGTTGGGCTTCGGAAACGCACATGTGTGTTCATTATTTGAACATCTTCTTCTAAACTCTCGTTTCCCTCGGCTCCTAGGGATGTAGAAGACTCAGATTCTCCCTCACTCTCCTCTTCCTCACCACTGCCAGAGGAGGACAAAATCTCTTCCACCTCTGCAGTTTCCCTTTCTTCCTCTTGGACAGCCTCCAAAGAGGATGCTCTGTCCACTACTTCCTCCTCCAAAACATGGGCAGAGGAAGACCCCACTTCGGGTACTCTTACCTCTGGTCTGATTACTTCTACCTCTTATCTTACTTCACTCACAGACTCTATCGAAGGCTCAAGACCTAAGTATGCTGGGGATCTCACCTCAGGTTCTTGAGGTTGAGCAGCAAGATTATAGTTTTGGATAGAGATGTGGGTTGGACTTATCAGAGATAACATGGTTTGTGGTACCCTTCTGGTGTTTGGATACTCACCTGTGGTTGTTGGAGAGAATCTGGACATCACCCAAACAGGGGTTGGATTGCCTTGTTGAGTTAGTTTCAAGGTTGGGAAGGCTTCTCTGATGACCAATCTGATAAAACGTGGATATCTGATATGCTTCAGATTTCTGTGGACTCCTACTACACCTCCTCTTGCTATGGTTGTGGTCTTGGTATTTACAGCAGATAGAAGGTCCTTGTAGAGGATGTTGGCATAGTCGAAATTCCTCTTGAAGTATAAGCCATACATAATCTGAAGAATTTCAGTGCTAGCTTGGTCTTGCCTACCAGATTTACATGTTAGGGTTCTGTTGAGTGTGGAAAACATGAAATTCCACACTGGGGGTAAGTATCCTCTTTTGAAGTCTTCAATCTTGTTCAGGGTGTGGTTGTAACCCAAGAAACGCTTAAAGTCAAGGAGAACAGAAACCTTTGGGGGGTTTTCATACGCAGGAATTCCCAACTGTCTTTTGGTCTGCATCCTAAAAATTCTTCTGAGGGTCTTGTCACGGATGCGTACTGTTCCTGCTCCTCCCTGTCTTCCAGAATCAACGTTGCCGATGATCCCTTTCTGTTCTGGAATGAACTGACATGTAGTCCACCATTGTTGGACATAAAGCTCTGGAATATCATCGTCGAACATTGTGAGGGCTCGGAAGATTTCAGAGTTTCTGAAAAACTCTACAAACACATGATAAGTTGGCAAATAGTTGACTGGATTGGCGTCGAAACGGTAGTTGTTATCAACAAACTCGTAAGGTAAGATTATGATTTGATCTACAAGCCTATTTGGCTTGATTCTGCTGAGTGAGCTTGTTCAGCCATTGTTGCAGGTTCTAGGGTTTTGAAGAACTCAAAGGTTTTGAACGAAGGAGGGAAAGATATGAAGGTTTGAATATTCAGTAAGCGTAAGAAATGAAATAGGTGATGTGAATGGGTATTTATACTCGAAGTGTGTGGCTGGATAACCATCGTAGGTACTGTAGGTACTCGAGTTTCAGATAGTGGAACGACCTCTACAGTGGAACGTGGGAACAGCTAACGGTTGGTTTCTCAATCAGAGAGTGCACGTGGATTTTGGGTCTGACAAACTTTCGGCAATAGAACCGTCACAGTTAGAGATGTGTGGGTGACAAGTGGTTGACGCTTAAGAATAACCCACACCTCTGATGATAGTACTTCTGATGACGTGGCAGAAAATTGACAGAGCTCTGGTGGAACTTAACACAATTTTGCCTCTGATTAGTGACCATGATCATTCTTTTCAAGTAACCCAAGATGTTTCACCTTTACCCAAAAATCATTTTAAAAATCCTGAATCTGATGTGAGAATAGTCAAGGAACGAAGGCAGAACTGACTCAGAGATTTCACAGAGTTCTGGTGAGCATCATCAGAGGCTCTGGTGAAATGTCAGAGTTCTGATAAGTTCTTGACATTATCAAAGGATGTTTTCATCAAAGCAAGTTTTTCCTTCCTCAAAAAGATTTCCTTTAAAGTTCAACGAGCAAAGTCAAATTAGATTTGAAATTGTTTTGACTTGCTCTCCCTTAAACCATGCTTATTTCCCTCTTAAGCTCCCCCTTGAACCATGAGCTTAATTGAAAGAGTTTTCTTTTTCGCTTTTCTCTTTTCTTGCAACAATATTTACAAAAAGGAAAACAAAAGTATATACATATATGAAATGCACAGAGGAAAATATTGAAAAGGTATGCTGGCAGATCTCTGAGATGATCGTCAGAGGCTCTGGTGAAGTATCCTACCTAACTATTTTGATAGAGTTCTGGTATGAACGTCAGAGGCTCTGTTGAGTTTTAAACAGAGTTAGGAGGACATGTTCAGCATGCCCATCTTGCTGATTAAGAAGTTGAATCTCCTTTCATCAAGGGCTTTTGTAAACAAATCAGCAAGTTGGAAGTCAGTTGAAACAAAGTACATTTCAATCGTTCCTTTTTCAACATGATCCTTTATAAAATGGTACCTTATGTCGATATGCTTTGTCTTTGAGTGCTGGACTGGATTAGCTGTAATTGCTATTGCACTTTTGGAGTCGCACAGAATTGGGATTTTGCTGTACTCCATGCCATAATCTTTGAGTTGTGTTTTCATCCAGATCACTTGAGAGCAACAACTAGCAGCAGCAACATACTCTGCTTCTGCTGTAGAGGTTGATACGCAATTCTGTTTCTTGGATGTCCAACTCACCAGTTTGTCTCCAAGCAATTGGCAGCTACCAGAAGTACTCTTTCTGTCATTCCTGCATCCTCCATAATCTGAATCTGTGTAGGCTACAAGCTCGAAACCAGAATTAAGAGGATACCAGAGACCCAAAAATTGAGTCCCTTTGAGATATTTAAAGATACGTTTGACAGCAGACAAATGGGATTCTTTAGGATTTGCTTGAAATCTGGCATAAAGACAGGTTACAAACATTATATCAGGTCTGCTTGTGGTCAAATACAGAAGTGACCCTAGCATGCCCCTATAGTTCTTGATATCCACAGATTGACCTTGAGGATCATGATCAAGTTTAACTCCAGTGGCAATAGGAGTTTTCATAGGATTTAAATTATTGAGCTTATACTTTTTCAAAATATCAGATATGTATTTTGATTGACTTATAAAAGTGCATCTGATAGATTGTTTAACTTGTAAACCAAGGAAGAAAGAAAGTTCTCCCATCATGCTCATTTTAAATTCACTTTTCATCAAATCCTCAAACCTATCACAGTATTCCTGCCTAGTAGACCCAAAGATAATGTCATCAACATATATTTGGACCAGAAGAATGTCATTTTTGTACCTTCTAAAGAATAGAGTTGTATCGACAGTACCTTTCTTGAAATGATTAGTCAACAGAAAATTTGACAAGTTTCATACCAGGCTCTGGGAGCATGCTTAAGGCCATACAGAGCTTTGTCTAGCTGGTATACGTGGTCTGGAAACTCTGAGCTTTCAAAACCTGGTGGTTGCTGGACGTAGACTTCTTCTTGTAGTCTGCCATTCAGAAAGGCAGATTTCACATCCATCTGATAGACCTTGAAACCTTTATGGGCAGCATAGGCTAAGAAGATTCTGATGGCTTCTAGCCTAGCCACAGGTGCAAAAGTTTCGTCGTAATCGATGCCCTCTTCTTGGCAATATCCCTTAGCAACCAACCGAGCTTTGTTTATGATGATAATCCCATCCTCATCTTTCTTATTTCTGAACACCCACTTGGTTCCAATGGCAGCTTTATTTTCAGGAAGTGGAACCAAGGACCAAACTTTATTTCTTTCAAATTCCAGAAGCTCCTCTTGCATGGCTTCAATCTAGTTTGGGTCTTCAAGGGCTTCAGAGGTCTTCTTCGGCTCAATTATACTTAGAAAATTAACAAAGAAAGCCTCATTGATTGTTGATGACCTTGTCTTTACACCATCTTCAGCAGTACCTATGATTAGATGATGGGGGTGATCCTTTGTCCATCTTGTCATTGGAGCATGGACAACAGGTGGAGTCTGTGCTTCTGATGGGAAAAGATGTATGCCAGCATCAGAGCTCTGAGGATTGGGACCAGGGCTCTGTGGCACACTGCTCTGGAGAGTGGCCTCATTGCTCTGTGATGTACCAACAGGGCTCTGAGAGGGTGAGCTTTCAAACAGAGAACTTCTGCCAATATGAGTCAGAAGTGGTGATGATGGCTCTTGTTCAGGTTCTCTTACGTCTGATTGTGGTTCTTCATTTCTCTGAATTACACCTGTAGACAGAGAAGTAGATGGTGAAGAATTGGAAGGACCGGTAAGAGATGTACCTGTCAAATTTTGTTCAGCAGAACTCTGAGCTTGATTGCCTCTGGTGATATCGATAGAGGAATCATCATCATCGAAGAAATCGTTGAATAGCAGATTGATATCATCTTCTCTTGTCTTTGAAGAGCTAGGCTTCTCTTTTGTCTGTGTCCCCTCTGGTGATTTGCAATCAGAGGAACTTGATGTATTTTCATCAAAGGACACATTTACGCTCTCTTGAATGACTCTGGTTCTTGTATTGTAGACTCTGTAGGCTTTAGAGGTTAAGGAATAACCAATAAAGATTCCTTCGCCAGCCTTCTTGTCGAACTTGTCCAGTTGATCTCTATCATTCAAGATATAGCATTTACAGCCAAAAACATGAAAGAATTTCACATTCGGCCTTCGGTTGTTGATGAGTTCATAAGCGGTCTTTTTGAATCTCTTTACTATTACAGCTCTGTTTTGGGTAAAACAGGCTGTTGAGACTGCCTCTGCCCAGAAGTTAATGGGAAGAATAGAACCTGCCAACATAGTTCTGGCGGCTTCTACCAGAGTTCTGTTCTTTCTCTCCACAACACCATTCTGTTGGGGAGTTCTGGCAGCTGAGAAGTTCTGGGAGATTCCTTCCTCTGATAGGTAGGCATCAATTCTTGCATTCTTAAATTTTGTCCCATTATCACTTCTCAACTTTTGGACTTTGAGACCTAACAGAACCTGTATTCTCTTTAACAAACTTATCAGAATTTCTGGGACATCAGATTTTACTCTGATGAACTCAACTCAAGTATATCTAGAATATTCATCAATAAGCACAAGAATATACTTTTTACCAGACAGACTTTGCACAGAAATTGGACCACAAAGATCCACATGAAGCATATGCAATGGTCTGGGGCAATTGTGATCACACTTTGTTCTGTGTGAAGTTCTTTTCATTTTGCCCAGTTCACAAGCAGAACAAAGATGGTATTTGTCAAATTTAAGTGAAGGCAGACCTTTCACTAAGTTGAGTTTCACGAGCTTGTCAAGATTTGAGAAATTCAAATGAGCAAATCTTTTATGCCAGAGCCAGGCATCTTCCTTATTCAAAGAAACTAAACAGAGTTTTTCTGTTGAAGTACTTTGATTTGGATTAAAATTCATTTTATACAGATTGCCTTTTCTGTCGGCTCTTAAAAGTTCTTGACCAGACTCAGAAAGCAACAAAGAGCAATATTTCTTCTTAAAATTGACATCGAACCCATGATCACATAGTTGACTTATGCTGAGCAGATTATGATTTAATCCTTCAACATAAGCAACCTTAGAAACTGAAACACTACCATTATTTAGAACACCATAACCTCTAATATGTCCCTGTTGATCTCCTCCAAAGGTTACTGCACTTCCCATTTTGTTCTTGAATGAAGTTAGCAGCTCCTTATTGCCTGTCATGTGCCTGGAACATCCTGAATCTAAATACCAGATCTGCACATGAGGCTTCTGCAAGACAGATTAGTTCTTTTTAGGTACCCATTGCATGATGGGTCCTTTCTTGTTAGACTTGGGGGTGTTAACGGGTTTACCTGCTGGTTTTCCATTCTATGATGGTGTGCCAGAGGGTTTTCTCTATGTATTTTGAACAGTCTTAGGATTTTTCCTTTGAAGTGACTGATTCAGAACACAGTGAGGGCCATTCAAATGATTTTGCAATTTTAACAACAGTTGAATGCAATTGCAGTTGATTGAACATGAAGATTGGTGCACATTGCTATTTCTTTTCAAAAATTGTTGATTATATGGCACTTGAGATTGAATAACTTTAGGACCAGATGTCTTTGCATATATTCTGTTCTGGTTTGGTTTCTTGAAATTAGCATTGTTCCTTGGAACAGATTCTTTAGACCAAAAAGAGCTTTTCCTTTGATTTACTGCAGAGTTGGGAACAGGTTTGTCGTTGACTATCCATTTGCCCTTTTGCTCTGGAGTAAATCTGATTGGTTTATAAGCAAAGGGAACAGAGGTGTGGTTTACAGAAACACTTTTTGCTTTCTCTCTTCTCTTCTCTTCTATCTCATCAGAAGAAAGAATCCTTATACCCTTGTTTTTAAAATCAGGAACTGGTATAAATCTGGATTGGTTCTTAAAGAATGAAACATTTTTCAAAACTCCAGATTCAACAGATGCCTGCTTGGGTTTGTGCAAAACAGTCTCTTGAGCACAGAAGATCTGCTCATCCACCCCAGAATCAGATTCACTGTCAGAGCCTAGAAAGTCTCTGGTGGCTCTGGTGGAGGTGTTAGACTCTTTGGGTATCACAGAGATATCAGCTTTGGTAGACTTGAACTTTCTCAACTTTGGTTTTAATGCATCAGAAGCAGCATTTTCCACAAGAACTCTTTTAATATCCTCTTCAAATGATGTTCTAATTGACTCATAGGTAGGAGAGAAGACTGGGGCTTCAGGGTTGAGCTCACTCTGTGTTTTAACATCAGAGGATTCAGCCACAGAAGTGACAGACTTCTGCCCCTTAAAAGAGTTAAAGTGAAAAATCTCTTTAGGATCCAGACTTTTAACAGAATCAGGGAATGTGATTTCAGCTTTTCCTTGATCAAGAATAAACTTTTCAAATGGTTTTGTAACCTTTTCTTGATCCAAGGAGTCATAGCTGACATTCCTAAAGTTCAGTCTTCTTGTTTTTGAAACATCAGAGGTTTTGGCTCTTTTAAAAACTGCAGTACCAGAGATCACATTTTCTTGGATTTTCCCAACACAGAAGGCAGAGGACAGAGATGTCTTCTTCCTTCCAGTGTAGGGAGCAAGGTCACTGAAACCTAGACCTTGTGTATCCTTTTGAGAATTGATTTTTATATGCACATCTTGTGCATCCTGGTACTTTTTAATCAAAATTTCTTTCCTCTGTAAGGACTGGTGCAAAACCTCTCTCTCTCTTTGAAAATAGTCCTTTAGAGCAACAGAGTTAAGCCTTTCGTATTCTGATTTTTTAACCTCTTCTGCCTTTTGCTTAAGAACTTCCTCATATTCCTTAACTTTTTCAGAGAAAGAGTTTTCTTTCTGTTTTTGTAAGACTTCTAGCTCAGCTTTTTCTTTGGAGATTTCTTCCTTCTCCTGCTCCAAGAGAGTTTTCTCTCTCTTGTAGAAGGACAGATCCTTCTGAGCTAGCTTTCTTAATTCTTTCTCCCTAGAGAGCTTTTGTTTTAAAAGTTGAAATTCCTCTGTTAGTAAAGAAACATGCATCTCCAGTTCAGAGTCTGATTTTGATTCAGAAGTAGAACATACCTTGGCACTGGGTCTAGTGGTCTCCAGCGCTCTGTCAGATGGCTCTGTCACGGAAAGAGCGCATGCATTCTGAGACACGTATGTTGCCTCTGTTGATCTTTCAGGCATTTCTCCAGTCATCCAGTCAGCTACCTCTTCCAAACTCATATCATCTACAGCAACCCCGCAAAAATTGGCTTGCTCTGGTTCGTCATCAGAGGACGAGTCAGAGATCCAATTTTCCATCTCAACAACATAGCTTCTGTCTCTGTAATTGTACTTGTACTTATTCTTGTAGTAGTCCTGGTCTTTTACCAGTCTACCCTTACAGTTAGCAAAGAAATGGTCGGGTTTGCCACATCTAAAACATCGTCCATCATTCTTGTTGATGGGTTGGGCAGCATCAGCTTGATTCTGGGGGGCTGGAGGATTATACTTCTGTTGTGGTCTTTGCTCTTGTGGAGCTCTGTTGTTACTCTGATGGTGAGGTGCAGCATAACCTCTCTTCTCGTCTTTCTCTTCTCTCTCGTATCTTCCTCTTCTATCAAAAACTTTGTTACCAAATCTCTTGTTAAATTTTTGAGTTATTAGAGCAAGAGATTGGGCAAAAGCATTGATATCATCATCCTCTGATGAACTTTCCTCTGCATCACTTTCAGCAACTAAACTTTTCTTTCCCTTCTTTCTCACAACCTTCTCTTTCTTCTTCTCTCTACTAGAGCTCTCTCTGTTGGACTTCCCTTCAGTGGGATTTTTCGAGTCAGAGATCAAGGCTAATAGACCTGCAATGGTGGATTTGCCCTTTTGTTTGACAACATCCTTCTCTTGTGCAGCAAGAGTGCCATACACATCAGTAAGAGACCATGCATCCAAATCTTGGTTAGCTTGTAGAGACATGGATAGATTCAACCATTCATCATTTAAACTTTTCAAGAACAGAACATTGTTATCTTCCTTCGACCTAACAACCCCACACTTTTTACATTTGTTTATTAAAACATTAAATCTGTTGTAGGTCTGTTGTAAGGTTTCCTCATGAAGTGCCTTGAAATCATTGTATTCATTTATACATTAGGTCCTTCTGTTCTTTTGGGTTTTGATACCACCCTCAAGTTTATTAAGAAGCTGATCCCAGATTTCTTTGGATGTAATGCAGGAGTCTAGTTCTTGGAAAATATCATTGGGAATGGCCATAATCAGAAGTCTAACTGCCTTGAGGTCATTTTCCATTTTTAGCTTTTCTTCATCCGTAAACCCAGGGGTTTTAACCTCGAAGTGAGCTGGAACCTCAGCAGTAGTTTCTGTAGCGGGTACATGAGGAACCAAAACCATAGGTTGGAATGGTCCACTTGTGACAGATAGCATGAGGTCTCTATCCATTCCATCAAAGAAGTTAACCATCCTAATCTTCCATTGAGGATATTCATCTCTCAGAAGAGTAGGAGGTTTGGTCAGAGAACCAGCTGTGTAGATAGCATTGATGTTGTTATTAGCCATCTTTTTAGAAAACAGAGTACGAAGTTTTTGAAAGATTTTAAAAGGGTTTTAAACTGAAAGAAGATGAACAGTAACCAATGGAACAGTAACTTGAGTAGAGAAGATATTCAGACTTACTAGAAAGCTTTAAACAGGGATTAAAGAACTCTGAAAACTTGTTTTAACCTTTGAACAGAAAAACAGAGTATACTATGAAGCTTTTGAAGATAAACACAATCAACAACAATGAATCAACCTGGTTAGATAAGATCGTTTGATTTGAACAAATCAATCTGCTCTGATACTGTAAAGCCCGTGTCCCGGTATGGATTTTAATTAATCATTTTTATTTAGTTATTTTATAAATTCCTCTAATCGAAATTTTAACGGGTATTGTCGAGAAAGACCCAGATGATAAAATGTTGGGATTAAGGGTTAATTTGGGAAAGACGTTAACTCCAGGGGTTGTTTGCGTACATTTGGTATAAAAGTTGCATGGGATCGGCTTTTTATAAACCGACCCCTCCCATCTCGTTTTACTTTGGTCCCAAGCAAGAAGCAACCAAGGAAACCCTAGCATCCCTCTTCCTCTCGTTTTGCTGTCAACGCCGAACCCCCCTCCCATTCCCTGCTGCCGCCGTGATCACCCCATGCCGCCGCCGCCGTCGCTAACGGCTGCCGGAGAGAGAGAGGAGCAACGAGAGAGATGACCGAGAGAGAGAGGAAGCCGGAGTTGTGTTGCCGCTGGATTGTCGTCGCAAGTAAGTCCTCTCCCTTTTCGTTTCTTCTTCGTCGCCCCAAATCGCAAAACCACCCCACCACCGCCGCAGCCATGGCTGCCGACGGTGTGGCCGCCGCCGTGCACCACCACGGGTGGTGGCAGTGTGCGTGTATGTGTGTAATCGGGAATGTCCAGGTCGAGCGTGGGAAAAGGGCGTGGACGTATTAGGATTGGTCGGGTTTTTTGTTGGGTCTCGCCGGAGTTTCGTAAACCACGATCGCCGCCGCCGCCGGCGACCACCACTGCCGGAGGTGGCAGTGGGTGGTGCGCGGGTGAGCTCAGACTTTAGTAACCTAAAACCCTAATCCGTGACCCGATCGCGTAAACCCGAAACCCGAAAACCTTAAGCTTGAAAGTTATCATTTTATGTAAAAGAAAATCCCATTCTGTCCCTGTTTTGCTTCGGCCATACCTTTTCCGTCGTAGCTCGGTTTGAGGCGAAACTGGTGCCCACGGTTCACATTCTGTGTCGGGCACATTTGTCGTGTTTTGGCGAAAACCTGGTTAGGCCTCTAACTAGGTGCAAAGTGGGCGTTTTAGCAGCAGGTCCGAATCTGCCAGCTTTACGTTTCAATCTTAGAATAATTGTATAAAATAGTAGGAAAATCGTTAGAACGCGTATAATATGTCCTTGGAAAGCTAAGACCTAGACCCTCCTGTTTGTGGGACTTAATATCTGGATTAGTGGGTCTAGAGGGGGATAAGCAGGTCCCGAACAGACCTGCAGTTTAGACCGAAAATCTGAAATGTCGCTCGTTTAGTCTTACGTTTATATTTGAGGGTCGGGGCGTCGTGTTGACATGTTGTAGCACTTCTTTAGGTGGAAAGAAGTGAGTTGGAGTGGCGGGATCGTATTGCTGTTTGTGGACATCTGCGTTGCTTATCGAGGTGAGTTCTCTCACTGCGTAGAATAGGGATTATATGTACATTACGGTAGTTTGTGTGTATTAGCTGAATTGTTGTGTGTGCTAGCTGAATTGTGGTGCGTAGTACTAGGTTGAATTAATGCCTAGTATAAATGAGTGTTATATACATCTCGGTGGGACCGAGGGCTCGGTGGGACCGAGGAATCGTGTACAAGTATTGTGTGAACTCGGGGAGACCGAGTACTCGGTGGGACCGAGGGATTGTGTACAAGTGTGGGATGAACTCGGGGAGACCGAGGGATGCCTACACGAGTGTTGTATAATCGGGGAGACCGATGGTTTTATATTTATACAGTTGTTGTTGTATGATCGGGGAGACCGATGGTTTTATATATGTACAGTTGTTGTTGTATGAGTTGCCTGTTTAGGATATGTTCTTGAACTGGCATGTGTGGATTAATTGTATTTATCTGTGGTTAGGGGTAGTGTTCATATGATTGCTATCCTATGTTAGTGTTTGAATTCACTAAGCTTCGTGCTTACTCTTTCCCTATAAAATTACTGTTTCAGGTGCGAGTGGCAGTAAGGCGTGACGGTACACACTGACGCGTTGAGAAGACCTTCGTATTTATTTATTTTTAAACTTAGTACAGTTCCGCTGTTTTATTTGAAATGATCGTTTAACTTAACGAGGTTTTGTATAAACGTTTATTTGGAGTTAAACGCTTATGATTTAATCTATTAAAAATGGTATTTTAAAAGTTCAAATTTATTGTAATTTTTGGGACGTTACAACTTGGTATCAGAGCACAGCTTGAGTGAATCAAACACATCTTGGTGTGTTTGATCTCAAGTTTGCGGCTATAAAATTCTTCTCTTAAAATTTTTGGGAAATAAAAGAAAGGAAAACCCGTTTGAGAAACGGTGATCGAGGGCGCAGTGTGTACAGTCAGCCGGAGCCAAGGGAAAAGGTACAGTACTTAGTGTATTTATTGCTTTCTAGAACATAGAAGTATGTATGCTAGATTGCCTATGCTATTTACACTGTACTGCATGTTTGTTGCTTGCTAGTAGGAATTTATGCTGATCATGGTAAGTTGTTAAGTGAATGCCCGTGTGTCTCCGTCCTTTTAGGGCTTACGTGGAAATTACGGACACGTGTCTAACACTTAGAGATTTCTACGAGACTTAAGCTTCACTGAGGTCTTCATTCACCAGAGCTCTTATGCCAGAGCTCTGATGGTCTTCTGGTGTGAACAGTTCTTCTGGTGAACAGAAGAAGTCTTCTGTCAGAGCTCTGTCGAGCTCTGATGATCTTCTGGTTGAATTCTTCTAAGTCTTCTGCTGAATCTCTGGTGGTCTTCTGACTTGTAATATTTTCAATACTTTTACATCTTGTATACTTGGGGCCAACACTTAACATATTCCGGAATCTCGCAAAAAGCAACGTGATACTGTTTAATTAATAGGACCGAAAAATTAATCTGTTTCGATCGATTAACGAGTCCCTAACCAAACAAAATGATTATCCTACTCTATTAATCTGCTTATGATGATTAACTAATCCTTTTAAAGCTTCCTTTTCAACCTTTAAGCAAAACTCACAATTACTCAAACAATCAGCAGAAACTCTAAAATTAAGAGATGAAATTAGGGATTACCTGCTGAAAACGAAGTAGAATCCATTTCCAAATCTCTTTCCTCTTCCAAATTGATGATTGATGAAACCTCCTTCTCCAATTGTTCTTGAGACCACACTCCCTCCAACTCTGCTATTTCTCTCTGAGCCTCCACACACACACGTTCACAAAAATGATTGATCTTAGGGTTTTACACCCTTTTATACTTTCCCACAAACACACCAACTTTTCCTCTTTTCACACTTCTCACCCCCATTTCTAGCATTTATTCAAAAATGAACACGGTTATTACACCTTATCGGCTTAGTAATCACCTCCGCCTCACTCTCACAGGTCATAGCCCTCACCCCAGTCTTGTTGATTTACTCAATGTCTCAATTAAGTTTAATTATTGAAGGTGGTCATTGTTATGTTAAAATAGATATTTAATCTAATATTCAAAATTATATATCTTTCTTTTTAAGTTTAATTTAAATCTCATAAAAGTTCCAAACCGCCTAAACCAGTTGGACCAAACCGTCTAAACCGCGGTCCGGTTTGACCGGTTGAGCACTTGATGTCAAACCGTTCGGTTTGAAAATTTAATAAATCGCCACTTGCGGTTTGGTTTATGGTCTGAGTGGTTAAACCGCCCAAACCGGACCGCGAACACCCCTAACGTTTGGTTGAGAAAAGCCGAATTTGACCCTATTTCAACCCCAAGTCCCTGCCCTACCCTGTCCAACCTGAACCTAGAAAGCTTTGACTCTATTTTTGCTCATTGAAAACGGAAATTTTCAGGCCCGAAGCCTGATAAAGTGGTTTAACGTTGTGTTCTCGAAACTCTTTTTACGAAAGAAATGAAAGGAAAAAATCCCCCCTTGTACGAGAAATAAAATAAACTCGCGTTATTGAAACTTTTAAAGGAGAGAAAGGAAACGAAACAAAAGAAAAAATATTGATAAGTTTCCTTCCAAATGTGAGAGGAAAGGGAAGGAAAAAGAAAGGAAAGAAATTAAAAACATTTAATTTTTGTTTTTTATTAAAAGTACAAAACTACACAAATATATCTTAAGGGTATCCAGATGAAGGGCTACCAGGGTGTTCCTCGGTTTTCCGTTTTTTAAGGATGACCCAATTTGTAAAAATAACATATTTTCTTTCCTTTTTATGATGTTCAAGAACATGAAATCATTTTCCTACTTTCATTTCCTTCCTTTATATCCCTTTTTTAAAAAACAAATAAAAAAATTATTTTCCTTTCTTTCTTTTCTCTCCGTTTTTTCCGTCAATTTCTTTACTTTTTATTCTCTCTTTAAATTAAAGAACACATCGTTAAAGAAGTGTTCTTAAATACCCCATCCCAAAAAGATTGTAAAATGGTTATTCTTTTGATCGTTGGAATATGGCACTAGTCGGAGCACTTTGTATTTTTATCAGTCCCACGCGCTGTACCATCAGACCAACCACCGTAAAAGAAAGCTGACATCCACTATCCAACCATCAGCCAGCCCTCTATTACACTTGTCTGTAATAACCGGGTATATTGATGGTTTATTTAATTTTGGTTTTAAGATAAATATGAGATTTGTATTATAGAGTTATAAGTTTAAGGGTAGACTTTAAATTTTAATTTGGAAGTTCAAGGGGGTGTTTTGCCATTTAGTAGAAGTTTGGGGTTTGTTTGGTAATTGTGTTTAATATCTAGATATTTTAGATATATATGTATTAGGTGTGTGTTTGTGGGTGAATTAGAGAGAGAGATGGAGAGAGATACGTATGGAAGAGAAAGAAGAGAGGAAGAAGAAGAGAGGAAGAAGAAGAAAGGAAGATGTACTTGAAGGTTTATCTTATAGGTATGCATTCTACTCCATATTTCATATCATCTTGTTGTTGATAGTTTAAAGTTCCTCTCATTTGGTGATGTTTAGCTAGAAGTACCAATGAGTATTCTAGAATTGGATTATGATTCTTGTTATCTTCTCTAAGAATCCTTCACCATTTTAATGTTAGAATTTGATTTTTAGCAAGTTTGGGTGTTAATGGAATCTTGAGTTTTTGGGTTTAAAATTGGTGAATCAATAGATAAATTAGATTGAGGGTATTTGTGTATAGAGTTGCTACATGGATTCCTTCATGTTTTTTATGTTAAAACCCTCATTTTTTATGCTAAAATTTCCATAGAATGAACCTAATCAAGTGGGGGTTGAGTTGGGGTGTTAAAGGGCATGAACAAGGGCTGTTTTGTGCCCAACAGACGTCGGCGCGTGTCCGGCGTCTGGGGGGCCGCCAGAAGGCGCGCACAGCACTGTTCCAGTTTTGTTTTATATTTGTTTCTTGCGTATCGGTGTCGTTTCTGGGTACTCGTTTTGAGTGTAAGACAGCATTTGAACACTTTGAACATGTTATTTTGGGCATATGACAACTCCAAGTATTGGTTTTAATGTCGGTTGTTCGGTTCCTAACTCGGTTGCGATTCGGGGGTGTCCGGTGAGTTGTTAAGGTTATCAATTGTCGTAGTGAGTCTTGTATACATATAAGTATGTGGATTTCATCAATATGTATATATTACAGGCTAGGTTGCCCCTCGTCAGTGTGGCTTGGGTGGTGTTCGGTTGTGGCGTTAATTGTCGGTTTTGCTCATTTGTATCGTTGCTCGTGTGTGGCTTCAAACTATCAACAAGGTGAGTTTTACTTTAAAACGTTTTCAACTGGGATACATATATATGTGATATATATATATGAGTTGGATATGTATGGATTGAGAATATGATACGTGGTGTGATTATATGTTTACGTTAAGATATATATATATATATATATATATATATATATATATATATATATATATATATATGGTTGGAATGTGATGAAAGGTTTATAAATGAAAATATCATATATTGAGATATGATTTGGAATGTGATAAATAGTGTAATTGTGTGTTTATGTTGAAATATAATATAATGAGATTATATTTATGTAAGGATTACACTACACGAGAGCACGCCGAACTATGTCGGTGAGTAGTCGGGTTCCGGTGTACGGACCGATGAGTAGTCGGGTTCCGGTGTGCGGACCGATGAGTAGTCGGGTTCCGGTGTGCGGACCGGTGTGTAGTCGGGTTCCGATGTGCGGACCGGTGAGTAGCCGGGTTCCGGTGTGCGGACCGGTGAGTAACTAATTTGGCCATGGAATGAGGATGAGTGGAGCACGATGCACGAGTCTGGATGTGGTATTTAAATACGTGTGGCATGTTTATATTCACGAAAGTATTACCAAAGGTTTATGTAAACTATTTTGATACAAAGGATTTACATAAAAGGTTTTATAACGATTTTGGAAAGGACTGGAATTAACTCACTAGACCCGTTTGGTCTAACCCTCATTTTTGCTTTCAAAAATATGTTTTCCAGGTAAAGGATCGGCGAAGGAAAGGAATAAGAGTAGGAAGCTTTTGATGGACGTTTTATGTATGTTGTAGTTTCGAGACCGAAGGGACCGTACGTGATTTATTATGTATTTTTATTATGAATGTATCAAAGTTATGCAATATATGTTATTTGTTGTATGTTATGGGAAAGCGGGTCGTTACAGATGGTATCAGAGCCCTAGTTTAAGGGATTTAGGTATTTGGATTTATACCTAGACTTAAACTGCATGTGAAGTAGGATGTCCATAATATTTTAGAACCTTGGGATGATAAATATAAAAGGTAGAAAGAACATCATGTAAGGTAATTTCAAATTACGCTTGGCCAGTGTAATCATGATCTTACAGGTACATGTTTGAACTGGAACACCTTATTATATTGGGTATGTGTTTACATGAATATCTATATATGATTATGAATTGATAGGATGGCTAGTTCATCATCGGGGAAGAAAATCCTAGAATGAGTAATATTAATGAAATGATCTCAAATGCTTGAGGTATGAGTCATATCCAAAGAAGGAGTTATAATGGAATTAACATGATTATGGGATTGTCATTATGGTTAGTAATGATTTGTCGGTTATGTGAGGTGATGTAAATGACGATGATTTTCCTTTGTGGAACAAACTTAAGTGAATTATATATCATTAAGTACTGCTTGTAATGATCTTGGGTGTTTAAATAGTTGATTATAGTAATATTGGATTGTAGTGGAACCGTTTGTTTAAACTTAGTATAGTAAGTATATTGTGGTGTGGGAATTTGATTTTGTTAAAACTTTCGATTAGGTAATGATGAGTGATCCTTGGTAATTCGGTATATATTGGAATAAGTAGTTATGATGAAAGAAGAGATTGTGGGGTGATTGATTTAAAGTTTTCGTTTGTTAACAAATTTTATATTAAGGATGTATGAATTATTTTTTATAAGGCTTAGTAAGAGTGTAGGTTTGGAAGCATTTGGTGTGAAAAGAGGTTGGTTCTAATTTAGTAAGAATGTAACAAATATTTTGGATGATATCGAACTTAGTATGCTTATTCATTATGATATTGCTTGGGATAAGTTTAAGTGAGAAATCAAGGATAATAGAAACTAGAAGGTGGAGAGTATTTTTGGGAATGATTAGTAAGGAAAAGCTATTAGTGATCAAGGTGATAACCTGTTATTATATGTGTTTGAATTTGAATGATTGTTCAAGGTGGTAAAAAAAATTATTGTATAAGAACGAAGGTGGTTGGTAGTTTAATTTGGAATGGATGATCTAACACTTGCAATTGTTAGCAATTTTCAAATTGAAGGTGCATGTTAGAATTTTGGAAAATTTTTGTGAAAGTGTAGAGTGTGGCGTTGTGTATAATTCAGTAGTTCAAACGCTAGTTTATGCCCCCAAATGTTAAAGTTTATGAATAAAATTTCAAATGTGTTAGATAATTTGTGATATATGAAAATATATATGTATAAATATATAATTTTGTGCTGAAAGAGGCATGATGAGATACTTTGTGCTGAAAGAGGCACGGTGAAATATTGTACGTGGAAAGAGGCACGATGACATATTTTGTGCTGAAAGAGGCACGAGGTAAATTAAAGATGTACTGATTTTGTTATAAAGATGTTTTTATGGATGTTATATTTTGGGGATGGGTGTATAGTGTGGATCCAATTTGTTTATTATCGTTTTAAAAGAATATGTTAACGATATTTGAAAAATGAAAAGTGTGTGGTTGTTTCGAGCAATGAATGTGATTTCGGATTAACTCGGTTAAATTCCTGATATGAGGAGTGGTGAAATTATTGGTTAAGTATAGTAATTGTGGGAATTGGGTGTGTACGATTGGTTTGGAGGTGAAAGAAAGCTAGCTCATAGGATCGGTCTAAAGTAAGCACCTCCTAGTGAGCTATCCTTGGGGAAACGTGTTTTATGTTGAGAAGAGAGTAGAAGAAAATAGTCGAATGTAATGATCGGGGTGAAGGATCATTGGATAGAACGTGGTATTAATACGAGAGTGATGTGGTGGCGAGTATGGAAAGTCAATTGTAATCTAAGGTTTGGGGTCGGTGTAATTAATGCAGGAAAGTGTTGTCTGTATTAGATATATTTTGGATTAGAGAGGTGACGGTAGAGTTGGGAATGACCTATGGAGAAGAGTTCAACTACGGGTTAAGGTGATACTCCAAGTTGTTTTTGTAATCTATTGGGGAGTGGAATGTCGTTATTTTTGGAGTGTTGGATTGATGGGACGGTGATCGAAGGCGCAGTGTGTACAGTCAGCCGATGCCAAGGGAAAAGGTAGAGTACTTAGTGTAATTTATTACTTTCTAGAACATAAGAGTATGTATGCTAGATTGTCTTGTGCTTATTACACTTTGCTGCATGACTATTGCTTGCTAGTAGGAATTTATGCTAGTCCTGATAGGTTGTTAAGTGAATGCTTTATAAGTGGTATACAGTAGGAACTAAATAACCTTAGAATGTTTGATTTAGTTCTATTGCGCAGCTCTTGTTTGAGTCTAACCGTCGTGGGATAGAATCTTTCGTTCGAATGTCTATCTGATTTCACACTGTATGCGTCTGTGCATTCGCGAGGCGACTCGTCATGACTAGTGGAGATTCCGTCACAGCAAGGGTAGTAGGATGAGGTGAACCTGGAGTCTAGATGTGTGAATGATATTGGCATGATTAATCTTAGATAATATACCTTGTTTGTATCACTCGGGTTTTCTTCTTGGAGTAAGAGTTGTTGTAGTTAGAAGGGTACTAAATTATTGGTATGCGCCTTGGTATTGAAGGGTTACGCATAGTGAGAGTTCTTTCGGCCTTTCCCGTGTCGATTTTGTGGAAGGGCTTAGCCGAAGCAAGTAAGGTTGTACCATTAGAAAACACCGGATTGGATTGGCGGATTTAAGTTGTAAAAGGGATTTATATTATTAAGTGTTATGATTAGTGGGAAGAAAGCTTTGATCAATAAATATTTTGATGGTCGTGTGATGAACTTTATTTATGGAGTTGTTTAAGTTAAAGAGTGGTTTTAGACTTTATCTTAATTGTTGATATATTGATTGATGCAATGAAGACGTAATTTGTTGATTGCGGCTAAAAGTTGTCATAAGGATTTTATGGTATTATTACCTGGGTATGATAGTGGTGTAGTATTTGTACAATTGAGAAATTGGCATTGTAAGTTAAGGTAGATGTGTAAGTCTTTGATTTCTCATCGAGTTTTGCAATTATGTTAAGACATTGTATTGTTATTGGAAACTATGTTTTAATATGAGTTCTATTTGGAAGAGTATAAGAAATAGGTTGTAATTGCTAAGCAAGTTTTATCTGGAAAGAGTATAATTAGGTTGTCAAGTTAGTTTTGTAAAGTATAGAACAAGATGTTTGTCGTGAAATGCTGATGGAGTTAAAAGTAGTATTAGTGTAGTAAATGTTTCGAGTAAGCATTTAATGTTGTGTTATTCGGATGAGTTTCATTTGAGTATAAGTTATTTACTTTGGTGATATAAGTGAACTAACGGGTTATTTTGAATCTTCGTGGGATTTGTTTATTGGGTGATTCGGCAAAGAATTTCGAGTGTGGCTATGTTAAGATTTGGATCGACTTTGTAGGATGGATTAATTGAGTAAATTGCGGAAGATGTGCGTAAAGTTCAAATAAAGTGGTTAGTATTAATAAGTTGGCGGTTATCGCGGTTTTAAAGGGGCGGAATTTTTGTGTGGAATTAAAAATTATTGATGTTTTGGTAATATTGAGAATAGTGTGTTGTTTAAGTTGGAAAGCGATTTATGGTAATTGATTACCCCCATTTATTGCCTAACCGAATTCCGCGACGGAATTCTTTTAAGGGGGAGATGTTGTAATAACCGGGTATATTGATGGTTTATTTAATTTTGGTTTTAAGATAAATATGAGATTTGTATTATGGAGTTATAAGTTTAAGGGTAGACTTTAAATTTTAATTTGGAAGTTCAAGGGGGTGTTTTGCCATTTAGTAGAAGTTTGGGGTTTGTTTGGTAATTGTGTTTAATATCTAGATATTTTAGATATATATGTATTAGGTGTGTGTTTGTGGGTGAATTAGAGAGAGAGATGGAGAGAGATGCGTATGGAAGAGAGGAAGAAGAAGAGAGGAAGAAGAAGAAAGGAAGATGTACTTGAAGGTTTATCTTATAGGTATGCATTCTACTCCATATTTCATATCATCTTGTTGTTGATAGTTTAAAGTTCCTCTCATTTGGTGATGTTTAGCTAGAAGTACCAATGAGTATTCTAGAATTGGATTATGATTCTTGTTATCTTCTCTAAGAATCCTTCACCATTTTAATGTTAGAATTTGATTTTTAGCAAGTTTGGGTGTTAATGGAATCTTGAGTTTTTGGGTTTAAAATTGGTGAATCAATAGATAAATTAGATTGAGGGTATTTGTGTATAGAGTTGCTACATGGATTCCTTCATGTTTTTGATGTTAAAAACCTCATTTTTGATGCTAAAACTTCCATAGAATGAACCTAATCAAGTGGGGGTTGAGTTGGGGTGTTAAAGGGCATGAACAAGGGCTGTTTTGTGCCCAACAGACGTCGGCGCGTGTCCGGAGCGTCTGGGGGCGCGCCAGCAGGCGCGCACAGCACTGTTCCAGCTTTTTTTATATTTGTTTCTTGCGTATCGGTGTCGTTTCTGGGCGTAATATAGGGGTATGGGTACTCGTTTTAAGTGTAAGATAGCATTTGAACACTTTGAACATGTTAGTTTGGGCATATGACAACTCCAAGTATTGGTTTTAATGTCGGTTGTTCGGTTCCTAACTCGGTTGCGATTCGGGGGTGTCCGGTGAGTTGTTAAGGTTATCAATTGTCGTAGTGAGTCTTGTATACATATAAGTATGTGGATTTCATCAATATGTATATATTACAGGCTAGGTTGCCCCTCGTCAGTGTGGCTTGGGTGGTGTTCGGTTGTGGCGTTAATTGTCGGTTTTGCTCATTTGTATCGTTGCTCGTGTGTGGCTTCAAACTATCAACAAGGTGAGTTTTACTTTAAAACGTTTTCAACTGGGATACATATATATGTGATATATATATGAGTTGGATATGTATGGATTGAGAATATGATACGTGGTGTGATTATATGTTTACGTTAAGATATATATATATATATATATATATATATATATATATATATATATATATATATATATATATATATTTATATATATATATATATATATATATATATATTTATATATATATATATATGGTTGGAATGTGATGAAAGGTTTATAAATGAAAATATCATATATTGAGATATGATTTGGAATGTGATAAATAGTGTAATTGTGTGTTTATGTTGAAATATAATATAATGAGATTATATTTATGTAAGTATTACACTACACGAGAGCACGCCGAACTATGCCGGTGAGTAGTCGGGGTCCGGTGTGCGGACCGATGAGTATTCGGGTTCCGGTGTGCGGACCGATGAGTAGCCGGGTTCCGGTGTGCGGACCGGTGAGTAGCCGGGTTCCGGTGTGCGGACCGGTGAGTAACTAATTTGGCCATGGAATGAGGATGAGTGGAGCACGATGCACGAGTCTTGATGTGGTATTTAAATACGCGTGGCATGTTTATATTCACGAAAGGATTACCAAAGGTTTATGTAAACTATTTTGATACAAATGATTTACATAAAAGGTTTTATAACGATTTTGGAAAGGACTGGAATTAACTCACTAGACCCGTTTGGTCTAACCCTCATTTTTGCTTTCAAAAATATGTTTTCCAGGTTAAGGATCGGCGAAGGAAAGGAATAAGAGTAGGAAGCTTTTGATGGATGTTTTATGTATGTTGTAGTTTCGAGACCGAAGGGACCGTACGTGATTTATTATGTATTTTTATTATGAATGTATCAAAGTTATGCAATATATGTTATTTGTTGTATGTTATGGGAAAGCGGGTCGTTACATTGTCGGTATGGGCCGGGGGCACTTGCGTCTTAACCTCTTTGGATTAATTGGAGCGTGGATTACACCTTCCGACACACGCGACTACAACTCATTCATAACCCAATATTCATTCTTCCACTACTCATTAGTCATTACCATCCCTCTATTATTCTACAATCATACGTTTTACACCTTTTAATTTGGCAACATAATCATATTGGCACCCTCACCCTCACCCTCACACTCACACTCACACTCACATTCACACTCAGGCTCAGGCCGTCCCTAGGGGAGGGAGGGACGGGCGCACGCCTAGGGCCCAATTTTTTAAGTACGTGCTACATAGTAGACATGTCCAAAAGGCCGGGCCGGGCTAGCCTGGACCGGGCTTTGGGCGGGCCCGGGCCCAAACACTATTCACAAGCCCGGGCTTTGGGCGGGCCCGGGCCGGGCTTTGGGGAAAAGGGCTGGGCCCGATCAGGCTTTTCAAAAGACCGGGTCTACCGGGCCTAAATCGGGCTTTTTAAAAAATTGTATTTTTTACATTTTTAGTAAATATTATTCGTATCCACTATAAAATACTTAATTGGGTCACTCAAACATACTTAAAAAATACGTTCTATTAGAATTTCATATATAAAGAAAAATACGTTCTATTAATTTTATATAAATTATAAAGAAAAATACATTTAAAGAAGTACATTTATTGAATTATAAAGAAAAATACTCTTAATCCTCGTCCTCGTATGGTGGATAGTATGCAAGGGTTCCGGTCGTTTTAAGTCTAGTAAGAGCCGTAGGATCATCGAGTTCATCAACAAGAAGTTGTATGAAACGAACACGAGAAAGCGAGAATTGCGTTTTTTGCGTTTTTGTAACTTGATATCAAACCTCTAACATCCACTACCTATTTATAGTGATTTGGAGGCAAAAAATACAAAAAAAACCGCTAGAAATGAGAAAAAACGGTCATATTAACGGTAATAAACGGCTACTTTTTTGAACAAAAACGGGTCGGGCTTAAACCGGGCTTGGGACCGGGCCGAGAAAATTGGCAAAATCAGGGCCTGTTAGGGCCTAGGGGGCTTAGACCGGGCTTTGGGCGGGCCGGGCCCGAGCTTTCGGCGGGCTGGGCTTCGGGCTCTCGGCGGGCTTTTTCAGGCCCAGGCCCATTTTGCCATCTCTACTACATAGTAGTAGTTAAAAAATTGGTAAATAAAAAAGACCAAAAACTTTAGTATATAATAGGACCCAAAAAAGAATTTAACATTATATTAAAGGCCCAAACATGTATTAATTAATTATATTGGACAATAAAACTTGTAAAAAGTTAATTGGTCTTTCATTTGCTTATTATTTCTCTAAGTTTTTTTTATCTAGTACTAATATTTAAAATTTATTTTGCCTAGAAACTTTGATATATATACTTCATTACTCATCTTCTGCGTACTCTTTTGATTATTCCATCCACATAGATTTTATTTTTGTGCTAGAATATAGTAGATTTTATCTTATTAACTAATAAAACTCTTACCTATTGAAAACAATTGTCAACTATATGAGACGACCCAACTTATATCTATATGCAGGATTTCAAAACATTTTTGTTTTCATTTATTATTGACTCCTTATTACCTAATATTGATTGCAATAATCTTAAGTACCTTTTTATCTCTACAACGAGAATAGATTCTCAAACTATAACACCAACATGGACTTTTGATTCTAAAATTGATGGTTCTTAGAAAGTTTGTTTCTACTCTAAAAGTTAAAAATGGTGATGAAAACCATTAAGATCAGGTAACATGTGGAAACTCAACTGATTTATGTTGATTTACTTAAAGTGTTACTCCGAATAGTCAACATAGTGACCTCAAATGCTTTCAATCTATATAACAAAAGGCATATCATGATATGCCTTTGATGATGGAATGAAATGACGGTGCTATGTAGAATTGATATGGTAGATAATATTAATTTAGAAATAGTTATTGATTGATCTTGTGCTAGAAATACCGGGGAAATAGTTCATATAAATTAGTAATTCTTGAATTCAATGTTATTTTTTGATGATATAAACAAGGGAAATTAATTAAAATGCCAAAAGTCAAACATCTTGTTACTGAAATGCCACAAATCTCTCCCATCTTACCAAAATGCCAAAAGCCGCGGTGGGCCCCGCGATCGCGGGCCCCAGGCCCACGTGTCACCCAGGTTTGCCCACTTTGCCCGCGTTGGTCCCTCAAGAATGCCCGCAGCCCAGCTTTCCTCCCTCAAGAATGCCCGTGTTGGCAGTTTTAGTCCCTGCCCGCGTTGAGAGCCCGCGATCGCGGGCTAACCCGCCACGCGTCGGCCCAGGGTTTACCCTAAAAATTAATTGAAGACCAAAACCCTAATTTTTTCTATCTTGGCCACACTATATAAAGGGTGAGGGGGGGGGGGGCAATTCGGCCGACACTTATTTTTTTAATAACACTCTCAAATTTTTTAAACTCTCTCTCAATTTTCTCCCACTCTCTCAATTTTGTCGTGTGGAACACGTTCGAGTTTTGTGAAGATGTCTCGTATTACCTCTGTGGTATGTTTTATGTTTTTTGTTATTTTTTGTATGTTATTTTAAGTTAAGATATATGATTTGTATGTTGTTAGAGTGTTTATAACTTTTGTTATGTTTGAATATGTTCTATGTTTAACATTTTTAAGATATATGATATGTATGGTTTTATGTTTGAATGTGATATTTGTATGTTATAATGTGTATGTTGTTATAGGAGTATTTTTATAAAAAAAATTGTTAAGAGTGTGTTTTTATAAAAATAATTCTTAAAAGTGTGTTTTTATAAAAAATTGTTAAGAATGTGTTTTTTTATAAAAAAAACTGTTAACAATGTGTTTTTATAAAAAAAATTGTTAAGAGTGTGTTCTTATAAAAATAATTTTTAAAAATGTGTTTTTATAAAAAAATGTTAAGAATGTGTTTTTTTATAAAAAAATTGTTAAGAGTGTGTTTTTATAAAAAATTTGTTAAGAGTGTGTTTTTTATAAAAAAATTGTTAAGAATGTGTTTTTATAAAAAAATTGTTAAAAATGTGTTTTTTTTATAAAAAATTGTTAAGTGTGTGTTTTTATAAAAATAATTCTTAAAAGTGTGTTTTTTTAAAAAAATTGTTAAGAATGTATTTTTATAAAAAAAAAAACTTGTTAAGAATGTTTTTTATAAAAAATTGTTAAGAGATTGTTTTTATAAAAATAATTCTAAATAGTGTGTTTTTATAAAAAAATGTTAAGAATGTGTTTTTTTATAAAAAAATTGTTAAGAGTGTGTTTTTATAAAAAAATTGTTAAAAATGTGTTTATTTATAAAAAATTGTTAAGTGTGTTTTTATAAAAATAATTCTTAAAAGTGTGTTTTTTTAAAAAATTGTTAAGAATGTATTTTTATAAAAAAAACTTGTTAAGAATGTTTTTTATAAAAAAATTGTTAAGAGATTGTTTTTATAAAAATAATTCTAAATATTGTGTTTTTATAAAAAAATGTTAAGAATGTGTTTTTTTATAAAAAAAATTGTTAAGAGTGTGTTTTTATAAAAAAAATTGTTAAGAATGTGTTTTTTTATAAAAAAATGTTAACTTAGGTCCCTACGGTTTTAAGAATGACAACTTAGGTCCCTAAACTTTTAAGAATGACAATTTAGGTCCTTAAACTTTTAAGAATGCCAATTAGGTCCCTAAACTTTTAAGAATGACAACTTAGGTCCCTACGGTTTTAAGAATGACAACTTAGGTCCCTAAACTTTTAAGAATGACAATTTAGGTCCCTAAACTTTTAAGAATGCCAATTAGGTCCCTAAACTTTTAAGAATGACAACTAGGGTCCCTAAACCGCATCATCTATATATAACACTATGATACGTTGAAATAAAATAAACCGCAACATCTATATATAACAATATGATACGTTGAAATAAAATAAACCGCAACATCTATATATAACACTATTATACGTTGAAATAAAATAAACCGCACTTTATATATTTATAACACTAACTATAACATCTGTGAATGACTATGTAGAGGGATTTCTTTAACATCGACTTGACGCTAAAGTGCAAAGTTGCCTACATCGAGGACTTAAGAAACCGCTTTAGGGGATTAGGTGATCGTGCGGATACCCTTGAGGTTATCTTTAGAGGGACACCGTTCGGGCCATGGATGGATGTGTCTTACTCTGCTGGCGACCCTACGCTAGTACACATGTTTCTACAGTTGTAGGTCGAGGACGCCAACGCTGAGCCGGAGGAGATGCATTTTGATTTCTTCGGAGATTGATTGCATTTTGGGCGTCGTGAGTTCTGTCTAATTACAGGACTACGTTTTGGAGAGGCTCCCCCCCTTCCTCCCTTAGCAGACTGCTCCTTCGTTCATAGGGTTTGGGGCATTTCAGCATCTCGTTTGAAGCTGAAGGCAGCCCGGGACATGTGAAAGAGGGACTTAGTGCCCTAAGTGACGCCGATGCTGTCCGTGTATGCTTGGTGGTGATCGTGGATATGGGCTTCATGGGCCGTGAGTATAGCCAGTATGCTTCCTCGACGGTCCTTAGGGCCGTCGAGGACCTTGAGCTGTTTAACAGCTACCCGTGGGGTAGCCATATCTGGACACATTGCTACTCAATCTTGCACCGAGCCATAAGCAGACGCGACTCCGATCGACATGGAAAGATGAACCTTTGTGGTTTTACATACGCCTTCAAGGTTAGATTCGTAGTATAATAATTGTTAATAATACTGTAACGTCCCAAAAATTACAAGGAATTTAAATTTTCAAAAATAATGCATTTCACTATAATCAAACCACAAGTTAACAAATCCCATTACAATAAAATAAACGTCGTTGATTTAAACCGTCAAACAAAGTTAAGCAGCGGAAAAGTTATATAATTAAATCCCCATTTAATAAAAATTTAACTTAAACAGTCTTCGCCTTGCGCCCGTGTGTACCGCCATGCCCGACTGCTACTCACACCTGAAATCATAAGATATTGGGAAGGGGTAAGCACGAAGCTTAGTGAATTCAAACCATAAATAGGATCGCAATTATATCAGCATCACCCTTAAACAGCTAGTTATCGCAACCAACTCATACCATGCAATCACGTCTTGCACCCAAATTTATATATACCAAATATACCAGCACATGTATTTCTTGGAACATCCATCAAGAAAATATATCACGATTAATAATAAGCCTTATACTTCTTGGAACAACCATCAAGAAAATATAACACCATTAATAATAAGCCTTATACTTCTTGGAACGACCATCAAGAAGATATAATCACAACTCATTATACCAACACATATACTTCTTGGAACAACCATCAAGAAAATATATCACCATTAATAATAAGTCTTATACTTCTTGGAACGACCATCAAGAAGATATAATCACAACTCATTATACCAACACATATACTTCTTGGAACAACCATCAAGAAGTACATCAATCATAGTTCAATATATATACACAATTATATATACCCCATAACACAATAATATCAACAAACAACCATAACTATCACACTCGAGCTATAGTAACACAAATATAATTCCCATCCTATATAGTGAGAGAACTCACCTCAAAAGCAAAGCTTATGTCCTCAACAGCAACACGAACCGGCCAACACCATCTCACCTTTTTCCACCTAAATAAGTGTTAACAAATGTCAAAGTGACGCCCCACCCCAAAGCCACGACTACTAAATTATAAAATACATTTTCCAGTTTTTACTCTCAACACACAGGTCTGTTCGGGACCTGTTTAACCCCTTATAAACTGATAAATCCAGAAATATTTTTCCATAATCACAAAGTCCCATGTCTTAGGGTTCCAGGGACATATCGTACGCGCTCTAACGATTTTCCTACAATTTAATATGAGTTTTCTAAAAACGGGACGCGAAACTGTCATATTCAGACCTGCTGTGAAAACAACCATTTTAAGCCTAGCTAGAGGCCGAACCAGACTTCCGCTAAAACACGAAAAGTGTGCCCGGCACAGAATGTGAACCGTGGGCACCGGTTTCGTCTCAATCTGAGCTACGACGGAAAAGTTATGAACGAAAAAACAGTGGCAGAAACGACGTTTTCACATAAAATGACGATTTATAAAAACGGTTTAATATTTAAGCGATTCAGGTTACGGTTTAGCTTATGAAGGCTGGACAACCCACGCACCACCCACTGCCACCTCCGGCAGTGGTGGTCGGCGGCGGCAGCCACCACCGGCGGTGGTGGTGGTTCGATAAAACGAACCGACGAGACCAACGTGACAATTCGGCTAACGATTCTTGGACCGCACACCCCCCCACCCACGACTTAACCACAGCAAACCGCACCACAGCCATCGCAATGGTGGTGCACGACGGCCATGCACACCGCCGGCAGCCAAGGTTGCGGCGGCGGCGGTGGTTTGTGGTGTTTCGATGATGACGAAAGAAAGAACAAGAGAAGGAATGAAGACTTACCGATCGACGACGACCCAACAGCACCCCGACGGGATCCCGATCTCCGGCTCGCTCTCTCTCTCTTTCTCCCTCTCTCGCTCACTCTCTCAACCTTCGGCAGAAAAAGAAGCGACGGCGCTGATGGTGGCGTGTGGTTTCACGGCAGCCGCAGAAAAGGAGGAAGGGAAGGAGGTGCTCGATGGTAATCTCACGGCTGCAGCAAGGTGAAGGGAAAAAAAAGAAATAGGGTTTCAGTCCCTTCCTTGTTTGTGACGTGAAGAAACAAAACGAAAGAGAATGGGTCGGTTCCCATTATGGGCCGACCCCGCCCATGCAACCAATCCTGAAATGACACCTTTGGTCCCTCACTTTTCAACCCTTTGCTAAAAACTTAAAATTTAAACTATATTACACACTCGGTCTTTCCGACAAGCCCTATTAACGCCATACCGATACGAGAAGGATAACTAACCATAATAATAAGGAAAAAAACATTTATTACTAATAAAACATAACAATTAAAGGCTAAAAAAAAGAAGTAACACCATACCGGAACACGGGCTTTACAAATACATACAAACTGTTTGTCTTTTCTTTTTACGTACTTGCTCTTCTTGTCTAATTCCAGATATGGATCTTGGAGATGTTTCCCGCATCAATCCGATATTTCGTCAAGCGCGACGACCGAGTACTTAGGGGAACCCGTTGGGACAAGCGTGTTACCCTAAGTAGGTCGCTTTGGGTTCAGTTCTTCAATGAATCTAGACATGTAAGTTCTTTTACTATGTTTACAATTTGCATACGTTAGTCCCGCTTATTAATTTTTTTTATGTTTTATCATATATTTAGCTGCCACTCTTGCCTTTTGCTCGCCTTGAGCCTACTACCGACAAGATGGACACGGATTGGTACAGAGACAGCGTGGCCTTTATTGACGCAGAGGCGGCAAGGGCTCGACGTCCCTTTTCTTCCACATCTCACGAAGATGAGGAAGACGACGACAGGCCCCCTTCCGGTGGATATCAGCAACCCCCTTCCTCCTCCTATCCGCCGCCCCCTTCCTCATCCTATCCGCGGCCCCCTCCCTCCTCCTACCAGCCGCCCCCTTACGATCCATATCAGGCGGCCCCTTCCTACGAGCCACAGCGTGGCTGTCATGAGTACCTGTGGGACTACGTCCACGGGCCGCTAGAGTCACGTGTAGAGTTTCTGGAGGGAGTCTAGAGACAGTTTAGCGCTGTCCATGTTAGTGTTTAACTTAATTTTTTGGCCACGTTTATTTAGTTTGTATATTAATATTACGTTCTAAATTTGTTTTAGCTGTCGAGTACGACACCGATCCCCGCTCCGTTCGAACAGGGGGCACAGGCGACGTTTTCCACCACATCCTATCCGTCATTCCCTGAAAATGTAAGTGACACTGAGTAACCATTATAGTTATATGTTTGTTCCTAAGTTTGTAACTCTTATAATGATCAATGTCACGCAGGTCGGGATGTCGGGGGCCGGGATGTCCCAAACGACGTTCGCCACCACATCCTATTCTACTATCCCGGAGAGTGTAAGTGACACTGAGTAACCATTATAGTTATATGTTTGTTCCTAAGTTTGTAACTCTTATAATGATCAATGTCACGCAGGCCGGGATGTCGGGGGCCGGGATGTCCCAAACGACGTTCGCCACCACATCCTATTCTACTATCCCGGAGAGTGTAAGTGACACTGAGTAACCATTATAGTTATATGTTTGTTCCTAAGTTTGTAACTCTTATAATGATCAATGTCACGCAGGCCGGGATGTCGGGGGCCGGGATGTCCCAAACGACGTTCGCCACCACATCCTATTCTACTATCCCGGAGAGTGTAAGTGACACTGAGTAACCATTATAGTTATATGTTTGTTCCTAAGTTTGTAACTCTTATAATGATCAATGTCACGCAGGCCGGGATGTCCCAAACGACGTTCGCCACCACATCCTATTCTACTATCCCGGAGAGTGTAAGTGACACTGAGTAACCATTATAGTTATATGTTTGTTCCTAAGTTTGTAACTATTTTAATGATCAATGTCACGCAGGCCGGGATGTCGGGGGCATACACCTCGCAGATGCCGCCGTTCGCCACCACAGCAATCACGGACATCTTTGGCGGTTCGGCCGGGGACTATTATAGGCCGGAAATGCATACTGTAAGTTATTTTGGTAGTTTTGGTTTAATTGTGAACATTTCCTAAATTGTACTTAAAACATCTAATAACTTAATTTTCAGACGATGGGGTCTCCTATTATCTAGGATCACTTCTCAGAGCCGGAAGATGACCCGATGGAGGTTGTAGATCCACCACCACAGGTGACCCCGCTCCCTCAAAAGCGGTCGCATAAAATTTCACAATGGTTTCGTCACCCGTTTGGCCAACAAGGATCTACGACACCACCGGCCGCTAAAAAGCAAGCAAAGAAAGCGGTGGGAAAGAAAAAGGGAAAGGTGTCTTCACCGGAGCCTCAACCGGCATCGGAAATATTGAGGATGTGTCGGACTGGTCGCCTCCCCCCCTTGATCTTCATCCCTCACTTGAACTTGGAAATCACCCCCTCGTTTTTCAATGTATTGCTGGTCGTTGACCCTTTGGAGTCTGACTTACTGGATGTGGTTAGTATGAAGTTTAATTATAGTCATATAATCAAATATATTTATTTTACATGTCTAACCATCTATTTTTTATGTATAGCACATCGATTGTTGGGTCTCGCTGTTGCAAAGACATCGTGGAACAGACACGAGGTGGACCATGATGTTCAATATGTGCTTTCATTACTTGTTGATTGAGCATCTAGGTCCCGCCTCCGTGGTTAGATCATGCAATGGCTTGGAAGGGACCTCTTGGGCTCTCCTCGATGTGGTATGTAAATCGTTTTACTCTTATTTTATTTAACTTGTTTTGTTGCTAACTAAGTTGTCTAATATTGTAATATTTCAGGTGTACATCCCTATATGCCTTAATCCCCATGTAACGTCCCAAAAATTACAAGCAAATTTAAATTTTTAAATAAACAATTTATTTATAACAACTCATTAATTGATACCAACGTTTCGTTTGCAAACACATAATTAATATCCTTATAAATTAAAATCAGCGGAATAAACGTTTAATTATTATAATCATAAAACAACCAGCTCTCCTCGCGCGCCAGTGTGTACTCGTCACGCCTTGGAGCCGCTCGGACCTGAAACCACAGTTCATGGGAAAGGGTAAGCACGAAGCTTAGTGAATTCAAACACATGCGCAGATAGGAATTATATACACATCACCCCTATCCGCACATAAGCAACAACATCACAGTTACATAAAACGAGTAAACGTCTACAAGTAATTATGTATCCAACACCTCAGTACCATCGAGGCCTCGGTCCCACCGAATTGTAATGTATCCAACACCTCAGTACCATCGAGGCCTCGGTCCCACCGAATTGTAATGTAACCAACACCTCAGTACCATCGAGGCCTCGGTCCCACCGAATTGTAATGTAACCAACACCTCAGTACCATCGAGGCCTCGGTCCCACCGAATTGTAATGTAACACATTTATACCAAGCATTCAAACCAATCAAATATTACACACCACAAACAACTAGTTCACACCACAAAGACAGTAGTACATACAAACTATTATGACATGCATACAACCCCTAACTACACAGTGAGAGAACTCACCTCGAATGCGCGCCCAGCTTAACAACACAATTCAAGCTCCACAATTACGGTCACTTCCCAGCACCTAAACGCATGTTAAAACGTGTCAATACGAGACCCGGACCCTATGGCACGACACACGCTTAAACCGTCACTAAAACTAAATTCCGTTCACCCAAAACAGGTCTGTTCGGGACCTGTTTCGACCCCTATAAACCCAGAAAAATCCCAATATTATTTCATGACCAGAAAGTACTCTGAGTTAGGGTTCCGAGGACATATTATACGCCTCCTAACGATTTTTCTACAAATTACTACGGATTTTACAAAAACAGTTTCCGGAACAGCGAAATTCAGCACCTTTCAGTATAAAACGACAAAACGACCCATGCTACGTCCCGAACTGGGTTTTGTACAAAACACATAAAAGTTTCTAGACTCAAAAAGGGAACTTTTGACACCGATTTCACCCCAAACCGAGTTACGAGCAGAAAGTTATGACCATGACAAAACAGTGGCAGATTACAACACTGTCGGCTTACCGACCTGCTGTAAAAACAGAAGTTTTCCGCCTAGCTAGGGGCCGAACCAGCCTTTCGCTAAAACACGAAAAACGTGCCCGACACAGAATGTGAACCGTGGACACCAGAATCGCCTCAAACCGAGTTACGACGAGGAAGTTATGGCCGAAATACGAACTGGACAGAAAACTAATTTTCACATAAAATAACGAAACACCGAACTTGCGACCACTTTTTCGCCCAGCTAGAGACCGAACCAGTTTTCCGCTAAAACACGGAAAACGTGCTCGACCCTGAACTTGAACCGTGGGCGCCAGTTTCGGCTCAAACGGAGTTACGACGGAAAAGTTATGGTTGCGCGAAAACTGGACAGCACACTAAAATTTTCATAAAAGATAACTTATAAAAACGGTTCAAGGCTTAACGATTCGGGTCTTACGCTACGTGTGACACCCACTGCCACCACCCTCCACCTACAGCCACCGCAGCGGCGGCGTGCGGCGGTGGTGGTCTCGCCGGAAAAACGAAAAGGAAAAGAAAAGAACAAGACTAACGAGAACCACATACCTCACGACGGCGTCTCACCGCTACAACCAATCCTCTCCCCTCGACTCCTCCGACGACAGCCGATGGCGGCGATCTCCGGCGACAGCAGCAGCGGCGGCGACGGCTGCCGCTGTGTTCTTCCTTCCCTTCTCACCCTCCTTCTCGCGATCTCTCTCTCTCTCTTCGTTTCTCTCTCCCGGCCGCACAAACACAAGGAAAACGAGAAAGAGTGATAGGGTTTTGGAGTTTGTTTGGTTGCTTGAATCACAAGGGAAAAAAAAGAACGAGAAAGGGTTTTTGGTTTTGTGGGTTACGCAAGGAAGAAAACAAGGGGAAAAAAAAGGGTCTCGGCCCTCTTCATGCATGGGCCGAGCCATGCCCAACTCTTGTCCAAAATCAACATTAGCCCCTCTAAAAATCCTTATCTCACAATCTACACCAAAAAGACACGAATGCTAACATTTTTGGTCCTTTTCGACACCAAACCCATAAACAAAAACAATTAAAGGTAAACATTTTAAAATTATTAAAAGATTTATTACGCATTTGGTCCAACTTGCTAACCCCGTTAGTAAAGATTCGCTAAAAGAACGATATTAACGCAATTAATTAAAATATATATAAACATACCGGGACACGGGCTTTACAACTCTCCCCCACTTGGATTAGACTTCGCCCTCGAAGTCTCTGCCTACGAATAGCTCCGGATAGTTCTCCCGCATAACATTCTCGGGTTCCCCAGTCCACTCGGACCCCTTTCGGTGTTGCCACTGGACTTTCACTAACTGGAATCTAAATTTCTCACACCGCCTTAAAAATTTCTCGAATACATTTCTTACCAACAAAACTCCTTCAAGAACATTGAAATTAAGATCAGAAGAACACTCCAACAACTGGAATCATTCCTAGTCAAACGACTTTGGTTGTCCCCCAACCTTAGACATTCCATACATCCCGAGTCAAATCTCAAGCTCTAACCACTCTAAAGCTGCTCACCAGTATACTCTATAGGATACTCGATTACGATCCCTCCTATCATTAACTGTCGATTAACTACCACGAATTCTAATAGACTCTAAAGATTTTCAATAAATTATATCAACAAAACATCGACCCCCTGCCGAACATCGGTCCAACCGATTACAATAACAAACATCGGCCACCCGCCGAACATCGGTCCAACCGATCACAATAACAAACATCGGCCACCCGCCGAACATCGGTCCAACCGATCACAATAGCAAACATCGGCCACCCGCCGAACATCGGTCCAACCGATTACAATAACTCACATAAGCGTGGCATTATCCTAGATACTAACACAAATAGATATCCCCCACAACCAAATCAACTAACACACACGTAGGTCATTCCACCATAACCATTCATCACAAGTGATCATTTCAGGGTTACTACTACCATCACCCTGATTATCTTAAAATCGGCTACAACTCTCCGATTATACTAAAGGTGTTTGGCCTCAAGCCCAAAAGTCGATGCCTAAATATATCACCTACCTCAAAATGGTTGATGCGCATTTATTCTCTTAATGACAAAGGGCATCAATCCCTTAACCGATACTATTCGGCCTACAGTACTAACGCGCGTGGAATACCTACCTTCCACCGTCGACGTATCATCCACACTTGCTCTACGAAGCCAAGTCACACCGTATCGAGGATACACCTTGACGTCTACCTCCCAGGTAACACCTCAAGACCCAGCACACCGGAACTACCTCCCAGGTAAATGCCCACAACTATATCCTCCTAGTACCTACTGGAAAGTCTAGGTTAAAACACATGAATACCGGGGTCCCACCCCGAGATACCCAACCGACCATTACCAATGACTGACTAACGTGTCTAAGGATCCAAAGCAAACAGCCTACCAACAACATGCCTACTCCGGATTGACTCACTCACCCAAACATGTAAACACTCAACGTGCAAAGAATGCCAAACGGTGCGACAAAAACAACTCATCAACTAGACTCCACATCGAGCCATTAAAACCGGGCAATTGGCCCATGACTAACTCCAAGTCAAAACCGAGCAAAATGCTCCACGCTTGCTAGACCCATAGGTCGGAAAATGCGTTTAAACAAAGTTTAAGCAAACAATACTCTGAAATCAACCTTAGTCCCAGACTCAACACGGGTTAAACAAAGAGTTTTCCAAAAGGACTCACACCCTAAAAATTCTCGAAATGACACTTGACACTTAAAAGCACATTTCCCCAAATGGTTTACAAAATCATTTACGAAATATTTTCAACATTAGGATTTTCATCTCAAAAAGATCGTATGTAATAAAACTACTATTACTTGATCGATAGTTACGCAAAACTGGACACACTCGTCCCACATAGGAAAATCATGTTGAAAATCGTCCCATTGTAGTTCGGTTTACTCACACAAAGCAAAGCGTAATGAATAATTTCTTTAAAATGAACCGCCTCGATTCCAGTATGGATTGATTCATGACATGCACTTAAGGTAACCGCTGACCTTAAACAGGGTCCGACAAAGGTGTGCACATAATTCAAAATAAGTTTCACGACGTTTGATTCAAAAATTCCTCTTTTTAATCATAAATGACGTGGCACAGGGTTCGCCATAAATTTTTCGCGCGTCAGCTAGTCACACAAAACGATGACACGGTTTACAAATATATTTTTGTTAAAACACAATTGTCTCGTGTAAGTTGCAAACTTGAAGACAGAAACCAGTCCGCTTCTAATAATTGGAAATATCGACTAAAAACCTCATAAAATCTCAAACTGGGGGCAGGCATGCAAGCTTGTAACACTTCCTCAAGTTTCGTACTTGGGGCATACAGTGTCAAAACATTATAGTTTAAAAAATGTATTTATCGAAAATGCTCAAAATACTCGTTTCCTCCAAAGCAAAAGTTTTTAATTTCCCAAAAAAAAATGAACGGTAATTCTAAATTAACCGAATGTCAAAAATCTACGCATTTATATTTCCAAGATATAACACATTGTAATCGTATGCATGATGTTTACAACATTAAAACACTCCTTGGATCAAATGGTCTTTCATTTCGACAAAAAGGAACTAAAGCATTTTCTTGCGCGACTCGTTCATCAAAATGCCGAGAACAAAGGTTACCCCAGTATGCATACCCCTAAGTCGATAAATCGCATTTTCATGAAAATGTCAATAAAACCTTTAGCTGACTAAAAAGCGCACTAAACAACTCCTTATGAAATGTTACCAAAATTCCTCCATGCATCACTTATGTCACGCATGAATCAATCCACACACTGAACTATTTGCAAAATAAACACTTAGTAACACAAACTCTCGAACGAAAAGTTAAGCGACACTAGAATTCCAAACTCATTTTAGACAAATCACTAAAATAGCCTTTAAACAGACATCGTGGAATGTAACTTTCCGTCTCAACTCTAACACATGTGGAGGAGTTCCAATGTTAGAGTCTCAAGCCGTAGTCACTTACCCAACATCTTAACCACCACAAAACACGGATATTATCGTACCCGAAAGAACCGTTGGAAAATAATCAAATGAAACAATCTTTTACAAAGTTTTCAACTCCCGTGATAAAACGGTTTCAAGCATTTTCAAACTATAATTCGAAATCTTGTGTGTGTGATAAACATTTCCCAAAGTTTCAAAACACAATCCATATAAGGATTGGAAACACAAGGATTAGTTAATGCAATCCTATTTTCAAAATAAACTTTGTGCACGACTCAGTCGACATTCAACGTCTCGACTCATGCTCCTCTCTACCTTTCCAATCCACTATCGTCCTCCGGACATTTAAGCCCCTTGGAGCAAGATGGAAAATTACGTCAAATAATCCCTACGATTTTTCCTCAAATCAAAGTCGGCTCTAAAAGCCTATGACTCTAGCACAATCTTCCATCTTGGCCCGAAATGATCTGCTTACAACAAATATCATCCTTATCGTCACTCCAAGTGACTAATACTAGAATCGTCCTTTTATTCCAACGACTACTAATTTATAACCTTCGACACTACCCCAACGATCATCCCATCAAAGCAAAACAAGTACACACCTGTACTAGTAGGTTTACTACAGTTGTTCCTCCTTGTGATGGCTATTCAGGGCAGACAATACAACGCGTTATTAGCACATAATAACTCATACTAACAACACTCACGCTCAACTCCTTGGATTCCTCGTGACTTCCCCGACTCGAGCATTGATCCTGTGCTTCCGGTAGTAGGAGCTCTACTACTACCATCCACACCTATCATCGCCCGTTCCGAGTTCCATCCCAAGGGGTCCAAGTAGTTTCTCGCCGAAACTATACACATATGCCCGCACCGGCATATGTACACACTCTTCCTAGCTCCCTAGGAATTTCATCCAAACCACTACCCTTGCTACTGCCAAATCCCTAATAGCAAGCAGCAGACATGCAATACAGTGTAACAAGTACCAAGCAATTTAGCATACATACTCCTATGTTCTAGAAAGCAATCTAGCACACGTACTCATACATAAACACCCTTCCCAGCTCTCTAGGAACTTCCTCTTATCCCACTACCCTTGCTACTACCGAATCCCTACTAATTATAACGGGTGACCTCGCGAATACCCGATTATATGCAGTGCGAAATAAATAGACAGTCGAATACGAGACTCTATCCTAGAACGGTTGGACTCAAACAAGAGCTGCGCAATAGAACTAAATCGAATATTCTAAGGCTATAAATCTCTTACTGCATACAACCTAGAGGGCATCCACTTAGTAACCTATCATAATTAGCATAAATTCCTAATAGCAAGCATTACAACTTACAGCATAGTGTCCACAACAGGCAATCTAGCATGCATACTCTATGATCTAGAAAGCAATAAAACACTAAGCATTGTACCTTTCCCCTTTGGCTCCGGCCGACTGTACACACTGCGCCTCCGATTACCGTTCCTCGAACGGGTCTTTACTTTTTCTTTTATTTCCAAAAAGATTTAATAAAGAATTTGAAAATTTCCCAGCCGCAACTTGAGACCAATCACACCGAGGTGCGTTTGATTCACTCAAGCTGTGCTCTGATACCAAGTTGTAACGTCCCAAAAATTACAAGCAAATTTAAATTTTTAAATAAACAATTTATTTATAACAACTCATTAATTGATACCAACGTTTCGTTTGCAAACACATAATTAATATCCTTATAAATTAAAATCAGCGGAATAAACGTTTAATTATTATAATCATAAAACAACCAGCTCTCCTCGCGCGCCAGTGTGTACTCGTCACGCCTTGGAGCCGCTCGGACCTGAAACCACAGTTCATGGGAAAGGGTAAGCACGAAGCTTAGTGAATTCAAACACATGCGCAGATAGGAATTATATACACATCACCCCTATCCGCACATAAGCAACAACATCACAGTTACATAAAACGAGTAAACGTCTACAAGTAATTATGTATCCAACACCTCAGTACCATCGAGGCCTCGGTCCCACCGAATTGTAATGTATCCAACACCTCAGTACCATCGAGGCCTCGGTCCCACCGAATTGTAATGTAACCAACACCTCAGTACCATCGAGGCCTCGGTCCCACCGAATTGTAATGTAACCAACACCTCAGTACCATCGAGGCCTCGGTCCCACCGAATTGTAATGTAACACATTTATACCAAGCATTCAAACCAATCAAATATTACACACCACAAACAACTAGTTCACACCACAAAGACAGTAGTACATACAAACTATTATGACATGCATACAACCCCTAACTACACAGTGAGAGAACTCACCTCGAATGCGCGCCCAGCTTAACAACACAATTCAAGCTCCACAATTACGGTCACTTCCCAGCACCTAAACGCATGTTAAAACGTGTCAATACGAGACCCGGACCCTATGGCACGACACACGCTTAAACCGTCACTAAAACTAAATTCCGTTCACCCAAAACAGGTCTGTTCGGGACCTGTTTCGACCCCTATAAACCCAGAAAAATCCCAATATTATTTCATGACCAGAAAGTACTCTGAGTTAGGGTTCCGAGGACATATTATACGCCTCCTAACGATTTTTCTACAAATTACTACGGATTTTACAAAAACAGTTTCCGGAACAGCGAAATTCAGCACCTTTCAGTATAAAACGACAAAACGACCCATGCTACGTCCCGAACTGGGTTTTGTACAAAACACAGAAAAGTTTCTAGACTCAAAAAGGGAACTTTTGACACCGATTTCACCCCAAACCGAGTTACGAGCAGAAAGTTATGACCATGACAAAACAGTGGCAGATTACAACACTGTCGGCTTACCGACCTGCTGTAAAAACAGAAGTTTTCCGCCTAGCTAGGGGCCGAACCAGCCTTTCGCTAAAACACGAAAAACGTGCCCGACACAGAATGTGAACCGTGGACACCAGAATCGCCTCAAACCGAGTTACGACGAGGAAGTTATGGCCGAAATACGAACTGGACAGAAAACTAATTTTCACATAAAATAACGAAACACCGAACTTGCGACCACTTTTTCGCCCAGCTAGAGACCGAACCAGTTTTCCGCTAAAACACGGAAAACGTGCTCGACCCTGAACTTGAACCGTGGGCGCCAGTTTCGGCTCAAACGGAGTTACGACGGAAAAGTTATGGTTGCGCGAAAACTGGACAGCACACTAAAATTTTCATAAAAGATAACTTATAAAAACGGTTCAAGGCTTAACGATTCGGGTCTTACGCTACGTGTGACACCCACTGCCACCACCCTCCACCTACAGCCACCGCAGCGGCGGCGTGCGGCGGTGGTGGTCTCGCCGGAAAAACGAAAAGGAAAAGAAAAGAACAAGACTAACGAGAACCACATACCTCACGACGGCGTCTCACCGCTACAACCAATCCTCTCCCCTCGACTCCTCCGACGACAGCCGATGGCGGCGATCTCCGGCGACAGCAGCAGCGGCGGCGACGGCTGCCGCTGTGTTCTTCCTTCCCTTCTCACCCTCCTTCTCGCGATCTCTCTCTCTCTCTTCGTTTCTCTCTCCCGGCCGCACAAACACAAGGAAAACGAGAAAGAGTGATAGGGTTTTGGAGTTTGTTTGGTTGCTTGAATCACAAGGGAAAAAAAAGAACGAGAAAGGGTTTTTGGTTTTGTGGGTTACGCAAGGAAGAAAACAAGGGGAAAAAAAAGGGTCTCGGCCCTCTTCATGCATGGGCCGAGCCATGCCCAACTCTTGTCCAAAATCAACATTAGCCCCTCTAAAAATCCTTATCTCACAATCTACACCAAAAAGACACGAATGCTAACATTTTTGGTCCTTTTCGACACCAAACCCATAAACAAAAACAATTAAAGGTAAACATTTTAAAATTATTAAAAGATTTATTACGCATTTGGTCCAACTTGCTAACCCCGTTAGTAAAGATTCGCTAAAAGAACGATATTAACGCAATTAATTAAAATATATATAAACATACCGGGACACGGGCTTTACACCCCAACATTGGCTGCTTGGAGTGTTTGAACTTGACGCTATGACCATGACCATATATGATAGCGACAGTGCCAGTCTCTTCAGACAGCAATTGGAAGAGCAGATGACAAAGTTTAAAGCTGTGCTATTTGACTTCTTTTGCCGGGTCAAGGATGATAGACGTCGCGATATGACAGGTGTCTTTCGCTATAAGTTCGCCAATAATGTACCCCAGCAGGCCGGGATAAATGCGGATTGCGGTGTCTGGGTATGCCGTAATGCCCAAATGTTGATAAATAACAATGAGGTATGGGTACACCCTGACGAGGCCGGGGATGTTGCCAAAGATTTTCGCATACATATGGCGGAGTCCATTTATGAGCATTGTCAAATAGGGCCACGTTAGGTTGTTTATGTAACATTAAATAATTGTTATTTTTAGTATTAACTTATTTTGTTAAAGTATTGTGATACAGTTACTGTTTACTTCATTTGGTTTTTGCTAATTTCATTCATTTACTCAACTTTGAGTATCGATATCTCTTTCACACATACTCCATTTTGGACGCATTATATATCATTTCGAAGCTCTCATATAGGAGAACATAAACCTACTAAAAGTTAGTTATATATAACACATATATATAAATTTAAATGCGTCCAAAGTTTAGTAAAACCCATATTTCCAACACCTAGTAAGTAGGTTTATGAAACTTGCGATAATCCTAATACAGAGATTATTGGATGAACAAGCATTTATTTCTTGATTATTTGTGTATTGGTTCTTGTTGTCTGGAAGTGATTCATATGATGCAAAAATTGGTATCATGTAATGTAGAACAATATCTATATTATAGAAACTTGCATTTGACAGTACCATATAAATCTGATCTAAATTCTCATTAATTAGCTATGTTTGACTACTTAAAGACCTTTATTCAAGAGCAGACGAATATTGCAGTTACTTTTTCAGTCGAATCTTACAGGCTCTTTTCAAACGAATCTTGCAGTGAACTATTCAGACGAATCACAACTTCCTATCTATCTTTTATACAAACACACTCTCGCTTTTCTTAATACAATGGATGGAGGTTCAAGATCAAGGGGAACAGGTCGGCGAATGTGGCTGGAACTTCACGTTCGGGAGCCTACCAACCACTGAACGACGGAGCTCGCCGGAGTACCTGGAAGGTACCGGAAACAGACGAGGAGTGGACAAACTGTGGGCGAACTGCAGCCGATTTTCCATTCACGCCTGAGGAGGAAGCAGACTGGGAGATGGCATCCGATAATTACTACTTCGATAATGGCATGAGAACCCCACCAATGTATGATTTTATGCCGACGGGTCTTCGACAAAGTCAACGAATTACTCCCGCAGTGCAAAAAGCCATTGATGAGGCGAACGCCGATATCAAAAAGGTAAAGGGTATGTGGAACCATAACAGGGGGATTCAGCAGGGGAAAATGGAGTATCTAGCGGAGAAGAAACGAGAATTGGCCATGACTAGGGCTCACGTTCGGCAGCTACAACGAGAGATTAAGGAAGCTGAAGAGGAACTAGAAGAACTCGAATCGGACTACATATGAATGGAGGACGTGATCAAGGAAAAGGTTAACTTGATCACAGGACTCCAGGACGCCTTCCAGTAATAGATTTTTTTGTTTACATGCACTGTATCCGTTTCGGTTGGGAAGATGATTTGCAATAACTTTTATATGATGTTGTTAATTAATTTCCTTGTTACATAACTTAAGTGAATTTCTATATTAAAAACATTAAAATAGAAAGGAAACAATACATTAAAAACCACATAAAATGATAACCTAAAAACTATAGGGACCATTAATGTTTTTTTAAATTTGCAACAAACTTCATGGACCAAACTGTAAATTCGAAAAGTAGCGGGTTAGCCCGCGATTGCGGGGGCCCAACGTGGGCAGGGACCAAAACTGCCAACACGGGCATTCTTGAGGGGGGAAAGCTGGGCCGCGGGCATTCTTGAGGGACCAACGCGGGCAAAGTGGGCAAAGTTTGGTGACACGTGGCCTGGGGCCCGCGATCGCGGGGCCCACCGCGGATTTTTGTGGCATTTTTGTAAGATGGGAGAGATTTGTGGCATTTTGGTAAGTGATGGTCAAACTTAGGGTATTTTAATTAATTTCCTTATAAACAATATACTGGGAAAAAAATTGTAGTTATCGAGGGTCCATTTTTACTTCTCGCACAGGGCCTAAAAAATGTCAGTCTCACTCTCATGTTATCATTACTCTTTCTTTTAAATTATTTCTCTTATCATTTGTATAGAAAAAGCAAGATTTATTCGAAGCAAAGTTTATTCAAACTTTTATTTATGAGTAAAATAGTTTTTATCATGGTTCTAAGTTGTAACTAAGCTTAATTTTGCCATTGCATTATGCCGCATCAACCCTTATTAGTAATTTGCAAACAAGTAAATTTAAATTAAAATCCCATGCAAAACAAGAACATCAAGATTTTTTTTAGAAATCCAATGAAAATTTATCATTTTTTTTATCTGGGTAATTCATTTCCCAATTTCATAATATATCGTAATTTCTTATTGCATACATGAAAAATAGGACATACTTTGATCATATTCATATTTTGAGTCACATACTTGCAAAACCTCTATTTTTGTAACTTAGATGTGACATCTCATATATTTAGTTATCTGCTTTTTTTTCAAATCTTAGAATACAAGAACACCGTAACATACTTATTTTCATTTTGTGTAATGTATTTTGTCTAAGTTTTTCAGACATCATATATGAGATTCCAATAAAGGTTTTAAAAGTATGTTATATAAAATACTTTTAAAGTGTATTCACTCAAAGTGTATTCACGAAACCGTCAACCCAACCCACATACACACCCATATGACCTATGCTCAAAGTGTATTCACTTTTAAAGTTTTAGGTACTAAATAAGATAATCATAAAACCCAAGGGACTGAAAGTGAAAATATTCCTTTTCCGTTTGAATAAAAATCTTGAAGTTGAGAAAAACACCCCGTTGGTCTGTGTAGGTAAGTTAACCGAGCATCTCACATGCAAACGAAACAACCTTTACCTTTTGTCCACATTTCACCCATTTCTGGACGCTTAATTCCATGTAAGTTTTCCTTCGATAATAAGGTTCGTTTTCTCTATGGTCGATTCTTCTATTTCCAGTTATTTTTACTTCAATTTTCTGTATTTGATCATGGCATTGTGATGTGTTTACCGTGGTTTATGCTCTTGAGGTTGAATGAGCAATTGTTGGAACTATATTTATCGCTTTTGCCCTAATTCAATCTATTGTAGTTATCGACTGTTATCTGTAATTGTTTTATGCAAATTTGGGGCAAGCTCAGGTAATCAGCTTAGAGTTCACTCTCTATGATCATGGGAACTTCTATATATCGAATTTTGACCTTTTTCTGTTTGGGATTTATGCATTCATCGATCTAATTGCTTAAAACCTTTTGATTTCTAATACGGGAAAGCTTTAGTAAATATACATTAATGCAAAAACATGAGTTTTGATGGTTGGATGAAGTGTGTTGGCCTGTGAAATTGAGCTTTGGGTAAAATGCAACTAAGTTTGCTTCATTCCTATTTAGTGTAGTAAGGAACTTTTTTTTTCAATCATTGTTTCATTTGATGGCGTGGATATAAGTTTATCAATTCTTGACCGTAACCCTTTCATATATATTTTGTAAATCTTCTGTAAACGGATATCCACGTCATCAAACGCTACAAGATCAACAGCTTACCGCTGAAAATGGGTACAAAATAGGAAATTTTGAAATCATGTTACATCAATTGAGAATTTTTTTATTCGTACAGTAAATAGAAGCTAAACCAAACTTTGATGCATTTTGCTCTTATGTTTTTTCGTCTTTCGCGTGAAATTTGATTTCTTCCCATCATCAATGACCTTGAGAATCTCCTTTTTAATTGCATGTTTTTTTTGTAGCTCATTCTCTTTGCTTGTTTCTTGTGATTCCGTAGCGACTAAAGGCATTGACAAAGCCTTTTCAATAGAGAAAGATTCGTCAAAGAAAAATGTTAATGGGATCGACGACAAAAAACAAGAAAAGCCCGTATGTCCAACTTGATTATGTCATCAATCTTGTAGAGATTAAGCCTTGGCCTCCATCTCAGTCATTAAGATCACTTCGATCCGCATTGATACAATGGGAATACGATAACAAAATTTCAGGGTCTACTAAAGCAGTTACTCCTTCAATCGTTTCAGGTTTGAGTGTCGGTGACGGTAAAATTGAATTCAACGAATCTTTTAGGCTTCACGTGACGTTATCGAGAGATATGTCAATTAAGGCTGGAGACACCGAAACTTTCCTAAGGAATTGTATAGAGTTTAATTTGTACGAACCTCGAAGGGACAAAACGGTAAAAGGGCAGTTGTTGGCTACTGCAATCGTGGATTTTGCCGAGTATGGTATTGTGAAAGATAGTTTGATGATCAGTGTGCCTATGACATGCAAACGGACTTTTGGTAACACCGCTCAACCTATGCTCTTCGTTAAAATGCAGACTTCTGAAAGAAATAATCGTGTGAGGTCTTCATCGGGTGATGGCTTAATCAGAGAAGGATCGTTGGAGAAGAGCTATTCGGAGTCTGTTTCCGCTTTGATGAAAGAAGAGTATGCTGAGGAAGCCGAGAATGCTTCCGTTACCGATGATGATATTTCCTCCCAGTCTTCCATGGCTGCTGCTTCTTCAACCTTTGGATCCACTGGGAATTTAAGTCCTCAAAGAGAGGTACTTGAATTCGACTTCTCTTTTTTTTTTGTGCATGTTTCTATGAAGACCCTCGATTAGTGAAAACTGTGTGAAAGAGAGAAATACAGAAATGCTAAGGGGCGTTTGGTTCGCATGATTCCGGCGGAGTCTGAAGGATTTGGAATGATCAATTCAGTTGACCAAATTCTGTTAAGGCGTTTGGTTTACCTATGGAATGGAATTGAATTCAACCATTCATGAATTTGGTCATTCCATCACAATTCAAAAGGAATTCAATTCCATCCGATCCCATTTTCTTAAAAGGACAGAACTAACCCCAGCTTCCCTACTTGATTTACCCCGACCCATATGAAACATCGCCGACCACCACCGATCTGAACCACCACTGACCACTGAACCACCACTGACCACTGCCGACCACCACCGAATTGAACCACCATCGACCCTCGTTTTGAACCACTGGCGACCACCACCGATCTGAACCACCGTCGACGACCCTCGTTTTGAACCACTGGCGACCACCACCGACCACCCTCGACCACCACCGTTCTGAACCACCACTGCCAACCACCACCAATCTGAACCACAGTTGTTGGATTTTGGTTTCAAATTTTTCAAAAAGGGTATTTTGGTCATTTACTAATATTTCATTCCTATTCTAAAGCTACATCATGTGAACCAAACAGACAAATTTCAATGCCTTTAACGGATTCCAAACCAATGTGTCAACCAAACAGGTGGTCAAACCTAATAATGTTCCATTCCAATTCCTTCAAAGTCAAAGCCATATACCATTCCATCCAAAAGCATTCTGCAAACCAAACGCCCCCTAGGATTTGAAAAGCTAGATATGGGTAACGATAACGATACAAATAGAAAGAGAAAGACAAATATATATGCTAAATTTTGAGAAACTAGATTTGAATAAAAAATAATACCAAGGTGTGGAAACTACACACTTTTCTAGTCTAATTTAGGGTTCTAGTAACTTACCGAACCACTAACCTTATCTCCTAGCCAAGCTTATAAGCTTGTTGGTTTTAATTCTTCATTAACCTGGTGGCGGTTGATTGCAGAACGGATCAGAGGCGATATCTGGAAGCTCGAGAAACGTTAATGATCAAGAAGTGTTGGTTCAAGATAAAAGGGTCGCTGAATCCTTATCATCAACAGATTTGTATACTGAAATAATAAATGCTCGTACCACTCTATCAAATCTACGTAACTCAAGATTCACAATGCTACCAGAGAAAGCTGAATCTTACAACGTGAAACTATCAAAGTTGTCTATTGCTAATGATAACGGAAACTCTAGAAACGTAGCTTATGTCAATCTGCATGAGAAAGTTCCTAAAAGGGCCATGGAATCTCAGATGTATGAGGTGGACGATGAACAATCTTGTATACGGTTAAAAAATCCGAATGCAAGTCAAAGTGGACGAGAAAGTCAAATCATTGGAGATCTTGGATCAGATGTTTTACATGCTGATAGATTACAGAACACGAAGTCTGTTAGTTCTTCGTTGGATTCACGATATAGCAATGGATCAGACGTTTTACTTGATCGATTAAAGAATTTGAAGCCCGTTAGTTCTTCATTAGATTCCGGTTTTAGCAATGGATCAGACGTTTTACTCGATAGATTAAAGAATTTGAAGCCTGTTGGAGCTTCGTTGGATTCGGATTTTAGCAACGGGTCTGTAAGGAGTGGCAAAGTTTTAGACAAATTCAAAAAGGTCGGTGTAAGCAAGGTACAAGACTTGGAACAGAGGGTACAAGCTCTTGAAGGGGAGCTGAGAGAAGCTGCCGCTATTGAGGTTAGTCTTTACTCGGTAGTTGCAGAGCACGGGAGTTCCATTCATAAAGTCCATGCCCCCGCACGGCGTCTTTCTAGGCTGTACCTTCATGCATACAAAGAGAACTCTCAGTCTCGGAGAGCAACTTCAGGAAGAAGTATTGTGTCGGGATTGATTTTAGTCGCAAAAGCTTGTGGAAATGACGTTCCAAGGTACTTTTTAGCTATGCTGTTACAGCGTTCAAAATACAAAATATCGGTCCAAAAATATCGGTTCATATAATATTTTTTAGAATTATATATATATAGTATAATATGTATATATATATATATATATTTATGTATGCATCCTTAAACATATCATATGCGTTAATTAAAAATATAGTTTCGACCAAGACCAGAAGCAGTCGTGGCTGGAAGAAGGCGTCGACCATAGAAGAGAACGTTGGAAAATATGGAAACCTAACTTAGACTACTAGTTGACTAATTAAAAAAAAAAAGACCGAGTAAATATATAAAACTATAAAAGCCCAATAGTCACTAAAAAAGGCCCAAAAAAAACCATCTACAAAAAATCGGTCTATCAGACCGATATTTTGGTCAAAAATCGCTGAAATATCAGCATATTATCGGAGTCGATTTTGACCGATATTTTGCCACCGATATTTTATCCTGGTATCCGATATATCACCAATATTAACAACATAGCTTTTTAGAGCAAATGAGCTCCTCACTTGTGAATAAAGGGTATGTTTGGCGAACTAGCAGAAAAGCCAATTGTTAGCTGATGAACTAGTCATGTTTGGTAAAAACTAGATTAGTGTAAAATGACCTAAAAGGACATGTTAATTGGGAAAAAGTGGAAAAAGCCCCCGGAGCTCATCGAAACGCTACTTGTAGTAACTTTTCAAAAATCCAGCTTATAAGTGTATGGCTAACCAAACGGGGCTTTTTCAATAAGCTCAAAAGTAAGTTGTTCTTTTATGGTTGCCAAACATGGCCAAAGTGATTTAATTGGCCCCGTCTCTTATTTTGAACACAGGTTGACTTTCTGGTTATCAAACGCCGTTGTATTAAGAGCAATAATACACAAATCTTTTGAGAAAGAGCAAGCATCACTTTCTTCCGAAAAATCAAGTAAAACGAACGGTGTGATCATTGAGAACGGAACGAATGAGATCATATCTCCATTCAAATGGAAGAAAGAGTCTTCTATAAAAGAGAGTAGAATTGGTTCCAATGAATGGGAGGACCCTTGTATGCTTACTTCTATCTTGGAAAAAGTAGAATCTTGGATCTTTTCGCTCATTATCGAGTCCATTTGGTGGCAGGTTTTCCCACAATCACATTCTTCAAGTTCTCAGATTTTTATGATTTCTGTAGGTGTCTAATCTCGTCTTATAACTTTCAGACTCTTGCTCCTTATATGCAAACCACCGCTGCAAAGGGTATCGTTAGAAGAGTTGTAGATTCAGAATCTAATAAAACGTGTGAACCATCACCTGGTTCATACGATCACGAGAAAGTGAACTCCTCCTTGGAGCTTTGGAAGACGGCTTTCATGGAAGTTTGTGAAAGAATTTGTCCTGTTCGAGGTGCAGGACATGATTGTGGTTGCTTGCGTGTGCTATCTACGTTGGTAACATCTTTTTACTATGCTCTATTAAATTGTATTGCTATTGTTTACTTATATCTATCTTTTCGAATTTTCGCATACTATCTTTCACACACTTTTCACGTTGGGGTCTTCATGGAACAACTGTTTTACCGTTTGAGGTAAAGTCAGGTCTACGTACATCTTACCCCACCCCAACCGGACCCCACATATGGCTTGGATATATTGGGCTCGTGTAGTTTGGTTTAAGAGGTGCTTTCTAAACTACACCTTTTTTTATTATTGTCGTTACTCTAGATAATGAAGCAGTGCATGGGTAGATTAGATGTAGCCATGTTTAACGCCATTCTTCGGGAATCAGCTGACGAGGTTCCAACAGATCCTGTGTCGGACCCTATCAGCGATCCCAGGGTTCTTCCTATTCCATCAGGGAAAGCAAGCTTTGGAGCCGGTGCACAACTGAAAAAGACGGTGAGTAATGTTAGGTTAACCTTAGGGTTCCAATTCACTTTCTCCGTTTTAACGTTTTTCATTTATGGCTGTATGTTAGCAGTATAACGAGCTTAATGAGACTCGCAGCTTATTCGGTAAAGCTATACATGACTGTTTGGTTACGGCTTATTAATAGAAAGTGGCTTATTCAGTAAGTTTCAAGGGGGAGCTTTATGCACAAAGCCAAGAGGAAATGGGATTCGAACCCATGCATGATGCAATCTTGTTGTATGTCGATTTAGCAAACCAATGCCTTAAGCCACTCAGCCATACCTCCAAGTTGTTGATCGGAATGGAATTTGATGCGCTGGGTTTGGTTGGTTGCCCGAAGGGCTATCTGATCCGATCAACTGCGTAAGCTGTAGCGCGCTAGCACGCTTACTATTTTTTTTTTCTTCCAAACTTGCCCCACCCAATTAAAAAACACCCACTTTCTGTCCATGAAAAAACCTCCCAAACAAAAACCTTCCCGATATATGAAGACAAATTAATCTACACAGAGAATTTTATGAATATAGGACTTGATGGAAAACCAACCAAACAGCCCTTTAGTGTATTCCATTTTATATTGAATGACAAGAAACATATTTTGGATACTGGGGCTCATTTAGTTGATAAGGAACGAACTCACAAAATCGACTACGGAGAAAATGGTATAAAGTAGGTTATGTTTGGCAAACTAACTAATAAGTTAGCTGTTGGCCGATAAGCTAGTTGTTTGGCTAATAAACTAGCCAATAAGCTAGATGACAATGTAAAATGACCTAAAAGGAAAAAAGTTACGGGCATAATTGGAAAAAGGCCCGTGGAGCTTATTGAAACGCTATTTCAAGTATTTCAAGGTCACCTTTTGACAAGCCCTAATGTCTGTTCTATTGGTCGAGTACAGATCGGAAACTGGTCCAGATGGCTCACCGAACTATTTGGCATTGAGATCAATGACTCTTTAACAGACGAGAATGAAGCCGACTACGATGAAAACCGAGAAGTTTACGATACATCCTTCAACTCTTTTCATCTCCTCACTGCACTGAGTGAGCTCATGATGCTTCCAAAAGATATGCTCTTAAGCAACACGATCCGGAAAGAGGTTTCTAACTTTAAAAACCCAAAATTATTCTTTTAAAAAACCCCCCAATATTCTGATGATCGATTAAATAATCTTGATTTTGAAGGTGTGTCCTAGTTTTGGTGTACCGTTAATAAAGAGGATTCTTGATGGTTTCGTGCCAGATGAGTTCTGCCCAGACCCTATTCCTGATGTGGTGCTTGAAGCCCTGGATTCAGAGGTTAGTTCCTCCTTTAATTATTTTTTCGTCTTATTTTCCCTTATTCATCCTCAAGGACCAAAATTGGTAGTAGTCATAGGTGTTATTTAGGAGAATAAACTCCTGACAGATTTGAGACGTTCTTGTGTTAGGAATAAAATTCTTCGGTTAATATATCATAAGTCTAAGGTTCTTTGGATAAATGACCTTAAGGGTGCGTTTGGTACACTTGACAGAACTTTTATGTGGAATAGATAGGAACAAAGTGCCCATGGAGCAAAGTGAAACGAATTTATATTTTACTAATATAACCTCAAAATAAAACATAATTCTCTTCTAAAACATCAAATACGCTTCACTCTTTAAATTTTATTTATTGTATTTTGATCAGGATTTACTGCAGAGCTGTGGCGAAGGTTGCGTGATGGGGCTCCCATGTGCCGCACCTCCTATCGTATATCATCCACCATCTGCATCTTTAATTGGATGCGACTTAGGAGACGATGGAAACCAGGCTCGGTGTGGATCTTCGATCCTACGCAAGTCAAATACGAGCGATGATGAACTTGATGAATTGGATTCACCGTTGACTTCGATCATTGACTCTTCTCGGACTGTAACCGCTTCAACAAAGCCGATCTGGGCGTTGAAAGATTGCGGGAGTCGCAATACCGTTAGGTATCAACTCCTTAGAGAGGTGTGGATGAATAACGAGTAGCAATTGTTAGTCTCATTTTTAAAATATTATATATAATGCAAGGGGCTTCATTTGAAATCATCATATTTAATTAATGACAATTTATTTTAACATTGTTACTAGTAAGGATCATGGTCATAACAGATTGAATACTACAACAATGGTCAAATACATAATAAACATATATATATATATATATATATATATATATATATAATATAGGTATGAAGACCCAACCCTATATATAAAGTTATCAAAACATAGAGACCAAATTCATAATTCACTCTAAACATAAATATTTTAGAAATATGAATATTTGTTTCTACAATTTTTAATGCTATTATAATATTAAGCAATTATAATTTAAGAAATAAATTATGATCACTAGAGTTAAACGTGGCATAACAAATATTTTCAATAGGGTGTTACTATTCCTAACCCCTGCAAATTTCTATACCCCTATTACAACCTACTTGCACACTAATTATTTTTTTATTTAAAAGTTACATTTTACATCCTTATACTTATTTAATTAATTTATTTATAGCTTTTACTTTTCTAATTTTTCATTTTACACCTTCATCGTATTAACACATATAATCGTATATTAGCAAAAATACGTTAAAAAAATACGTTTTAATTTTAACAAGTTACACCATTATAATCGCCTCTTCGATACGTTCGAAATGAGTCCAATATTAAATATTTTTTGATTTAATTATTTTATTATATATATACTACATAAAAATATTTTTTATATTTACAATTCATACTCTTATAGTTAATTATTTAATTTATGGTACATCTCTTACTTTTTCAATTTTCGTTTTACACTTTTATCACATTAACATAATAATCATATATTAACTAAAATATGTTAAAAATACGTTTTAATATATCACATTAACTAAAATATGTTAAAATACGTTAAGAAATTCAATATATATATATATAGAGAGAGAAGAAAGTTCAAACGAGAACGATAACTATTTACGAGAACTACGAGAACGGCCGATCATGTACAAAATCACTAGTGATTCGCGTACAAAATCACTGGTGATTAAAATTCTGGACACGCGCACTTTGGGCCACGACTTGCAAGTCGCGTGGCAAGTCGCGCGAATCACCAGTGATTTTGTACGCGAATCACTAGTGATTTTGTATATGGGCGGCCGTTCTCGTAGTTCTCGTAAATAGTTAGCGTTCTCGTTTGAACTCACCTCTATATATATATATATATATATATATATATATATCGAACGTCATTCGCTTAATAATTTGATTTGAAATAAAGTAAAGTTATTGATTTGAAATAAAGTAAAATTATTGACTCGAATTTTAAGTTTAGGTTTTCGAATTGCTTCTGGTTCAGATTAGTCGGATTTCAGGTTAGTGTCTGTTGGATTCGGATATTATGATAATGCAAAAAGTATATATAAATTCAATCAATTTTGATGACGAATTCAATCAACTGAAAGATTGATGAAATCTATAGTAAGTTTCGAAATTATAAAACATTTCGATGGACTATAACTTACGATTTTCAAAAGATAATTACATAAATAATGATATTTATATAATATTTAAAAAATATATTTATATTATTTCGGGTTTTCGGACGAGTCGGGTAGTCAAAGATCAAACCCAGCCCGAACCTAAGTATCCCACAAAAAGTCGCGTTTCGATTTTCGGATTTCAGGATATTCGGGTTTTGCACAAACACATTATTTCCGGTTGGAATTCGGGTTCGGATTTTGGACTATTCGGGTTATGCACACCTTACACATAACACTATGGTTTATAGCGTTTAAGGCCTAGAAATGGCTAAATAGGTCCAGCCCAACCCGAGACATACTTGGAACCGAGATTGACCGACTCAATACGGGACCGGTTATGGTGCGACGATTCTTAACTAGTTATTATTTTCATCACAAGGCCCGACCCGGGACTGACTATATTTTTTATTTACAAATTTATTTTTAATGCATTTCGAAGTTTATTTTTAAATTTATTTTAAATTTATTTGATTGAAGATCAAAATATACTTTTAAGCGTGTCTTATTAAGAGTGTAAAACGCAAATTGAAAAAGTAAGAGATGTACCATAAATTAAATAATTAACTATAAGGGTATGAATTGTAAATATAAAAAATATTTTTATATAGTATATATGACATATAATAAAATAGTTAAATCAAAAAATATTTAATATTGGACTCATTTCGAAGGTATCGACGAGACGATTATAATGGTGTAACTTGTTAAAATTAAAAAGTATTTTAGTTGATATACGATTATATGTGTTAATATAATGAAAGTGAAAAATGATAAATAGAAAACTAAAAGGTATAAAGTAAATTAAATAAATAAGTTTAAGGGTGTAAAATGTAACTATAAAATCAAAAATTAAAAAATTAAGAGATGTGAGGAGGGGTATATAAACTTGCATGGGTGTGTTTAGAATAACCCTTTTAATATTGAAAACCAAAAACTGATAATTACTTGATGAATCATACATACATACATACATACATACATACATACATACATACATACGTGTTAGGCCATCCGCAACGCCTCGGGCTCGGGCTCGGCTCGGGCTCCTGCGGGGGCTGCGGGCTTGGGGCTCGGGCTCGGGGTGCGGGTTTGAAAACCCGAGGAATCCGAATGATTTCATGTTTATTTAATTTTTTTTTAAATTTTTTTATTCAACGGCTCTTTCAAACGGCTACTTCTAAATCAATTTTTTTTCAATTTAATCACACTATATATATATTAACCCTCAACCTCTTATTTTTTCACACCAACAATCTCTCAAACTCTCTCAAATTTCATCATGAATCCAAACAAAACACCTACATCCCGTCATAACCGACCACATACACCGCAACCGCAAGAAGACCCGGAGCTTGGTTACTTTAAAGAGAAAAGAGCAAATTAAAAAATTTCATAATTGGTAGTGTTTTGTATTTTGTAATTTTTATTTTTAATGAATGATATGAATTTTTATTTTTATTATTTATCTTATTTTTATTTATTAAAAAATATATAAATATTTTTATTTTGTTAAATAATTAAATGTATAAATAAAAGAATTTAAAAAATGAGGTGGCAATAGGGCTTTTAGTTATGCGCTGGAGGTCTTTAGGGCTTGAGAAGAAAAGCTGATGTAGCGCTGATGTGGCATTAAGGGCTTTTATCTATGCGCTGTGGATGGCCTTATAAATGATGTCAAAATATAAAAATATGTACGGATTTGATCCAAATGGTACTCTACTGGTACTACCTTTTTAATGCAGAATCACCATCAAGTTGACATTGACCAACCTAGAAGTCCAATTTGATTCGTTGCCAATTATTTCAAGGAAGTTTACAACTAAAATGATATTTACCTTAAATTAATTTTTTTAAACTAAAAATAATGATTTTGGTTAAATTTTTGTTGATGCTTAAGGCACTGTTTGGCACTGTTGATGCTTATTTTTTGGGTATATGTTTGGATGACCATAAGATAGTTTTTTGAAACGCTACTTTGAGTGGTTTTTCAGTAGCTTTTTGATTAATTAATAAATACAAGAAGTCTACTCGCACAATGCATCGGGATATATCTCAATTTTAATGTTCTAATTTCTTTTAATGTGTGGTTTCGAGAAAATGGTCATTCTTTTTTATAAATTTGTTTAAAGAATGACGTTTTTTAAGAAGTTTATGGTTTGAGGATTTGAAAGTGGTTAGAGATAAGGATTAATTAATAAGAGTCCACGATTTAAGAATTTGAAGGTTGTTAGAGATAAGTATTAATCAAATAATTAGCATTAAAAGCGGTACATAGAGCTTCATTAGTTATTTTTAACCGATTTTAAGTAATTACTATTAAATAGTGGTACATAAAGCTTTAGGGGTTGTTTTTAAGAGTTTTTTTTTCATAAATGCTTTATAATATAATATAGATTAATTGATAATTATTAAATTAAATTTTAATTATTACATTGATATTAACTTTTAATTATTTAGAGTTATTGTTAATCATATAAATTATTTTTATATATTTTTTAATATTAATCAATATATTTTAATTATCAGTTATTATTATCTTTTTAATTATTTTTTTCATATTGTATGTAACAGTCAATTAAAATCATAAGTTAATATATATATTTTTTAAAACTTGTTTTAACAAATTCAAAATTTATAGTATATATATGTAATAACTTATTTTAAATTTTTTTAATTAACATGTTATCTTATTTAATTTTTTTATTACATTGGTTTGCTAAAAATTTGAAGAATTCTAACTTCTCTTTCATTTTACAATTTTCTTTTAATATTAATCTATTAAAACAAAAATGACCAAAAATCTCTATTTTAAAATATTTGTTGAAAACAAAGTATTCTCGTTCCAAGGTCATGGTAACGTGCGTCACGTGGCATTATTTTTTGCTTATTTCCTCCCGATTTCCCCTTCCACCGCCTCCTTGAAATTTTTGCAACTTGTCCTAATAATAATAATAATAATAATAATAATAATGGCGAAGACTATTTTTATGGTCCTTATTTTTTTTTGACCAAGTCCTTATTTTATTTTTATTTTTCTAAATTACGACTTTGAAAATTGATGACGTGGCTGCTTCTTGAATATCCATTCCATATGGTAGTTAGTTATGCCGTTATTTAAATTGTATTTTTGATTAAACAACATATCACATTTATAAAACGTAAAATGTTATTAAAATTTTATAGTTGTATTAAAAATATTGATGATAGGATAGCTTAAAATCTAAAATATATTTCGATTTTTATTTACTTATAAAAGTAAAAATATTTTGGATTCATTTCATTTTGTTGGTTGGTTGGGCCTGGGCCTGGGCCTGGGCCTCTTTAATTTGTTAATTAAGAGCACTTTCAAGTTTATAGAGTAATGTTACAACTTTTCTGAAATCAAATATTTTAAATTACATTGAATTTTAAGTTTGTTTTATTTAGCAATTTCAATATCAATTATATTATTAAAATTTAATAATATGTTTATCATTTCAATACACAATTATTAATAAAAAAAGGATTCAATCTTACAGTTAAAATAATATATCTTTTACCTCAATATTATTAAGTTTTAAAAATTTGTCTAATTTTAAAGATTTTTATATTCTTCTTCTTCTTATTTTTGTTTATACAGTTAGGGTTGTAAACGAACCGAATGAGCACGGACGGGGGCTTGTTCGTGTTCGTTCGTTTAACTTAACCGAACAAACGAACACGAACGGTAAACGAACGAATTTTTTTGTGTTCATGTTCGTTCGTTAAGAAAATTTGTTTGTTCGTGTTCGTTAATGTTCGTTAATTAAGAGCTAAACGAATGAACTTAAACGAACACTTAAATGAACATAAATGAACGAACTTAAACGAATACTTAAATGAACGTAAACGAACGAACAAACTTAAAGGAAATCTTAAAAATTAATTTACATAATGAATTTACATATTAATGTCATACTACATAAACATGTTTATATATATAAGCAAATATAAATGAACACAAACGAACGTAAATGAACATAAACGAACATTAACGAACATAAATGAACAAACGTTCACGAACGTAAATGAACGAACGAGACCATTGTTCATGTTCGTTCATTTAACTAAACGAACAAGAAAATGTGTTCATGTTCGTTCATTTATTAAATAAACGAACTGCACGCTGAACAGTTCACGAACGGATCGCTAAACGTTTAGTTCGTATACAGCCATAATTACAATTTAACATAGCTGTTTGAACAAAAACAAGCATAAATCTTCAAAATATTTATTTTTAACATAAGGATGCTCTAATTAAACTTCAACCATTTTGATTTATTATTTTGGATTAAAATATATGTTTGTGATGGTTATAACCTATCGTTTATCCATGTTGTACTTCAAATGTAGAGAAGTTGTTGTAGGTCTTGTTGTCTTTTCATTGAACCTTTTAATTATTATTTATGTTTGATTTGGTCAAATATTTTTTAATTTAGACCATTTGGTTTTTTTACTTATTTTCAGTCTTCTATATCTTAATATGGTATGAATCAAAAAGTGGTGATACTATCTCTTAAATCTCGTTTTATTTTTGTCTAACAACATTTTTTCGATTTCAGCGTTAGTTTTGGCCTAGATGCACCCCGAATTTGCAAAACGCAAAACACGAACATTGTAGACATGTTTGTTGGCTTCCCACAACATCTTGGATTGCTTAAATCGGGGATGCGTGTGTGATATATGATTAAAAATCCACAGTCTCGCAAATCTGCCAACATCTTTATTTTGTTTCTTTTTTTTTTGGTTTCATTCTTCGAGCAACGATGCTCACTTCAATTGACGTAGTTAATTTAAAATTTCTAGGGATAAAATGGAGCATTATACATATTCAGACGTTTGTGAGTTTACAAAAACAAGCAGTCTTATTGATTCAGATTTCAGACTTCAACACCACCTCTTAGAAATCAGAAATGAAATAAAACTTCAGACTTCAACACCACCTCTTAGAAATCAGAAATAAAATAAAACTTCAGACTTCAACACCACCTCTTGGAAATCAGAAATGAAATAAGACTTCCGACTTCATAATTTCTTAAAAAATATAGTTATACATAAGGTGGAGATCTTGACCATTCTCGAAAGTGAAAGGTAGTAAAATGATATTATTAATGAGTGCATTTCGAAGATGTTTCCTTCTCCCCCACTTTGAAAATTCGTAATCGCTTACACCTTTAAACTTTAAGTTTGGTCAAGACAAACCCCGTGGCTAATGCGCGGCTGCCGTACATCCTTCTTATTATATAAGACACCATTTCTGATTTCTCATCAAATCCACTTGCCAATTTCACTTCTTCAACACTTCTCTCTAACTCTTCTCTCTTTAATATATACACACACACACACACACACACACACACACACACATATATCTTGTATTATATACACACACATCGAAACTAATATTTGTGCCTTTGATCACTTGTATATATATCGGGCAATTTTGATGGACAAGGAACAACAATACAAACGTGTATTTGGACACTTAGATAAGAATGGAGATGGGAAGATATCGCCACCGGAGCTCCAAATTTGCATTGGGAGAATTGGCGGAGATTTGTCATTGGAGGAGGCGGAGGTGGCGGCTGCGATGATGGATTCGGATGGCGACGGGTTGTTGAGCTTGGAGGATTTGGTGAAAGTGGTGGAAGGTGCAAATGAAGAGGAAAAAGTTAACGATTTAAAAATGGCGTTCAAGATGTATGAAGAAATGGAAGGGGGCGGATGTATAACCCCGAAAAGCTTAAGACGGATGCTTAGCAAATTGGGAGAGTCGAGAACCGTTGATGACTGCAAGGTGATGATCGCTAAGTTTGATGTTAACGGTGATGGTGTCCTCAGTTTTGATGAATTTAGGGAAATGATGTCGTGATCATCTCAGATATTCGTAAGCCTTAGGTTTCGGGTATGAATGATAGTTATCATGAGAAAGGTAAGAAGAGATCTCCACCCTTGGATCAATCCTAATTGATGATCAATTGAAAATTTCTTTCTAAGATAATTCATAGATTATTTGGCGATTTAATCTGAACAATTAGATCAACATATTTAAAAAGTGATCAAGAACCCAAATCTTTTCTTTCAGTTCTCATCTTAACTCATATTCTCACACGATACTTCGTCCTCATTCTATTACATGTATATATATTGTTCTTTTTCTTTTTTCTATATTTGAAAGTTTTCAAGATTGATTGTTTGTACGAATTAATGTAGTTTTTAATTCGTCGATGTTGTATATTTTTTGTAATATTTATTTGTAGATTTTGAGGTATAAATTCATTATTGGAGCTTATGGTTGCTTGTACTACAGTATTACAACAGCGAAAGATGATGATGATATTTGGATGGTCAAACCGACATTGGTTGCTGTCGAGATCTTTCTAGTAACTTCTTCAGTACCGTTAGTTGTCTATTAGTTTATTGCTTTTGATTTTAGAAAACAAGTTGTATACCCCCTCCTCTCACACACTTCATTTTTCTTAATTTTTTTAACTTTTCAATTTAAAGTTACATTTTATACCCTTAGACTTATTTATTTATTTTACTTTATACCTTTTAGTTTTATATTTATCATTTTACACTTTTATTATATTAACACATATAATCGTATATTAACTAAAATACGTTAAAAAAATACTTTTTAATTTTAACAAGTTACAACATTATAATCGTCTCGTCGATACCTTCGAAATAAGTTCAATATTGAATATTTTTTGATTTATTATATTATATATGTCGAACGTTTACGTTATTTTTTTACTTAATTATATTATTATTCGTCGATACCTTTTTATTTTTTGATTTAATTATATTATTTCGAAATGAACCCAATATTAACTAACATACGTTAAGAAAATACTTTTTAACAACTTTCAAATCCTTAAATCGTGGACTGTTAATTAATCCTTACCTCCAACCACTTTCAAATCCTCAAATCATGAACTCCTTAAAAACGTTATTCTTTAAACAAATTTATAAAAAAACTTTGATCGTTTTCTAAAAACCAATTAAAATAATTTAGAACATTAAAATCGAGATATATCACGCTGCATTGCGCGAGTAGACTTCTAGTATAAATTTATTTGCTATAATATATGTTTTATAGTATTTTTGTTTGAAATACAAGTATTTTGTAAGTTGCTTAGGGGGTGTTTGGGATTGCTTATTTTTTGACTTATTTGCTTATTGTTTTTCCTCACCACAAATAAGCTATTTTAAGTGTTTGGATTGAAAAAAAGAAAAGTGTTTATGACTTTTTTCCACCACAAATAAGTTGTTTTTGATAAGTTAATCCATTTTAACTTATTTGAAAGTGCTTATAAAAATAAATGAGACAAAAAAAACTCTCCTAAAAGCTATTACAGTAAAGTTTTGTATAAAGTGGTTAGAGGTAAAGATTAATTAATAAGAGTCCACGATTTAAGGATTTGAAAGTTATAGTCGGTCAAAATGTTTTTAAAATTTTAAACTTATTTTCGGTTTCATCAGTCTCTCGTTTGATTGAATTCCTCCTCAAAATCGATTGAATTTATAAATACTTTCCGTATTATAATAATACCCAAATCCGACCGACATTAACCCGAAACTAATTATTCCGACCCGAAGCAATCCGAAACCCGTATTATTATAATACGAAAAGTATTTATAAATTCAATCGAGTCGGTCCCGTATCGAATCGTCGCATCATAACCGGTCCCGTATCGAGTCGGTCAGTCTCGGTTCCAAGTATGTCTCGGGTTGGGCTGGACCTATTTAGCCATTTCTAGGCCCATCGAAATGTTTTCTAATTTTAACAGACACTAACCCGAAATCCGACTAATCTGAACCCGAAGCAATTCGAAAACCTAAACGAAAATTGAAAAAGTTAGAGATAAATTAAATATTTAACTATAAGAGTATGAATTTTAAATATAAAAAATATTTTTATGTAGTATATATGATATATAATAAAATAATTAAATAAAAAAATATTCAATCTTGGGCTTATTTCGAACGTATCGAAGAGACGATTATAATGGTGTAATTTGTTAAAATTAAAACGTATTTTTAACGTATTTTAGCTAATATACGATTATATGTGTTAATATGATAAATGTGTAAAATGAAAATTAAAAAAGTAAAAGGTATAAAGTAAATTAAATAAATAACTTAAGGGATATAAATGGTAAAATTTAAATCAAAATTTTGGTTTGTAAGAGGAGAACATTTTTGTTAGAGTTGCAAGGGGGTATACTTCTTGGCAGGGCGGTGGACGCAACACCCTATTTTCTAGCCTTAGACTATCAGCATCCAACCCCATCTAACCCACACTTTTTCACTGCCACATCAGCGTCACATCATTTTTCCCTTCCAACCCATTCTAACCCACAAACCCCCACATCCACCCCACACCACCATCCCATTTTATTTAATCTAAAAAACAATAAAAAAACAAAAAAAAAGGAAAAGGAGCTGGTGGGCCCCACATCCATCCCAACCCGAGCTGGGTTGCCTAACCCGGGAGGGCTCCAACCCCAGCCAACCCCAAGTCCTGTTTTGGTGTTCAATTTCATCCCCATCCAACCCAGGCGAACCCAAGGCATGGATGCGGTAAGTCTTAGAATTAATGCAGCACATTTAAATATTAGTTCCGGAAAATCAACAATTTACAAGAGAGTATAATAATAATAGGGAAATTAATTAAAATACCCTAAGTCAAACATTGAGTTATCAAAATACCCTAAATTTTTTCAATTTTGCAAAAATACCCAAAATACCCGCGATGGATCCTGCGATCGCGGGCTAGGGCTGACGTGGCACGTATTTTGGCCCCAAATGCCCCGCGAAGCCCCTCAACTTTGGCCGCGGTGCACTTTTGGTCCCTGCCCGCGATGGCCCGAAATTTTACACTTTTGGTCCCTGAAATTTACACTTTCAGCCCCTGAAAATTTACACTTTCAGCCCCTAAACTTAGACGAATTTTGCATGTTTTTACTGTTTTTTTCCACAATTATTGCACTTTAAAGACCGATTTGTGGTTGAAATTCATTTGCATGTTTGAATCAATGTTAAATCAATGTTTTTGGAATACCAGTTTGTGGATGAAATGAGAGATTGGTTTTCTGATATGTTGGTTGTTTCATTGATAAATAGACGTAAAATGCAAGCCATAATCCCCACACAACGATTTCATTGTTGCAATATTTCTTTCTGCAATATTTTGTGTTTGAGATACTACTGAAAAAATGAGTTCATCTGTTGCAAAAGCTAAGCTATATTTCTGTTTTGATGGTGAATGGGTGCAAGATAACAATTAGTGAAATTTTGCTTATAAATCTAAGCATGGTGTAAAAGTGTCAGTAAACTATACTTATCAAAAGTTTGTTGCATACGCCATGCAAAAATGTGGAATCAACTCTTCTGATGTTTGCAAGTTAGTGTTTAAAAATGGCGATGGGTCATTTGTGGATTTATCCAACGATGGGGATATCTCTACTTTTCTGCACCTTGCAGTCGATTCAGAAAGACCCCATTACTCTTTGTGTATCCCGGCGTATCCGACGGTGACGACGACGGTGACGAGGAGGGTGACGACGACGAAGACCTCCAAATAGAGCAACCTGATTCTCAACAACAACAACCACCACAACCACACGAATGGCGTACTGCTGGAGTTGCTGATGACGAAACCCACGTTTTCAGAACGGGTAATTCTGAAATAGACAGATCAGACACCGATAATGATGATCACGAAGAATATACCCCTAGTAGAAAATAATGTAGTCAGATAAATGACTTTTTTGATATGCCCCCTATTCTTCCAGACTCCCATACCCAGACACAAAGCTACGAACCTACACCTTATATTCGCAGTGAAAGTTTAACAGCAGGTCAGATATTCGATTCGAAAGATCTCTTAGCAAGTCAGATCGGACTCAAGTTCTTGGAAGAGGGTTTCCAAAGTCGCGTGCGGGCATCTGACAAAAGCAAATACGTAGTTGAATGTGCTAGAGAAAAGTGTGAGTGGAGGTTGTACGCGATTCACACGGGTCCCAAAGGAGGGGCGATAATGATTAGAAAGTTGCACGACGTACACACTTGTACGAGGACGCAACTTAATCCCCACCACAAACAAGCCGGCAAAAAGACTTTGGGTGCGATCCTGAAAAACAAATTTCTTGATGTTAGCAGGTCATTGCGTCCAAAGGACATCGTCCACGACGTTCACCGGCAGTTCGGCGTCACGATTGATTACCACCAAGCGTGGCGTGCGCGCTGCCATGCACTGTTTATGGTGAGAGGCACGTTCGATGAGTCGTATGAACGACTCCCGACATATTTATATAATTTGCAGCTGCAGAACCCTGGTACTGTCACGCAGCTACGGACCGATTCACGTGGACAGTTTGAGATGTGCTTCGTGGCCCTTGGACCCGCGGTACGTATTTTAACACGTCATATGTTTACACATTATAAACTATAACATTTACACATTATAAACTATAACATTTTAACCTATGTTTTTGCAGATCCGCACATTTGTGGCAAATCTACGTCGTGTCCTGATAATAGACGCAACCCATTTAAAGGGCCGTTACTTGGGTATGATGTTCCTGGCGGTTGCCATGGACGGGGATAACTCCATCGTTCCAGTAGCTTTCGGCGTAGGCAAGTCTGAAACCGGGGACGAGTGGACTTGGTTTATGTCCATGTTGAGACAAGCTATCGGAGACCCGCAAGGGTTGGTGTTTATGTCTGACAGGGCTCCTTCCATAAGCGCCGCAATCTCTGCCATGTACCCAAACGCCCCTCACGCCATATGCTGTCGACATTTGGAGATGAACGCCAAATCCAAGGACAAACGCATTACCACCTACAAGGATGTCTATTGGGCGGCATGCAGAGCATATACGGATCGGGAGTTTAACAAGTACATGAATATGCTACGATACAGTGTCAAGGAAGCAGCCAAAGTCTTTGACGATGTTGGACCGTAGAGGTGGTCCGCGGCCCATTTTCCTGGACAACGGTATGACATTCTGACCTCGAATAGTGCAGAGTCTGTGAATGCACTCTCCCGTTTTGCGCGTAGATGTCCGATTGTTAATCTTATGGACTACTTTCGGGCCTTTCAACAAGAGTGGTACCAAATTCGACGCCTAAAAGGAGCTGAGATGCAAAATGCACTCACACCAACGACGGAGAATATCGTTCAGTACAGGGCGCGTCGTGCGGCGACATGGCCGGTAAGAGCAATCGGGTATGGGAAGTACGAGGTGCATGATGACTATATTCACGCGATTGTGAATATGGAAGACCACCTTTGTTCGTGTCGCGAATGGGATAAATCTGGGTTACCGTGCGGCCATGCCATCGCTGCAGCAACATATATGGGTCGTACAGATTGCAGCGACTTGGCTGTACCTTTCTTCACATCCGAATATTACCGGAAAACATACGTGGAGGTAATAAACCCAGCTGGACCCCCTGCAGCATGGGTGTATCCACCCGACCCGCTTCCACCATGCTATCCACCTTTAATGGATAAGAACAGGGCCGGGAGATCGAGAAAGAACGACCGACGTCCATCACGTGGTGAAAGTTCGATACAACGAAGATGTACTCGGTGCCAATGCGTAGGACACACTCGTGGAGAGTGTCCAAATCCCGCCCCTTCAACCGTGCCAAGGAGACATTCTGTCAGTCACACCCCGGGCCCGTCACAGCTTGAACCATATAGAACAAACCCATATGATACTGTTGATCTAAACACCGATTTGTAAATGATATATATACACACATACATATGCTTCTAAATGAACATTGATAACACAGCTAGTTTGTAAATGATATATATATATTCTTATTATATATTTACACACATACATATGCTTTTAAATAAACATTGATAACACAGCTAGTTTGTAAATGATATATATATTCGTATATATATATATTATATGTATATATGAAGAAGAAGACTTAAAAAAGGAGACCTTTATCTGTAAGATCTGGAAATGATCATTTCTTGACATTTTTGTTGGAACAAACACATATGATACTGTTGATCTAAACACTGATTTGTAAATGATATATATACACACATACATATGCTTCTAAATGAACATTGATAACACAGCTAGTTTGTAAATGATAAATATATTCATATTAGATATATACACACATACATATGCTTTTAAATAAACATTGATAACACAGCTAGTTTGTATTTCATCCAACATGCTCTTCATCTTCAATCTTTCTGACCCTTCTTCAACGGCTTCTGCTTTTGCAACCACGTATGGCCATTGTGTACCACAACCACACTTTAGCAAATGAGTTGAGGGTTGTCATATATTCTACAAGAGGAGTAGGCCCACGAATGAGGTAACCTCTGACTTGACCTTGCATGATGTATCCAACCTAACCGTGGTTCAGCGGCTTAAAAACTACTTTTCAGAGAAATTAACAACAACAAAAAATACAAAACAACAACACAGTAAAAAATACAAAACAAGAAAAAAAATACAAAACAACTAAAACAACCACCACCTACTTAAAAATTGATTTAGTTTCATCAATCCAAGCTTGCTTCTCGTTTACCTTCGCTTGAATAATTGCAAAGTCTTGCAGAATATGGTGAATTGCTTCTTGTTCTCGACGAACACGAGCCTCCCTAGCTTTTATATCCCCTTTCATCCTTTTGATCTCCCTGTCTTCCTCTTCGATCTTTCTCAAATGGACTGCCTTCCTGTCCATCATTTTTTCCACTCTTCTGTTAGTTCATCTATCTCCTTTTCCTTTTTTTCTATGGCGACCTCGATTTGAGGTGGCATTTTTTCAGGAGTAGACTTAGGGTTTGATGACGATGCCATTTGTGGATGAAATGAGAGAAGAGAAATCAAGAGAGAAAGCAATTCAAAGAAAGAAAGCAAGAGAGAAATCAAGAAAGAAAGCAAGAACAAGTGTGAATTGTGAATTGCATATTACTGATATTTATGGATGAAATCTCAAACATGCAAATGAATTTCAACCACAAATCGGTCTTCAAAGTACAATAATTGTGGAAAAAAACAGTAAAAGCATGCAAGATTCGTCTAAGTACAGGGACCAAAAGTGTAAATTTTCAGGGACCAAAACTGTAAATTTTGGTCCATCGCGGGCCATCGCGGGCAGGGACCAAAAGTGCACCGCGGCCAAAGTTGAGGGGCTTCGCGGGGCATTTGTACCCAAAGTTGAGGGGCTTCGCGGGGCATTTGTACCCAAAGTACGTGCCACGTCAGCCCTAGCCCGCGATCGCGGGATCCATCGCGGGTATTTAGGGCATTTTTGCAAAATGGAAAAATTTTAGGGTATTTCGGTAACAGTTGGTCAAACTTGGGGTATTTTAATTAATTTCCCATAATAATATTATAAATAGTAAATGGGTTTTATGATTTTTCAAAGGGAAAAGTTCTAAAAATTCCGGATGATTAGTTTCTATTTTTTTTTCATGTAATAAATAAAACATTGAAGTTCTAGAAATAGGTTACCTATGCCTTTTTTTTAACACCACCACCAAAACCGATTTATTACCACCGAAAAAACACAACAAAACAACCCCTAGTACCAAACGACCTAACCAAACCAAACCAAACCAAACCAAACACCAAAACAGATAGTGCTGAAAGCTACAACAGAAAGAAAAAGAAAAGAAAAGAGAAAGTTTGCGAGGAGCAAACCATCATCAATTAACCTACACCAAAAAAAACACCGCAAGACAACTGATCATGAGCCACCATTGGACTGAATGCCAATGCCAACGCCTAAAGCAGACCGCTCCCAAAAGCTTCCTCGTACAACCCTCATCAAACAGACCGCATGGCAGAACAGATCCAACAAACAGCCGAATAAGGACAACCCGACCGGAAAAAATGTTATAATTATATACAATACGGTGGCACGTACGTGCCACTGCTGGCACTTAACTAGGTCCACCCATGTGGCTAAGCGCTTATCAGCAAGAAACATCACCCTTACCTTATCATATAACATTCTCGACTATTAAAATGGATTGTTGATAAGCGTCTTAAACCTACCAAGCGCTTACAGGGTAAGAGTCTTTTTCCGCTTTAAAAATAAAAGTTATAACTAGAGTGCAATAATATAAGTTGAATATTCAAGTTAAGATATATATATATATAAGAATTAGAAAAACACCATGTATATTTGGTCAAACAAAAAAAACATCATGTATACATAAATAAATAAAGAAAGGGCGGGACTTAATATATAGGGAAATTAATTAAAATACCCTAAGTCAAACCAAGTGTTACCAAAATGCCCTAAATCTCTCCCAGTTTACCAAAATGCCCTTTTTTCCCTCGATGGGAGCCTGCGATCGCGGGCTCAGGGACCATTTCTGACACTTTTTTAAACTTGCAGGGACCATTTTTGAAAAATTCAATCCCGCGATCGCGAAGGAATCCCGCGGTGGTTTTATTTTTGGGACTTTTCAATTGCAAGGGACCATTTTTGAAAAATTTCAGGGACCATTTTTGAAAATTTGAACCGCGTTTGACCCCGTGGTCGACCAAATTTTATTTTTAAATTAAAATGTTACACTTTCAACCCCTATACTTATTTACTAAATTTACTTTATACCTTTTACTTTCATAATTTAATTTTACATTTAACACATATAATCGTTTATTAACTAAAATACGTTAAAAAATACGTTTTAATTTTAACAAGTTATACCATTGTAATCGTCTCTTCGATACGTTCGAAATGAGCTCAATCTTGAATTTTTTTGGATTTATATATTTTAATATATATCATATACACTACATAAAAAAATATTTTTTATATTTAAAATTCATACTCTTATTGTTAATTATTTAATTTATGGTACATCTCTTATTTTTTTTTTCAATTTTGTTTTACACTCCTATCGCATTAACATAATAATCATATATTAACTAATTCATTAAATCGTTTTAAATTATTATTATTTGAATGTGTTTATAGATATTGTGAAAATGGGTATTTGGCGAATGATCACTACTAAAAAAAACCTGATTTCCGGCGGACAAATCCGTCGGAAATCCGCCGGAAACAGTCTATTTCGGCGGAATTTTCGGCGGATTCGATCGCCGGAAAATTGGTCGCCGAGATTACAGGTTTTCGGCGGAATTTTCGGCGGATATGTATTTTTCGGCGGCATTTTCGGCGGATCCGTCCGCCGGAAAACGGTAGAAATAATTATCAAAGTCTTAATTAACAAGATAATTACAGTTACATTTCGGCGGATTTTCGGCGGATTTTTCCGCCTGAAATATATTTATTTATTTATTTATCAATTAATTAAAAAAATTCGGTTGCATTTCGGCGGATTTTTCCGCCTGAAATATATTTATTTATTTATTTATTTATCAATTAATTAAAAAAAAAATCGGTTCCGGATATATATATATTTATTTATTTATTTATTTATCAATTATTTATCAATATATTTATATATATATTTATTTATTTAAAGGTTACGGATTCCGGCGGCTTTTCGGCGGATAATTAAAAAAATTATTTTTTATTTTTTTAAAATTAAGTTCCGGCGGATTTCCGGCGGATCGTAAATTTATTTATTTATTCTTTATTTTTAAAGGTTACGGATTCCGGCGGATTTTCGGCGGATGGCTAAAGAAATTATTTTTTATTTTTTAAAATTACGTTCCGGCGGATTTCCGGCGGATCGTAACTTAGTTTATTTTTTTTTATTTTTAAAGGTTACGGATTCCGGCGGATTTTCGGCGGATGGCTAAAAAAATTATTTTTTATTTTTTAAAATTACGTTCCGGCGGATTTCCGGCGGATCGTAACTTAGTTTATTTTTTTTTTATTTTTAAAGGTTACGGATTCCGGCGGATTTTCGGCGGATGGCTAAAAAACATTATTTCCTTAATTAATTAGAGGTTTTTCGGCGGAATTCCGACGGATATTAATTTTAAAAATAATTAATTGTATTCCGCCGAATATCCGCCAAAAAATAAGTCGATCGTTTAAAAAAAAATTCGAAAATTTTATTTTTTTGTGATTTTCGGCGGATTTTCGGCGGAAGTCAACGGAATTTGACTTTTTTAATTTCCGCCGGAAATCCGCCGGAAAATATCAGGCGGAAAATCCGCCGAAAATATCCGCCGGAAATCGACTTTTGTTTAGTAGTGGATGATTCATGTGTGTTTGGAGCTGAAGTATTTGCAGTTACAGAGTATGCACAAAATGATCGATGTATTTCCAACGTAACTTAGATTAAAATTATCTCCTCCAGTTCAGTCCCGTCCCGTCCCATCCAGTTCAGCCCCGTCCAGTTCCGTCCCGTCCCATCTAGTATGCGTACCAAACGCTACCTAAGAGTACCATAAATTAAATAATTAACTATAAGCGTATGAATTTTAAATATAAAAAATATTTTTTATGTAGTGTATATGATATATATTAAAATATATAAATTCAAAAAAATTCAAGATTGGGCTCATTTCGAACGTATCGAAGAGACGATTATAATGGTGTAACTTGTTAAAATTAAAACGTATTTTTAACGTATTTTTATTGATAAACGATTATATGTGTTAAATGTAAATTTAAATTATGAAAGTAAAAGTTATAAAGTAAAATAAGTAAATAAGTATAGGGGTTGAAAGTGTAAATTTCAATTCGAAATTGTGATTTTGATTTGATATTTACACTTTCAACCCTTATACTTATTTACTAAATTTACTTTATACCTTTTACTTTCATAATTTAATTTTACATTTAACACATATAATCGTTTATTAACTAAAATACGTTAAAAAAATACGTTTTAACTTTAACAAGTTACACCATTATAATCGTCTTTTCGATACGTTCGAAATGAGCCCAATCTTGAATTTTTTTGATTTATATATTTTAATATATATCATATATAGTACATCAAAATATTTTTAATATTTACAATTTATACATTTATAGTTAATTATTTAATTTATGGTACTCTTATAGTACATCAAAATATTTTTAATATTTACAATTTATACCTTTATAGTTAATTATTTAATTTATGGTACTCTTATAGTTAATGCGATAGGAGTGTAAAACAAAATTGAGAATACGTTAAAAAAATGAATTTTCGCAGGTAAAAAATATTTTTATGTAGTGTATATGATATATATTAAAATATATAAATCCAAAAAAATTCAAGATTTGGCTCATTTCGAACGTATCGAAGAGACGATTATAATGATGTAACTTGTTAAAATTAAAACGTATTTTTTAACGTGTTTTAGTTAATAAATGATTATATGTGTTAAATGTAAAATTAAATTTATGAAAGTAAAAGGTATAAAGTAAATTTAGTAAATAAGTATAGGGGGTGAAAGTGTAAAATTTCAATTTAAAATCACAAAATCGTATGAAATTGGTCCACCGTGGGCTCCTCTCCCCGTCATCGCGGGTAATTAAATTACCAAAATGCCACTGTCCGCGATCGCGGGAAAAAAGGGCATTTTGGCAAACTATGAGAGATTTAGGGCATTTTGGTAACACTTGGTCAAACTTAGGGTATTTTAATTAATTTCCCATATATATATATATATATATAGCCATAGGTTCAAAAGAGAAGTGCAAATATTTTGAGAAATAGAGAAGTGATCTTGGTCATTCATTCGGTCAAGATCGGTTATAATTGGTCAAAAGTTGTGGCTTTGACCGGTCAAAAGTTGCGGCTTTGACTGGTCAAAAGTTGCGGCTGTTCCAAAAATAGAAGGACAATGTCGTAACTTTTACAAAAAAACACGGGCTGAGTTCATATATGAATCTGTGTGATTCACATATGAACTATACGTTCATATATAAACCTTTGTAATTCACATATGAACTCTTTATAACTAATTCATATATGAATCTTTTGATTCATATATGAACCTTTGTGTTTCATATATGAAACTAATTAACTGTAGGTTCATATATGAATCAGTTGAACCAATTAACTGATTCATATATGAATCTTTGTGTTCATATATGAACCTTTGTAATTTACATATAAACATTTTTTAACTAATTCATATATGAACCTTTGTGATTTATATATGATTTTTTTTAACTAATTCTCATATGAACAAATTAACTGACTCATATATGAATCACAAAGGTTCATATATGAATTAGTTAAAAATATTTTATATGTGAATTACAAAGATTCATATATGAACACAAATGTTCATATATGAATCACACAAATTCATATATGAACCTGTCCCGCGTATTTTTTACGAAACTATCCCTCTATCTTGTGCAGACCACGCGAGGAATTATCCTCTGCTTCTCGGTCAAAGCCGCCGATCTTGACCGAATGCACGGCCAAGATCACTTCTCTATTTCTCAAAAATTTTGCATTTCTCTTTTGAACCCCTCTCTCTCTCTCTCTCTATATATATATATATATATATATATATATATATATATATAGGGTTGAGTTCACGTGAGACCAACCTGTTTTCGTGAGACCGTGAGACAAAGAAATTAACACTAAACCTTCACAATGATTCATTGTGAATGTAAGAAAAATAGCAAACCTTCACAGCAAAAACACTGTGAAGGTTTACCATCACAGTACCTTCACAGTCTTTTGCTGTGAAGGTTTAGTGTTAATTCTTTGGTCTCACGGTCTCACATAAATAGTTTGGTCTCACATGATCTAAAGTCTATATATATATATATATATATATATATATATATATATATATATATATATATATATATATATATATATATGCAACTGGGTGTTTTCTAGAAACGTGTGTGTTTTACTAAATTCTAAAAATGAAAAATATATTGGTTTTATAAAACCTGGTCTCGTTAACGTGACGAAAAGGCAGGAAAAAAATAATAATATTGGATTTCCAATTGCAACCGCCCCATTCTTACAAGTTGCAACAAAACATGGTCAACCTTCCAATTGTGAGAAGGTACATACAAGTCAAACAATGTTTTACATTGTGAGAATCGATATATATATATATAAATCACACGACTACGTGTCATTTAAATAATTTATTACACATTTGATACGCTTATTGGATTATAACCCAACCTATATGAGCAGGTCTCATTAAAACAGGTGGAACATAAGTTAAGTGTAAGAGCATCCATATCCATCTTGCAAGATGACATGGCATGCCATGTAAATCATGTGAGAAATGTTATTTTTGCTGACAAGTGTCGTTTTTGATGAGAAGTGTGAGAAATATTTTTAAATCGTTGATCACTTTTAACCAAATACCATCACAGCAATTGCGGCTTAAAAGGGAATTGATCCAGTGCATTTCGATGCATCTCATCCTAATGCTCGTTCAGTTCTCATCTAACGGTTGATAACCACTTCTCACGCTTCTACCAAATTTGACACTTTTCATCGAAACCCAACCCAACCCTTACTAAAAATACTCATGTTAAATTAAAAAACTCTAAATCTGTTTGAAAGTCATATACCAGTCAACTTCACTTTCTATTGGCGTGCTCAACACAACCTTAAAATAACATTTTGATCGTTTATACGGACAATATTGTGAGAAACTCTATCAAATTACTTTTTCGAAAGAGCATTTAAACCCTCCAATAAGGGTTATAATCTTAGATGTCCCGGACACAGATTTCCAAAAGAAAATTGGCTTTAATATCATGTCAGATATATGAAGCTTGATAGAACCTAAAACTGATTAGGAACCAAGAAACCGTCCTCCACAACATGCCACCTGGTATATTTATCAGAAATATGGACGTGTTCTTTGTCATGAATGTTGTAACATATTCATCATGAATATGTGATTCATGATAAATAACATGTCTATATTCATTTTGAACATGTGATTTATGATAAATAACAGTTTCATATTAATTAAAAATGTGATGAATATTTATTCCAAAGAAATTTACGCTCTGGTTCACGAGTTCTTAATTAGTATGTTACTTTTTTTTTTTTTTTTTAAAAAGAGAGAAGATTTGAGACTCCAACCTATATATCAAAATAAACAGGTACAAATCTAAGCAACATAAAACTTTTTAACAAATATATTTAAAAATCTTTTACATCTTTAATTGCAAATGGCTGGGCCACAAGAGGTCTGCAAGAGCTTTCCCGAACGATCACTTCCTCCTCCCCGCCGTCCGCCACCAACTCCGTCAGCTTCACCACCACTTCTCCGGCGGTCGGCCGCAACAACGGATCGTCCTCCACGCAATCTCTCGCAAGATTCACCAACACCATCACCGCCTCAAACGAATAACTCTCACTCAGCGCATTATCCATCCATTCCCTGATCACCTTCTCTGCCGCGTTGCCGGAGTCGAGAATAATCTTGATTTTTTCCGATAACCGACAACCGTCGTCTTTATTCTCCAAGTTACCCTTCCTAATAGGTGGTTTTCCGGATAATATTTCAAGCAAAACAACCCCGAAAGCGTAAATATCCATGCTCGGACTAATCGCGTCTGAATTTGAATATTCAGGCGCGATGTAGCCTTCGTCCCAAGTTGCGGGATAACTTGAATGCAAATATCCCAAAGAAGGTACTTCTTCGGGATAATTCTGATCTCGGAGGCAATCTTCCATGCCAAAGTTACCAACCTTGGCATGAAATTCTTCATCCAGAAAGATATTCTGGCTCTTTATGTTTCTATGAACGTAGCTCGGATTCAGTATCTGATGCATGTATTGTAATGCTTTCGCAACATCCAAACAAATCTTTAGCCGCTGGTTCCATGTCAAGAAACACGAACATGAGGCAATGAAGTGGCTCTTCATCGCCAAACCGCCATGAATCCAGTCTTTTAAAGATCCGTTTTTGGCGTATTCAAACACCAAAAACTCATTGTGGGTGCCTATCATATTTGTGTTGGTACCATCTCCGATGCAAAATCCCAGTAATCGGATTATGTTCGGGTGGAAACGAGTCGAGCTCTGAAAGAGCTCGAACTTGATCTTGGAGATGGTATCGGGATCTGTGCATTTGACCGCCACATTTTTTCCTTTGAGGCGGCCATGATACATAGATCCCTCGATCAAATTGGTGGAGGAGAACTCTGCGGTGGCCGTACTTAGCTCCTCCACCGTATAGCTCTCCATCACCATTGCCGCCACTTTGCGTGGGGTGGTGGAGAGGATATGATCGTCCAAAGATTCCATTTGAGAGGATGATTCGAACGAGACTTTCTTTTCGCTAGCGGTTCGGACGCTCAAACTCAGCTGTTGGAGCTCCAAATCGACACTTAAACAATGCTTCTGCTTCTGCTTCATCTTCTTCTTCTTCTTCTTCGTCGTCTTCCTCCTGCATACGATCACGTAAAATGCGGATGCTGCAACTGCAATGCATATACCGAAAGCAACCACGCTGACGGCAATATAAACCCGCATTTTGGGATTCATAATGGTGAAATTAGTTTAAAGATTGTTGGCAGTTTGTTGAGTGGTAATATAGTGTGGAAAAACCCTAATTCCCAAATTTTGGAATCGTGGGTTTGGTTTTCTATAATGATTTTATAGTAATCAAGATAAAAAGGGGGAAATCAAGTAATTTGAGAAAGGGGATGAATGCTACACATGCATAGCATATAGCATATTCATCCAGAGCAAAAACTTGTATTTTGGACAACATTGATAAGAATGTATAAGTTGGCGAATGGAGAAACATCCGAATGAATCTGCACGTGACAACACATGCTGCACATTGATCCGGCTTAAAGCTAAACAGATCCCAACACACAAGTACATGAGATGATTATAGAGAATAACAAAATAAATAAAAAAATCATACCCTTAAATTGTTTGTAATTTATCCTTAAGTGTTTTGATGCAACTATACATTCTAAATAAAGTTCAAAATTAACCGAGTAAGCATTTATCAGTAAGAGTAGAGTAACCATCATTAGCCATCAAAATGGATCGTCTCTTACCGGTAATCTTCAATCCGGCGCCATAAACCAACTCAGACACCCCAAACTTCTATCATAAATTTAGTTGCAAGAAAAATAAAGGCACATAATAAAACATCGTAGCTACACCATTCAGGAACGTAACTTTTTTCCACTACGACATGACCATGAAGACAGGCTACTCTGTGCCTCTACGTAGATCCACCCCTGTTTGAAAGTGTAGTATATGAAAACTAAAACAAGAATGTCAATTCAGAAAAGTTTATTATGTTTCAGATATCGAAGATAAGAACGGTGCTCGACATGTTAAAATGCGTAAATTTCAACTAGATTTTTGTGCCTCGATGACACTTTTCCTTAACACTGATATAACTTGAGCAGGCTCGGCAGCTCTGAACACAGAACTGCCTGCAACAATGCAGTTTGCACCTGCTGCAGCTGCAGCATCAATAGTTGAAGGCCCTAAACCTCCATCTACCTGCAATGCATCATAAATTTTAAACATGATCCTGAAAGAACTGGAAAACTATATATATATAGGCATGGGACCATGTGAGAAGTGTCATTTTTGGCGAGAAGTACTTTTAAGCCGTTGATCACTTTTAATCAAATACCCTCCCATGAATTGCGGCTTAAAAGAGAATTGATCCGATGCATCTCGGTGCATGTTTTACATTCATGACTGTTTTGTGTGTAGAAAAAACAGTCCTCAATGTTTTACATATGAAATAACACTACATTATTGGGTTTTTAAAAGGACGGGTCTCTCTCTCTCTCTCTATATATATATATATGTGTGATCTATGAGATTCATTCTAAGTCATTAATTTAAGATAATTAATGAGATAATGATTAAATAAAAATTAATGCATTTTTTATAAAAAAAATTCATACTTATCTCTTTCTCTCTCTCCTCTTCTCTCTCCTATTTCCGTATTAACATACACTCTCCTCTCTCCACATTAACATACACATCGTGCACAGGTGAACACATTGTGAACACAATGTTGGAGTATGTTCACAAACTATAATAATATTTCTAAAAAAAGTGTTCACTTTCGATTATGTGTGTGTGTATGTTATGGAGAGAGGATAGAGAAAAAAATGAGAGAGAAGAAAAAAGACATGGGACTAAAAATAGGAGAGAGGGAGAGGTTTTTAATTTATAATGATTTTTTTTTCAACTAAATTTTTGTGGTTAAAATTGGATCTCACGAATTAGCAAGTTCTTACAAGCAGACCCCCTATATATCACATTAAATTCAACAAGTCCGGCCGTTTTGGGACTTTAAAACGCCCCTCCAAAGGAGTCTAGACAGGTATAGATTATCCACGAGTGTCGAGAGGGGGCTAGACGATTACAAATTCTCATAGAGTGTTGAGTCTCTAGACCTTGGTTCTGAAACCATGCGAGAATATGTGTATGTGAAATCCCATTAGATTACTGTCCAAAAGAGCTTTTGAGAAAAAGAGGTTCCAACAATGTTTATGTAAATTCTCATTCACTTGTATATGCCATGAACAAGTCACACAAGCAGCAAGATTACCAAAAGCAAACCAAACGAACCCAATATATCTCACTCGAAAGTAGGGTCTGGAACAGCTAACCTCTATATCTAGTGTCGGAAACCTTTCTCTCAATGCGCGTACCTGAAAACCGAATTAACGGTTAATATAATCATTTACAGACACCAAAACGTATTCATATGTGAAGCTGCAATCTAAAACATCTCTCGTGTACCTTATCCATCATTTCTGGCATGAATTTTTGCCCACCAAATCCAGGTTCAACGGTCATAACAAGAACCATTTCCACACGATGTTCGCCTTGAAGCTATGCATCACGAAAAGGAAAATATTAACTACAGAAACAATTTTGCACAGAATCATTCGACTGCTACCTAATAATGCAAATTGGATCCATATATTAAATAAAAACAATAATTTTATTGTTCGATAGATAATGCAAATTGGCTCAATAAACCCCTAAACCCTAAAAAAGGGTAGGTGCCACCCTCCGAGCCCCACCGCACCGGTCCCACGGTCATCAATGGGGAGGTAAATCAGCGCATGCATCCCATTGTAAATAACCCTAATTTTGTTATTCGATAGATAAAGATCCATTAGGCTTTAAGCTCAAACGAAAATAAGATAAGGTTTTAGGAGCAGATTATTCGCACCAGTGGATACACTTCTTCAACGGGGGTTCCTGGCTTTAATGCCACGCCAGGCCGCATGCCCTTGGCTTTAACTTGATGAACAAGTTCTTGCCAATTATCTGCAACAATTTAACATGTTTATACCAAGCTTTAGTAAACGGAATAGAAGCTTTTGGAACTAAAAGTGTAAAAGATACACTACAACAAAATCGGCTTTATATGATGTGAAAGATGTCTAAGGGGCTGTTTGATTGATTTTCCATCAAGTCCTGCATGGATAAAGTTGTTTGTGTGGATTAATTTGTCCGAATAGATTGGGAAGGTTTTTGTTGGGGAGAATTTTTCATAGATGGAAGAAGTGTGTTTTTTAATTGGAGAGACGGGTTTAGAAAAAGACTTGGCTTTTTGCATATAGTTACCACCTAAAAAATTATGCATTAAGCCACTTTTTATACCATTAAGTCACTACGAAAAAGTCATGTATAGCTGATCGAGTAAGTTGTGAGTCCTATTAAGCTCCTAACAAACATGCCCTAATTGTCATAATAGGTTGCCTTATAGGATTTCAGTTTATAAGACCAAACAAATGTGTGTCTTATTATCTTATATAAAGATGTTACAATAGGATAACTGGATAACAAAACATATTTGGGAATTCTAACAACTTTTTAAGACGCTTTTGAAAGAAAAAAAGTGTCTTACTACCCTTTTTTATATGACACTTGTTTTTGTAAGGCATTTTTTCAAATAAAGTCATATAAAAAAAACTAATATAACACTTTATTTCAAAAATTGTCTTAAGAAACTTCTTAGGAGGCCCAAAAGCGTCCTATCAAAAAATAGTAACACCTTTAAATAGGACGCACAATTGTTCTGTCCTATAAACTTATCTCCTATAAAGGAGTCTATTAGAACATTTAGACATATTTGGCTTCCTATAAAGCCGATTTTGTTGTGGGGGTATTCCAAATAGTCGTAGTCGCACCTTTAGACACCTCCACATGAAAAGTAAAACCTGAAGCACCAGCTTTTCCAAATGGTTCCACATAATCAAGAGGGTTTGTGACCATAAGGTGGCAATCCAGATAAGCCCTGCATAATCAGGAAAAAAAGCTTATTCATGATGAATAAGTTGCGAAGTTGAGAGCTCACGTTGAATAGGGGCAACAAATGAAGGGTTTACTTGGTATGTTTTCTTAAACTCTCGATGACCGGGGCACCAATTGTAAGATTCGGTACAAAGTGACTGCAGAAAACGGAGGACGTCAGCACAAATCGAAGCCTATTCTCATGTACAATCCTGTAATATATTATACAGATACACCTCGAGGGTCAGCTCAACTAGCAAATAATGGCAAGACCTTATGGGGCCCATGGGATTAGTCGAGGTACCCACAAACTGGCATGTACACCTATGGTTAACGAAAACGAGGTTTTTAGTGGAGTCTGGGACCTACCCGTCCTGCAAATTGTCCAAAGACAACCGGTTAACTAACGATGCAGTTACAATAGTTATATAGCTAATGAAGCCAGTTATAAAGTCATGAGAAGTGCAAATCCAACATCTAGAATATAGCTAATGAAGCCAGTTATAAAGTCATGTTGAGTTTGATCAACACAAATTCCCACAACTAGAATAAAATAAAAATTCATGTAGAATAAATGAAATAAAGTTTCTTTCTTGACTCTACGGCCACATTTGGTTTGACCAAATGTTTTTTAGGGATTTGGATTACGTGGAAAGATTTAGAATCTGGTTTGTAGGATTTGGAATGGGATTGAATTCCATTCTTTATAAATAATTTATAAGAAATAATTAAACTACCTTTTTATTATTTGATTATTACAAAATCATATGTTTAAAACATATTTTAAAATATTATTACAAATAAATCCTATGAGATCTCGTGAAACACCAATCACATGTTTGTCAGGTTTCAAATCCAAGCACGAGTTCAAACCAATTATAGGATTGGAATGGAATTAAAATCCAAATCGTATCAAATGCCACAAACCAAACGAACCCTGAGGAGGGATTTGGAATTGAATTCCATTTCAGTCCCATGTTTGTTTTGAAGGTTTTTTTTTAAAATATTAATAAGCTGCTCACCCAGTAAGCCGTTTTCTATATTATTAAGTCACTACCATCTTCTATAGCTGACCGGACCAAATAAGCTGTGAGTCATTAAGAAGGTAACAAACAAGCCCTAAGTTTCTCTAACAATATATCTAGGTCAAGAGTTGCAATCCTACAAATTTTCATATCCAAGACCTATCGAGAAAATCCCAACAAAAAGCAGAAAATCGTGAATTAGAGTAAGAAGTTGCAATTGATGGAATTTGGGTAAATTAGTGGAGGAGAAAGGGAGATTACCATGATGTCCATGTGAAGCCAATCGGCGCCGGAGCTGACCATGCGGTGGGCCTCTGATGCGAGATTGGCGAAGTCTGATGATAGCATCGACGGGGCTATCTTGGCTGCAACCGCCGTCGACATTTTCGGAAATATGGGGGAGATTCTGAGAGCAGGGATCGGCGATTTGCAGAAGTTGGGTGTTGCGTACGGAATTTTGGTGCGAAATGCCCTAGGATTGATATTCGTCGTCGCTACGTTACCCAGTTTTAGCATTTCATTTGAATTTCAGTCAAACTGTTAACTGCCGTCTCAAGATTTAGGGGTTATTTGGGATTCAGGGATTGCTTATTTAAATCAACCGATATTAATTCGTTATAAATGTAAAATAATCAAAAAAACTGATAACTTGTTTCAAATAAGTTAATAAGTTAGAATGAAATGACTTATAAAAAACTCCTTATCAACGGTGACAAAATGGTATAAGCAGTTTTTTTTTCTTCCATCCAAACACTTAAAACTGTTTATCAATGATGACAAAATGGAATAAGTTAATAAGCCCTTTAAATAAGCAATCCCCAAACCCCCCTTAATCATGCTCTACATCTTCAACAACAATGCTAAAACAGATTTTAGCAATTTTTTTTTGTTTCGAACAACTATGCTATCTTGTATACTAGCATATGATATGGTCCCACCCCCCTCTATGTTAATGACATCGATTACCTTCATGCTATCATCGTATTTCGTCTGGTGCACAACAATCGTGAGAATCTCAGTTTTCTCTCCTATGTTTGTTCTCAATTTCTTACTTTGATGGAATCTTTTAGTCATAGGTATCGATCTTGTTCTTCATATTCGATTTTGTTCGTTTTTTTGGGTTTGTGTGATTTGTTCCTCATATTCAAAAGATATCAATGGGTTTTGTTCAGTCCGATTTTGCTTTCACAATAATCGATTTTCAGTATGTTTTTGTTCCTCATCTTTGATTTTGTTCGTTTTTGGGTTTGTGTGATTTGTTCCTCATATACAAACCATATAAATGGGTTTTGTTCAGTCTGACTTTGTTCAATTGTGCGTTTGTTTGATTTGTTCCTCATATTCGAATTTATATGGTTGATTTTGTTTAGTTCGATTTTGCTTTCATAATAATTGATTTTTACAGTTTGAGTTTGTTCTTCATTCTTTCTCACAACCTGTCAATTTCAGAATTTGATTTGGATTGCAATATGTTCCACCAAGGTATTTTTTAGATATACCGAAGAATTGATGTTGTTTACTTTACATTTTTGCTAGGTTTGATGTCATGTTCTTGTTTCAATCACTGGCATGCCTTGTGGTTTCGACAATTTTTGTGTAGGACCATATCATATGCTAGAGAAGACACACATTATTTATTTTCTGTTTATATATACGATGTTATGAAAAGAAAGTTGCTTTCATCATCAACATATCTGGACTGTCCTAAAACACTACTTGTGGAAGTAAGATTCATATACATACATATATACAATCTCTATTACTATATTAAAAATTTATTACAGTTTTTTCAAGATTCTTGAAAATTTCAAGACATTCAACCCGTTAACCTTAAGGTACCACTTGCTAAACCTTTGCAACCAGCTCCCCTCCCGCCCCCTGTAATCTCTCTTTAACCCACACCCCCATGACCCTCACACCGCCTATGATTGCACTATCATCATTAACGCTTTGCCTTGCTTATATAACCAGTTCTACTTAATCTTCAAATCTTCATCAAGAAATGTTTGTTTCTCTGATTATGGAGGCATCTGATTCAAGAAAATCCGTAGTTCTTATTTCCAATTGGGTGATGAAATCCCAGAACTTGGAAGGTCTCAATAAGTGCAACTATATTGTCAAAGAGGGAAAATGACAGCCATTGGATTTGTTCATGTCTGTAAGTTTCGTTACCTTTTCATCTAACCTCTTTTTATTTTATTTTTATTTCCCCTTCAAAATTTGTTTTGGTGTTGTTCTTGATAGAGGATTGAAGTTCTATGTAGCCATCTACATGTAAACTTGATCCCTTCTGTATTTTCGAGAACTAATTATTGATTTGATGTATTTTGGTTCTGCCGAAAGGAAAAAGGTTTTAAAGAATTTGTGCAGTGATTTTATTGAGGCGGGTATTATTGAAATATGAATTATTGATGTGGCTATTATTGATCTCTGAAGTATTTTTTTTTGTTTTGCATGGTTTTTGACCTATTTTGAATATTAAAGTTGACTTCTCAATAAAGGAGCTTGAAACAGATATGATTTCTCTAAATAACACTTTTGGTGAAATACATATTCATTTGTTGAAGGTCTATTATTATTTCAGTTGTTGTTATTCTGAACTTTGATCTTAATCTTATAAGTTTCCAATTTCGTGTTATTTCTTAGATTGATCATAATCTGTTTAATTCTCTGCAGTGTGACCCAGAAGAACAAGGATCATGCGACTCCGGGTGCCATGGAGGTCTCATGACGAGTGTTTTTTAGTACACTCTGAAAGCTTGTGGACTTATGAGGGAGAAGGAGTATCCTTACACCATCACTAACCATGGAAGTTGCAAATTCGACAAAAGCAAGGTGGTAGCATCCGTTAGTAACTTCAGTATAGTGTTACTTGATGAAGACCAGATTACTGCCGATTGTTAACCTCGTGAAACATGGTCCTCTTGCTGGTATATATGCTAGATTATCAAGAACTATTGGGAGAGAACTGGGAAGAAAAGGTATATTACAAGATCTGCAAGGGTCACAATGTCTGTGGCATCGATTCCATAGTTTCTACATTCGTTGTAGCCCATCATCTTCAGCTAAACAATTTTATACATAATTACATAAAAGGACAAATATAGCTAACTTGGAACATGGATCATCTTGTTTCATTTTTTTAGATATACTTATCTTCTTTATTATGCTTATCTAGCCTTAGTTTTACAACACTCGCGACATACTAAAAGCATTCGTTTTTAGCCAACCGGAGGGAGGCTTGTAAGGAAGTTACCCTAGTCCACGAGTAAAAGAATTTCCACGAGATAGAATGAGGGAAAACTCACTTTATTCTGTAGACAACCTGGCCTTGTAAACAGTTTTCTAGCAACAAGACCTGCTAGTTGTGGTTATTATTTATAAAAAATGATCCTCTAATTCTCTTGCTCATAGATTGATTTTGTCATGTGTTTTTGGCAAATACAGAAGCTCAGAGACAATATGGAGATAGCCTTTGGTGGTCGCTATGTTATCTTGTTGATGTCACTCTTCTCAATCTACACATGTTTGATCTATAATGAGTTCTTCTTAGTTCCATTTGAGTTAATTTTTCCTTCAATATATGTCTGCCGTGATGCTTCTTGCAAGTAATTCTTTTTATGGTGTCTCAGTTTGTTTCATTGGATCATGCTCCCTCTGAATGTATCATTTTCAGTTTCAATAAAATTTTGACTGTTAAAAAAAACGTTGGATTGCTTTGCTTCAGTGACTACCGTGGGATTGGTAAACGTGCGTGATAAGTATCCATTTGGTGTGGATCCTTCATGGCATGGGACTCGCAATGAGTTGTCGTGAGTGAAAATCTTACAAACTTATTTCATTTACTAAAATATTACACAAAAGTAAAATACATCAAATTCTAAACTAATACAATAAACTATAAAATGTAGCTAGAAAGAAGTAAGAAACTTGATGCGGAAGCCGTAAAAGGAGAAAGAATGTGACCAGATGCTACAAACCCTATCAAAAGATTCTTTATATATAAATACACAAATTATGAAACAACCCTCCAAGTATAAGAAGATTTACTCCACTATCCTTCATAATCCAGCCTTTTATCAACACAACATCTCTCAACCTTCAACTTTGTTCAATGTGTCAGACTGACCCTTATTACTACAAAACAAAATAGAAACAACATAATAAGGATTAAAAATGTCAATATTGCATAGTTTCAAGACTGAGTTTTAACACCCTCCCTCAATCTTGACACTTGAAAAAAACATCAAACATGTATAATTTTGAACACAAAGAGGTATGATAATAAACACTAGGAGACTTGGTAAATATATCTGCATAACAGACAATTTTAACAATTTTAGTAAACCAACTGCAATTTTTTTCTTACACGCAAATAAGACAATATGATAAGAACCCAAATAACTTCACGAGTAACTAAAGTCATGGTTCTATACCCAGACTCAACAAAAGATCTAGAAACATTATTCTGCTTCTTACTTTTCCAAGAGATTAGACAATCTCTTAAAAATAAAGTATCCAGAAGCACATCTTCTAGTTGATAGATACTTACCCTCAATCAACATCAACAAAAGCTTTCAATTTATAACCAACAGATTTAGTAAACTTTATACCTTTACCAGGTGACAACTTAAAAATTTTCAACACTCTAATCGCAAGCGCAAGCTTTAGATGTGACTGTCTAGGCAAGTGCATAAACATACTTGTACAAGGAACAACAAAAGAAGCGTTGGGACGAGTTATAAGAAGAGATATTAAACGAACAATTAATCTTTGATATCCTGAAAACCAGATAAAAAAGGATATGAAAACTCAGAACCTACAAATTCTGTCACAAAAAGGTTCATGTGCATAGGAGTACTAAGAGGCTTAATAGACTTATTTTAATTTGACACAGAACAGAAGTTCTCAGAATTAATCTTAGAATTAAGAAAAAAATAATTGACCACATTCTCTAGACCATATTTAATCCTTCCTTTAACAATATAATCATCAAATTTACGTGGTAAAGCATAATTTCTATACAGAAATGTTAGAACCAAAACTATTAGGAATGGCATCCTCAAAAGGATGACCACCAACACCAACATCATTATTGTTCATGTTTTCATAATTTTGATCAAAAGTAACACTCGGGTCGCCGGCATCAACATCAGAGTTACTGAGAGCCAGGTGACTGGCAACTCTATTTTGACTACCAAGGGAACTAAAATCATTAGCAATACCAAAATCCCTAGTGACACTCACGTCCTCGCATCAACAATAGAGCTACTGAGAGCCAGGTGACTGGCAACTCTATTTTATTACCAAGGGAACTAAAATCATTAGCAATACTAGAATCCCCAATGAGAGGTCCCCAGTGAGTAGGGCTGTAAACGAACCGAACGTTCAGCGAACCGTTCGTGAAATGTTCGGCGGGAAGTTCGTTTATGTTCGTTTATTTAATAAATGAACGAATATGAACACGTTTTTTTGTTCGTTTAGTTAAATGAACGAACATGAACAATTGTCTCGTTCGTTCATTTATGTTCGTGAACGTTCGTTCATTTATGTTCATTAATGTTCGTTCGTTTACGTTCGTTTATGCTTCTTCATATATAAACATATTTATATAATATGAAATTAATGTGTAAAATCATCAAGTAAATTGATCTTTTAGAATTTATTTTTCATACCTCCTAAGTTAACCCGTTTTTTCATTTTGTTAAGGTATTTTTTACGAACGAAATGATGAGTATAGTGGTTGTTTTTTGTTCATTTGGGTTCGTTCGTTTATATTCATTTAAGTTCGTTCGTTTATGTTCATTTAAAGTCGTTCGTTTATATTCATTTAAGTTCGTTCGTTTATGTTCATTTAAAGTCGTTCGTTTATGTTCATTTAAGTTCGTCCGTTTACGTTCATTTAAGTTCATTTAGGGTGCGTTTGGTTTGCAGTCTAGGTGGGACGGGACGGGACAAAACTAAATAGTCCTATGTTTGGACTGCCATGGGACAGAAACGAGGTTGGACAACATGGGACAAAAACTTAATTTCATGGGACTATTCTTGAGATTTTTTGTTCCACCAAAATAGGTGGAACAACGTAGGACAAACCATAAAATGACTATGTTACCCCTTAACTCCAACCTTTTTCTCTAAACCATCACCAAATTTATGGTGAGTCGTGACCACCTTCCCAACTCCGGCCACCAACTCCGGCTCCGACCACCACCTCGAGTTCCGATGACCACCTCCAGTTCCGACCGCCACCACCTCTCTTTTCTGACCAATCCGCCATTTCAGCTTAGATTTGCATTCTCCAACATAATCTAAGTAAAACAGAAGAATATCATTAAATATGGAGATGAGTTTTTTTTCTGAAGAAGAAAAGAGCGAAAGCGAAGGTCAGATTAATGTGTTGAAGAGATTATGGAGGTGGGTGGTGGTGGTGGAGATTAAAGCGTTGAAGAGAGAGGATGTCTCCTGGAAAAATGATACTGGAGGCGGAAGTTAGAACATGAGGAGATAGGTATTTAGGTTAACAATGTAAAATAATATATAATATATTTTTTATTCTTTTTAAAAATGAAGGAAATTCATAACAACCCAAATAATACCAATATAAAATATAATTGAATCTATGTTAACATAAAAAATGAATATATTTTTAATCACATTTAAGGGTATTTTTGTCATTTAACATTTTTAGTCAAGTGTTGTTCTAGTCATACCAAACGTAGGACAGACTAAAAATTCAATTTTGTCCCGTCCCGTCCTGTCCAGTTCTGTCCTGTCCAGTCCAGTCCTGTCCCATCCAGTCTGCGTACCAAACGCTACCTTAAGTTCGTTCGTTTAACTCTTAATGAACGAACATAAACGAACACGAACAAACAAAAATTCTTAACGAACGAACATGAACAAAAAAAATCTCGTTCGTTTACCGTTCGTGTTCGTTCGTTTGTTCGGTTAAGTTAAACGAACGAACATGAACAAGCCTCCGTTCGTGTTCGTTCGGTTCGTTTACAGCCCTACCAGTGAGAGGTCTATTCTGAATTTCATCATCGTGCGCTGAATCATGAAAATTATTAATATGGACATACACCAAGTCAAAAGAAATTCAAATAATTTAAATTCTCTTAGTTTGAACTCTGCTTGTCACTACTCATCTTAAAAGGAAAAATGTTTTCGTAAAACTTAAAATCTCTAGAAACCAAAATTTGTTTGGAGTCAAGGCTATAAAGCCGATAACCTTTCTTCAAATTTGAATATCAAGAAGAACACACTTTTCAGCTCCAGAACTAAATTTATCCAAAACATTAAGTTTAACAACCAAACATAAACATCCAAAATTTCTTAGTTGAGTGAGAACATGAACAAACCCATAAACAATCTCATAAGGACATTTACCATTTAAAACTGACGACAGAGTTCTGTTAATAAGATACGTAGCAGTAATCACACATTCACTCCACATGTTTAGAGGAATCCCTCCCTGAAACATTAAAGTCCTCGCAACATTTAAAAGATGTCTACGTTTATGTTCAACAACCCTATCTGCTGGGGTGTATACACAAGAAGTCTGATGTGAGATACCACGAGACTTAAAAAATTCTGTTTATTTGAAAACTCAGTTCCTTCAGTTCGACATATTTTCATACTGTCCCAAACTGATTTTTTAACAAATTACATCAACTAACAATATTTTCATAGATTTCATCTTTGCCCTTCAAAAGATAAACCCACAAAGATCTAGAAAAATCATCAACAACACTAAGAAAATATTTATAGCCTTCTTTACTACTTACTTTATAGGTCCTGCAAATCAAGATGGATTAATTCACCTAACACTTTAGACTTATGGTCACTAATATCAAGCTTATATCAAAATTGTTCCACCATATGGCAAATTTCACATGGAGGTGAAACCTCACTTCCAATGTTAAGTCTTTCTTATAAACATTTAGCACATGTTAAGTCTTTCTTTTAAAACCTTTAGCACAAGCTCAGCAAGATGCTCGAGTCTGTCGTGCCACAAATAACGAGACACAAAGCATGAAATAGAACAATTTGAACCAACAAACTCACTAATTCTAGTATCAAAGAAATAAAGGCCACCTTCCTCACTACCGATCCCCACTATTTTCTTTTGATGAGAATCATAAATATAACATTTGGTCTCATCAAAACCAACAAACACCTTATTGTCACGGGTTAGCTTATGAACGGAAAGAAGATTCAAATTGAAATCTGGGACAACTAAGTGTTAGGACCATGAATGTCCTATTAATTAGAAAGTTATATAAACTAATTATAGAGTTTAATTAATAATTGTAAAAGCCTTATAATTGATATTATGGGCTTTAGTGTGTTAATGGACTTGGGGTTTAAGCATTAAGCCCTAAGTATAAATAGTTTGTTCTGTTTAGAAATTAGGTCAGATTAATCAATCATAGTTTGGCACGCCTAATAGAGATAGAGAGTTTATTCATCATTTCAATATTTGTAATATCTCTTTAATCATTCAATAAAGATTAATCGTTTCGTTACATTGTTACTTGATCAAACTGGGATCTACATGTGGTATCAGAGCCGAATCGGTGATTTGAAGAAATAGAAGAAACCAATCGTGAGAGAAAATAAAGAAAAAATCCGTCTTAGATTTTCTGAAAAATGCAGCCTTGCCGTTTTGCCTATTCCCGAAGTTTGAACCGTCGGATCGTCGTGATATTTGGACAGTAGCTTCACGACATACTGTTCTACATTCTGAACGGAGGAGATAGGCGTTTGAGGTCCAAAAGGCACCCTTTTTCTGTTCGACATAGTGCAGTGTTTTTGTGGGTGAATCGATCATCAATCGGGTTTGCAAAGTGGTTTTTATTTTAATTTATTGATTTGATAGTATTATCTCGTCAGAACTTGATTTCTGATCATTTTATGATCGATTGTCTCAGTTCTAAAGGTTTTTGGAAGTTTTGATTTTCGAAGCGTTCTTCGTGTTCATCAAATTTTTTCGATAAATCTGAAAATTTATTTGAATTTCTGTTTGTTTGATGATTTTTTGGTGAGTTTTTGAGAAGTGTAGGTGTCGAAGGAAGAAAAATAGCCGCATATGAGTTCATTCCATAAACCCTAATTTATCAGATAAGCAGTTCCCGGTAAGTCATAGTTCCCGGTAAGTAATCTTTCCCGGTAAGTCTAGTTTCCCGGATAAATTTTTCCCGGTTAATCTTTTCCCGGAAGTACCTCTCATCTCTCGGATCACTCTCTCTTTCCCGGATAAAATACACTTCCCGGATGAAATACACTTCCCGGACGAATATACTTCCCGGATTTCAATTGGTATTTTTTTTTGGTGCTCACGAAAACAACTTCCTTATTTGACCATCGCATGCCATTGTTGACCTCTTTCTCATTGTTTGACCATTGCATTACATACATACGTATATCATATTGATCACTTCCACCATTCGTTTATATATATAACCATAGCTGCATTTTCTTACTTTATTTATTTATATATATATATATATATATATAGCATATAGGAAAAGTATTGCATACTTTGGTTCTTTTGTGTCCATACTTACATACATCATCATTTATCTTTCATCTCTTAGTTTGTTTCTATTCTTCTTTATCATAATTGCATGCATATATTTATCCCACCTTTTATTGTTTTTCATCTATCGTTGCATGTTTTTGTTTGTTGAATATCGCTTCTACATTCACATATATATTGCAGAAATCCAAGGTTCATCGAAAGCACCATTTTGAGCAAGTATATCGCATAAATCTTTCTCAATCATCTATCACACTACTTTGTTTACGGTATATCGCAAGATTATTGACCGGTACACGAGCTTACCGCATGTCTCGTGATCGAGAGCTTACCGTTCATCGTCTGATATTTTAACGATAGTTGCGAGGTTCTATCGATAAGTTCGAAAGAGTTTTAACGATAATTGTGAGAGTTTTTATGATAAGTTTGAAAGTTTGTCGCGATAGTCGTGAGAAGTTTTGTCACATTTTTTAGACTAATCGTGACGATTTGCATGGTAGTATATTTTAAGTTTTAGTAACAGTTTGAGATCTTTTGTGACAGTTTGAGCTTATTTACGACGATTATCATTTTATGTGATTAGTTTTGACGTCGTTGATCTAATCGTGTTTATTTGTTTTGAAGCCTTTATCCTCGAGATTTGATTTTGTCGATCAAGATTCCAACAATCAGATTTTAAATTTTGAAAACGAATTTAATTTTTAGATTTGTTTTTCAGATTTAATTTTGATTTTCTTCCACATTTATTTTATCTGATTCTTCAAAGTTTGAATATTCGATTTTGATTTGCTAATTTTTATCGAAGTTCAAACTAATTCTTGAAAGTAACACCGATTAACGATCAATTTTTTTTCCAGGTAACAATGTCTTATCCAACCATGTTTGACCTCAAAGCAACGATCACAGCTCTCGAAGCGAAATTGGAGACCAAGACAAAAGCCATTGGCAAACTGAGTTATGAGAAAGCATGTCTTCAGTTAGATTTGGACAATCTAAGATCGGAAAGCCATACGTATAAAGAAATGTGTTCCTTAAGGAGCAGCAATGAGTGACTCACGCTCAGGAATTCTGACCTCGAACAGGCAGCCGTTAATGATAGATATTATTATCTGCATCTAGCCGACATAGAATCACTTAAACGGAAGGTTGGAGATTTTGAAGCCAAAGAAGAGAAGTTTCGGTCAATATAAGAGAAAGAAAAGACCGTTGAGAGTGTTGAGTTAAAGAAAAGGATATATGTTCTTGAAAAACAGATTCTGAATTTTGAAAAAGAAAAAGTTGAATTTTCAAATGAGCGAAAAGGATTGGAAAGAAAGCTTCTCGATCTTTCAAAGAAAGTGTTTGAAGAAAGAAAATCATTTGAACTTAAAAACGCTAAACTTTACAAGCAAATTTCTGATTTTGAACAAGTTTTAGTGCTTGAGTGGGAAAATTTTGAGAATCAAAAAAAATATTTTGAGAGTGAAAAGAAAGAGATTGAAAAGAAAAACGCCGCGGTCTTGATAGAAATATCTGACAAACGCAACAATATTGAAAAAGATTTTGAAAGTGAAAGAATTTTTGAAACATAAATCCATAAGCTTACACAGAAATTATCTGGGTTAGCAACCGAGATTTTAAAGGAACAAATGGTAAAATATGATCTACAAAAAAATTTTGATTTAATTCTCGAAAACGAAATGTTTTATCCGTCAAAGTCAAGAAACTTGAGGAAAGCAATTTCAAAGTTGTTCAGTCATCTTATGCTTCAAGTTCTACAAATAGTTCTTCAAAGAGTTTTGTCAAATCAAATGAGTTTTCAAAGGATCAGATTCGACCTTCCAATCCTTTCTATAGTTCTTGTGTTGATAATAAACTGTAAGATCCCACATTGGTTGGGGAGGGGAACAAAGGTTGCCTTATAATAGGAACTTGATACCTCCCCTATCAGACGCGTTTTAAAACCGTGAGTCCAGGTGTGTGGACAAAGCGGACAATATCTGGTACGGTTGCCTGGGATGTTACAGATGGTATCAGAGCCGGGAACCGAACTGGTGTGTCAGCGAGGACGCTGGGCTCCCAAGGGGGGTGGATTGTAAGATCCCACATTGGTTGGGGAGGGGAACAAAGGTTGCCTTATAATAGGAACTTGATACCTCCCCTATCAGACGCGTTTTAAAATCGTGAGTCCAGGTGTGTGGACAAAGCGGACAATATCTGGTACGGTTGCCTGGGATGTTACATAAACGTAATCAAGTATTTCGAAAAGTCAAAATGGTTTGAGAAAAGAAATCAACTACAAAAGACAGTGATGGAAACACGTCTTATAAATCTCCTGTAGTTGATTCAAAGTCATTTATTTCCAAGACTGATTCACCTACTTATGACTATTCTACAGCTAAGTTAATCAGTCTGAGCCGAACAAACATCTGTTGTACTAGTTGTGGGAAAAATGACTTTGTGAATCTAAGGTACGCAAATAGTTGGTATGGTACTTATAGTATCCCCGGTCCCCATTTTAAAGTTAAGGCATCTAACCATCAAGGATCCATCAAAGCATGGATACCAAAATCTTTCTGATCTGTTTTGCAGGAATGTCGTGTGTGTTTAGTTCAGAATATTCATGTCACATAACTGATAATAAAGGTTATGCCAATTTTGAGGGGGAGTACTATTTTATGAAAAGTAAGTGAACTTTAACTGAATTCAAAGACCGTGGTAATTCATTCTGAATAACTTACTTGTGTTTGTTATTCTCCGATTTTAACTTCCATGATTGCCACGTCTTTTTATTGACTTAGTTATTTCCATGTCACTTATATTTGTTGATTTATTTCGATGGAAATACACTCGCTTGAATTCCTAGTTGTTTTCAAAGTTCGTCATTTCTTGTTAATGATTCAATTCTTATCTGATATATTAATTGTGATTTGTTCTTCACAATTAACCTTTCTAATCGTTGTTTCACTCATTGTAAATACTGAGCTTACCGAGTCAATTCTGTTTAGCGTTTGAATTTGTTCTTTGAAATTCATTATCATTTTTATGACTTCTGAACAAATCAGTTCAGGACTCGTACTTCATTGTGTACTTCAATGTTTTAATTTGGTAAATGAAAAGGAGTGTTAGGACTTATATTGTTTCGTTGGTCTATCTAGAACCGGAAGGATCTACCCAAGAAACACATCCAATTATAGACAACAGTGAGGGGTCTAGCTTGATAGATGAGTTTGGAGTGAAAAGAATTTGGTGAGGATGTGACAGGACTTAAAAGATTATATTGGTCCTTACCAAACCGAGTCAGTTATCCGGGTAACCATACAATCTTTCATTCTCATTCTTTGGAGATGAATATTGAAACAGTCATGGACCTAGTGTCGATAACTCGTGTCACCCCACCTAGCCACTCAAGTATCTCACAACAGATGCTTGTTTCATATATTCACGGAGAATTAACACATAATCTATCTATTCCTCACTCGGAGGTCTTAGATATTGAAAAAGGAAGACATCAGCTTCGGTTTCCGAACTTCATATTCTAATCACTGTGTCTATTGATTTTTAACTTGCGTCCCAGGTTAAATCAAATTTTAAGCCACATCGATATGAATTATTTCTATCACACAAGCACGAGTCTTTGTGATTCCATTTGCATATCTTCGTGATATTGCCGGAACAGTTTGAGAAGTAATTTGTTTTAAGATTTTACTTCAGTGATAACTGGAAGTCCTATCAGAGATACACCGATGCCAACTCTAAACATAGGCCACACAATTACTTTAATTGTTGTGATAACAGTTACTATTGTGTTTCTGTGTTAGTTGCTTACCCCATTCTGGTTACTTAACGTTTTATCTGGTATTTTGCTACTCATCAGTTTCGTCTTTGAAATTACATGATGCTCCAGATCCTCCTACTCATCATGAGGGGGAGAAATGATACAGATTCAAAGATACCGAATATCAAGTTAAGGGGGAGTTAGCAAAAGCTGAGGGGGAGTAACTGTTTTACTTGTGCAGTAAAGTTTACAAGTGCAGAAAAGTTTGCTTAACTGGTTCTTCTATCCCTTATCCAAGCAGTGTTTGCTCAAGATATTTCCTCCTTCAAGCTTATTGGTTCAACAAGTTCTGAAGTTTTTTAAAGCCAATTCAACTCGTGGTTCAAAGACAGATTCTTTATTTTAAACTGATGTCGCACGGTGGAATGTCACGTAACTCGCACATTATCATTCTTGTGTGCTTATCTGATGTGTTAAGTTTCTACAGTTGAAAGTTGCTTCTAGTGCACTCAGTCGAAGTTATTGTTCATTGAATCTGGTGATAAAATTGAAACTATTAAGACCAAGAGCTTTATTCAAGGGGGAACGTTGAAAGACATGAAGACAAGCAACACCAAAATTTTTCAAAGATTCAAGAGGGAGAGAAGATCAAGACCTGAAGATTTCAAGACCATTTTTTCTTTATATAACTTTTGGGGGAGATTGTTAGGACCATAAATGTCCTATTAATTAGAAAGTTATATAAAGTAATTATAGAGTTTAATTAATAATTGTAAAAGCCTTATAATTGATAATATGGGTTTTAGTGTGTTAATGGGCTTGTGCTTTAAGCATTAAGCCCTAGGTATAAATAGTTTGTTCTGTTTAGAAATTAGGTCAGATTAATCAATCATAGTTTGGCACGCCTAATAGAGATAGAGAGTTTATTCATCATTCCAATATTTGTAATTTCTCTTTAATCATTCAATAAAGATTAATCGTTTAGTTACATTGTTACTTGATCAAACTGGAATATACACTAAGACATCAAGCAGAGTTACAATATTAGTCATTTTAAAATTGCCGATTTTACTTATTTTAGCCTTGGTACCATTAGGGTGATTGACCTTCAAATTCAGATATGAAATATCTACCACATTTTTAACCCTAGACACATAAGATGTCATTTGTTGATTTGCCCTAGAGTCGATAATCCAACCTAACTTGGATTTTTTTCCATACTAGCCATATTGGCAGAAGGTCCATCCATTTTAGAATGTTGGGCGTGTAAGGCCCAAAGTTTGGCGACTTGGTCCTCTGTAAGAGAGATAGAGGAAGACTTATTGCAACTAAAACTCTCAAAAGAGCTAGCATTACTAGTAAGGGTTTTGAAGTTTTAATTAAAAGGTTTTCTTTGAAAATCTTTTGGATGGCAATTGAGTTTAAAACACATTTCTATGGTGTGACCAACACCACCACAATGTCTACAAGACAAATTAGGTCTCATGGTTTTTCTTTTATTCTCAGAAACTTTAGTAAAAAAACAGAATTTTGATTTTTATTTGATGTGGAAACATAAATACCACGATGAGACTCCTCTCTTGAAACAAGGGAAAATGCAGTTTTTATAGTTGGAAGAGGATCAGTAGTTAAAATACTGCTTCGGATAGGTAAATACACCTCATCCAACCCCATGAGAAAATGCATGAGCTTCAAAAGTTGGTTATGCTTAAAAAATTCATGAGATGCATTACATGTATAAGAAGGTAATTTTACCAAAGCTTATCTTTAGTCTTGAGGGCCAACACCATGGCACACGACCACACTTTGAAGTTTTCAGTACCACTCAGTTTAAGGTTGAAAATAGAAGCCAACTAGTGTCACTTTGGATGTAGATACAATGGATTACCAAAGTCTAGTTTAGAAATCTGAGATTGCACATTGGCACTAGGTAAGGCAACTACCTCAACAGATGGCATACTGGAAGAAAAAAGAAGGAACCAAATAGGAAACACACAGGGGTGAAACAATCTAAGTAGCAATAAGCATGATTCCTAATACCTAAGGTGTTTGGTCAAGCTAACTGCTCAGACACCCCAAAATAAAGAGCATGCAGAGACAGGAAAAGAAAAAAACGACCGATCAATCGACAATAGGCAAAAAAGGTAATCAGGTAATCGCAACGAAAGAAACGAAACTAACAAAGCACAATCTTACCTGAACATAAAATAGAAAATACAACAAACTGAAACTAAACCAGCAAACCAGAACATGAAGCATACAAATATAAAACAAGGAGAATCAATCCTGAACTAAAGCCAGGACAGATAATAACCGCACACAAATCGCAGATCTGTGGGTTTTCTCTAGTCAAATAAGTACCTCAACACGAGGCAATATAAGAACAAAAAATACAGATATGAAATCACGTTAGAGAACCGGTAAAACACCAAAGTTAACGAAATAAGCAGATTTATACACCAGATCAAAAAAGAAAAGGTGAGAAATACACAAGAACACTAGATCTAAAAAGATCAAATGATATCTGAGGAGAACAAATAGTAAATCAATAAATGTAAAAAGATAGATTGATTTAGACAAAATATCACCAGATCTAGAAAAAAGAGGCGAGAAGCCAATAGAAACCACCACAAATCTTAATGAATCCAACAGATATCCCAAGAAACACTTGATCTAAAAAGATCAAATGATATCTGAAGAGAACAAAAGTAAATGTGAGAAGATAGACTCATTTACATAAAATCTCCAGATCTAGAAAGAAAATGTGAGAAGCCAATAGAACCACCACAGATCTTAATGAATCCAACATATATCGCAGAAAACCACAAGGATTTAAAGGTAAATCACCACATTATAGCACGTGGTAAATCAAAGATCATACGATGATTTACAAACAAAGATCCCCAGATCTATGAAGACAGGGTGGGTATGTGAGAAATCAACAGAAAACACCACGGATAAAAGGTGTCCTAACCGATTTCTAAGAGAACAAGCAAGATTAAAAATAAATCACCAAATCTAAGAAGATATGATGAGTTACCAACAAAAATCAACAGATCTACAACCAGATGAGATGATTTCGATGAAATGAAAAGATAATAACCATGGGAAAATTAACAGGTTGAAGGAATCTGGCAAGATTCAAAACGATGAGAAATAGATGATCCGAAAAGAAAATTCAGAGTCCAAAGACCGAGTTCCGAACCACGTACTAAGGCTGCGCAAACAACGACAACTAGAGGCGAAAAAAACGAACCTGAATCAGAGAACAAAGCGACGACGTAACCAAGAGAAGATCTCACCTGGAAGACGACTCAGATCCGAGAACATCGACAGGATGACAAACCTCCAACGATCAACCACACAACTCTGATACCATGTGAAAATCTTACAAACTTATTTCAGTTATCAAAAATCATACAAAAGTAAAATACATCAAATTCTAAACTAATACAGTAAAACTCTAAACTATAAAATGTAGCAAGAGAGAAGAAAGAAACTTGATGCGTAAGCCGTAAAAGGAGAAAACATGTGATCTGATGCTACAAACCTTATCAAAAGATTCTTTATATACCAATACACAAATTACAAAACAACCCTCCAAGTATAAGAAAAGTTGCTCCACTATCCTTCATAATCCAACCTTTTATCAGCACAACATCTCTCAACCTTCAACTTTATTCAATGTGCCAAACTGACCCTTATTACTACAAAACAAAATAAATACAACATAACAAAGACTAAAAATGTCAAGATTTCATAGTTTCAAGACCGAGTTTTAACATTGTTCCTTAACTCCTTGAAGATGAAAATGTCAATTCTTCTTGGGGTAGCACAAATGAACCTCGGGATAATACTAAGCTTTTTCAATGCCCTGTATTTTCGGAATTTCTTAAATATCTGGTAAGTTTATCCACCCATATCCTGCAATACGTACCAACCCATCCCACATAGTTAGGAAAATAGATTTGTGAAGTCCTTACAAATGTGGGCTACTAATAGCTTCCACCATGGTTTTAAGTTAATTTCGAGGTTATTCGGCCAACCTGTCGCTTTGGAAATGTCAGAGAACTTTCACTCCTTGAAAGGATATAAAGAAAAGAGAAATAGAGCCTCCGATTTCTAAGACCCAAAAATTTTACTGTAACACCCGTAAATTTTAGTGTAGAAATCGATCTTTTAAAAGAAATAGAGGAAATATGATTTTGGGCTGAGATCCTAGATTTTATAATCTTGTTGGATGAGGAATTCAAATGCGGGTCCAACGGTTATTTCGGAGCAAAATCGGAGCTAAAACGAAGAAGTTATGGCCAAACAGTGTTCGATACTTTCTGGGCGAAAGTGTCATGCGAAAGTGACACTAACACTTTAGCATGTCACTTTCGCAGGGGAAAATTGGCCCTCGGTACATTTTGGGCGAAAGTGACATGCTAAAGTGACACTGTCACTTTTGCATGTCACTCTCGCGGGCGGGTGTAGTGCATAAAATCCGATTTTGAGCCTCTTTCTTCATTTGGTCATATCTCTCTCATTTTTACTCCGTTTTTGGTGATTCAAATTGCTATGGTTTTATTTTTGAGATCTTTTCAAGGATAAATTTTTAGTTTTGGGAATATTTAAGGTTATTTGGTGGTGGAGTGGAAGCAAATATCATGAGCTCATCATCATGACCTCCATCTTCAAGAAAATTAGGGTTTTCTAGGTTTTCGTCAAAACCTAAGTGGTGAGTTCATTCTCCTAATTTCTAAACTTTTATATGAGTTATAATGATCCGTTGATGACTTCCTAGTGTTTATGTTTCTCAAATTTCGGTTTGGATGATTTTGGGAAAGTTAGGTCAAATTGGAGTTTTGGTCAAATTGGAGTTTTGGTCAAATTGGAGTTTTGGTCAAAATGGAGATTTTAATGTAAAATGTTTGGGGAGTTCTTTTAAGTGTTTGGGGATGAATATTTATGGTTGGAAACTTATGGATCTAGGTTTTTGGAAGATTTGGCTTGAGGATTCAAGTTTCTTCAAAGGAGCTTAAGTTTTGGGAAATCTATATTTAGCCTAAATCTAGCAAGGTGAGTTCAAGTTGATTTGTGAAAACGTTGTACATGTAAAAAAAGTCCATTTTAAAGTGTTTATGTGTTTTACATGAAATCATCATTTGTTATGTTATTTGGTGGGTTTTGATTATTTGAAGTGCTAAATTTTATGAACCTTGCAAAACACCCACATTTGTGATTTTTGGGTAATTTTATAAATGAATCACAAATGAAAGTATTTTGATGAGTTATTGCATAAATGGAGATTATTTGGTAAAAATGCACTTTTAGTGTTTATTGGAAATATGTAGTTTATGTCATGGTACGTTTTGAAAATATGAACGTGTGGAATTTTGAGCTTTGACTAAACGAAGCATGCATGAAAGTCTTTTGAGGTTTTGCCCTCTAAATGGGGATTGGTATAAATGCTCTTTTAACGTGTATTTTGGGAATAAGTATATAGTACGTTACGAGACGGTTTGAAAGTGTAAACGATGTGAGTTCCATGGAAAAAGAGTTGTCCTAACCCAATGTTTTGTTTCGGGTTATTCATGGATTTAAAACATGTGTTGGCATAAGTATGTGTTGTTATGTTTGATTTCACATTTATGAGTTTTAACAAGTGGTCATTTAAGTAGTCGAGCTTATGGCTCGATATTTGATTACGTTGAGTTTTGGGGACTTTTGTCCAGTTTTGATAGATCAATGTAGAGCTTTGGTTATGATTTATATTAATTTTAGAATTAATGTTTTGAATGCGCTAGTTCATTCGTTTGTAGTCATGTAATGTTTTAGACCTAATTGCTATGGATCCATAGGAACTTGAGATTTACGTTCAACGATGGGACACTAGTTTCCCTCGTTGTAGCATGGAATAGGCATCGGGTTTCATGGTAAGTAAGATGTGGGTCTATATGGTCGGGCATTGTCCCATGAGCAGTAAGGTGTAATTCCAATGTGCTTGTATGTTTGTGTGGATTTGGACATCTCAAAGTATCAAACTAGAAGGGTTGAATTTGAGTCTCCACGGGCAACAGATCCAGAGGGGTTGAGCTCGATATGTCTTATGAGTATAATCCATGCGTTTTGTTTTATTAACATAGATATGTGACCTACTTTTGTGTTCCGTCACGTTCAATGTAATCGGGTCTCCCCCGTCTCCGAAAGGTGTTGTTTTGGGTATTGAGTTTTATTGTCCATGTTTTCGGTGACGTTTTATATTTAAAGATTGTTATCTATGACTTATGGGTTAAGTATTATGCCCCGTCCATGTTTGGATATTTCGGGATGTTAAGTTTTTCCTACGACTTCATATATTGGGAGTTCATTTACTATTCACATTTGAGTGAGTTTTGGGTTGAGTTTATTTTACGAAGAAATGTTTTATATTGGGATTTCATCTTTTAAATGGCGCGTATTGGAAAACGTCTATATTGGTGTTGCCATCACCTAATATTTCTTTTATTGGAAAACGGACCGTCTCATATTTAAAGTAAATTATTTTGGATTTCATGATTTAAGTTGCACTCGTTCTTTTTAACGATCTATATAAACACGATGAAAACTCTTGAACTCACTAGGCGTTAGCCTAACCTTTTTATTAGTCGGCATGTGCAACAGTTCCGGTTGGGGAATAGTACTAGTGACACCGTGAAGGTATAAGAGCTAGTTGTATGTGTTAATGCCAAAAATCACCCAAAGGATAACTTAAGGCCTGTATAGAGCTTTAACAACTAAAGAATAGGAACTCTCGATAAATCACACGAAAAACAACGTAAAGTAAACATGATAAAAGAATTTGGTGATGTGGAAAACCACGTCGATGGTAAAAACCGCGAACGACAATAGAAGTCGTCGGTGCACTATGGTCATCAATAAGGGATGACGTCCTGGTGTAACAAGTGTCGAGAGTACAACTGATTACAATAAGATGAAAAATAAACTTAATTGTGCGTGGTAAGTAAAAACACTTTGTCGTGAGTTTCTTCAGAAAAAGCGAATGATTGTTTTAATGCTTCGACAATGATTCCGTCACCTCTCCTTTTGAATGTGAGCCGAGTCTTGTTTATATAGCGTTGGTTATATGGAATGCGCCTTTAATTGATTGGTAATGGTCTTGGTCATAAATGCTCTTGATGACAGTCTTTGGTTATGACTGTTGTCTCATTAAAGCTTCACGACCTGCATTAAACATAGACAAAGAAAACGTTTGGTCGGGAGTTAATTAATCGTGGTCGTAAGGTATCTTACGACGATCACATGATATTATGAATGATGTGGTCGTTAGTTCGATCTTGCGTCCATTACCAAAAGTGACGATCGTGGTCTCGGTCGTATGTTGTTGTTAGGACCTTATCTTAATACAAGACCTGTCTTAAGCCTTGGGTCATTATATTTCTCTCGACGGTCGTGACCTATGAAATTTATCCCAAACAGTTTGCCCCCAAAATTTGAATTTAATGCGTAAATTCAAATTTTAAATATACACACAACCGAATCGACACATGTTGATCAAGGAAACTGCATCGGTTCTAAGGTAACTAGATCGGTTGGGAAGAGGATAAGACTTGTGACGTCATGGCGATGTAGGGCGTGTGGAAGGCAGCTGTAAGGACATGTGTCGTCTGTTTGGGTAAAAAACCACACCTCACGACCGACACAAGAAACCAAACGACATATTAAGATAAGGTCCTACAAATAACGTACAACCATAAACATAGTCGACACTTAGCATGATGGTCGTAAGGTACTCACGACTTACGACCAAGACCCTTGGTGAAATTTCACGACCGTCGTAAGATTTTTCTCGACCGTAACTAACTAACTCTCGACAAGCATTTTCTTTGTGTCTAATTAATGCAGGTCAAGCGCATTTAAGGGCAACGCTCATAATTGAAGACCGCAATCAAGCACATTTATGACCGAAACCGTTTCTCACATTAATGAAGATCATTTATGACTCCCAGACCTATATAACTCAAGCTCAAAGACTCATTCAAGGAGAAGACAAGAATCTCCAGAAGCATTCTCGAAGCACTCAAGCAATCATTTTCAATTTCCTTTGAAGAAACTCACGACAAAGTGTTTTCACTGACGACACATGTTAATGCCAAAAATCACCAAAGGATAGCTTAAGGTCGATGTGGATCTTTAACAACTAAAGAAAGAATCACGCGACAAATCGTACGACAGATCACAAAGATAAAAAAGAGACAAGAGGATTTGGTGACGCGGAAAATCCCGTCGAGGGTAAAAACCGCGGTCGACTATAGAAGTCAACGGTGCACTATGGTCTTCAAACAGGGACGACGTCCTTTAGTAACAGGTGTCGTGAGTACAATAGATTACAATTACAAGAGAAATAGACTTAATTGTAAAATATTATTGTGCGTCGTGTGAAATAATGCTTCGTCGTGCGTTTCTGCGAATGATCGTTCGAATGCTTCGAGAATGCTTCTTGGTGAGTTTTTTAGAATCAGTTGTTTATTGCAAAGAATTCGTTATATATCTCTGGAAATCAGATGTCCTTGAATGTGTCTTCATTCTCGGATTATATAGGCTTTGGCGTCATTAATGGCCTTCATAAATGTGAAAAACGATCTTGGTCATTGAATACGCTTGATTACGATCTTCAGTTATGACCGTTGTCCTTTATGATGCTTGACCTACATTAAAGAGTCATAATAGAAACACTTGTCGACCGTTAGTAAGTTAGTCTCAAGGATAATCGTACGATGGTCGCACGTTTTGGTGGACACTTCGGTCGTATGACAAAGATACCTTACTGGCGACGATTGAAGATACGTTCATGCATAATTTAAGAGACCTTATCTTAATACAAGACTTGTCGTGTGAAGCAAGTCGTTTGTTTTCCTACGTAGGTCGTGAGGTGTGATTTGTTACCCAAACAGTTTGCCCCCAAAATTTGAATTTGCCGTGCGAATTTAAATTTTAATTTCTGAGGTAACTGAATGGACACGTGTCGACCATTGAGTTGACTCTGGTTCGAAAGGAACCAAATCGGTTCGAAGGTAACCAAAAAGTCGATAAGGTTGATGACGTCGTGCTGACGTTCGCGCGTGTGGATGACAGCTGTGTGACAGGTGTCATCCTTTAAGTGGTAGCACGTGAACGGATGATGACACTTGTCGATTTTTGGGTGGTTCGACCTGACATTTGGAAACCGTATAAATAGGTTTCCAGGGCCGATCACTTTATACTTCCAAGCATTTTTAGAGAGGAATTTCTATAGGAAGTTCAGTTTTTGCCAAAATTCATCTAAGGTTTTTAGAGTCGCTTAAGGTGCGATCTTCAACTTTTTATGCATATTAAACCCGTTGCTAGGAGACACACGAAGAACTGAAACATTTTTCTTGCCTTAACTAGCGACCCAGACTTCATTATGTCTAGTGAAACACCGAGCTCTATTACTTCTGACGAGAGCCTAGAGGCCTTTAGGACCTTAACCGGGATAGCTGAGAGTGTTGAGATGTTCCCTCCTCACCACATTCGGCCCGAGGAATGCCCCGACAGATATTTCATCTTATATAAATATCTGTTCAAAATAGGGTTTAAGTGGCTCTTTTCGTCCCAAGCTAGGACTGCTTTAGATGTTGGGAACTGAAGATATGCTAAGTATGGTTAGTACTGCCAGAACAACATTACTACTGCCAGTTCAAGGTTAGTACTGCTAGTTCAATGTTAGTGCTGCCAGAACAAAGTTACTACTGCTGGTACATGGTTAATGCTGCCTGAACAAAGTTAATACTGCTGGAACATTATTAATGTTGCTTATGTAAGGTTAGTGCTGCTTGTCAAAGTTACTACTGCAAGTCAAGGTTACTACTGCTGGTACAAAGTTAATACTGCTGGAGATTGTTAGTACTGCTCATGAAGAATGAAGGTTAATACTGCTGAGTTTGTTAAGATTGGTATGCGATACTTTTGGAGACAAAGAAGGAATTGATCAAGATATGTTTAACGAAGATTTAGAAGATCAAGTTACTTTTTGATAGTTATCTTGTAATTATTTTTGTATAAATAGTATTGATAGATAGCTATTAAAAAAAGACAAATAGATACGAGTTAATATACATGAGATACGTGTGAAAAAGAATTCGATATCGTTTTCAGAGAGATTTAACCTCAAGGTGTAAGAACCCTATTTCTAGAGAAGTAGAAGTCGTCTTGTTGAGCCTGTTCAACAAGATTGAGGTTTGGTGTTAATATTGTGAGTCGATTTAGTGAATATACAAAGTGGTGAATTTTCTGTTACATTGTTCTTGATTGTGAGAATTAAAGTTCTTTTCCGCAGATTCTTTAATTCTGAATTCTAAGTGTTTATTGTCTTGTTAAGATTCGATCCTGACAAGTGGTATCAGAGCAAGTGTTTCTTAGAATTCTACAGTCATTATGGAAAATTCTTTTGAATCAAACAGTACTCTTGTATCTAAAGTTCCCATGCTCAGACCCAATGAATTTGACATGTGGAAAATTAGAATCAAGCAGTACATTCTGCTTACTGATTATTCCATCTGGGATATCATTGAGAATGGTCCATGTGCTGAAGGAAGAACTGGACCAGATGGCAAAAGACCTCCTCCTAAGACTGATGCAGAGAGGAAAGTCAGACAGACAGAGATGAAGGCCTTAAGCACCCTGCTTTTGGCTATTCCCAATGAGTATCAGCATCAATTCCATCACTGCACTGATGCTCAGATTCTATGGAATGCTTTGGAGAAAAGATTTACTGGCACCAAAAGCACAAAGAGAAATCAAAAGGCAATTCTCAAGCAGCAGTATGAAAACTTTACTTCTACCAAGAATGAGTCCATGACTCAAACGTTTGATAGATTTAATAAGCTGATTGGAGAATTAGCCACTGTAGGAGTCAAGATGGAGGCTGATGATGTCAACAGGAAGTTCTTAAGATCATTGGGTGAAGAATGGACAATGTACACTGTGTCCTTCAGACATAATGATCAACTGGAAGATAAGGAACTTGATGATCTGTACAATGATCTTAGAGTATTTGAATCAGAGGTTGAAGCCAAAAGGAAGCCCTCTGGATATGTTCATAATGCTGCACTTCTTTCAGCATCACCTGATTCTACTGCTAACCATGAATCAGTTAGTACTGCTGGTTCAGTTAGTGCTGCTGGTTCAGTCAATCAGGAAAAGTCCAAAGATACAGTACTAGAAGCTTTCTTTTCCAGTCATATAAATTCCTCTTTGATTAATGATGATTTAGAACAGGTTAATGCTGATGATCTTGAAGAGATGGATATAAAGTGGCAGATGGCTATGCTGTCTATGAGAGTGAAGAGATTCATTAAGAGGACAGGGAGAAACAATTTTTCCTAAAGAAGAGAGGATGGTGCTGGATTTGACAAATCCAAAGTTGAATGCTACAAGTGTCACAAGATGGGACACTTTGCCAGGGAATGCAGAGGAGGAACATCTTACAACAGCCATCAACAAACTCAGGCTGGAAGTTCCAATCAAAACAGAAGCTCCATTCAAGCTCTTGTTTCTCAACAAGGAATGGGATTTGACTGGAGTGACCAAGCAGAAGAAGCCATCCAAAATCAAGCACTTATGGCTGAAGTTTCAGATCTTCCCACTGAGGTAAAATCTAATCTCTGTACTCAAGCTTGTATAGATACGGTTAAAAGGTATATAGATCACAATCAGGGTATGTGTGATGATCTTAAAAGGTTAGAAAAGGATAGAAGAGACTATGTGTTGATTGTTGAGAGGTTTGAAGAACAGATTAGGGCCTTTCAAGCCAATGAACTTCAACACTCATATGATACTAACTACTGGAAGTGGGAAAAAGGTGGTCTGGAGTTCCAACTGAAAGAGTCTAGGGAAGAGTGTGAAAAATTAAAAGAAGAACTTAAGACAGTTAAAGCTGATGTTGAAAAGTTTTCAAAAGCTTCTAAAGCCATGGACACAATAATAAATGCTCAAGTCCATGGTAAGATGAAAACAGGCCTAGGGTATAATGCCACTCCTCCACCCTACAACAACAACTACATCCCTCCTAGGTCAGACCTTTTAGAAACCTTGGATAGTAAGGACTTATCTGAAGGAGCCACTAGTGTAGACCCATTAGATGCAGTTGTTGTTGAAGATGGATCTGATGGGGAAGATTCTAAGAAGGATAGTGATGAGATCCCATTAGAAAATCACATCAAGACTAATGAGGAAGGTGGAAGTTCTTGGGATAGGAGTAAGGAGATGAAAAGGACTGTAAAAGGAAAGAAAGTTCATTATACACAGACCACTGTTGTGAACTCTAAAACTTGTGAACAGTGTTCTTGCAGGAAATCTCAAGAGTATAAGCCCCAAAATCATGATAATAAGAGGGGAAATCAAAGGAACTGGAATAACCAGTGGGCACTAAGGCAAGGAGTTGATCTGCAAAAGATTAACAGACCAAAACCTTGCTTTATTTGTGGCAAACTGAATCATCTTGCCAAATACTGTTTCTTCAATCCTATTAACCAAAAGAGAAGTTTTCAAAGAAGTTATAAAAAACCTTCTAGCTATAGGAAGCCTACAAGAACAAATGTGGCTATGAAACAAGCTGAACCAAAAAGCCACATGAAGAAAAAGCCTGAAAAGGAATGTGTTACAATGTGGGTTACAAAAGGCACTAAAAATAATACTGCTGCTAGCAGTGTTAGTACTGCTAACACTGTTAGTACTTCTTCAAGAGTTAGTGCTGCTAGCAGTGTTAATACTGCTAGAAATTCTTCAAAAGTTACTGCTGCTAGCAGTGTTAGTACTGCTAACACTGTTAGTACTTCTTCAAGAGTTAGTGCTGCTAGCAGTGTTAATACTGCTAGTAATTCTTCAAAAGTTAGTGCTGTTAGCAGTATTAGTGCTGCTAACACTGTTAGTACTTCCTATTCAGATAATACTGCTTCTAGCAGTGTTAACTCTGTTAATACTGCTAACTCTGTTAGTACTGCTGATACTGCTGCTAGTACTGATAGTGCTGCTAACGATACTGCTGCTCCCAGTGTTAGTACTGCTAGCACTGTTAGTACTTCTGAGGTTAATACTGCTTCTAGTGCTGCTAAACCAATCATATTGACAAAGTACTCCAGTACTGCAGTACCTAAGGTTGAAAATCTCATCAAAACCAAGTGCAAGTACTTTGATGAGCAAGGGAGACCCAAGACCACTTCGGCTTGGGTTCCCAATAAAACTAACTGATTTATCTTAATGTGCAGGGCAACCAACAGCTCAAGGGGAAGAGCATTTGGCATGTTGATAGTGGTTGCTCCAGGCACATGACAGGTAACATGGCCTGCCTCAAAAATTTCAAAAAGATTGATGGAGGACATGTTGCATTTGGAAATAATCCTGCTGGTGGAAAAATAAGTGGTAAGGGTGATGTTTCAAAAGGTAAGATGACCTTTGAAGATGTGTACTATGTTGAGCAATTGAGATACAACCTGTTAAGTGTATCACAGGTTTGTGACAAGAAGCATAGCATATTGTTTACTGATTCTGAATGTATTATCCTTGCTCCTGGATACAAAGTGGTTGATGAAAACATGATACTTCTGAGAACTCCTAGGAAGGATAATGTATATTGTTTAGATTTGGAAAGTGTGTCATCTGATTCATCCCTAAATTGTTTAGTTTCAAAAGCTTCTTTGGATGAATCATCACTTTGGCACAGAAGGATGTGTCACATGAACTTTAAAACAATGAATAAACTTGTTAAGAATAACCTTGTAAGGGGTTTGCCATCCAAAGTCTATTCATGTGATGATCATTGTGTTGCTTGTCTCAAAGGCAAACAACACAAAACTTCTCATAAGACCAAGGAGATAAACACTATCTCAAATCCTCTTCAACTGTTACATATGGATCTGTTTGGTCCTACTAATGTGATGAGTATTGGCAAGAAATCATACTGCTTAGTTATTGTTGATGATTATTCTAGATTTACTTGGGTATACTTTCTGAGAACTAAAGATGAAACAAGTGGACTGATCAAATCTTTTATTCTCAAAATTGAAAACCAATCAAATCAAAGAGTGAAAGTCATTAGATCAGATAATGGAACTGAGTTTAAAAATTTTGATCTAAACACCTTTTGTGAAGATAAAGGAATTGAGAGACAATACAGTGCTCCTAGGACTCCACAACAAAATGGTGTTGCTGAGAGAAGGAATAGGACACTGATTGAGGCTGCTAGATCTCTGTTAGCTGATTCAAAGTTACCAATTACTTTTTGGGCAGAAGCAGTTAATACTGCCTGCTATGTTCAAAACAGAGTTTTAGTTGTAAAGCCTAAAATCAAGACACCTTATGAGCTTTTCCATAAAAAGAAACCATATATTGGATTTTTCAAACCATTTGGATGTCCTTGTACTATTCTCAATACCAAATCTCACTTAGGTAAGTTTGATAGCAAAGCAGATGATGGTTTTCTTGTTGGGTATTCATCTCAGAGTAAGGCCTACAGAGTTTTTAATACCTCTTCTAGAATAATTGAAGAAAGTGACAATGTCAAATGCAATGAGAACACACCAAATCCTATTGGTTCAGGTCCTAATTGGCTATTTGACATTGATTCACTCACTAATTCTTTGGGTTTCAGTAGTGATGTATATGCAGGACAAAAGGATACACCAACATCAGAACACAGAATTCAATCTGTGATATTTCCACTCCCTTCCATTGATCATGTTGAATTCTGTGAACAACAAGAGGAGGCTGAACCTATTCAGAATGAAGAAGAGAGGAGAGCAGAGGAAAATCAGTCTTCAGGTCCAAATTCCAGAGAATCTGAGGTGACTGAAGAAGCAGAAATAAATCCAGAATTAAATGAGTCAAATCTGGATGAGAACATACAAGAGGAAGCTGGTCATCCAACAAGAACTCAGAAAAATCATCCTCCTGAGTTGGTGATTGGAGATATTGCATCTCCCATGATGACTAGAAAGCAAAGCAGACTCCAAGAGTTGCAAGAGCAGCAAAATACAGTTAACACTGTTCTTACTTGCTTTCTATCCCAGATTGAGCCCAAAAAGGCTTATGATGCTATGAAAGACCCAAGCTGGATAGAGGCAATGCAAGAGGAGCTGCTACAGTTCAAATTACAGGATGTTTGGGACTTGGTAGACCTTCCAAAAGGTCATAGAGCAATTGGCACCAAGTGGATTTTCAGGAACAAGAAGGACGACAGAGGGATTGTGATCAGAAACAAAGCTAGACTGGTTGCACAAGGGTACACTCAGGAAGAAGGAATAGATTATGAGGAAGTCTTTGCTCCTGTGGCAAGGATTGAAGCAATCAGGTTATTTCTAGCCTATGCCTCATACATGAAGTTCAAAGTGTACCAAATGGATGTCAAAAGTGCATTTCTGTATGGAAGTATTGAGGAAGAAGTATATGTCTGTCAACCCCCTGGATTTGAGAATCCATTGCACCCTGACAGAGTATACAAGTTGAAGAAGGCTCTTTATGGTTTGCATCAAGCCCCAAGAGCATGGTATGACACCCTGTCTACCTATCTCTTGAAAAATGACTTTGAAAGAGGAGTAATTGACAAAACCCTGTTTATCAAGAGGAGAAAGAAAGACACATTACTTGTTCAGATCTATGTGGATGACATCATCTTTGGATCCACCAATGATCAAATGTGTAAAGAGTTTGAGGAGTTAATGCACAAAAGCTTCAAGATGAGTTCCATGGGAGAACTTACTTTCTTTCTTGGGCTTCAGGTAAAACAAAGGAAAGATGGGATTTTTATTAGCCAATCCAAGTATGTGAAAGACATCCTGGACAAGTTTGGTTTATCAGACTCAAAGCCAGCAAGCACACCTATGGAGACACACAAACAGCTCACTGCTGATCTTGAGGGGGAGGATATGGATGTCCATCATTACAGATCAATGATTGGATCTCTCATGTATCTCACAGCCTCTAGACCAGATATTATGTTTTCAGTTTGTGTTTGTGCCAGATTTCAAGTTACACCAAAGCAATCTCATCTTCATGCAGTCAAGAGAATTTTCAGATACCTAAGAGGGCAACCTAGACTAGGTCTCTGGTATCCTTATGAATCATCTTTTGACTTGCTTGCATACTCAGATAGTGACTTGGGTGGAGCTAACATGGATAGGAAGTCTACTTCAGGTGGATGTCAGTTTTTGGGTACAAGACTAGTATCTTGGCAGTGTAAGAAACAAACCACAGTGTCCTTATCTACCACAGAGGCTGAGTACATAGCTGCTGCAAGCTGCTGCTCTCAGGTTCTATGGATTCAGAATCAGATGTTGGACTATGGGGTAACATTTCTTCACACTCCAATCTTCATTGATAACAACAGTGCTATTAGCATTGTTAATAATCCAGTCAAACACTCAAAAACAAAGCATATAGAGATAAGGTATCACTTTATAAGAGATTGCAATGAAAAGAAATTAATTCAGGTTGCTAAAGTTCATACAAATGACCAGTTTGCTGATCTATTCACAAAAGCTTTTGATGTGGGTAGATTCACCTTTTTGGTAACAAGTGTGGGCATGATCAACCTAGAATAAATTCATGACTTTCTGTTTTTATACCTGTATTTCTTCATATATTTGGTGCTACTAACTCTCTTTCTCAGAATCCTCTGTTTCCCTCAGATTACCAAGTGCAGAAAAGTGTAAGTGTAGTTACTACTGCCTGTGTTGAGTTACTACTGCCAGTGCAGAGCTACTACTGCTAGTGCAGAGTTACTACTGCCAGTGTAGAGTTTCTACTGCTAGTGCAGAGTTACTACTGCCAGTGTAGAGTTTCTACTGCTAGTGCACAGTTAATACTGCTCAGTAGTTAATACTGCTTTGCAGTTAATACTGCTCAGTAGTTAATACTGCTAGTGCACAGTTAATACTGCTTTGCAGTTAATACTGCTCAGTAGTTAATACTGCTAGTGCACAGTTAATACTGCTCAGTAGTTAATACTGCTTCGTGGTTAATACTGCTTATGTCGTTAATACTGCTTTTGAAAATCTAGGGCAAATACTGCTATAAATACCCCTGTTTGCCCGCCAAAGTTCATAACGACTCTTCGCATTAACTTCTTCTCTCTCGTTCTAACCTAGTCTCCCTAGAATCTCTGTGTTTTCTTTACAAATCCTCAGGAAGCACAACGATTATGGAGTTTGTCGACGAGCATAATGAGATTACAATGCTTCAGAAGCCGAAGCAGGCCGACGGATTTCATGAAATTGTGGATTTTCTCAAGTCCACTCATATTTCATATGCCCTAACGGTGAATCCAACAATATACATCGAGCATCAGACGCAATTCTGGGCCAATGCCACCGTGGAATCCGAAGATGGGCATAAAGTCATTCAAACAAGGGTATGTGACAAACCCTTGAAAGTTTCAGAAGAACTTCTTCGCATCACTCTTCGATTGGATGATGCCTCAGGTATAACTTCTATTTCCAATGAAGAACTATACTCAACTTTACAAAGAATGGGGTATGAAGGTCCCATTGGAGTTTTTAAATTCTACAAGTCGAAGTTTTTTACTCAATGGAGATTCTTTGTTCATACCCTAATGCATTGTATTTCAAAGAAAACTACTGGATGAAGTGAGTTCAGCAGTACTATTGCTTATGCTCTAGTCTGCTTAGCCACTAACAGGAAGTTTAATTTTTCTCAAATGATTTTCAATGATCTTGTGGCAAACCTGGAATCCAAAAAGCGTTTCTATATGTATCCAAGGTTTGTTCAGGAAGTAATTACCAAGGAATTGACGGATATGCCTCAATTTGATGAGGTATATGTGCCAAAATCCCCTAAAGGGAAGGTTTTTTCAAATATGAAAAGACTTCCTAGGGACTCGGAAGGAGTTGACACACCATTGTTCTCTACAATGATGGTTGTGTCCCACACAAATGAAGGTATGGCATCAGGGTCAAGGCCCTCATTAGACACACCCACTGATGACCAATCCCAACCTTCCATCACAAAAGACATCCCTCAGTCCATTCTTGAAAGACCCACTCCCACAATAACCAAAAGGTTTGAAAGAAGAAAGGTACACAAGGTTCCTTCCCTTGATGTATCTCCTAAGAGCCCGAAGCCTTTAAGCCCTCTGTTGGAGCATTCTCCAATGGAGAATATCGAAAGGGAAACCACAGGGGTGTCTCCCAACCCCAAGAAGGTGCTCACTAAGGAGAAGGTTGAGCATGTGAGTCGCAAGGCTGCCACTACTTCTGCTAGCAAAGAGAAGGCCAGTGGTAAAATAACTAAGCCCTTCCTCACGGCAACTCAGGGTGAGAAATCATCCAGAGGTCCCAGGTGCCAAGAAACCAAGGGGGTAGATAGTGCTTTTGCTAGGCAAGAGACATCTGCTAAAACTTCCAATGATCCTTTAAGGGAGGTAAAAACTCCTAAACAGGGTGAGGATAGATATACGTACGAGGAATTGATGGAAACTATTGCAAATATCAACATTGAGGTCATGGATCAGAAAAAGGAGATTGATGAACTCAAGAAAGTGGTCCTCTATCAAAACTCACAGCTTGAGAAGCAAAGGAAGATGATCACTAAGTTGATGCACAGAAAGAAGAAAGCTCAGTTTGTCCTTAGGAGAAGAAACCCTACCAATGATGCTTCCAAAAAGGGGGAGTCAGACTCAGATCTAAACATGGAGGATGCACACATTGATGGGGAGTATGAGCATAAGGTTGAGGGGGAGACTGAGGAGGCTGCTGATCTTACAAAGGAAGCAGAAACAGAACCAGCAGCAGAAACGGTTACTGCTGCTGAAATTGCAAAAGAAGCTGAAAGTGAGAAGAAAGCAGAATCTGTTCCTACAGTAACTAAAGCAGAGATTGATGAAGAGATATATGGGATTGTGAAGGACAGTGTCGAAGCAGCAGTATTAAAGGTCATAAAAGAAGCAGTAACAGCTATAGCAGTAGAAATGGTTACTGCTGCTGAAAAACAAAAGGCAGCAGAAACTGTTAGTGCTGCTAAGAGCCACAAAGAAGAAACAGCTGAAACCACTCCTAAAGCTGTTAAATCTTTCAAAAGAACAAAGAGGCCAAGAACAAAGTCAATAGCCTCAAAGAAGAAAGATATAAAGAAGCCAAGGGTGGATCCAACTGTAGAAGAAGCACAGGAGGAAGCAGTTAAAGAGAAATCTAATCCAAAAGTTGCTGAAGAAGAAGTGGCAACTTCATCAGGTCAACCAAGCAATGTACAATCACAATCAAATGCTCAATGTGATTTGTATATTACTGTGGTTGATACTAATCCAATCAAGACTACACCATTGTCTTCCATGCCTCCTGAGATCATCTTCTGGGACACATTGAAAGATGGAAGAAAGGAGTTCATCAGAATCAAAAGGGCAGATGGAAAGTTTGAAGTTTGTCCTACTTGGGGAAAACTTATCAGAACATGCTCTAGATCTGACCTGGAAGAGATGTTCAAGGTAGGAATGAGGCTATATGGAAACATGCTGACAGAGCAAGGTATGTCTATCACAAAGATGGTTCTTGAATACTTGTGCTTAATGTTCAAACCAGAAGCAGTTCAGCATTTGATGGCAAGGAATTTTCAAGTCATTTCCAACTGGATGCTCATTGAGAATTGTGGAGTGTATGTCATCTCTCTTGACAATACATTTCATGAATATTATTTGGTGGATGTTGTATACAAGCACAGCATGAAAAAGTTGAAAGGAATGCTGCATGCTAAGTTGGTAAGTGACAAAGACTCTAAAATGGCAAGATACCTTGTAAAAAGGATCCTCAATCAAAGTCTGGGATTGGATCCAAATTTATGCGTAGATGACTAGGTTTTGGAAGCATCATCTGAAGAACTTAACTTCTCATCCTGAAAAGTCAAGTTAGGGGGAGATTGTTGGGAACTGAAGATATGCTAAGTATGGTTAGTACTGCCAGAACAACATTACTACTGCCAGTTCAAGGTTAGTACTGCTAGTTCAATGTTAGTGCTGCCAGAACAAAGTTACTACTGCTGGTACATGGTTAATGCTGCCTGAACAAAGTTAATACTGCTGGAACATTATTAATGCTGCTTATGTAAGGTTAGTGCTGCTTGTCAAAGTTACTACTGCAAGTCAAGGTTACTACTGCTGGTACAAAGTTAATACTGCTGGAGATTGTTAGTACTGCTCATGAAGAATGAAGGTTAATACTGCTGAGTTTGTTAAGATTGGTATGCGATACTTTTGGAGACAAAGAAGGAATTGATCAAGATATGTTTAACGAAGATTTAGAAGATCAAGTTACTTTTTGATAGTTATCTTGTAATTATTTTTGTATAAATAGTATTGATAGATAGCTATTAAAAAAAGACAAATAGATACGAGTTAATATACATGAGATACGTGTGAAAAAGAATTTGATAACGTTTTCAGAGAGATTTAACCTCAAGGTGTAAGAACCCTATTTCTAGAGAAGTAGAAGTCGTCTTGTTGAGCCTGTTCAACAAGATTGAGGTTTGGTGTTAATATTGTGAGTCGATTTAGTGAATATACAAAGTGGTGAATTTTCTGTTACATTGTTCTTGATTGTGAGAATTAAAGTTCTTTTCCGCAGATTCTTTAATTCTGAATTCTAAGTGTTTATTGTCTTGTTAAGATTCGATCCTGACATTAGATGAGTTTGAGATTTCTTCGGGTCGGACAATGCCACGGCTCTGGCGGGTCGTCCCATTTTCTGTCAATGATCTTGTGACGGTCAGGGAACTTGAATTTAGCACGATGTATTGCTTCCTAAGCATTCTGGCTGTTGGTATCTTTGCAACGAACAAAGATTATCTCAGGACAACCTACATGGTGAAGGATGACAAGAACTACCGCCGTGAGGGTAAATTTTCTCGCCGTTTGTGATAAGTGTCATACATTTTCCTTGCGATTTTCTTGCGATTCGTGCATGTACTAACTTATTTGTTTTCTTTGTCAGGCGTTTTAGGCGTCCCTGTGCCTGTTCAACCAATTGGACGAGGCCCAAAAGGCTGCCTCCCGTGCTATGGAGGAAATGCGCAGGGCATAAGACGGAGGACTAAGGGCACATGAGCAGAAGGTGGCGACTGAGGCCAAGATGTTTCTTTAGGCGAGGCTTGACAAAGCCTAGGACCTTTTTAGAGGCCTCGATGAGGGAGCAGAGCGATCTTCAGGGGCGTCTGGAGACGACCCAAAATAAGGCTTCCGCGTCCAAGATCAGGAGTAGCTTCCCTTAGTCTTAATTTACTTTTGCATTTTTGTATTTCTGGGGCGACCGTTGGTGGTCGGGCCCTCTACTTGTAATTTTTTGGAGATATTAATACAAGTATTTTTGTCCAACGATTGCTTGTCGAGCATATTTATTTATCACATGGATTGTGCATTATTCGGGTGATACTTGCGATAACATACTTGTCATGTGATAAAATACGTAGAAAGCATAAATCGTGCGATAGAAACGATACGTTAATAAAAATAAAAGTCGTGCATCCAAGGCACTTATAAAGAGACCGTGCGACAAAGGCCTTGTGAGGTTTTTCCAAGTCTCGGACCTAGGGTCGTAAAACTTAAATCATGGAATTTTATCGTAAGACATCAGTTGCAACATATTAGTCGTAAGACACTGGTTGTACGACATTAGTCATAAGACCGGCGTTCGTGCGATCATGCGGCCCTGTGATACAAGTGGTTAGCGGATGGTCGTTGGTTTGACCAACGACCCTACGATGCTTAAGTTAGTAGTCATCGTAATGAATAAATCATAAGAAAATACTTAAAAGAAATATTTCTTTAGGTGTACCGCATTCCAACTACGTGGGATATCTTGATCATCGAGGGTTCGGAGCTTGTAAGCACCTTTTCTACGACTTCAGATATGCGATAAGGACCTTCCCACTTAGTGGATAACTCACCTGCGTTTAGCTTCTTAGTATTTTGAAATACTCGTCGTAAGACAAAGTCGCCTTCCTGAAAGACTTTGACCTTGGCATTTTTGTTGAATTGTCGTGCGACGACCTATCTCTGTGATGCCATTTTGACTAAGAAGGATTCTCTTAGCTCTTCGAGAGCGTCGAGATTGTAACTTAATTCTACCAGATTATGGTCGACTGAGGTATGTCTCGATGTCAGAAGTTGTACTTCGATAGGCAAGACCGCTTCACAGCCATAAACTAAAGAGAATGGGGTTTGTCATGTGGATGTGCGTGGCGTCGTACGATTGGCCCATAATACCGATGGGAGTTCTTCGACCCATCTTCCTTTCACGGCTTTAAGCCTTTTCTTTATTGAACTGATGATGACTTTGTTGCTGGATTCTGCAAGACCATTGGATTGAGGATAACGTGGGGTCGAGGTCGTAAGTTTGATATTACGATCCTCGCAGAACTATCGAGTGCGATCACTTATGAATTGTGATCCATTATCATATACGATCTCGGAGGGAATTCCAAACCTGCATATAATGTTAGTCTGGATAAAAAAGATGACTTCTTTATCCCGAACTTGGGAGAAAGCAACTGCTTCTATCCATTTAGAAAAATAATCTGTAAGGAATAAAAAAAAGACTTTCTGCCAAGGGGCAGGGGGTAATTTACCGATGATATCCATTCCCCATCTCATGAAGGGCCATGGGATCAATGCCGTATGCAAAGGCTCAGAAGGTTGGTGGATCATACCTGATAGTCGTTGACATGAGTCACAACTTTGGACGTACCTGATGGCATCTTGTCGCAGGGTTGGCCAATAGTAACCTTGTCCAGATATTCGATTCGCAAGACTACGGCCACCTGAATGATTACCACATTAACCATCGTGCATTTCTTTCAGAATTTTTTTGCACCTGGGCTTGGTTGTCAATGCATCTTAGGTTCAGACCTGTTGATGATCGTCGATAAAGTCTGTCACCGATCATGAGATATTTCGAGACCTTGAATCGAAGTTTTCGAGCTTCCATACTGTCCTCGGGTAACTGTTCGCGCGTGAGATAATTCTTGATGTCGTATGACCAACCGTTTTCTTCGTCAAGGACATGAATATCTTCAGAATCCTCAATAGACGAGGTCGCCAGATGGATCATAGGGATGCCGTCGAACGATGGCTTATTGAGTGCAGACCCAAGATTTGCTAGTGTGCCAGCTTGAGTATTTTGATCTCTTGGGATTTGCTCGATTGAGAATGGATCGAACATTTTTGACATTTCTTTGGCTACTTTAAGATAAGCTGTCATCTTAGAGTCTTTTGCGCGAATTCCCCATTCATCTGATTGAAGACTAAAATAGAATCGCTTTTGATGTGAAGTCCGGTTGCCCCCAAGTCGTGGGCCATGTTCATTCCCACGATCAGGGCTTCATATTCAACTTCGTTGTTTGTGGCTTTGAAGTCGTATCGTATGGAGTACACCATCTTGCCCCCTGTAGTGACTTTAAGACGATGCCTAGAACTGCCCCCTGGCGTTAGATGAACCATCGACGTGTATCATCCAGGTCGTGTCATTTGTAGTCGCCACAGTAAAAGTCTCGTCTTGTGCTTCTTTCTCCAGTTTAGGACTGAAATCGGTGACAAAGTCTGCTAGGACCTGCGATTTGATCGCTGTTAGCCCCAAGTATCTGTTATGTAAAAGTATTGAAAATAGTTCAAGTCAGAAGACCAACAGAGATCAGACAGAAGACTTGGAAGAAGTTCATCAAGAAGACCAACAGAGCTCAACAGAGCTCTGTCGGATCCAACAGAGCTCAACAAAGCTCTGTCGAAGACTTCCAACAGAAGAACAAGTACTTAACAGAAGACCAACAGAGCTCTTTCAACAGAGCTCTGGTGAAGTGAAGACCTCTGTCAGCCTAAGTCTCGTAGGAAATCCGAAGTGTTAGACACGTGTCCATACTTTCCACGTATGCCCTAAAGATTGGAGACACACTTTCCACGTATCATTCCAGTATACAATAGTACACTGTCTATGCTTTTTCAGGGCTATATATAGTGAGGTAGTGGAACAAACAATAGTAAGCTTTAGGAAGAATAGTTTTCCACAATTGTTTAAGCACACACTGCTACAATCCCAAGCACTACTTCCGTACGATATTGTTGTCCTGTGAGATTTCCGAACACACTTGAACATGTTCTTGGTGTGATTCATTATCAATATACGAGCAACTTTTATATCTGATCTTGTTATCATTTTACTGTTCTATATTTGATTCTCACAGTTCATTTATCGTTTACACAATCACTCACTTTAATGGCTTTATTTAATATGCTTCCGCTGTCTATTTCTTTACCATTAACGTGATACAACGTGAATCTGGGAACCTACAATTGGTATCAGAGCATCTTTGGTTTTCTTAAACCAAACGATCCAATCTACCAAGGTTGACTCACTATTGTTGATTGTGTCTGTGTGCCTTTAAAAGCTTCATTATATACTCTGTTTTTACTGCTTCCTAGTCTAAACAAGCTTTCATAGCTCATATAACTGTGTTTAAAGCTTTCTAGTGTAGTTTAAACGTTTTCTCAAAAGTTACTGTTCCATTGGTTACTGTTTAAACTCATCTTCTTGTTGAAACTCTTTTTGCAACAACTGTACTCTGTTTTTCTCAAAATGGCAAACAACGGTATAAATGCTATCTATACTGCTGGTTCTTTAACAAAACCTCCTACTCTTCTGAGAGATGAATATGCTCAGTGGAAGATCAGGATGGTTAACTTTTTCGATGGTATGGATAAAGACTTAATGCGATCTATCACGGATGGACCATTCCAACCCATGGTTTTTGTTCCTCGTGTACCCGCAACAGGAACTACTGCTGAGATTCCAGCTCATTATGAGATTAAAACCACAGGTTTTACTGATGAGGAAAATCTAAAAATGGAAAATGATCTTAAAGCAGTTAGACTACTGATAATGGCCATTCCAAACGAAATATTTCAAGAACTAGATTCATGTGTTACTGCTAAGGAAATCTGGGATCAACTTCTTAACCAACTTGAGGGTGGTATCAAGACCCAAAAGAACAGAAGGACCCAATGTATAAATGAATACAACGATTTCAAAGCACTTCCTGAGGAAACCTTACAACAAACCTACAACAGATTTAATGTGTTGATCAACAAATGCAAAAAATGTGGGGTTGTTAGGTCGAAGGAAGATAACAATGTTCTGTTTTTGAAAAGTTTGAATGATGAATGGTTAAATATGTCCATGTCTTTACAAGCTAACAAGGACTTAGATGCATGGTCTCTAACAGATGTGTATGGCACTTTGGCCGCACAAGAGAAGGATGTTGTCAAACATAAAGGCAAATCCACCATTGCAGGTCCAATAGCCCTAGTTTCAGATTCTAAGAAAACCACAATAGAAAGGTCTAACAGAGAAAGTTCAAACAGAGAGAAAAAGAAAGAAAAGTCCGTTAAAAAGAAAGGAAAGAAAAGTTTGGTTGCAGAAAGTGAAACAGAGGAAAGCTCATCAGAGGATGATGAGATTCAAGCTTTTGCTCAATCTCTTGCTCTAATAACTCAACAATTTAACAAGAGATTTGGCAATAAGTTTGACAGAAGAGGTAGATTTGAGAGAGATGGAAAGGATGACAGAAGAGGATATGCTGCACCAGAACAGAGTAACAACAGAGTTACTACAGAGCAGAGACAACCACAAAACAGAAGAGAAAATCCACCAACACAATAGAAGGCCGATGCTGCCCAACCCATCAATTAGAACGATGGACGCTGCTTCAGATGTGGCAAACCTGGCCACTTTTCAGTGAATTGTAGAGGCAAACTGGTAAAAGACCAGGACTATTACAAGAACAAATATAAGTACAACTACAGAGAGAGAAGTTATGTTGCTGAAATGGAGAACTGGGTTTGTGATTCATCTTCTGATGATGAACCAGAACAAGCCAACTTCTGTGGAGTTGCTATGAATGATGAAAGTCTTGAAGATATTGTTGACTGGATGACCGGAGAACCAGAGATAACGAAGGGAACAACAGAAGAAGAAGATCTAGCTCATGCATTTGCTCTTACCACGACAGAGTCTGACGACAGAGCGCTGGAGACCACCAGACCCAGTGCCAAGGTATGTTCATCTGAATCCAAGTCTGACTCAGAGTTAGAAATGCATGTTTCTATGCTGAATGAGGAATTTCAACTTCTGAAACAAAAACTTTCTGAAGAAAAGGAGCTGAGAAAGCTAGCTCAGAAGGATCTGTCCTTTTACAAGAGAGAGAAAACTCTCTTAGAACAAGAAAAGGAAGAAATCTTCAAAGAAAAAGCTGAGCTAGAAATCTTGAAAAAAAGGAAAGAGAGTCTGTTTTCAGATAAGATTAAAGAATATGAAAATGCTTTGAAAAAGAAGTCTGAAGAAATGAAAAATTCTGAAACAGAGAGACTTAACTCTGTTGCTTTAACTGATTATTTTCAAAGAGAGAGGAAAGTTCTGCATCAATCCCTACAGAGAATAGAAATTCAGATCAAAAAGTACCAGGATGCACAAGATGTGCACATCAAGATAAATTCACAGATGGATACGCAAGGTCTTGGTTTCTCTGACCTTGCTCCCTATGATGAAAGAAAGAAGACATCTTTGTCCTCTGCCTTTTGTGTTGGGAAAATCCAAGAGGACGTGATATCTGGTAATGCTGTTTTTAAAAGAACCAAAATCTCAGATGCTTTCTCAAAACCAAGGCATCTTAACTTTAGGAACGTCAGCTATGACTCCTCTGATCATAAGAAGGTTTTAAAATCATCCTCAGAGTTTATTCTTGATCAAGGAAGAGCTAAAATCATACTTCCTAACTCTGTCAAGAACTTGGATACAAAAGAGATTTTTAACTTCAACTCATTCTTAGGACATAAGTCTGTTACTTCTGTGACAGAGCCCTCTGTTGAAATACCACAGAGCAAGCTAAATCCAGAAGCCCCAACCTTCTCTCCTACCTCTGAATCTATAAGAACATCTTTCGAAGAGGATTTGATGAAAGTTATCGAAGAAAATGCTGTTTTAGATTCCTTAAAACCCAAGTTGAGAAGGTTCAGAACTGTTAAGCCAAACATCTCTGTTATACCTATCAAGCCTAATACCTCCAACAGAGCCGCCAGAGACTTTCTAGCCTCTGACTGTGACTCTGACTCCGAAGTAGATGAACAGATCTTTTGTGGTCAAAAGAAAATCTTACACAAGTTAAAGCAGATACCGATGGGATCCATTAATCTAAAAGAGGATGTTTCTTTCTTTAAGAAACAATCAAGATTTATACCGGTAACTGAGTTTAACAACAAAGGTTTCAAGATTATTGCTTCTAATGCAGTAGAAGTGGAGAAGAGAGAGAAAAACAAAAGTGTTTCTGTAAACCCAAATGTTCCTCTTGTATTCAAACCAGTAAAGTTCACACCAGAACAGAAGGGAAAATGGATAGCAAACAACAGATCTATTCCAAATTCTGGTGTAAATCAAAGAGGAAATTCTGTTTGGTCAAAAGAGTCAAATCCAAAGAACTTCATGTCAACAGAGTCTGTTTCAAAGAAACAAAATCAGGACAGATTGTATGCAAAGATATCTGGTCCTAAAACCTTTCAAAATCAAGCACCATTCAAACAGCTTTCTAATAAAAACAATGTGCATCAGTCATGCTCCATAAACTACAATTGCATTCAGCTGTTACTTAAATTGCAAAACCATCTGAATGGTCCCCACTGTGTTCTGAATAAGTCGGTTCAAAAGAAAAATCTTAAGACTGTTCAGAATACACAGAGGAAAACCTCTGGCACACCATCTCAGTATGAAAAATCCCAAGGAAAGTCTGTTAATCCACCAAAGCCTAACAAGAAAGGACCCATTATGCAGTGGGTACCTAAAAGGAATTAATCTGTCTTGCAGAAACCTCATGTGCAGATCTGGTATTTGGATTCTGGATGCTCCAGGCACATGACGGGGAATAAGGAGCTGTTAACTTCTTTTAAGAACAAGATGGGAAGTGCAGTAACCTTCGGAGGAGACAATGGCGGACATATTAAGGGTTATGGTACTTTAGTAAATGGTGATGTTTCAGTTTCTGAGGTTGCTTATGTTGAAGGATTAAACCATAATCTTCTCAGTATAAGTCAACTCTGTGATCACGGGTTCGACGTCAATTTCAGGAAGAAGTATTGTTCATTGTTACTTTCAGAGTCTGGTCAAGAACTTTTAAGAGCCGACAGAAAAGGCAATCTTTATAAGATGAATTTTAAACCAAACCAAAACTCTACAACAGAGAAACTCTGTTTAGTGTCTTTGAAAAATGAAGACGCCTGGCTCTGGCATAAAAGATTTGCCCATTTGAACTTTCAAAATCTTGATAAGCTCGTGAAACTAAAGTTAGTAAAAGGACTCCCTTCTCTGAAGTTTGACAAAGACCATCTCTGTTCTGCTTGTGAGCTGGGTAAGATGAAAAGATCTTCACACAGAACAAAGAGTGATCATAGTTGTCCCAGACCTTTGCATATGCTTCATGTGGATCTCTGTGGTCCAATCTCTGTGCAAAGTCTGTCGGGCAAGAAGTATATTCTTGTTTTAATTGATGAATTTTCTCGATATACCTGGATTGAGTTCATCAGAGTAAAATCTGATGTCCCAGAGATTCTGATAAGTTTGTTGAAAAGGATACAGGTTCTGTTAGATCTGAAGGTACAGAAGTTGAGAAGTGATAATGGGACAGAATTCAAGAATGCCAAAATTGATGCCTACCTAACAGAGGAAGGTATTTCCCAAAATTTCTCAGCAGCAAGAACTCCACAACAAAATGGAGTTGTGGAGAGAAAGAACAGAACTCTGGTAGAAGCCGCCAGAACCATGTTAGCTGGCTCTGTCCTTCCAATGAACTTCTGGGCAGAAGCAGTCTCAACAGCATGTTTTACCCAAAACAAAGCTGTAATAGTGAAAAGATTTAAGAAGACTCCTTATGAACTCATCAACAACAGAAGACCAAATGTGAAATTCTTTCATGTTTTTGGCTGCAAATGTTACATATTGAATGACAGTGATCAACTGGGAAAGTTTGATAAGAAAGCAGATGAAGGAATCTTTATTGGTTATTCCTTAACCTCTAAAGCCTACAGAGTCTACAAATCCAGATGTCGGGTCATTCAAGAAAATGTAAATGTGTCCTTTGATGAAAGTACATCAAGATTCTCTGATCGAAAATCAACAGAGGGGACACATACAGAGCAGAAGAAGACAAGTTCTTCAAAGACAAGGGAAGAAGATATAAATCTTATGTTCAACGACTTTTTCAATGATGATGATTCCTCTGATAACGTCAACAGAGGAGATCAAGCTCAGAACTCAACAGAACAAAATCTGACAGGTACAACTCTTACTGGCCCCTCAAATATTTCACCATCTACTTCTCTGTCTACAGGAGTGATTCAGAGAAATGAGGAACCACATCAGAGCGAGAGAGAACCTGAACAAGAGCCATCATCACCTCTGCTGACTAATATTGGCAGAAACTCCTTATTTTCACAAAGCCCTGTTAATAACTCTCAGAGCAATGAGGCCACTCTTCAGAGCTGTGTGCCACAGAGCCCTGGTCCCAACCTACAGAGCTCTGACGCTGAAGTTCGTCTTTTCCCATCAGAAGCACAAACCCCACCTATTGTCCATGCTCCCATGACGCGATGGACAAAGGATCACCCTCATCATCTGATTATTGGTGCTGCTGAAGATGGTGTGAAGACTAGATCGGCCACAATCAATGAAGCTTTCTTTGTAAACTTTTTAAGCATGATTGAGCCGAAGAAGGTTTTTGAAGCCCTAGAGGACCCAAATTGGATCGAAGCTATGCAAGAAGAGCTTCTGGAATTCGAAAGAAATAAAGTCTGGTCCTTGGTTCCACTCCCAAAAGGCAAAGCGGCCATTGGAACCAAGTGGGTGTTTAGAAACAAAAAGGATGAAGATGGGATAATCATCAGAAACAAAGCCCGTCTGGTTGCAAAGGGATACAGACAGGAAGAAGGCATTGATTATGACGAAACCTTTGCTCCTGTGGCTAGGCTAGAAGCCATCAGAATCTTTTTAGCCTATGCTGCTCATAAGGGTTTCAAGGTCTACCAAATGGACGTCAAGTCTGCCTTTCTGAATGGCAAACTACAAGAGGAAGTTTATGTCCAGCAACCACCTGGTTTTGAATGTTCTGAGTTTCCAGACCATGTCTATAAGTTAGACAAAGCTCTCTACGGCCTTAAGCAAGCTCCCAGAGCCTGGTATGAAACTTTGTCCAAATTTTTGTTGATCAATCACTTCGAGAAAGGTACCGTCGATAAAACTCTATTCTTTAGGAGGTATAAGAATGATATACTTCTGGTACAAATATATGTTGATGATATTATTTTCGGGTCTACACGGCAAGAGTATTGTGACAAGTTTGAGAGTTTAATGAAAAGTGAATTTAAAATGAGCATGATGGGAGAACTTTCGTTCTTCCTTGGTTTACAAGTTAAACAATCTGACAGAGGGACTTTTATAAGTCAGTCCAAGTACATCTCTGACATGTTGAAGAAATATAAGCTCAATGATTCAAAACCTATGAAAACTCCTATTGCCACTGGAGTTAAACTTGACTTAGATCTTAAGGGTGAACCAACAGATGTCAAGCACTACAGAGGCATGATAGGGTCACTTTTGTACTTAACTGCCAGCAGACCTGATATAATGTTTGCAACCTGTCTCTGTGCCAGATTTCAGGCTAATCCAACAGAAACTCATTTAACTGCTGTTAAACGTATTTTTAAATATCTGAAAGGGACTCAATTTTTGGGTCTCTGGTATCCTCTTAACTCTGGTTTCGAGCTTGTAGCATATACAGATTCAGACTATGGAGGATGCAAGAATGACAGAAAGAGTACTTCTGGTAGCTGCCAACTGCTTGGAGATAAGTTGGTGAGTTGGACATCCAAGAAACATAACTGTGTCTCAACTTCTACAGCAGAAGCAGAATATGTTGCTGCTGCTAGCTGTTGCTCTCAAGTGATCTGGATGAAAACTCAACTCAAAGATTATGGTTTGGAGTATGGTAAAATTCCAATTCTATGTGACTCCAAGAGTGCCATTGCCATAACTGCAAATCCAGTTCAGCACTCAAAGACTAAGCACATCGACATAAGGTATCACTTCATAAAGGATCATGTTGAAAAAGGGACTATTGAAATGTACTTTGTTTCAACAGACTTCCAGCTTGCTGGCTTGTTTACAAAAGCCCTTGATGAAAGGAGATTTAACTTCTTAATCAGCAAACTGGGTATGCTGAACTTGTCCTCCTAACTCTGTTCAAAATCAACAGAGGCTCTGATGTTCCTACCAGAGCTCTGTCAAATAGTTGGGTAGGCTAGTTCAACAAAACTCTGTTGTTCACCAGAATTCTGTCACGCATACTTTTTCATATCTTTGAACATTCTGTTTGTATATAAAGTATTGTCTGTACAAAGTTTTTTTTTTCAAGCTCAATTTTCTAGGGGGAGCTTAAAAAAAAATTGCATGGTTTTAGGGGGAGCAAGTTAGAACTTAATTTTTCAAATCAAAATAGACTTTGCTTGATCATTGCAGTCAAATATTTTTGAAGGAGGAAGGAAAATCTGTTCTGATGAAAACCTTTGATAATGTCAAGAACTTGCCAGAACTCTAACATCTCACCAGAGCCTCTGTTGCTTCTCATCAGAGCTCTGTTGTTTGTCTAAAGATCTGTCTGTTCCTTTCCTTCCACATCAGAACAGAACTTTAAATGTTTTAAAGGTAAAGATGCAACATCTTGGGCTAATAAGAAATGAAGAGTTCACTCAACAGAGGCAACTTAACAAAGCTCCATCAGAGCTCTGTTAGTTTGTTCTGCCACGTCATCAGAACACGTCATCAGAGACGCGGGTCACTCTTTGAACGTCAACAACCTGTCACCCGCACATCTCTAACCGTGACGGTTTACTTGCACGAAAGTTGTCAGACATAAATCCACATGGCAATCTCTGATTGAAAGATTAACCGTCAGCTGTTCGCACGTTCTTACTGTAGCGGCCGTTCCACTATTCAAAACTCAAGTTACAGTACCTATGATCGTGATCCAGCCATTCATTCTTCAAATAAATACCCATTTCCTTTAAACCATTTCATCTCTTACAATTTCTGAGTATTCAAATTTTTGATCAATCTTTCCCTCCTTACTCAAACCTTCAAGAACCCTAACGTGCAACAATGGAACAACAACAACATTCTGCCGATTCAAGCAGAATAGGCCTTGTTGATCACATCAATATTCTTCCATACGAACTTGCAGAAAACAATCACCGATTAGATCCAAACCCTAGCCTTTACTTACCCCAATACCACATTCTTCTAGAGTTCTTCAGGAACTCTGAAATCTTCAAAGCCCTAACCGACTTTGACGATAATGTTCCTGAGCTATACATTCGTCAATGGTGGACTACCTGCCAGTTTATAGAAGAAAGAGATGGAATCATTGGCAATGTCGATGCTGGAACAGAAGGTGGTTCAGGAACTATCAGAATAGGAGCTAAAACCCTGCGGAGAACCCTTGGAATGAAGACGACAGAACAGCTTGAAATAGATGCCTATGAGAAGCCCCCAAATGCTGCTATTCTTCTTGAGTTCATACGATTTCTAGGTTACAACAAAGAGATCGTCAGAATCGGCGCTTTCAAAAGACAGAACCTACCGCCTTTCTGGAACTTCATATTCTCCACCCTGAACCGAACCCTTACAGGAAAGTCTGGTAGTCAAGATCAAGCCACTACGGAAATCCTACAAATCATGTATGGATTATTCTTTCAAAGGAACCTCGACTACGCAAGCATTCTCTACGATGATCTTCTCACAGCCGTAAACCTCAAAACCACTGCTATCGCCAAAGGAGGTGAAGTTGGGAAACACAAATTCCTAAAGAACATTAAGTTTCCAAGATTCATCAGCTTAGTGATCAGAAGAGCATTTGATCGTCTGGAGTTGACCCAACAAGGAAATACCTTCAAGAACTGGGTAATGTCCAGATTCCATCCCACCACTTCAGGCGACTACCCCATCATTCGACGCGTTCCAGGTACTATGCTTTCTCTAATCTCACCAGACCACATCTCTATCCAAAACTATCAGAGTGCTGCTCAACCACAAGAACCTGTGGTGAGAACCCCAAGCATACTTAGGTCCTGAACCAGAGTTAGAGAGCATGAGTGAGGAAATAGCAGAAGAAGAAAGACCAGAGCGAAGAGTACCCGAAGAGGGGTCTTCCTCTAGAGTGATGGAGGAGGAAGTACAGAACAGAGCATCCCCTATGGAGGCTGTTCATGAGGAAGAAAGGGAAGTTACAGAGGAGATGGCAGAGAGTTCGCATCCCTCTGGTAACCGTGAGATACATGTGATAGAGAGTACACCCGAGCGTTCTTTATCCATAGAATCCGAGAGAGAGGAGAGTTTAGAAGAAGATGTTCAGCCTGTGAACACACATGTGCGTTTTTCCAGCCCAACTCCCAGTGCAAGCACATCATCTATCCATGAGGATCTAGCTCAAATGGTTATTGAAACAGAGGTGCACACCTCGAACCCCAACCAGCCAATACCATCAGAGGCAACTTTTCATGCCTCTGGTATGCACGAAACCAGGGAATCCCTGTTTGGTAATGATGTCAATTCGCCCCATGACATCGATAGGACAATCACACACGATGATGCCTCTGTGGTTCATCTTTCTAAGGAGGAACAACTTAGGTCCTTGGGCAATTTTCGATTTACCCGTAGGGATTGCCTAACTCAGAGGCAATTTGACAGCCTAATTTCACAAGGATTAACTTGTCCAGATCACAATGTTAACTCCCACGTCTACTTGAATCTCTCAGATTCTGAGGATGAGAGAGCTGAACAGACCAGAACACCTGTAGATGTTTCCCCTGAACAGGAACGTCAAGGATCGGATGGAAGACCTACAAGAGCCAATCTCAACACAACTCTTAACGTAGGCACCTCTGAACTCGAGGTCAACTTGAATCCATTTGTTGGAAACAAGGATATCCCCGTTGATACCATCACAAAAGCAGAGTTTACAGGCTTCTGTGATAGTATCAATAGCTCCTTGAACGAGTATAAACTTATCAATTCACAGAAGGAGGAGTTGATCCGATCGGAGAATGCTTCTCTCAGAGCAGAGCTACAGAGAATAACAACTTCTTTTACAGAGATAACTCAAAGAAATACCGAAGCCGAAAGACTCCGAATATAAGTTGAACAACTCAGAGCAGAGGCAGAAAGAGCAAGAACAGATGAATTTGCCAAGTTAACGTCAGAATTGGCAGAACAGAAAAGACTCAGAACAGAGGAAGAAAGGGTCAGAGCAGAGGAAAGAACAAAATTCTCAACAGAACTAGCCGCCCTGAAGACCCTTATAATAGAGAACCACACCGCTCAAATGAACAGAACCTTGTCTATTCCTTCCTTGCTTCTGTCAGACTCAAACATAAGAACCTTAACAGAGGTAATTAACAACTCTGTTAAGGTTTTCATAACAGAAGCCACAACCTCCTCAGCAACACCAATCAACATATCTGGCCCCAGCCCTAAAGACTTACCCATGACAGTCGGCCAGATGGGTGAATTCAGTAAACGAGTCCTAAGCCGAATGATGACTGTGTCTTCGAAGTTCGTGATGAAAGCCCAAGCAACAGAAAAGCATGTGCAAACATCACTTGATTCAAAAAACGTAAACTTTGCGAATCAAGTTGATGAAGTCCGCACGACCGCAAAAGAACTTCAAGATGTCCTCCAACAAGTCGCAACAGAGTTCAAGAACATAATCTCCTGAAAAAGACCTGCAGAAGGAGCACCTGAAGGCGAACCCTCTGCTAAACGACCGAAGTTTGTTATTCCGCCCTCACCAGATACAGGTGCTGCTCTCTCTGATGATGGAGACGATTCTGAAGGCCCGTCAGATGATCAGCTAGGTGAGTCGTCAGAACAACAAAAGGGGGAGAAGGAGAAAGAGGAGAAAGAGACTGAGAAAGAGGCTGAGAAAGAGGAGAAGGAAAAGGAAAAAGAACCTACAACAGAGGTAACAGAGGCAGAGGTAGCAGAGGTAACAGAGGCAGAGGGATCTGTCAAGGGAAAAGAGAAGGTAGTAGAGGTCGAGGTAACAGAGGCTGAAACAACAGAAGCAGGAGGTCAAGCGAACACAATTAAAGACTTACCAGAGATACCCATCGTGATTTTCGACTACATGTTCAAAGATAGGGTCATCAAGCCAACTGAACCCTCATCTCAACCACCAGAGATCATTATCTTGGACACCCCTCCTATTTCACCAAGAACAGAACCAGAGAGAACAGAACCATTCTCTGGTGAGGAAACAAGCCAAAGCCAACCTCAAGAGTCTGTTCAACACATCGACAGACTTATGACCGAAACCCATGAAGACCCAAATCCCATGCAAACCGAATAGAATCCCGAATCCTCAAACCAACACTCTAGCAAACCACCGCTAGAAGAGATATTTGCCTATCTGTATGGTGACCATGATACAATACATGTTAATGCTATGCCAATCAACCCATACTATAACCCCTGCAGGATCAATACGATCTCTGATGTGCGACGCAAGTTCATCGAAACAAAGTCTGGTCTGAACAAGAACATTAACTCTGAATTTGGAATACGCAGAGTCGTAGACATCAAGCACAGGATCTTTCGGCACATCAGAACACATATGAGCTATCATGAGTTCATTGTTGAATCAAACGACGCAAAGGTTGAGAGCTTCAATGACAACGATCTCGTACTTCTGAACCCGTACGATCTGATTCAACTTCACGCCTACTGTTACAACTTCAGTGACAGATATAAAGAGGCAAGAACTGCACTCCCTGAGGTACGCTTCGCTATGCAAGAGCACATAAATCTAAGGATTCAGATTGACTTTCAGATAGGCATAGAATTCGAAGTAGAAAGACTAGCGACTGCACCACCAAATGAGAGCCTTGAAGGCTATGAGCACTACAGAACTGGAACAGTAGTTGGAGATCCTACAGTGTTCATCTGCCAACAGAGGAAGATAAAGAAGGCCCTCAGAGCTGTTGAAATCCACAAGTACTCAACAGAGTCGCTGGAATACCTCAGAGATATCATTCAGAATCTCCCAAGAGAAAAATATCCGGAAGAGCAACAGAGAAACTTCATCACCCAGATCTATCTTATGATCAACTTCCGAGAACTCATCAGAAGACTTAACAGAATCTTAAGGGGAGATAATTTTGCTTAAATGTACTGGTCTTTTAATCTTTTTGTAACATTCTAAAAGATTAGTGCAAGGTTTCGACAGAGGTAAAAGTTCTATGTTCTTTTGTTTAAATCTCTGTCAAATGTAAATTTGTATTTTCAATACTTAGGGGGAGATTGTTAGCCCCAAGTATCTGTTATGTAAAAGTATTGAAAATAGTTCAAGTCAGAAGACCAACAGAGATCAGACAGAAGACTTGGAAGAAGTTCATCAAGAAGACCAACAGAGCTCAACAGAGCTCTGTCGGATCCAACAGAGCTCAACAAAGCTCTGTCGAAGACTTCTAACAGAAGAACAAGTACTTAACAGAAGACCAACAGAGCCCTTTCAACAGAGCTCTGGTGAAGTGAAGACCTCTGTCAGCCTAAGTCTCGTAGGAAATACGAAGTGTTAGACACGTGTCCATACTTTCCACGTATGCCCTAAAGATTGGAGACACACTTTCCACGTATAATTCCAGGATACAATAGTACACTGTCTATGCTTTTTCAGGGCTATATATAGTGAGGTAGTGGAACAAACAATAGTAAGCTTTAGGAAGAATAGTTTTCCACAATTGTTTAAGCACACACTGCTACAATCCCAAGCACTACTTCCGTACGATATTGTTGTCCTGTGAGATTTCCGAACACACTTGAACATGTTCTTGGTGTGATTCATTATCAATATACGAGCAGCTTTTATATCTGATCTTGTTATCATTTTACTGTTCTATATTTGATTCTCACAGTTCATTTATCGTTTACACAATCACTCACTTTAATGGCTTTATTTAATATGCTTCCGCTGTCTATTTCTTTACCATTAACGTGATACAACGTGAATCTGGGAACCTACAATCGCCGTCCTAGGCTTAAAGTCAATGTCGTAACTACTGAGATATATGCTCCATTTTGCCAATCAATCTGTTAACTCTGGTTTTCTTAAGACAGACTTAAGAGGAAAGTTAGTCACGACAGTTATAGGATGAGCTTCGAAATAATGTCGTAACTTTTTAACCGTTGTGACTAGCGATTATATTAATTTCTCCATAGACGTGTACCTGGTTTCAGCATCTAATAAAGATTTACTCACGTAATAGATCGGGACCTGTTGATTGTCGTATTCTCTGGTTAAGACGGCACTTACAGAATAAGGGCTTACGGTAAGGTAGAGTTGTAAGACCTCGTTGTCCTCTGGTTTCGATAGTAGGGGTGGAGACGCCATGTATTCCTTTAGTTTTTGCAACGCTCGTTCGTAGTCGTCCGTCCAATCGAAGCCCCTGTTCTTTCTCAAGACTTTATATAATAGATGGCATTTGTCCGATGACCGTGAGATAAACCTGTTCAACGCTGCCACACGACCAGTAAGTCGTTGGACCTCTTTGAAGTTTCTAGGTTACTTAATGTCGACCAGAGCTTTGATTTGATCAAGATTAGCCTCTATTTCTCGTCACGTGACCATGTAACCTAGAAATTTTCCAACACTGACTCCAAAAGAACATTTCGTAGGATTTAGCTTCATTTAATATTCCCGGAGGACGTCGAAAGATCTCTTCAGATGATCGATGTGATCAGTCGCTTGTTTCGACTTGACAAACATGTCGTCGATGTATACTTCCATGGTGTCGCCAAGATATTCTTTGAACATCTTATTGACCAGCCTCTGATATGTCGATCCTGCATTTTTCAAACCAAAAGGTATGACTTTATAACAGTAAATACCTTTGTCTATCATAAAAGCGGTCTTCTCCTGGTCGTTGGTGTGCATTAGGATCTGGTTATATCCTAAATAAGCATCCATGAACGTCAATAGTTCATGTCCTGCGGTCGTATCATCCATAACGTCAATATGAGGTAACGGAAATGGATCTTTAGGGCAAGCTTTGTTGAGATCTGTGAAATCGATGCATACTCGCCATTTTCCGTTTTTCTTCTGTACGACCACGACGTTGGCCAACCAATCAGGGTATTTCACTTCTCTGATCTTCCAAGTCTTGAGCATATTGTCGACCTCATCGTTGATCACCTTATTTCTCTCAAGACCGAATTTTTGACATTTTTGTTTTATAGGTTTATACGATGGATCGACGTTCAATTTGTGAGAAATGACGTTGGGGTCTATGCCGACCATGTCTTCGTGCGTCCAAGCAATACAGTCGGCGTGTTCCTGCAAAAAGAGGTTAGCTTTTTTTATGGTAGGATCTAGTGATGCCCCCACAAAGACGACTTGATCAGGCTTGTCCTGGTCTAGGACGACTTCTTCCAGAGATAGTCGTCGACAGACTGAGGAACGTCCTGGCTCTGTAATTGCTGGATATCCTTCTTCTGAGGTTTCAACGTCGCCTTGTATTAATCACGAGCGGTCTTTTGTTCACTTTTGATCACCTGGATTCCCCACGGCGTTGGGAACTTGATCGTCTGATGGTACGTCGAGGGGACGACTTTCATGTCGTGGATCCATGGTCGACCAAGAATTATGTTGTAAGCTGACGAACAGTCGATGACATTGAATTTGGTCTGCTTGTTGATCCCTTTAGCGTAGACTGGAAGAATGATCTCCCCCAGAGTATTGGTCGAGTCTCCATTGAATCCTACCAGAGTCGTTGAGCGGTGAACGATCTCTGATTTGTCAATTCACATCGCCTTGATGGTGCTGAGGAAAATAATGTTAGAAGAACTTCCCCCCATCGACCAAGACTCTTTTGGTTGAATAATTTCCAACGGTAAGCTGGATAATCAACCCGTCGTGATGCTTCTGCCAGGTGTCTTGGAGATCGTCTTGGTCGAACATTATAGGCATTACTTCCAGCTCCAATTATTGTCTTGGTCTTGACAACCGAGGAATCGAGTGCTCGTCCGATACATAGCTGGCGTGCCTTTTGGCTGCCGAATTAGTTAGACCACAGACGTCCGATCCTCCTGTCACACAGTTAACGAGCTTCGCGTGGACAAGGGATGTTGGTCGTGTATTATTGACATGTGTTGCTTCTTTGTCGATCAATCCTTGAAGATGACCCTTGGGGACAAGCCAAACCATTTCTATTTGTAACTACGCAATCGTCCGTTGTGTGACCATAGTCGCTATCCAAGTCGCACCACTTGGATTTGTCTTTCTTGGTGTCATCTTTGTTGGTTTTCTTAGGCCATCGAATAGTTGATTGTACACTCTTGAAGGCTTCGACCAAGTCCTTTGATGTACCCTTGAATCCGTAAGAGGAAATTTTAGGATATTGGGGAAACTTGGTCGTAGGATTAGTCTTCTTCTTTTCGAATCGGACATTCGATATCTAGCGTACGGGTTCCGTTTTAACGTTCGCCTTGGATTTGAAATCTGGTTTCTTTACCCCCAGTGATTTCTTGTCGCCCGAATACTTACGTCGGAACGCCACGTCGTCCTCCACTCTCATGTATACCAACGTCCTAGCTCAGACGTCTTCAAAGTTTTCTGGAGGGTATTTCGTAAGGTCGATGTACAACCCTGAACTGTCATCGTCAGGACCTCGCTTGTAGGCCTCAATTGCGGTTTTCGTAACACCCCAAAATTTTAGAAATCTGATTTTGGACTTGCGGACGTCCGCATAGGCGCTAGGCCGGACGTCCGTGTCAATGCGGAAGTCCGGGGATCTTCCACGGAAGCAGCAGAGGAATGTTAGGGGTGTCGGTCAGGTCGAGGCCGGACGTCCGCGTGATGCACCAACCGGACGTCCGCATGACGTCTGATGGATTTTGTACCCTTTTAGCCATAAAACCTTATCACTTCACTCCTACTTTATTTCAAAACCACAACTCATCTCTCCCTCTAAATCGATTTCTTCCCCAAGAAAATCTCAAACCCTTCCTCATCTTCTTCATCTTCTCCACTCAAACCAAACCCATTTCCACCATTGTTGAAGATATGGAAGCTTGAAGCTTTTTTGGGAGACTAGGAGCTTTTGCTTTGAGGATTCAAGTGATGAAGGTAATCTCACTCCCTCTCTACCAAAAGCCAGATTGTTGTTGTTTTTACCTCCTCTTCTATTTTGGGTATTACTGGTGTGATTTTGGTTATGTTTGGTTAAGGTAATCTTCTCCTCCTTCACCTATGAAAATTAGGGTTTTGGAATAAGTTGAGATCTTTATGTAAAATGTTTGGGGAATGATTCTACATGGTTGGATCTGGATATTGATGGTTGGAAACTTACGTTTGGGGAAAATCTAGATTTAGCGTAAATCTAGCAAGGTGAGTTCAAGTTGATTTGTGAAAACGTTGTACATGCCAAAAATGTTATTTTCCAAGTATTTGTGTGTTTTACTTAAAATTATCAATTGTTGAGTTATTTGGTAAGTTTGACCCTTTTGAAGTGTTTACCTTTATAAAGTTTGTAAAACACCATATTTGGGATTTTTGGATATTTTAATGTGTAGAAATTATAAATATGTGTTAAATGATTTATTGCTCAAATGGAGTTTATTCAGAGGTTTTATCATATTGGTGTAATTGATTTTATAAATCATTTGTGAAAATGCACATTTTAGTGTCATGAGTCATTTTGTGATTTATAAGGGTATGAGTTCATTTGGGGAAAATCTTTGTTCTAACCCGTGACGAGTTTTGGGTTAATGATGATTTTGTGATATATGTTTACCTAAGCGATGCCTAAATGCATTTTATATTTTGAGGACCATTAATTATTGGTCTAATGAGTTTTGAGCATTTTGCTCGGTTTTGACTTTTAAGGAGTCTTTGGGGACATCTTGTCCGATTTTGATGGCTCAATGTGGAGTCCTATTGATGGTTTGCATTTAATGCAACTTATTGCATTTTATTGCATAATATTAATATTCACATGCTCGAGTGCTTTAGTCATTCCGGGATAGGCATGTAATTGTAGACTGTGTTGCATTGGATCCATAGGCACGTAAGTCAGTCTTTATTCGATGGTCTACTGGGTGTTGCGGGATTTGACCGGGCCCCATGTTTTATTATCTTTACTTTTTAAGGGTACACTAGGAGGGCTGAGCCCGGTTGAGCTATCATGATTGATGGGCGTTTATGACCTTCGCCATGTCGGGGCAATGCCATGGTTGTAACCCCGCTTGTACCGAGCCTTTGGTGGTATTCATGTTAATATTCCGCTAAGATCAGCTGTCTCTTTGGGTGTGTCTTGAAAGGAGTCGTAGGGACACTTGGGCTTTCATGTCGTGAAGTGTCAAACGATTAACGTTGTATGAGTGGCATACTTTTGTGTTCCTCCACTCTCAATGGATACGGGTCTCCCCCGTCCTCGGCCAACATTACTTTGGATATTATAATGTCCTTGTTTTATTATCGTTGGTCTTATGCGATTGACTGCAATTGATGACTTTAATATTAGATTTCCCTCCATGTATATTAAAGTTTGAATGAAGCAGGTCATTTCCATATTTATGGTATTTGGACTTCATTACATTTTACGTTCGTGTGAGTATTGGTTCGTATCATGTTTTTGGTGAAGCATTATATTTATATGGATTGTTCTTCCATGATTTATGGGTTGAGTATTATGTCACCATCCGTATTTGGAGGTTTTGTATAATATAGATTTATTCACGTTTTGAGTGAGTTTGGATTGGAATTCATTTTGGAAAACGCTATATACATTTTGGGAACTTTTCTCATAGATTTTGTGTGCGTTGGAAAATGAGTCGTTTACATCCTTATCATAAACTCTTTTGGAAATCATGATCTAAGTTGCAAACTTTCGTTCAACAAATTATTTAAATCATGTTATAAACTCTTGAACTCACTAGGCGCTAGCCTAACCTTTTTATTTGTCGGCATGTGCAACAGGTTCAGGTTTGGATTAGTCCTACTGATACTGCGAAAGGTCGAGTGCTAGTAGTGTGCTCGAGAAGTGAATTGGTTAAGGGAAGTCTTCCGCATTCATCTTTGGGATTAGCATTTTGTACTTGGGTTAAGTAACACCGATGTGAATTTAGTCTTTGTAATGAGACTTGAGTGTTAGGGTCAAAATCAGGTTGAATAGAAGTTCAAGGGCTAAACTGTTATTCTTTATTTTGAGCCTTATTGTGTAACGGGCCTTGGGCTTGAATGTCATGGGCCCATGATATATAATGTTTGTTAGCCTTAGAAAATTAGGCTAGTTGTCATATTACACTTTCACGAACTTATTGTAATTCTCTCTGTTGAATGAAAGTTATATGGATGACCAATTGAAATCATTCTGATTGCATAATACTTATTGATTTCTACTGTTCGTTGCACTAATCTGGAACTCACAATTGGTATCAGAGCAAACAGATGATTCGATTCAAGGTGATTCTTAGTTTCTGGTAAGTTTTCTGTTTTGTTCGGTCGACTCTTCTTGATTGATCACTTTGTTTAGATTTTGATTCAGTAAAAATTGATTGTTTTCATTTATCACATTCTGTTCGTATCATCTTAGTAAACGTTTCTGCAAATTTTCAGTGCTCAATTCGATCATCTCAGTCGTTTCTAAGCAAAATTAAAATCTCAAGTTTTTGGTCTCTGCTCTTATAAAAATCAAAAATTTCTTATCAAAACTTGTTGTTTTGCTTCAAATTCGATTTGGGTATAGTTGGTATTGTGTTTTGTCAAGTTTCTAACATTTCATGAACGACTCCAAAGAACCCTAATCGAATTCCTGCATATTTGGAAACCACAACCGTGGTTACCGGTCATCATCACATAGTTACCGGGTAAGTTTCCTTAATTATTTCTTGTTACCGGGTAACTCCAAATTACCGGATAACTTCCACTTACCGGATACTTTCACTTACCGGACAACTATCCGGATCATACCTGGATACCAGAAGTCACACCCGATAAGTCCCATAAACCGGACAAGTTCACGGTAACTGCCATTTCATCCGGTAAGTTCTCTCACCCGGTAAGCTAGTTATTTGTTTTAATTTTTATCGGTAAGTTCTTACTTTATTTATTTTATCCGGTAAGCTTGTCATCCGGTAACATCCAGTTATCCGGTAAGCTCTTCATCCGGTAAGTACTTCCACCCGGTAAGTTTAGTTCTGCTTATAATCATTTCATCCGATAAACTTGTCTCATCCGGTAACCCTCAGTTTTCTGGTAACTCAAGTTTATCCGGTAACTTCTGCAAATTTACCTGCTTTTCACAATCTGATCCGGACACTTCCAGATCAGATATCTTTCATCCGAATTCCTATCCGGTAAGTTCAGTCTAGTCAATTTCTTACCTGTTTTAGCATAAACCACTCTTAGAACCTGCGTTAGGACATCACTCTTAGTGCCTTGCGTTAGGATCTCACTTTGAATCGAACCCATCGTCTGACGATCACTTTAGTGCAACCTTAAGATGACTTCGCGTGACGCTCTTGCTATTGGAACCGACTCCAAGCCGCCTTGCCTCTACCAAGGTGAATACAGTCAGTGGCGAGATAGATTCTTGATCTTCATCGAGTCTAAGGAAAACTTTGAGTTCATCAGGCGAGATCTAAGTAATGGGCCAATTCCTACACCCGTAAAGACCGTTCAAGCTACTGCAGTAGGAGGTCAAGCTCACACTGAGGACAAGACACTCGCAGAAATGATTGAGGACGAAAGAGGCATGATTGAGGGAGAAAAACATGCCAAGAGGTACCTTGTTCAGGCTCTACCTAACACGATCTACACAACCATAGACAACTACAAACATACAGCAAAAGGCATGTGGGATCAGGTGGAGAAAATGCTGCACGGGAGCAAAGTCGGAAATCAGCTGAAAATCAACAGCTGCATAACCAAGTTTGATGGGTTTAAGCAGCGCACCGGTGAATCCCTCTCCCAGACATATGAATGTTTTTGTCTCCTTCTCAACGAGCTTCACAAAAACCACATCACTCGATCGAACACGAAAAATGCGCTCAAGTTTCTCAACAACCTCTTGCCTGAATGGAAAGTATTCGCATCTCATGTCAAGCACAACCACCTGATGGAGAACGTTGGCATCCATGCGCTTTACGAGATGCTTCTCCCGGACGAAGATGAAGTGATGGAGATTCTGAGCGAGAAGAAGTCTGCGTCCAAGCCACCTGCTGATCCTCTAGCTCTTATGTCTTCAAAACGAGGCAAATCTTCTGGCCGTCGTTCCAAACGTGTTCAAGAGCAAAGTGAATCTGAGCCAGAAGCTGAGGAAAAGGGGGACAATGATTCTGATCCTGAATTAACAGCCATTAAGAAGGCAATGGCTCTGCTCTCCAAATCCTTCCAACAACAGAAGTTCTACAAGAATCCCACATCCAATAATCAGCGCTATTCCACCTCCTCCAACAAGCACCATGATTATCAGGATAAATGCGAAGGCAAGAAGAAGTCCGATGAGCACAACCATTCTGATAAGAAGGAGAAGACTGAGGAAGATGACCGCAAGCCAGAAAAGAAGAAAGACGAACCCGTGACATGCTACAACTGCGGGAAGTTGGGTCATTTTCCCAAAGACTGTAGAAAGCCTGTTGTGAAGAATCCACATTATTACAAGGCAAAGCTCGCATTGGCAGAACAAAAAGAAGCAGGAGAGGCTCTATTTGTTGAAGATGACTACTGGCTGGGTCAATCTGATAGTGAAAGCGACTCTGAAGGTGCTGATGCTTTTATGGGCTACCAATCTCCTGCTGATGAAGAAAAGGCAAAGCTGTGTCAGGTATGTGAACCTATCTATCAAGATCTTTTTAATCAAATGCAATCTCTTGCTGAACGGATAGATTCCTACAAGGCCACCACTGATGAACAACTGCTTGAAATTAAGTCCTTAACTAAAAAGCTAGATGTTCAAAAGCGGATAACTGAAAAATACAAGTCCGAAAATGCCAATTTAAAAGAAAAATGCAAAAATATTTCAATAGCACCCACGAACTTAAGGGCCAAGATATCTGAACTACATACACAGCTAGATCAGAGTGCTAATGAGAAAGCATAGATTGTTTATCAATGCTCTGCTCTTCAAATTCAGCACAAGGAGTTTGTCAATAAAATAATTGATCTCGAAACCAAACTCCACAAAAGAGGCCAAACAGACCAGACTATTCATATGAATAAACCCAATGAATTCACAAACTTTAACAAGGAATGGGGAATCGGATACGATAACCCACATTACTTGAAAAAGGGTATACACCTCACACCTATTCTCTATGATTTTGGGTGTCTGGGTATGGACAAAAAGTATCCAGAGTTTAAGATACGATGGACTGGTCCTCTTGAACCTGAAAAGGAAGAGGAAACTGAGGAATATAAGCGCAAACACATGACCAAAATGCAACTTCCTTTTTGTTATGAGCCTTTAAACTATTATTATGAGAAAAATTCAAAGAAATACCTCTCGAATGACTACTTTGACTGCTATAAGGTTGTAACGCCCAAGGATTCCTCCAAAAAGGATGAGGTCCAAGCAACCGAACCTAAGACTGAGACGGATGAGTTCAAACTCTATGTTCCCCCTCTCGTCTTGGAAGCAAAAATAGTCGAGTTAGAAGAGTCACTCGAGAAGGAAAGGTCTTGTTTTCAAAAGGAAAGGCAAGCACTTATCACAGAACTTGAGAATCTCAAATCCGTGAAACCGAAGCTGTGTCGGATGAAGGTCAGGAAATCCTTCGGTGTAAAATCAATAAGCTCACATCAAAACTGTCTGCCTTGGCAACATAAGCGATGAACGAGCATACGAGAAATGGTCAACTCCAAGAGCAGATTGACCTACTCTAAAATGAAAAGCAGATTTCACCCGAACTTTCCTCCAACTCATCTGATACATCCTCGGGTAAAGCTTTCATGGGAAAAACATCTTCACAAGACGGTAAAGAGTCTCAAGATAAATGTGTTTTAAGGAATTTAAACTCTGATTTTTTCCTAGCTTCCGCACCGAATTCCCATAAACACACACACACACAAAGTGTTCCTCACCTTCCTCGACCAATCCAAGTCCACCTATTCCGGATATACATTTTTCAAAATTTATGAATTTCGAGGGAAATTCTGATGAATAGTTTGAATCGTTCCCCTTCGACAAACCTCTTCCAAGTCATACTGACTTTCTTTCGCCAATAGTTAATCGACCGGTCAATTTTCAAAAGGGCGAATGTTCCAAACCAAAGACCCCGGTTGTGATTAAGATTTCTAAAACTGAATCACATTCTCAAAAACAATCACAGCCGAGGCAGAAGACCAGTCAATCAACTGATAGATATCCTGTTTCCTCAAAATCCACTAGCCATGCTGTCAATGCTGTTTCAGATAAAACCGGTCGAGCTAAACAGGACAAACAAAGGTGGCTAGCTAAGGAATCTATCGAGAATGCTGCATAAAAGTCACTTAATATTGTCTTTTATCCTAGAATGAACAAAAATGATTGTGCTTGGAATCATAGGAATGATTTTGTTGAACAAGACATTAAATTTCCGATTAAACTTTATTCCATTCAGCAATTGATTCAATATCGCATGATTGTTTGTGTTGTTCTAGTTGTGGTTGGAATGACTTCGATGACATTAATAATACTGATTGGTTTGGGTCATATCATATGTATAATTCTGCACCCAAACGCAAACCCCGTAAAAATAAAAAGAAATCTAATACAAAACGGGGTCCCCAATCAGAGGTTAAACCCAAGCAAGAAAGGAAACCCATTTCAAAACGGGTTCCTCCTACTGAGGTTAAACCTACACCCAAGAGGCAACCTGCTTCAAAACTGGTTCCTCTGAAAGGTGTAAAACCTAACCCTCCAGGACCCATTTTCAAATGGGTACCTAAAGTCCGCTAATCTCGTTTTGCAGGACGGTCATGTGTGGTACTTAGATTCTGGATGCTCCAAGCACATGATCGGAAGGAGGGAGCTGCTCACGAACTACAAGGAACAATATTGCGGAGACGTGAGATTTGGAAACGATGACAATGCGCCGATTTTGGGCTACGGCAACATTGTCCAAGACAATATCACCATTAACAAAGTTTCATACGTCGCGGGATTGGGACACAACTTGTTCAGCATCGGCCAATTCTGCGATAAAGATCTCGAGGTCAGATTCAAAGTAAAAAGGTGTAGCATCCTCACTGACGCCAGAACGGAGCTACTGGTTGGAACACGAAAGACCAACCTCTACACCATCGACCTTGCAGCCCTGAAGACCGATAATTCTGTCTGCCTGATGTCAAAGGCCAATTCCCAACAAGCGTGGATTTGGCATCGACGTCTCTCGCACCTGAACTTCAAGAGTATCAACAAACTGGTGCTTGGCGGACACGTGAAAGGCATACCCGACCTTCAATTCGTAAAGGACCGACTCTGCGGGGCATGCGAAATGGGAAAGATGAAGCGAGTGACGCACAAGCCGAAGGCCGCTCCGAGCACGTCCTGGTCCCTCAAACTTATCCATATGGATCTGTGTGGACTGATGCATGTTCAGAGCATCAACAAACGCAAGTACGTCCTGGTGATGGTGGATGATTTCTCACGCTACACTTGGGTGAAGTTCCTACGCTCGAAGGACGAAACCCCGGAGCTGATTATCAACCATCTGAAGACTATACAACTGAACCTTCGACAGCAAGTTCAGACCATCAGGACCGACAACGGGACGGAGTTTAAAAATCAAACGGTGAACGAATACCTGACTTCAGTCGGTATCTCGCAAACCTTCTCGGCTGCACGCACTCCTCAACAAAACGGAGTGGTGGAAAGACGCAACCGTACCCTCGTCGAAGCCGCTCGCACGATGCTGTCACAGTCCAAACTGCCATTATTTCTCTGGGCCGAAGCGGTGTCAACTGCTTGCTACACGCAAACCGTTCAATCATCAACAAGCGGTTCAACAAGACGCCGTACGAGATCATCAACAACCGCGTTCCGAACATAAAGTACTTCCACGCATTCGGATGCACGTGCTACGTCCTGAATGACAAAGATGATCTTGGCAAATTCAGCCCGAAGGCAGACGAAGGAGTTTTCATAGGATACTCCATGCAGGCTAAGGCGTATCGCGTTTACAATAAACGGACCAAAACCGTTACTGAGAGTGTAAACATGACATTCGACGAAGCCACGGACTTGGCTTCTGAACATATTAGTTCAGAACCCGGTTTAACTGGCGTGCTAGCTTCTAAACCTTCACGTTCGGGATCTGCACAAACGGTAGTAAATCCGAATCATGCATCTACGTCAAATGCTGATCTTTCAGATTTAGATTTACTGTTTCAATATTTTTATAATGATATGGTTAACACTTCTACCCCTCGTGTCTCAGCACAACCAAGACTTGAAGCTGCTCAAATCGAAGATTCGACGAATCTCTCCGGTCCGCCGTTCTCGACTAGCACTCCAACAATCACTATAGAGACACCTCAACCTATATCATCAACATCATCTGATACAACCATCCCCCCCGGAGGAACCAGTTCAAATCCCAGAGATCACTCCTGAAGATTCGTCCTCTACTTCACTCGTAGATCAACCTCTGCATTCCTCGGAACCAGAAGTTGTTCAACCTTCGACGAATCCACCAAAGTCTCCTCCGAGAAACCAGCCTGCTACACTTGAAGCCGTTCAAGACCTTCCCACTGGTGGATACGTGGATCCGGACACCTCACACTCTACTCAGCAGCCGCTTCCACACACCATCAAATGGACCAAAGCTCATCCCCTGCACCAAATTATCGGTGACCCCTCTACTCCAGTTCAAACGCGGGGCGCATCGGCCAACTTCTGCCTCTTCTCTGGATTCCTGAGTAAGATCGAGCCTACAACTGTCTCTGAAGTCTTAGAAGACCTGGACTGGGTCATAGCCATGCAAGAGGAACTCAATCAATTTGAGGCCCTCAAAGTATGGCGACTTGTCCCACGTCCCACTCACAAGACGGTGATCGGCACCAAATGGATCTTCAAGAACAAGAAAGACGAGGACGGAATCATCGTACGAAACAAGGCGCGTCTCGTGGCCAAGGGATACCGTCAACAAGATGGGATCGACTATGACGAAACATACGCTCCGGTGGCAAGAATCGAAGCAATACGTATGTTCCTTGCATACGCCGCGCACAAGAATTTCACGGTCTTCCAAATGGATGTGAAGACCGCATTCCTCAACGGCGAACTCAAGGAAGAGGTGTACGTGTCACAACCGGACGGGTTCATGGACGAGAAGAAGCCTTATCATGTGTACAATCTAGACAAGGCACTCTACGGTTTGAAGCAAGCTCCACGGGCCTGGTATGATACGTTATCCAAGTTTTTAATAAAATCGGGATTTTCATGAGGTAAAATCGATACAACTCTCTTTATTAAAAACAAAAAAGGTCATATAGTGTTAGTTCAAGTGTATGTCGATGACATAATTTTCGGTTCTACTAACCCACAATTTGCTAAGAACTTTGCCAAATTAATGGGACAATTTTTTAAAATGAGTATGTTATGTGAGATGAATTTTTTCCTCGGCCTTCAAGTTAAACAACTGTCGACCGGGATATTCATAAATCAGGCCAAGTACATCCGGGATATTCTTAAGAAATTCCAGATGGAACAGTCCTCACCGTGAAAACTCCCATGGTACCCGGTACAAAGTTACACGCCGATCCTAACGGAAAGGATGTGGACACTAAAACGTACCGGGGAATGATTGGTTCTTTAATGTACCTAACTGCTAGTAGACCGGACATCATGTTCTCAACATTTCTCTGAGCCAGGTTTCAGTCAAAACCGAAAGAGTCTCACTTAATCGCTGTTAAACGAATTTTTCGTTATTTGAGAGGTACTGCTGAAAGAGACAGGTTTTGAGCTTTCAGCATATTCTGATGCGGATCACACGGGCAGCATGATGGATCGGAAGAGCACATCGGGTCATGTGCAGTTCTTGGGCGACAGTCTGGTGAGTTGGGCATCCAAGAAGCAGCAGTGCGTCTCTACGTCGACTGCCAAGGCGGAATACGTGGTTGCTGCAAGCTGCTGTTCACAAGTGATATGGATGCGCACGCAACTCAAGGACTACGGTTTCACATACACCAAGGTGCCCATTTACTGCGACTCGAAGAGCGCTATTGCAATATCCAGCAACCCGGTCCAGCATACAAAGACGAAGCATATAGACGTTCGGTACCATTTTATCAAGGATCACGTTGAAAGAGGTACAGTCGAACTCTACTTTGTAAATACAGAACATCAGTTAGCAGACCTGTTTACAAAACCCCTGGACGAAAAACGCTTTAATTATCTAGTGTCCAGGTTAGGTATGCTAAATCTAAAGACTTGATCTGATTGTGTGCCCGATACAAGTTCCATACATCTACGAGAAACTATCTAATCATCATCTGCTGTTTACACTCTAGATGATTAAATATACACTTTCTCGCATATGTATTCCACTTGTATCCGTTACATAGTTACGTTCAGTCTCTGTATTAATTAGGTAGATTTCGCTTGTTTACTTTTCTTTCCATGTGTGTTTCTTTTTGTTTAATACTGTCGTCTTATTCAATTTTTGTGTATATCTGAGATTTCATGAATTCTTCATGTGTTCAGGGGGAGCACGAACAAGTATCAGGTAAGTTACTTCTATTATTGAGGGGGAGTGTCACACACATTTTTTTAACTGCCATAAAAGTTTTTTTGTGTGTGTATAAACATTCCCGAGTGCACTACACATCACACTCCGTGCACATTCCGAGGGGGAGCAAAACTTTAGTGGTTCATCATTTGAGGGGGAGCGCTTAACAATGTTTATTTAAACGGCTCCAAAGTTTTTTTTGTATTGTCGTCTCCCCGCCTCATGCACATGCACGTTCCGAGGGGGAGCAGGGAACTACCCATGCTACGGTCGAGGGGGAGCAGGAAATTTGTTTTTCAAAAGTTCAGGGGCAACATTAGTCAATTTTTGAACTATCCGGACACTCATCCGGTAAGTGATCGGGTAACATCAGTTACCGGGTACCAACTTACCGGACCGGGTGAGTTACCGGGTACGATATCCGGTAAGTGGCCCCTATTTAAGTCATCCGGAAACAGAGGTTCATTTTATCCGGAAACTCTCTAAACCCTCCTAAACTCTCTCTCGCAAACTCGCACATTCGGACACTTCAACTTTCGCACTTCTCGGTTGATTTTAGGCTCTAAAATCACATGTATAACTTCTCTATTGCTCTCGAATGTTTTTTGAACACCACACACTCACATCGATGGCTGAATCGCACCCTAAATCGAACGATTGGGGTTTTCGGACCCCATCTTTGGGTCGGTTCACATTCCAAATCGAGTTAGGACCAGATACACGAATCAATAGTTGTTTGTGGTGCATTGTTGACAGAAGCCTTGCCTATCAAGGATAGATCTAAGTTTGTGGTCCATTGTTTATCGATTTCAGAACCCAAACACGTCGTCCGGTAACCCTAGGTTACCCGGTAACCACCATCGCATCCGGTAACATTCTTGTTATCCGGACACACTCATCATACCCGGTAAGCTCAATCGACCCGGTAATCTCGCCATCCGATAACCCAATGTCGTCCAGATACTTTTGTATCCGATAAGTTCGACAATCCGGATGGGTAGTTATCTGGAAACCTTGTTTCACCCAGAATGGATATCATCCGGTAACCATACGACTATCCGAACACCCTTTTTACCCGGTAACCGATTTCATCCGGTAAGTCCATCTTATCCGGTAACCGATTTCATCCAGTAAGTCCAATCACCCGGTAACTTCCAATTTTACCGGTAAGTCCTATCTGTCCTGATACCCTGTTTATTCGGACACTACTGAGTCCTGTGCCTGTGCCATTTTTCAAACATTGGCATTCCCAATGACCTGCTCCAACTGTCAGTCCTCACTCAACCGCTGAGTGAGCCATTCAAATGCTAAGGTACGCATCATAGTTAGTTTTATCCCGTCTAAGTTCTAACTCTGTGCTTTACAAGTATACTAAATGGCGGATCAACAAGATCAACTACAGCCGAACATTCCTTCTCAGGCTGAAATTATTGACGACGCGACCGACAATGCTTTGGTTCCCGAGGACCATGGCATTGAGATCTCCCCGAACAATCATCATCTCGACGCCGCTGAATTTCGACCTGCACACCGAGTGGTCGTTGACATCATGCTCGGCCACCCGCTTAGCCGAGCTCTCACCGCCACCACTGACGTGCCCGTACTATACGTCTACCAAGTGTGGCGCACGACCGGAGTTGTTACTGCCAACAACTCTCAGACCATCACAGCACGCATCGACAATCATCCTTTCACGCTTACACCGGAATCACTCCGTCGATTATTGTCACTTCCGGAACCAACTGCCGGAGGCAATGCCGCATACGCCCCCACTGTCGATGACGCAACTCTTTGCGCTCAAATCCGCGCTCTTGGATGTCGTCACGAGCTCAACTGCCTCTCAGCCTTCAACCGCAAAATACATCGCGCCCGTCTGGTACACGATGTTTACCATCTTGAACAGATGCTTGTCCTCCAGATGGAAGTGGATCGACCAATGCACCGTCGACTTCCTACGATTGTTTCACGCCGTGTGCTACAACCGTCATATTGACTTCGCTGCAATCATCTGGAGGGAACTCGTGCAAGCAATTAGATAAGTCGGGGGATCTAAAGAAAAGAAGTTTCTTCCATTCTCTCGTTTCCTTTCTCTGGCCGTAACGTATCAATCACCCGGTATGTCCCCAGTTTAACTTGCAATACTTAGTCATTCTCAACCCGCCAAATACCCTGGCCATGCCTATCCTAAAACACCTACTGGCACACGCGGACCCCACTGCACCGAGTGTGATAGAATACAGGCGAGAGTTAGGGAATCCTATGGTCCAGCCAGAGCCGGAGGGACCTCCCAGGGACATAGAACTGAGCGACGTGAGGGTCCAAGGATGAGAGGAGGTAGAGTCCGGGTAGCTGGGGCTCCTGGACGGGGTGTGTTGAGAGTACACGGGAGGGGAACAGGCGCATGTGGTGCATTGGATACGCATGCCAGTACTACCCAATCCAGCCGACCTGGCACTAGCCGACAACCACCCATACAAACCACCCGTACTACTGATGAAGTCGGACCGTCAACTAGTCTACACGAGGTCCCGGTCGTTACTGAAACCGAAAGACCTATGCTTCATCACAACCCCGGGACGGACACCACTGAGCCCTTATCCCCGTTCGTCCAAACAGACGTGATGGACTCTAACTTCACTGACTCCGATACGGAACGCGCAATCCGCCTTTCGCTAATTCCAGCCAGTATCGGAGGTCATCTACCACTGATCGAAGAATCCCCATCTGACTCACCTACACCCCCACTCATCCCTATTACCCAGCCTATTACGGGAGATACAAGGAGAACGGAGGGAGATTTAGTTGAAAATCCATTAGTGGTGAGACAAAGTGAAGTTAGATCGAAAAAGAATCATGAGTGGGAAAGCCATAAAAATAAAGAGGCTTCAGAGCGAACCCAGCCCAGTGTCGCCCAGGTAGCCACATCTACTATCGTGTCTCATCCGTTGGGACACGGTATTGAAGAAGTCGCCGTGGACCTAGCGGCGCAATTGCACGACCCTCCTAGCCACTCATCCGTCTCTCAACAGACGGATGTTTCAATTTTGCACGGGGACATAGCACAACGTTTACCGATCTATCACTTAGAGAGTTTGGGTATTGAAACAAGACACCAGCCTCCCCCGGTCTCGACTTCTTTGGATGCACTATTGAGTCTAGAGCCATTTGCTAAAATACATTATTCGGCTAGGACACAGAAAGAGATAACGAACATCGATGCTCTTAGTGACCCAATCGGAACTTCCGTAGTGTCTCCGCCTCTGAGCGAAACACGAGGATCGGAAGGAAATCCTACCACGGCCACACTTTTGCCAACCGTGAACGTAGGTGGCTCTACCTCTAAGGTAGATGCCTCAATGGGTAATCTAAGTGATCCCGGAGTTAAGTCACCCGACTTCATGTCAAGGGAGTATCTGGACGACGCCCTAAATGTTGTCCGAGAGAAACTGACGGAGGAGTTTCAGACCGAGCTCGACATAGTAAAATCTCTACTTAAAGGGAAGGAAAAGTTGGTAGAACCTGAAACCGCACCGATCCCTCCACCAACACCTGCACAACCCACTTACTCGGTGGATACCTTAAAATCTATGCTCCTAGCTTAGCTTCTACAGACTGTAGATACCGACTCCTCGACTGAAGCAGATCTCATCTCCGTTCTTCGATCACAATCATCTGCTCAGTCGTCTTCCGTCAACACTCGTATGGATCCATGGAAGAAACCACTTTATCCGAGAGAGTCGCCTCCATGGAAGAAACCTACAAAAGTCAAGCCGGTGGACTAAAGCGACGACACGATGATCAGGATGATCCTGATCACCGTGAGGGGGAGAACAAAAGACTGCGATTAGCAGAGTCCGCCCCAATCCTTACTGATACTACTACAACGGTTCAACCGGAACCGTCAACTGTGGCAACTGCAACCGAAGACGAACCCGAAGCCTAGTTGAGTTTAGCTGAGATGGTCATAGACATGGACATCTCAGACGACGAAGACCCAACGGTAGAAAAGCCCGGGGGAGAATCACAGGAATTGGTCACTTATGATGCATCAGATAGGCCTACACTTAATCTGATAGATCCAGATTCCAAGATCGACCCCGAGACTGAAAATGCATGGTACGAAAAAGCCGCCAGTGCAATAAATCTCCAGGTAAACTTGATATTTCCTACTGATGAAGATGACAACGTTGATTATGACCAGTTTCTGCTACAAAACCTGTATGGTACACTTGCCCATACTACACAAGCTCCCGAGACTTCTACGATACTCGAGACTTCAACTTCTACAAATCCGACATCTCCTCAATAACCAACAGCTTCAGATCATCCCCCTCCTCCACAGCAACAAATCCGATAGGAGAAGATCATGATCCTAATTCCTCACCTGGAGGAATCACTAAAGAAGCTCTATGTTCACAGGTTACGCCCCATCGAGCCAACATTCTGCCTTGGGATTTCCCATTTTGACAAGGAATACCAAAGCCAGTACATAAATGCCATGAAGCGGTGTCTTCCAGTTAGCCACGTCTGAACCAAGCACAAGATCTCTGAAGTGCTCAGCATCCAAACCGGTCGAATCCTTAGAGTCATGTTTCCAGTTTTCACCGCCCGACGAGAAGACGGAAATGAATGGAGAATTTCTGAAGCTGACTTTAAGAACCTCAGACCGTTCGACTTCCTCGCTATACTGAAAGACCTTCGAACCAGAACCATCCGACCACTTCAAGTGACAAAAGCGCTCGAGGCTGTTCGTCGATTCCTGATAGACACAATCATGATGTCCTACCTCATAGACTTTCAAATGGGAATCGAGAACAGAGCAAAGAAGGTAAACCTGTTGAAACCGAATTTGAAAGCACCCGAGCTGAAGATGTATCCCGAGAACGCACTGCTTCTAGAACTGGAATTTGGGATAATATACCTCAACGGTTAGAAAGAGAAGAGGTTTCTTCGCTTCAGCCAGGTCGACGGATTCTGCGATGGCACACTCCTCAAAGTAAGAGATGCTCTTCGAAACATCATCACTTATGAATCCGAAAACCAAAAGTATTCGTTTGTTCCTAATTCAAACGAGATAGCCGTTCAAAAAGCTTTAGAAGTGATACAAGATCTCATTGACTACCGTCGAGCCATCCGAATGTTTGAGATCCACTTTGCGCTTCAAAAGAGATACGTCGAGAACTGTGCGAACTCGAACTTCAATTCAAAGGGGGAGATTGTTAGGGTCAAAATCAGGTTGAATAGAAGTTCAAGGGCTAAACTGTTATTCTTTATTTTGAGACTTATTGTGTAACGGGCCATGGGCTTGAATGTCATGGGCCCATGGTATATAATGTTTGTTAGCCTTAGAAAATTAGGCTAGTTGTCATATTACACTTTCACGAACTTATTGTAATTCTCTCTGTTGAATGAAAGTTATATGGATGACCAATTGAAATCATTCTGATTGCATAATACTTATTGATTTCTACTGTTCGTTGCACTAATCTGGAACTCACATTGAGTTATAAATGGTTTGAGGTTAATCATAGATTTTAATTTGAGGTATTTCCCGTATTGGCGTATAGGAAGAAATTCTATTATTTTGGATGTATTATCAAAAATTTTATTTAGTTGCTATTTCCTAATTCGAGGGTGTTACAAGTTGGCATCAGAGCACAAGTTTGAGAGAATTAGGTATTGATTTTGGATACCTAGACTCAAACTAGCGTTATTTTAAGTAAATGAAAGTGAAATTGCACCATTAAGCACTTTAAGATAGGATGTTTTGAGGTCGATGGAGTCGCTAGAAACGAGAATCACGTCGAGGGTAGCAAGGGTAATCCTGTACGACACGTTCATAATTACACCTGGCCAGTGTTATGGTGAACCTACTAGTTACATGTGCATACTTGAACTACTTTAATGTGATAACCGTTGGGGTAGTGAAGAAGTTTCTAAGCGAGTAGTCGTTGGAGGAGATTGACGATTTTAGCATTAGTCACTTGGTGTGACAATAAGCATGATAATTGCATTAATTGGACCATTTTGGGTCGAAGTTGATGGTTGGATTAGAACCGTAGGCTTATTGAATCGACCTTAATTCGAAGAGAAATCGTAAGGTTAATCGATGTAACTTTCAATTTGTTTTAAGATGTTTGAGCATCCGGATGACGATAGTGTGATCGGAGGAATTTGTAGGGGTGTGGTTTGAGACGTTGAGCGCCGACTAAATTCATGCACAAAATTTATTTTTAAAATAAATTGCATCAGTTATTTCTTGTGTTTCAAATCCTCATGTGGATTGTGTTACAAAATCTCGGAAAAACGTTTAGCACACACAAGATTTTAAATCATGGTTTTGAACATGCATGAACTTATTTTATTGCAGGAAATTGCAAACTTTGTCAGGACTTGCTTTATTTTGTTGTTGTCCAACGTTACTTTCGGATACAGTGATATCCATATTTTAATGATGTTTAAGATGTTGGACAAGTAACTACGACTTATGACTTTAACATTGGATCTCCTCCACATATGTTAAGGTTTGGACGGAGAGTTATCTTCCATTATGTTTATGTCGAACTTTATTGGAAAATTTATTTAATGCGAGTTTTGCTGAAAAGCGTTGTTTATATTGTATTACAACAAAAAGGGGGTTTTCGGAATTTTGACATTTTACTCATGATTTTTCTTTACGCACTTTGATTTTGGAAGCGAAAGGTTTGGCACCATTTTGTTGATTTGAGGCTATTGAGCCATAGAGTTTTACAGAGTTTTGTTTTACGACATTTTGTTGTGTGTGAGTGCAATTGTGTGATGTGCATACTTTAGTTATTATGTGTGTTGATTGTGGATTATATTGGGCATTTTGTCTCATGCGGGTGTTGTTGAGAAATATTATTTTATGCCGTAAGACGACCCAAAAGGGACGGTTTTTAGAACTTTGGTGTCGCATAATTTATCTTTTAAAGATTTGTGGTAGCACATTTCATGCAACTTGTTCAGTGTACAGATTGATTTATACGTGGCATGAGTAATGCATGAAAGAACATTCTGATAGTATTTCATAACGATTTGCTTTATGTGCTTTCGTTTAATTGATTATTTTATTATCATTTCACGCAAATGCATTATATTGATCTAGGGGTATGCATAACTTGGTAGCCACTAATCCTCGACACTTTGAAAAATAAATCGTGTGTTTTAATAAGATAGTGCATAAATGGAGGTCATTTGGTCGAAATATGTTTTAGGATTATGGGGCTTATTGTGACAACTGTCAAATTTACACCTCAGGTTAGAACTACACTGGATACCTCATTTTCTCATGACATAGTTCACACAGTGCAATTTTAGCAGCAAACACGGTACGATAGGAAAATTCGAGAAATTTTGCCTAAGAAATCCTTGAATTAGGAAAATTATCCATAAATCTCATAAAATACCAATTTATCCTACATTTATACTACAAATATTTATGTAGTTGATAATTTATGTATTTCAATCATATTATATATAAATACTTTATTTTATATATAATTACTTTGTATTTTAATTATTAAGAAAATATTTGTATTTTAAATTTTAATCAAAAAGACAAGATTTGACAATTTATTTTTATCACACCACACCCCCCACACCTTGAGAAACCGCCTCCCCCCCCTCTCTCTCTCTCTCAAATTCCATAAAATAAACACTTCACTTCACAATTTTGAATCATTCTCTCATCTCACTCTCTTACTAGCCATCACTTTTTCTCTCCCCATCTTCAAATCTTCAAGTGTTTATCTTCAAATCTTCATATCATCATCCCAACTCCAGCCCCTAAATCACATTTTTTTCAAGAGTTCAAGATAATCAAAGGTAAAAACAAGTGTGTTGGGTGAAATCCACACACACTCTTTTAAATCTTTTTCAACTTCCTTGCATTTTATGAATGTTCTTCATCTTTTCTACACTTTCTTCATGTTTTTAAAAACCATCTTTCATATGTCTTAATGTTTGTAGATTTACCATCATAACATCTTTTTGTTAGTAAAAGATGGTGAATCCAAAATCAAACCAATGTTAAGACCAAAGATGAACATTTTGAACACATGCATGTAGTTTTCTTGAGAAATCCATCATCTTTTATTCAAGAATTTTATGAGTAAGTCTTTGAAATCCACTAAAAACATACTTAAACAAACATGCATGAGCTAAAGATGCACAATTTTAAGTTGCATGTTGATGTTCTTGGCAAGAACATCAACCTTTTCCCAAAATGAGTCTTTTACAAGAATTTATAAAAGTTGAGTTGATAGGTAACATGCATGCATTTTAAATGGATCAAAAATGTGTTTTAGAACTGAAAATAAATGTATGGAAGAGGGTCAAATCGGATTTTGCATGCAAAGGAATAAGAATATTGGTTAAAAAGATCATATGGGAGCACATGCACAAGGTGTGGTTTTGACAGCTTGCTGTCAGATTCCACACCTCACTTCAAAGGGTCATATCTCACTCAATATAACTCCAAATTGAGTAATTCTTTTTCTGGAAATCATTTTTATGTGTTAAGATTCAAACCCAAGTAGTTTCATTAAAAAACTCACAGATTTCATCTACCAAACAGTCCTCACAAAATCAGTACATAAACAGCAACATTTTCTGTCGGGTTTTACGTCGTATATTATTTCATGTACTTAGACTCTTCCAAAAATTATGAAACTTATGCCAAAAGTTTCCTAACTCATTGAACTACCTGGACATAAAATTTCATGACCAAATTATACCTGGAAGTTACCCAAAGTTGGACACAAAGTGACATCAAATTATGGACAGCAAAGGACAAATTCTTATTATTATTAAGGACTAACTTCAAATCCCATTTCATCATTTTATGATGAAATAGTGGAATATATATGTATATCTTATACTTACATTTTATTTATGCACATTATTTATTCTTTATCCCTTTTCATCATTTTTGATGAAATTGTGGAATATACATATATATAATATATTTATATATGTTTTTGCATTTTATATATTCTTGATCCCATTTCATCATTTTATGATGAAATCGTGGAATATAAATATATACTATACCTATATATTTATGCACTTAAATATTGTCTTTACATTCAAAACCCTTCAAATCTTATCGTTCTTACGATAAAATTTCGGTTTATACATATATATGTACTATATATGTTTATGTTCTTTAAAACCCTTTTCGTTACTTAATGTGACGAAATTGCGGAAACTTTAATCCAACAAGAACAATGTATACGTTTATTACGTTATAATATTAAAACACAACAAGGCATTTTATGACGATTTGGATAGTTAGTACCGAACCTTCGAGATTGAAAACTCACTAGTGACCTTACGTTCATAGGTTTGAAGTAGGATCATCTCGGAGTACTTGTGGGAGATTCCCGGATTCTATCGCTTATCATGTGAGTTCACAGCCCCTTTTTCAATGTTTTACATATTTGGGGTGAAAAGCATGTCGTTACTACAATTATTTTACGCACCGATTCTATTACGCATCGATTTCACTGTTTATTTAAAATACTGAATATTTTATCCGTATACTTATGCGCTATGGTATGTATGCTTATGTTAGTTGATTCTGAGTTTTGCTATTAAGTCCCCGGTGATTTTACATTACCCATTAGCTCATTTTGCGAGCCGCTTGATATATTATGGATAACGTTAAATGGTTTTACCCATGTGGAATGATACCCACCGCTGAGGTAGAACTGAATATATGTCTAAATGGTCTTACTAATGTGGAATGATACCCACCGCTGAGGTAGGACTGAATATAACGTTAAATGGTTTTACCCATGTGGAATGATACCCACCGCTGAGGTAGAACCGAACATGTGTCTAAATGGTCTTACCCATGTGGAATGATACCCACCGCTGAGGTAGGACTGAACATGTGTCTAATTGGTCTTACCCATGTGGAATGATACCCACCGCTGAGGTAGGACGTACGGGGCGTGATACAGTCAGTAGGTTTGGGTAGTGGCTCATTACTTTAACATGTAATTGCATACAATACTGTAACTTGCGCATGCTGACAAATGAATTCTTTATCCACTTGTGCGGATTTAAAACTATTTTACGACCGGTTGTTTTATCCATTTGTACGGATTTCAACTGCTTTGATTTATCCACTTATGAGGATTTAAATCACTTTACAAAATCCACTTGTGCGGATTTAAACTATTTTGATTATTCCTTGTGCGGATTTAAACTATTTTGACTTACCCACTTGTGCGGATTAAAACTGTTTTCTATAACCGGTTGACTTATCCACTTGTGTGGTTTATAAACTATTTCGATGACAAACCGTGTTGTACTCATTAAACCTGTGATCTCACCAACTATTTTATAGTTGACTCTCTCATTTACATGCTTTTCAGGAAATAGCAAGTAGGGGTGAGCAAAACCCGCCCAACCCGAATTACCCGACCCGAGTTTTGGACGAAAATCCCCAACCCGAAAATCCGATTACCCGAAGTCCGATCCCCGATTTTATTTTCGGGTTAGTTGGATCGAGTTGGGTTCAAGGTATGCCCCCCGATCCGACCCGAAATATCCGAATTCCAATTAAATTTAATTTTTTAAATAAAAAAAATATATATATATACCTTAAACCCTTATTCCCAAATCGTATTCTAATTTCTAAATCAAATATCAAATTGCCCTAACTTTTGACGCTCAACGAGTGACGACGGGAACCACGACAGTGACGACGCAAGCGACGACGGGAACCACCACGGGCCACGGCTGCACCGCTGCACGACACCACCAGTCCACGACGGCACCACCACCACGGCACCACCCATTGCTCACTTGCTCGGCCGAAGATTTGGACATTTGGTACTTTTCAAGTTTTCTATCTTTCTTCATCTCTGTTTGGCTAGTTGGGTTAATGGATTTGCTACTTGAACTCTTGAAGTCTTCAATAGTTGAATTGAATTTATAAGTGTTTAATGGCTTAATGGCTTTTCTTCATCTGTTTAATGGCTTAATGGCTTTTCTTCACCAAATTATCCCAACCCGAATGCCCGACCGACCCGACCCCGAACCCCGTTTGCCCCGAACCCGATTATCCGACTTGCACTTCGGTCGGTTTTCGGGTGGCCTCCCCCCACCCCGATATCCGATCGGGTTCGGTGTTTTCGGCCCAGACCCGCCCGACCCGACCATTTGCGCACCCCTAATAGCAAGTAAGATTGGAACCTTAGAAGGCACCTCAAGTAGCTGCATTCATCACGACTTTCCTTATCATGTCAAATTATGTTTTGGACAAATTTTATATTTTTGGAACAAGATGTATCTTTTGTAAACTTTTTATGCTATGACGATTGTGTGTTGTCTTCTACCTTACGCAATGAAATATTTAGCTGTGACATCCCGTATTTCCGCTTTAGCGGGGTGTGACACTTATGCACGGTTTACGAAACGGTACATTTTGAAAATACGAATGTGTGAGTCGTTAGACCTTGGTCAATTTTGGCTTGATGAACATTTTGGAAATTGTAAACCTTTCTGGTTTTGGAGAAAAGGTGTATTTTGAGTATTTGGATTAGTAAAGTTTAAGCATTGACATTTTAACGATTTATATTACAAGTGTAAAACGCTTGGTGTAAATGCCCCGTGATGGGGATTTTGGACAACTATTTATCTTAACCTGGAGTGAGTGGAATTGTTTAAGTTTTTGGAACATTAATGCGCATTGTTTGTATGATTCAAAATTTGAAGTCGGTTTAAACCCTTTTTGGTGTCAACCAATTACAAGCACTTACTATTTTCCTAAGTTTTGAGAAAGTGCATTAATGTGTGCGAGTCTTGTCAAAAAGGTTTTACTCATATGTCATTATATGACTAAGTGAGAAAACTTTGAAATTTGATTTACAGGATTTCATCTTTTGAAATTTCGTATGAACTATCTGATGCATGTTATTTCATTTCAAGAAAACTACTAGGAGAGTGTTACCAGTTTGCATGCATATTATGATTTGAGATTCCGTCACAATATTTTAGCTGATATCTTCAAAGAATGAAAGGATGTTGTTATTTTGGCTTTAAACTTGGAACCGCCGCAAAACATTTTGTGCCCAAAGTGTATTTATGAATCGTTTCATCGTTTTGTGAAATAAACTGACGCATGCAAACTTTGTTGGTGAACTTTGTTCCATGTCATTTTATGGTCAAAAAGGAATTTTTGGAGTCGGATGTCGTTTAAACTTCTTTTGAAGTAAGAACAAACCTTTTTGTTGCACACTATTTAAAGTAGGAAATTACTTTACGTGGATAACATAAATAAATCCATGCTAGGACCATAGCGGTTCATTTCAAAGAAGTTGTTTAGCATGCTTTTGCATTTTGCTAATAACTTAAATTACGATGAAATAGTTTTCAATATTATTTTCATATGTGGGACGAGTGTGTCCATTTTTGCACAACTATCGAGTAGATAGTAGTAGATTTTGTGCGTACAATTAAATTGATATGAAAACCGCCGTGTTGAAAATTTCTACAAAAGTTTTCGATTGGCATATTCGTTAAGTATTTCACTTGAAAACCTTGAACTCATTAGAACCTTGGAAAGGTTAAGTAACCCCGGTTAAGAGAAAGTGTGTGTAGAACTTCGACAGTGGAAGGTTGGGTATTCCGACGCGTGATGGTACCGCAGGCCAAGTAATATCGTTTGCAGAGTCAGCGTACTTTCGTAACTGAAGGGTTAGTCATGCGGTATCTTTTATTAATATTGGTGGTAACCGTTCTTGTCGGCAACTTTGTTTTGGGTCTTGGTCAATTTTCGCATAAAGGACGTATAGGACCCTATGGACACCATATTGATAACCTTGGTTTTTGTGGGAATGCTTGACGAATGGAACTCGTGTGTGGAGGTCTGTTGGGGTTCAAAGCTTGGTGGTATGACTAGGTGTCAACCTTTTGGTTTTGAGGTTAAGAACTGTTAGAGTATTTGGAGGGTTGTAGTCCAACTTTAAAGGAATAGTGGTAACGGTTGTAGTGATCTTAAGCAGTCTAATTGTGATAAGTAGATTTAGTGGGATGACCTTCCTTGTGCGGTAAAAGAATCTGTCGATTGGATGATTGGTAATTAGGCGTATTTTTGGAGTTACGTAATCGATGGGTCAGTGACGACCGTAGGTGTTGGAGTCTAATGGAACTCGTTAGGAGTAAGTGCCAATTCAGCAGCGGGAATATTTGGAAATTGGAGGATTTGGTTGGTTTCAGTAGTGATCGAACCTTGGGCAATTCGGAGAAAAGGTTTAGGAGTGTGTGAACATGGATTGATTTAGAGTCGGGATCCGCCGTTGGGGAATTATGGAACACCTAAGGTTGGGAGACAACCGAAGTCGACTGGTTGGGAGTTACTCCAGTATATAGGGCGTTCACCCGGATATGAGTATAATGTACCTAAGTGGACATTGTTGGTAAGGGTTCACATGAAGTTTGTCATAGCAGTTCTGCGTGGAAGAATTTGGATTTCAGTTGGAGGCTAATGGAACATGGAAAGTGTTGAGTTAGATAGCCTTTGATTGTAAAGAATCTAGATTTCGAGGACGAAATCATTCTAAGGTTGGGAGGATTGTAACACCCCAAAATTTTAGAAATCTGATTTTGGACTTGCGAACGTCTGCCTAGGCGCTAGGCCGGACGTCCGTGTCAATGCGGAAGTCCGGGGATCTTCCACGAAAGCAGCAGAGGAAAGTTGGGGGTGTCGGTCAGGTCGAGGCCGGACGTCCGCTTGATGCACCAGCCGGACGTCCGCATGACGTCTGATGGATTTTGTACCCTTTTAGCCATAAAACCTTATCACTTCACTCCTACTTTATTTCAAAACCACAACTCAGCTCTCTCTCTCTAAACCGATTTCTTCCCCAAGAAAACCTCAAACCCTTCCTCCTCTTCTTCATCTTCTCCACTCAAACCAAACCCATTTCCACCATTGTTGAAGATATGGAAGCTTGAAGCTTTTGTGGGAGACTAGGAGCTTTTGCTTTGAAGATTCAAGTGATGAAGGTAATCTCACTCTCTCTACCAAAAGCTAGGTTGTTGTTGTTTTCACCTCCTCTTCCATTTTGGGTATTAGTGGTGTGATTTTGGTTATGCTTGGTTAAGGTAATCTTCTCCTCCTTCACCTATGAAAATTAGGGTTTTGGTATAAATTGAGATCTTGATGTAAAATGTTTGGGGAATGATTCTACATGGTTGGATCTGGATATTAATGGTTGGAAACTTATGGATCTAGGTTTTTGGAAGATTTTGCTTGAGGATTCATGTTTCATCAAAGGAGCTTACGTTTGGAGAAAATCTAGATTTAGTCTAAATCTAGCAAGGTGAGTTTAAGTTAATTTGTGAAAACGTTGTACATGCCAAAAATGTTATTTTCCAAGTATTTGTGTGTTTTACTTAAAATTATCAATTGTTGAGTTATTTGGTAAGTTTGACCCTTTTGAAGTGTTTACCTTTATAAAGTTTGTAAAACACCCATATTTAGGATTTTTGGATATTTTAATGTGTAGAAATCATAAATATGTTATTAAATGATTTATTGCTCAAATGGAGTTTATTCAATGGTTTAATCATATTGGTGTAACTGATTTTATATACCATTTGGGAAAATGCACATTTTAGTGTCATGAGTCATTTTGAGATTTATAAGGGTATGAGTCTATTTGGGGAAAACCTTTGTTCTATCCTATGACGAGTTTTGGGTTAATGATGATTTTGTGATATATGTTTACCTAAGCGATGCCTAAATGCATTTTATATTTTGAGGACCGTTAATTATTGGTCTAGTGAGTTTTGAGCATTTTGCTCGGTTTTGACTTTTAATGAGTCTTTGGGGACATCTTGTCCGATTTTGATGGCTCAATGTGGAGTCCTATTGATGGTTTGCATTTATTACAACTTATTGCATTTTATTGCATATTATTAATATTTACATGCTGGTGTGCTTTAGTCATTCCGGGATAGACATGTAATTGTAGACTGTGTTACATTGGATCCATAGAAACGTAAGTCAGTCTTTATTTGATGGTCTACTAGGCGTTGCGGGATTTAACCGGGCCCCATGTTTTATGATCTTTACTTTTCAAGGGTACACTAGGAGGACTGAGTTCGGTTGAGCTATCATGATTGATGGGCGTTTATGACCTTCTCCATGTCGGGGCAATGCCATGGTTTTAACCCCGCTTGTGCCGAGCCTTTGGTGGTATTCATGTTAATATTCCGCTAAGGTCAGCTGTCTCTTTGGGTGTGTCTTGAAAGGAGTCGTAGGGACACTTGGGCTTTCATGTCGTGAAGTGTCATACGATTAACGTTGTATGAGTGACATACTTTTGTGTTCCTCCACTATTAATGGATATGGGTCTCCCCCGTCGTCGGCCAATATTACTTTGGATATTATAATGTCCTTGTTTTATTATCGTTGGTCTTGTGCGATTGACTGCAATTGATGACTTTAATATTGGATTTCCCTCCATGTATATTAAAGTTTGAATGAAGCAGGTCATTTCCATATTTATGGTATTTGGACTTCATTACATTTTACATTCGTGTGAGTATTGGTTCGTATCATGTTTTTGGTGAAGCATTATATTTATATGGATTGTTCTTCCATGATTTATGGGTTGAGTATTATGTCACCATCCGTATTTGGAGGTTTTGCATAATATAGATTTATTCACGTTTTGAGAGAGTTTGGATTGGAATTCATTTTGGAAAACGCTATATACATTTTGGGAACTTTTCTCATAGATTTTGTGTGCATTGGAAAATGAGTCGTTTACATTCTTATCATAAACTCTTTTGGAAATCATGATCTAAGTTGCAAACTTTCGTTCAACAAATTATTTAAATCATGTTATAAACTCTTGAACTCACTAGACGTTAGCCTAACCTTTTTATTTGTCAGCATGTGCAACAGGTTCAGGTTGGGAGTAGTCCTAGTGATACTACGAAAGGTCGAGTGCTAGTAGTGTGCTCGAGAAGTGAATTGGTTAAGAAGTCTTCCGCATTCATCTTTCGGATGAGCACTTTGTACTTGGGTTAAGTAACACCCGATGTGAATTTAGTCTTTGTAATGAGACTTGAGTTATAAATGGTTTGAGGTTAATCATAGATTTTAATTTGAGGTATTTCCCGTATTGGCTTATAGGAAGAAATTCTATTATTTTGGATGTATTATCAAAATTTTTATTTAGTTGTTCTTTCCCAATTCGAGGGTGTTACAGTTTTGACGTCACAGTTTCGAATACTGATCATTTCTGCGATTAAACGGTTGGAATAACTGCGAATGGACTCTCCAGCTTTTTGAGTGATGTAATACAAGTCACTGGTCTACTTCTCCATCTTGCGACTGCTGGCGAACTGTTGTGAAAACTGGTTGACCAACTCAGCAAAATTGCCGATGCACTTGGGTTTGAGGTTAATCAACCATTGGAGAGCATCTCCTGTACGGGTCGCACCAAAACCTTTGCACATGCAGACTTCCTGGTACTGATGCGGGATTGACGCGGTCCACATCAATTGTTTGTATTGAGTGATGTGTTCTGTCGGGTCGGTTATTCCCGAATACTTGGGCGTGAAAGTTGGAATACTGTACTTTTTTGGGATGTCGACAGTTGCGATTTCGTCCACAAAAGGGGACGCTTGAAATCCAGAGCGGGGCTCGACATCGACAGGGACGGCAGTAGCAGGTAATTTGGATAACAGTGATAACATCTTTTCATTTTGGTCTTCCAGAAATTTCAGGCCTATGGCGGCCGGATCGTCCTGACTGGATCCTTAATTCGTCGTAGGGACAGATCCAACGTTCGTCTGGAAGCCATTATGGTGCGTCGAGTCAGCAACATCTCCTTGAGGTGGAAAAGTGAACGTCGGCTGGGGCATCATCGGGATGTTCATCGTTGGAATCGGAACTAAGGGAGTCTGAAACGGGATCGTGTGAAATGTCGCCGATGACATGGTATTAGGACCAAAATGTCCTAATTATATGATAGTTTTGTAAAGGGTTTATATTTGTAATATGGGCTTGGGCTTATGTGTGTAACAAGTGAGATGTGGGGAGTATATAAGGGACTTGTGTTTGTAATTGTAGTAAGAGAGATCATTCACAATGTTGATTGATGGTGTGAGCGTGTGATCTAGAGAGAGAAACATTCTCTCTCTAGGTAGTTGTATTAGTTTCCATATGAATAATACACAAATCTCTTATTATCTCATCTTGTTACTATCATCTTGATTACTTGAATTGTTGATTGACTATGGGAGTAACACATGGGTATTGTTTGATTTTGAAACGGAATCGGCTGAAATGTTGTCGACGACATAGACATCGTTTGATTCTAAAACAACGGCGGTGGTCGAAGGTGCTGTGGCGGATATCGTCCCTGAGGGGGAACTCCAGAGAATGGTCTTGGGCCATCTTGTTGACCGAAGGCATTCCCAACATTTTGATTCAGACCACCTTGTGAATTGGAAAAGTTTCCTGAATTCTGGACCGAGATTCCTTGAGGACCGTGGAAGCCTCCTGGATTCTGGAGCGGACTATTCTGATACCCAAAAACGTTTTCTTGATTCTGATTTTGGTTCAGACCGTTTTGATGTCCGAAGAAGTTTCCTTGGCACGGCATATCCTGAAAAACAGAGAGAGCGCAAGAAACGGTTAGTAGGACGTACGCTTTGTCGAAGATTTTCTCTAGATAGGGCCCTACGGTGGGCGCCAAACTGTTAATGCCAAAAATCACCCAAAGGGTAACTTAAGGTCGATGTGGAGCTTTAACAACTAAAGATAGAATCACGCGACAAATCGTACGACAGATAACAAAGATAAAATGGAGACAAGAGAATTTGGTAACGCGGAAAACCCCGTTCAGGGTAAAAACCGCCGTCGACTATAGAAGTCGACGGTGCACTATGGTCGTTAAATAGGGACGACGTCCTTTAGTAACACGTGTCATGAGAACAATAGATTAGAATTACAAGAGAAATAGACTTAATTGTAAAATATTATCGTGCGTCGTGTGAAATAATGATTCGTCGTGCATTTCTGCGAATGATCGTTCGAATTCTTCGAGAATGCTTCTTGGTGAGTTCTTGAGAATCGGTTGTTTATTGAAAAGAATTCGTTGTATATCTCTAGAAATCAGATGTCCTTGAATGTGTCTTCAGTCTTGGATTATATAGGCTTTGGCGTTATTAATGGCCTTCATAAATGTAAAAAACGGTCTTGGTCATTGAATACGCTTGATTACGATCTTCAGTTATGACCATTGTCCTTTATGATTCTTGAACTGCATTAAATAGTCATAAGAGAAACACTTGTCGACCGTTAGTGTTTGGGCAAAATTTCACAGGTCTCGACCACGACCAGAAAAGGTAAGACACATGTTATGAACTATATCTTGTATTAAGATAAGGCCCCGACAAAGACCCAAAAAAACCTCTGTCGTCCCTCCTAAAAGGTAAGTCGAGAGTTCCTCACAACACTCGACCTCGACGTCGCCCGTTCCGCACGACCGTCGCACAAGACCGTACGACCTTGACTAATTCAATATACGACTGTTACGTTTGTTCAATGATTAATGCAGGAGTCAAAGTCATTAATGGGCAACGGTCATAACTGACGAAGAGCAATTATGAAGAGTTACAACTGGCGACCGTTATGGCTGTTATCGAAGCAATCAATGAGCTAATCAAAGCACCCGAAGGTTATAAAAGATGTTAAACTTCAGTTCCAGGGACCGAACATCGAACAATAGAAGATAAGCATCCCAGCTCAAAAGAACACTACAAGAAAAGAACTCTCACTCGAAGAATCGCTCCCGACGCACGACTTTCACTCTCGATCAACAGTTTACACATTGTTTTCACACACGACGCACACTATTTTTACATTTCAAACACTTGTACTTTACATTTCGAAGTCTTTCCCTTCATTTTTATTGTAATCTCTGTACGATCGACACCCGGAACACCAAGGACATCATCCCTGATTGGCGACCATAGTGCAGCGACGACATCCACTGTCGTCCGCATATTTTTACTCGTTGAGGTTTTTCCTGCATCATCAAATCCTCTGTCTCATTTACATTTTTGTCTTTGTCGCACGATTCGTTTCTTTAGTTGTTAAAGTCCACATCGACCTTAAGTTGTCCCTTTGGTGCGATTTTTGGCATTAACAGTTTGGCGCCATCCGTGGGACCTCATCTAGAGAAAATCTTCGACAAACGTGCGTTTTACTAACGGTTTCTTGGAGTTTTTTTTTCTGTTTCAGGAAAATGGCAGCCCCTGGAAATCAGCAGCATGTCATTGCCCAGATGTACCAGGAGCTCGAAGTCGCTCGAAATCAAATCAACGCCATGGCAGAGGAAAGCCGTAGAGCAGCTGAGGAGAACGCACGACTAAGGAATCCCTCTGGACCTCAGAATGGTCCTAGGCCATTCGTTCAGAATCCAGGCCAAGGATCGTTCGGTCAGAATGGTCCTCGACCATTCGCGCATAATCCAGGTCCAGGATTAGGTCCGTTCGCTCAGACCCAGCATCTAGGTCCGTTCATGCAGAACCAGCAGCCGGGACCGTTCAACCCCAACCCCCAGTTCGGGACGGTTCCTCCTTAGCATATGAGGCCACCACCCATGCAGAATGGATCGCAACCATTTCAGAATGGGTCGCAGCCGTTTCAGAATGGGTCGCAGCCGTTTCAGAATGGATCGCAACCGTATTTTGTTCCTTTCAATGGAGACGCCAATGGCTCGTCGCATGGTAATGGCACCATTTCAGGAATCAATCCGCAAGAAGGGGCAAATCTCGACCCCAATGACCCCGTCGCCCAGCGATTGAAAATGCTAGAAGATCAGAACGAGCGCGTCCTATCTTTGCTCGCCAAGCTACCTGGGGCAGCCGTGCCCGTTGATGTCGAACCTCGATCAGAATTTCAGGCGTCACCCTTCATCGATGAGATCGCGACTGTCGAGGTCCCGAAGAAGTATAACGTCCCCGCCTTCACGCCCAAGTAATCGGGAGTGACCGATCCAACAGAGCACGTCGCGCAGTATAAGCAGCTCATGTGTACGATCTCGATCCCACACATGTATCAGGAGGTCTGTATGTGCAAAATCTTCGGTGCAACTCTCACCGGTCCTGCTCTCCAATGGTTAATCAATCTCAAACCCAAGTCCATCGGGTCGTTCGCTGAATTGGTCAACCAATTCTCCCAGCAATTCGCCAGCAGTCGCAAGATGGAGAAGCAAACCAGTAACCTGTATTACGTCGTGCAAAAGTCCAGTGAGTCTATCCGCAGTTGTTTCAATCGATTCAATGCGGAGATGATCAGCATTCGCAATTGTGACGTCAAGACTTCAATTGAAGCTTATAAGCGTGGTCTGGACGACAGCTCAGGTTTATACACTGACCTGACCAAGTATCCTCCGGAGAATTTTGAAGACGTCCGAGCTCGAACCCTAGCGTACATGAGAGTAGAGGATGACGCTGCCTTTCGTCGCAAGCATACCGACGATAAAAGGTCGTTAGGTGTAAGGAAGCCAGAGTTCAAGACGAAAGTTATTTCCAGAATAGAGCCCGCGCGTCATATCTCGAACGTCCGATTCAAGACGAAAGCAGAGGCTAAGACCGTATCATGTCCCGAAAGGAAATCTCAAAGATATCATCGATGTCGTCGTTACTCCAACTAGCGACCATCGACCGTCAACCCCCGAGCATGCGAAAGTCGTCAATTGTATCACCGGTGGTTCTGACGTATGTGGTCTGACGTACTCCGCAGCCAAACGTCACGCCAGTCAAGCACCTGACGATCGGCCTGTTCCGCGTTCATCAAGGCCTAAAGAAGATCTGGAGTTGGAAGCTATGAAGATCGTATTTGACCAAGAAGACCTCGGTCACTCGTACCAGAAACATCATGACGGGTTGATCATTCAACTCACGGTTGGTAATTGTTTAACTCGCCGAGTCTTGATCGATGGGGGCAGTTCAGCGGACGTCATTTTCTTTGACACCATCAAGGCCATGGGAATCGATCGTTCGGAAATCACCCGACGTTCGACAACTTTGGTCGGTTTCAATGGAGTAGCGATGAGCACCTATGGAGATATCATCTTGCCAGTCTACGCCGGAGGAATCAACAAGCAGACCAAGTTCAGCGTCATCGACTGTGCGTCGGCCTATAACATCATCTTAGGCCGACCATGGATCCATGAGATGAAGGACGTCCCCTCGACGTATCATCAGACCCTGAAGTTCCCCACGCGATGGGGAATCCAAGAAATCAAGAGTGAGCCAAAAGTTGCTCGTGATTGCTATAAATCCACTCTAAAGCCGCAAAAGTAAACCGTCTAGCAGACACAACACGACCAAAAGGTCTCGACAGGTTCGTCCTCCTATCCTTAAAGACAAACTCATGCCTTTTCTACAGGAGTATGCCGACTATCTTGCCTTGTCGCACGAAAACACAGTCGACGCAAACATAGATGGTATTTTCCAAGATCCCTGTGTCGATTTGTCATTTAAAACCTATTTTCCTCCTGAAAGGAATAGGATAATAAATGACAGGGGGCAAATACCCCGACAAATAAAAGAAATAATCTGAGAAGGCACATATCCTAATTTCTTCTCTCTTCCTTCATACGATTTCTCATCACAAACAATTACTGACTTAAGCGTCGGAGGGTCGTTGGCTAGTCAACGACCAACCTCTAATATTATTTTATCGCAGAAACACACGACAGTAATCACTAAGTCTACTATGTGACTTTAAATTCGCAAGGTCGCCCGACATAGACGATCACGTCTACGACTTGATCACTCTTCTGCAGGGACACACGATTCAAGCTCGTCGCACGACTTAGTCGTATGATCGCAAAGTCTACACGACTTTTTCATTCTAAGTTTCTTAAACTTAGAAAAATTTCATACTCTGAATGAATGCTTTGATCGCATGTGCTTACGTTTGTATACACGATTTAAAAGTCTCGCGTGCTAGTTATTGTGATACAATGATGCCTAAGTCGCACGATTTCTTGGTTATTTTTCGCTCAGTAAATTCTACAATTGACATTATGTTTGTTCATGAAATATGCAAAGTATAAATTCAAAAGAAGCCCAAGTTTCATTCAGTAAATAAACTGTTATTTACATCAAGGAATTCGACCACAAACGGCCGATCGGTAAAAACAAAAGCAAGGAAAGATTAAAAGTTTCCTAGGGCTTAGGAGAATCATCCGCCTCCATCGCGCAACTAACGGTCTTTAATTCGTGCACATCGTCATAAAGCTGAATGGCCAACTCATCGGCACGCGCCAAGGCCGATCTCTCCCTTTCCAAAGCCACTCCCTCCCTTTCTAACGCTGCATCTTCTCTTTCAAGGGCAGACGCCACCAGATCTTCGACTCTCGACATCTCAGCGTATAGCGCCAAAGAAGACTGGAATGTCTGTAAAAAGTAGGAAGTTCGTTAAATATCCAACGACGACAGCGACAAATGAACCAAGTCTTGAAAGAAAGACTTACCGAGAACGCCAAACCGGCGACCTGAGATCCCGCTTTCCTGATCGGAGCTCTCTGAAAACGTTCCTTAAAAGATGGGAGCAAATATTTCCCCAAGTGAGGAAACAACGTCGTCCCGTCTAGGACACTATCCGCCATAAAGTTGGACGGTAACGTAAAGTTAACCGTCGTAACATCGGCCGACGACCCCTCGCCCTTGTCGGCAGACGATGGGGTCGACACCTTAGACACCGGTTTCGTCAATGTCGCCGGAGGCGCCGAACTTGCCGGTGTCGCGTCCATCGCACCGCGAAGGATGGATGACGCCTTCGCCTTCTTAGGCGTGACAACTCTCGATGAGTCATCAGCCCTTGAAGACGGTTCCCTTAGGACTGTCTTCCTGGTTTTCTTTGGAATCTTTGACCCAGCTGTCGAGACATTCTCTCTTTCGCCTCGAAGGGCAAGCATAATCTGCACCCCTCTCTTCCTGGATACCGATTTCCTCTCAGTCGGCACTAGTAAGGAAATACATGAAGCATTAGACAGACAAAATAAACGGCGAAAACCAAAACCATAGTACGCTTACCAGCCATCTCTTCCTGTTTGTCCACTTTTTCTTCAGAGTTTCCAGTTTTCACCACGTCCTCGTTCGCGACCGCCGGTTGTCCTACGAAGAAAGATCGATCATTGATCCCTAGACTCAAGAATCTGTCAAACTTGGCTTGGGAATCCTCGTTAGGCTTCACGACATCGAACTGGATCTCTGAAGGCGATAAAAGAAGAAGGTTAAGTGGAGATCATAAAAACTACACAATGACAAATATTCAGAACAACGAACATACCCGTCTTATTCCAATCTGGACGAATCCAGCTGCTATCAGAATCGAGTGAGTCAGTACGGACAAATACGTACCTAGATTTTCACCCACGATCGTTGACCCCGGTTCTCAAAACCAGAGTACGATCACCCTTATACTTGGAATAAGGACTATAACGCCAGTTCTTATCCCTTCTGACTTGGTAAGCCAACAAAAAATCATTCATGATCATAGGTGATTCCCACTTTGCGGATACTCGCTCAACAACTTGGAAAATTCGCCAGAGTTGGGGCATTAATTGTCCTGGCGACAAGTTGAAATCATGCATAAAAGCCTTGGATAAAGCTGAAAATGGCCATTCAAACCCTATTTTGAAAGGATACTCATATAGTACAAAGTATCCTTCAGGACAACTCTCAGGACGTGTACTCCCTGGATATATCAGTTCTATCTCTGCAGGAATTTTCGCTAAATACCTAAAGGTATTTAAGTCTTCCTGACTCGTGATAGAACTCTTTGGTTCAGACGACATTGTTTGTCAGAGAAAAGAGAGGAGCAATGAAGATGAAGGTGAGAAAGTAATGCCTTATATAGGCACTCTAAGCCTTGAATCGCTATAGTCTCACAAATTTGGAAGGGATTTGAAGAAGAACAACAAGAATATCAAGAGGAGATCTTTGCTTAAAACTCTCTGAGATCGTAAACAAGAAAAGATCCATCGTAATCTTTATTTATGCAGTTGATCATGTCAGGTCGAGTCCCTTGATGATCACCGCGTGCCCTCGTCCCTTCGTATGACCACATGGATCGTCGACACCTGTCAAAGACAGCTGGTAAGCACAACCGTGCGTCGGCATGACGTCACAACCTTATCCTCTCTTCGATTTCCCTCTCTAGTTTGAATTGAATCAATTCAGTTCCAAAACGACCAAGGTAATTTTCGACACAAGACCCTGAGCACCCGCCAAGCAAAATTTCAAATTCGAATTTGCCATCCTACTTTCAAATTTTGGGGGCAAACTGTTTGGGCAAAATTTCACAGGTCTCGACCACGACCAGAAAAGGTAAGACACATGTTATGAACTATATCTTGTATTAAGATAAGGCCCCGACAAAGACCCAAAAAACCTCCGTCGTCCCTCCTAAAAGGTAAGTCGAGAGTTCCTCACGACACTCGACCTCGACGTCGCCCATTTCGCACGACTGTCGCACAAGACCGTACGACCTTGACTAATTCAATATTCGACTGTTATGTTTGTTCAATGATTAATGCAGGAGTCAAAGTCATTAATGGGCAACGGTCATAACCGACGAAGAGCAATTATGAAGAGTTACAACTGGCGACCGTTATGGCTGTTATCGAAGCAATCAATGAGCTAATCAAAGCACCCGAAGGTTATAAAAGATCAAGTTAAACTTCAGTTCCAGGGACCAAACATCGAACAATAGAAGATAAGCATCCCAGCTCAGAAGAACACTACAAGCAAAGAACTCTCACTCGAAGAATCGCTCCCGACGTACGACTTTCACTCTCGACCAACAGTTTACACATTGTTTTCACACACGACGCACACTATTTTTACATTTCAAACACTTGTACTTTACATTTCAAAGTCTTTCCCTTCATTTGTATTGTAATCTCTGTACGATTGACACCCGGAACACCAAGGACATCGCCCCTGATTGGCGACCATAGTGCAGCGACGACATCCACTGTCGTCCGCAGGTTTTTTCCTCGTTGAGGTTTTTCCTGCGTCATCAAATCCTCTGTCTCATTTACATTTTTGTCTTTGTCACACGCCTTTGTCGAACGATTCCTTTCTTTAGTTGTTAAAGTCCACATCGACCTTAAGTTGTCCCTTTGGTGCGATTTTTGGCATTAACAGTTAGTAAGTTAGTGTCAAGGATAATCGTACGATGGTCGCACATTTTGGTGGACACTTCGATCGTACGACAAACCTTACTGGCGACGATTAAAGATACATTCGTGCATAATTTAAGAGACCTTATCTTAATACAAGACTTGTCAAGCAAAACAAGTCCTTTGTTTTCCTTTGTTGGTCGTGAGGTGTGATTTTTTTACCCAAACAACGTGTTTGGGTAAAAATCCACACCTCACGACCGACGATGAAAAATATATATGACATTTATGTAAGACCATTCTTTTATTAAGATAAGGTCCTGCAGGTTATTTGCTATCGAATATTTGGTCGTACATTTCTACGATGGTCGTAAGTTTCATACGACCGACGTCCAGGACTCAAGACGGTCGTACGACCGTACTAACCGTTTACAGTCAACAACAGTTTTCTTTGTTCCATTAATGCAGGTCCAAAAGCAATCATGGTACAACGGTCAGTAATGGACGAGCTCTTAATGACAATAAAGGCCCGACAACGGTTACAAACGCACCATCAAAGCACATTTAGTGCTATCACAAGCTATATAAAGACATGTACCACACTTCAAGCGCACATCTGAACTCAACGCATCTACACTCGCTTCTACATTTCCTACGCAATACAACAGTGATCAACAGAGCATTTGAACCATCATCGTTCACGCAAGTTTCGCACGACGAGCAGTTGAATTCGCACGACAAAAGTTCATTTCGCATGACTTACGCATGACGCACAACATTAGCTTATGATTAAGTTTATTTTTACTCTTATTGTAATCTATTGTACACACGACACTTGTTTCAAAAGGATTTCGCCCCTGTTTGGCGATCATAGTGCACTCTCGACTTCCCCAAGTCGGCCGCGGTTTTTCCCCTCGTTTGGGTTTTCCACGTCCAGTTCTCCTGTCTTATTTATTTTTACCTGCGATTGTGTTGTTTGTCTTAAGATCCTTTTCTTTAGTTGTTAAAAGCTCCACGTCAACCTTAAGTTATCCTTTGGGTGATTTTTAGCATTAACAGTTTGGCGCCCACCGTAGGGCCCCATCTAGAGAAAATCTCAAGCCAATCGTACATCATTCTAACAATCTTGTAAAAGTTTTGTTGTTTCCCGGAAAATGGCAACTCACCAAGATCCCATGGCTCAAATTTACGCAGAATTGAATGCAGCACGAAGTCAGATTCAAACTCTGAACGAGCAGAAATAGAAGGCAGCTGCAGAAATTGCTTCCCTGAGGAATCCAGCGATTGGCAATTCCTTTGGACCTCAGAACGGTCCCCGACCTTCAGGTGTACCTTTCATAAGGCCACCATTCCAAGCAGGTCCAGGGCCATTTGTCGGCAATCCCCCCTTGGGACAGTTTCCTCCGCAGCATTTGAGGCCTCCCCCGCTGTACAGTAGAGCCGTACCATTTCACATTCCTACCATTCCGCAACCCACGATGACGATTCCTATGAACTTCCCCTTTAATGGAGAAGCCAATGCTTCGTCGTACGGAAATGGTTTTCAAGCGACAGTCAGCATGACAGCCCAAGACTTAGGAGTCATTCCTCCGACAGGAACATTGTCCAATCCAGACGACCCAGTCGCCCGACGGCTAAGGTTATTAGAGGACCAAAATGAAAAAAATACTATCGTTACTTTCAAAGTTACCTGGTGCTGCTGTCCCCGTCGATGTCGAGCCCCTTAAAGGATTTCAAGCATCACCTTTCGTCGATGGAATAGGAAACATCGACGTCCCGAAGAAGTACAACATTCCTGCTTTTACGCCCAAGTACTCAGGAATAACCGATCCTACGGAGCACATTGCCCAGTACAAACAACTAATGTGGACCACGTCGATCCCGCATCAGTATCAAGAAGTATGCATGTGCAAAAGCTTTAGCGCGACCCTTACAGGTGCTGCTCTCCAATGGTTGATCAATCTCAAACCTAAGTCTATCAGCAACTTCGCGGAGTTGGTCAACCAGTTTTAGCAACAATTCGCCAGTAGTCGCAAGATGGAGAAGCAAACTAGCGACCTGTATTACGTCACCCAAAGATCTGGAGAATCCATCCGTAGTTACTTCAATCGTTTCAATGCAGAAATGATCAGTATCCAAAACTGCGATGTCAAGACTACGCGCTAGATATCGAACGTCCGGTTCGACAAGAAAAAGAGAAATCCTGCACCAAGATTTCCTCAATATCCTAAGATCTCTTCTTATGGATTCAAGGGGACATCGAAAGATTTGGTCGAAGCTTTAAAGAACATTCAATCGTCGATACGATGGCCCAAGAAAAGCGAAAAAGACGATGACAAGAAGGATAAGACCAAGTGGTGCGACTTCCATAGTGGCCACAGTCATACGACAGATAACTGCCTTGCCTTACAGAAGGAGTTGGCCTGGATCGTCCCCAAGGGTTACCTCCATGGTTTGATTGATAAAGAATCTACGCCAGTCGACAACGCAAGACCAGCATCCCCTGTCCTTGCAAAGGTCGTCAACTGCGTGACAGGCGGATCAGACGTCTGTGGTTTAACATATTCGGCAGCCAAATGACACGCCAGTCAAACATCGGGCGACTATCCCATTCCTCGGTCGTCACGACCAAAACAAGAGCTAGAACTAGAGGCGATGCCCATAACGTTCGATCAGGACGACCTCCAGGACAGCTGGCAAAAACATCACGACAGATTAATTATCTAGCTTACTATTGGTAACTGCTCGACCAAAAGAGTACCGGTCGACGTAGGCAGCTCAACTAACTTTATTCTCTTGAACACAATCAAAGCGATAGGCATCGATAAGTCAGAGATCACTCATCGTTCGACGACTCTGATAGGATTCAATGGCGATTCAACCAACACTCTAGGGGAAATCATCTTCCCTGTGTACGCCAAAGGTATCAACAAACAGACAAAGTTTAACGTCATCGACTATTCGTCAGCTTACAACGTTATATTCGGTCGACCATGGATCCACGATATGAAAGCGGTCCCATCGAACTATTATCAGACGATCAAATTTCCGACGCCATAGGGAGTACAAGAAATCAAAAGTGAATAGAAGACTGCACGTGATTGCTACAAGGCGACATTAAAACCTCAGAAAAGGGACATCTAGCAATTACAGATCCAGGATGTTCCTGAATCCTTAGATGATTATCGCCTAGAAGAAGTCATCTTCGACCAGGACAAGCCTGATCGAATTGTCTTTGTGGGGGCATCGTTAGATCCCACCATAAAGGGGCAGCTAATCTCTTTTCTGTAGGAACATGCCGATTGTTTCGCTTGGACTCACGAAGACATGGTCGGCATAGATCCCGACGTTGTTAATGCCAAAAATCACCCAAAGGATAACTTAAGGTTGATGTGGAACTTTTAACAACTAAAGAAAGAGATCACAAGACCAACAACACAATCGCGAAAAAAGTAAATAAGACAGAAAACCCAAACGAGAGAAAAAACCGCGGTCGACTTGTGAGGGTCGACGGTGCACTATGATCGCCAAACAGGGGTGAAAGTCCTTTGGTAACAAGTGTTTCGTGTACAACAGAATACAATAGGAATAAAAGTAAACTTAATCGTAAGACAAAGTTGTGCGTCGTGCGTAAATCGTGCGAAATAAGCTGTTGTCGTGCGATTCTAACTGCTGTCGTGCGAAGCTTGCGTTAGTGATGTGTGTTCGAATGCTTCTGATGTAAGAATGTTGAAAGTGTAGAAATGTAGAGTTTGGATGGATGTTGCAATGTTAAGCTTGACTTGGTGTGTGTAATTCTCTGATAGATGTCCTTTTCGGATATGGAGCAGGTCTTTATATAGCTCTCGTCGGCAATTAATGTGTCTTGATGACTTGTTTTGTAACCACTGTTGGCTCCTTAATGTCATTAAAAGCTCATCTGTTACTGGCCGTTGCGCAATGATTGCTTGTAGACATGCATTAATGAACAAAAGAAACGGATGTTGACTGTCAACGGTTAGTGTAATCGTACGACCGTCTCGTGTCTCGGACGTCGGTCGTACGGAACATACGACCAATCATGGAAATGTATGACCGAGTGTTTGTTTGTGAATAACCTGTAAGTCCTTATCTTAATACAAGAATGGTCTTGCATAAATGTCATATGAGTTATCTATCGTCGATCGTGAGGTGTGAATTTTTCCCAAACAGTTTGCCCCCAAAATTTGAATTTAGGCGTGAAGTTCCAATTTTAAATCCGACAAAGTGATTCGACACGTGTCGCATGGAGAGAAAGTCTGGTCGATTCCCAACTGTCTTGGTTCGATTCGGACTAAGGAAGACGAAGTAGTCGTGACGTCATGGCGACGTGTCTGAGGCGTGGAGCCGTTGGAGGACAGGTGTCGTTCATCGGCATGATGCATGCGAAAAGGTGGTGCACAGCTGTCGACGATCCAACGGATCGACCTGACACGATGTTGCTATAAATATCGCGATTCTGGAGATCACTTCCTTTTTCACGCTTGAGATATTTACAGAAAGGGATTTTCAGAAAGTTTTAGAGAGATTTTGTTGCCCTTTCCATAAGTTTGTTTATAAATAGAGAGAAAAGTTCGTTTCATCTACCATCGCTTGCATAATGTCGATAGAACCTGCAAGCACCATTATCGGCCAAGAGGGTTTGTTAGCTTTCCGGTTGTTATCGGGCGTCCCTGAGGCCCTGCAGATATACTCGTCGGATCAGTTCTGGCCGTCCGAGTACCCGAATGGGCATTTTGTTTTATACGAGTACCCATTCAAAGTGGGTTTCAAGTGGCCATTCTCCCCATTGGTTAGGGAGTTCCTGGGCAAGTTCCATCTTTCTCCGGCCCAAATGATGCCCCAGTTCTGGCGAATCGTCCGTGTGATCGATAGGATCACCGGCGAGTGGACGAATCCGTTCACAGTAGAGGACCTTCTGGCCTCCCACATGGTTAAGGTGGACAACTACCACCGGTACAACCTGTTCTCCAAGTATAGGGGAGCTCAGGTCCTGGTGCTGAACACACAGGTGAACGACCGCGGGTGGAAGGCCCGGTACGTCTTTGGCAAGACGCAATCACTTGAGCTCCTGGAGGACACGACATGGGTCTCTTATGGGTGGAACACCAACAGTAAGTCATTCTTTCCACTTGTCGTATATCATCTTTTGAATCGTGCATTTTAGCTGATCGTGTGTTTCTGTTTCAACCATCACGTTCCCCGATGCTAGCGTCTCCAAGGAGACGCTGGCGAAGATCGAAAAATTCCGGATGTACAGTCCGGATGATAGATCCTTCTCTGTCCAGCGTAGTCTCCAGGACGAATGTTCGGACGACGAGGTCCAGATACTTAGGGAGACGGAGACCTCTGCTGAAGAAGAGGCAGAGAGAGAAAAGGAGGAAGAGGAGACCGCAGGTAATAGTCTTACGTTTTATCTGTCGTACGTTTTGCTTATACGTCTCCCTTCTTACCGTACTTCTTCTATTTTGCAGGTGGGTCAGGCGATTTGCCTACTCACGGCGTGTCAAATAAGGAGGATCAACTCCTTCTGGCCCGTCAGGCCAAGGAGTTTAAACGAAAGGCTCCCCCACCCCCATCGTCGAGGGTAAAGGAGTCCAAGACGGTTCTCTGGAGGGAACCATCGTTGAAGGGTGGTGATCCGTCTAGGGTCGCCACCAAGAGTCATTGATGCGACTCCGATGAGTGTGGGCCCTCCAGTGACTGGAAAGGTAGCTTATAATCCCTCATCGGCCGATAAGGGAAAATGGAAGATGACGGAGGAATCAACCGGTACAATGACGGTGAACTTCACACTGCCGTCCAACTTCATGTCTGGGGAAGACATGGACAACGACAAGATCTTCCCCGACTTGGAGAAATTCCTCCTGCCTTCTGTTAATGCCAAAAATTGCACCAAAGGGACAACTTAAGGTCGATGTGGACTTAACAACTAAAGAAAGGAACATCTCGACAAAGCGTGCGACGAAGATAAAACTAAATGAGATAAGGGATTTGATGACGCAGGAAAAACCTCAATCGAGGAAAAAACCTGCGGACGACAGTGGGTGTCGTCGTTGCACTATGGTCGCCAATCAGGGGCGATGTCCTTGGTACTGGCGTCGGCCGTACGATGATTACAATACAAATGAAGGAAATGCTTAGAAATGTAAAGTACAAGTGTTTAAAGTGTAAAACAGGTGTTTGTCGTGTGTGAATACAAAGTGTAAACAACTGTTGGTCGAAGGTTGTTGTCGTACGTCGAGAGCGATTCTTCAAGAAAAAGTTCTTTGCTTCTGTTGTTCTTGAGCTTGCTGTAGTATTCTGGAATTCGGTACTAGATGATAGCTTTCTGTATGTGATTTCCAGAGTTTGAGTGTTTTATTTCACTGTTTTCTGTTCTCTCCCCGAATTGGTTGCAGCATAGGCTTTTTTATAGCCTCCGTCGGCTATTAATGGTGCCTTTATAACCGCTGTCGGGCATTAAATGCTCCTTTGATGATTGGTCTTGTAACGGTCGCTGTCTTCAATGTGGGATTAAATGCTCGTTAATGACTTCGTCGGTTATAGCCGTTGCTCATAAAGAGTGTTGACTCCTGCATTAAATATTTAACAAATGTAACAGTCATAGTGAACGTTAGTTTGTCGAGGTCGCATGGTTCTATGCGACGATCATACGGAGCGGGCGACGTCGTGGTCGAGTGTCAAGTGTCGAGTGTTGAGTGTCACAAGGAACTCTCGACTCGTCTTTTAGGAGGGACGACGGAGGTTTTCTGGGTCTTCGTCGGGACCTTATCTTAATACAAGATATGGTTCATAACAAGTGTCTTACCTTTTCTGGTCGTGGTCAAGACCTGCATTGATAAACAGAAGAAACGAATGTTTAACAGATAGTATAATCGTAAGACTAGGTCGTAAGACCACTAGGTCATAAGACCAGGATGTCAGGACGATGTTGTCGCAGAGCCAGAGCAATATAACACCGATGGCAGAAGACTGTCGAAGTAAGATCGACGAGTCATAACTGGCGACACAAGACTAGTGAGGTATGACTGGCGATGTGCGACGTGCGACACGTGACGTGCGATCGTTAGATGTAAAGACACTGTCTTGAGTAACTATTGACACCAGATGTCTTTCAATAAGCAATTATCGTGGTTATTAGCGTATATCGGGGATATGATAATAACGGGTATTATCCTTGTCGGTCGGGGGTAATCAATGTCCATGGGTTATGTCGAGGGTGTTTCCCAGGTCGGTCGAGGGTGTGATTTTTTACCCAAACAGTTAGCCCCGCGAGATTTGAATTTCAGATCTCGTACTAAAACATGTGTCTCTACGGAGACGTGTTACTTTTGCTAAGATCATTAGAGGAAAACTGACTTGGTCAACCAAAGAAGGCGACGCAAGTTGCTCTTGCCCTTCGAGGCCGGGAAAGGAGAAAGAATGCTCCGACAGCTGGGTTGGGAATCTTGAAGAAGACAAGGACGATAGTCCTGAAGGAACCATCTTCGAGGGCTGTCGTTTCATCGAGAGTTGTCATGCCTAAGGAGGCGAGGGCGTCATCCAGCCGTTCTAGCGCTATGGGCGCGATACTAGAAAGTTCGGTGCTTCTGGCGACAGTGACGAAGCTAGTGTCCAAGGTGTTGTCCCCAGCATCAGCCGACAAGGGGGACAGGTCATCGGCCGATGGTGTCCTAGACGGGACGACGTTGTTGGTGTCCAAGACGGGACGACGTTGTTTCCTCATCTGAGGAAATATTTGCTCCCATCTTTCAGGGAACGTTTTTCCTATCGAGGAGACAGGGGCCATGTCGCCGGGTTGGCGTTCCCGGTCGACGTGGTCCTGTGATCTGGCGTTCACAGCGGATACGGTCGTTAGAGACATATGTTCTGGCGTTCGGGCCGATGCAGTCGTTAGAGACCTATGTTCTGGCGTTTGAGCTGATGCGGTCGTTAGAGACCTATGTTCTGGCGTTCGAGCCGTCGTGGTCTGGTTGTTGGAGACCTGAGTCACGTTGTGTCTAGCTTTTTTAGCTAATTGTAAGTTTAACGATAATCGGTAAAAATTACCTTTCTATTGAACCTGCGTATTACACGTCATGGACAGATGTAATATTAACTGAAAAAATTCATTAAGTACAAAAATGAATATGAAGTCGTGCGACTTGGGCATCCATTGTAATACAACGATTAGAACGTAAGTCATAAGACTTTCATATTTTTGAATCGTATAAGCGCGCGTGATCAAAGCATTCATTCAGAACATGAAATTTTTCTAAGTTAAAGAACTTAGATTGTGGGGTCGCTAGACCCTACGATCGTGTGGTTCGATCATACGATGAACTTGAATCATGTGTTCCTGCGAAAGGATAATCAAGTCATAAACCTGATCGTTTATGTCGTACGATCCTGTGAGAGTGTACTAAAGTCGTACCATAGATTTAGCAATATATATCGTGCGATCCTGCGAGACTAAAGTCGTATGCAACTAATGTTGTGCGATCCTTTTCATATGCGTTTCATTCCAGATGCGTGGAATATCTCGACTGTCGAGGGTTTGTAGTCGATATGCATTTTTACCTACGACTTCTGAGATACGATAAGGACCTTCCTACTTGGTAGAAAGTTTACCAGTGTTTGAGATTTTGAGTGCTTTGGAATACTTGACAGGGGATGTAGTCACCTTCTTTAAAGACTTTAGCTTCGACGTTTTTGTTGAACTGTCGCTCGACCGCTTGCCCCTGGGTATCGAGGTCGTCAGCTTGATGTTGCTGTCTTCACAGAATGGTCGAGTCTCATAGCTTATGAACTGGGGTCCATTGTCGTAGACGATTTCGGATGTCGTTCGACCAATTATCTTCTTGGTCTTCCATCTGGATGTCATCGTCATTTTCGATGGACGACGTCGTCAGATTGGAATGCTGTCGAGTATTTGTTCGACCAAAGCAGACGCAAGGTTTGCTAAAGCATCGATTTGAGTATTCTGGTCCCTTGGAATCATGACTGGTGATTTGCGAGTTTCAATGTACGAGTTGTCTTTATTGACGACATATGAAATGACTAGCGATCACGTGATTTCAACATGTGAGTCGCTTTTATTGGCAACCAAAAGTTTTAACCTGTGTTTGCCATGAGTGGCGATCATAAGATTAAAAACGTGGGTCGTCTTTAATTGACGATTATAAGTTGCAAGTCGTAGAGACTTTGTTTCTCACGATATAAATCGTAAGACCTGCGTTTTATATGATCTTGCGAGCCTGCAATGTAAAATTGGGGGTGGTCGTTGGTTTGACCAATGATCCTTTGATGCTTAAATCAACATTCATATGTTAGATCATAGTAATTGAACGAGAAGAATATACTTAGAGTATATATATATAGAGTTGTTTATACCATATTCCATCCAAGCGGGATATCACGGTTACCGTAACCTGGAGTCGATAAGCGCCTTTTTCTCCAAGGACTTTTGAAATTGAAATATGGTGTTTTCTATTTTGTGACGGGCGTTCCGAGCCCCCAGCTCTTCGGACGATGCGATCTATGCGATATTTCGACGGAGCATTTTTTTTAAGGTTTGAATCTGGCTTCGAGCCGCATTTGATTCCGATTGAAGTTGAATCACAGGATCTTGAAGATTTGTTCGCTTCTGTTTGACAGGCTTGAACGATGGGTCGACACTGAACTTGTGTGAGATGATATCGGGAACAACATATTTCTGCAAAAAAGATATGAGCTTTTCTCGGAGGTTGAGATCGAGGGATGATCCGACGAGGACTTTTTGCTCAGGTTTGCTTTGATCTGGGATGACCTCTTCCACGCGATAATCATTGATTGATTCGAGAGTGCCTTGAGCATTTTTGAATCCTCTAGTCACCGGGATAGCGGTTCGTTCTGGGTTTCCCTTATCCGTCATTTTCCTGCGATGAAAGTAGAGGAAACTCCAAGAAACTGTTAGTAAGGTGCACGTTTCTTCGAGGATTTTCTCTAGATGGGGTCCCACGGATGGCGCCAAACTGTTAATGCCAAAAATTGCACCAAAGGGACAACTTAAGGTCGATGTGGACTTAACAACTAAAGAAAGGAACCTCTCGACAAAGCGTGCGACGAAGATAAAAATAAATGAGACAAGGGATTTGATGACGCAGGAAAAACCTCAATCGAAGAAAAAACCTGCGGACGACAGTGGGTGTCGTCGTTGCACTATGGTCGCCAATCAGGGGCGATGTCCTTGGTACTGGCGTCGGTCGTACGATGATTACAATACAAATGAAGGAAATGCTTCAAAATGTAAAGTACAAGTGTTTAAAGTGTAAAACAGGTGTTTGTCATGTGTGAATACAAAGTGTAAACAACTGTTGGTCGAAGGCTGTTGTCGTGCGTCGAGAGCGATTCTTCAAGAGAAAGTTCTTTGCTTCTGTTGTTCTTGAGCTTGCTGTAGTATTCTGGAATTCGGTGCTAGATGATAGCTTTCTGTATGTGATTTCCAGAGTTTGAGTGTTTTATTTCACTGTTTTCTGTTCTCTCCCCGAATTGGTTGCAGCATAGGCTTTTTTATAGCCTCCGTCGGCTATTAATGGTGCCTTTATAACCGCTGTCGGGCATTGAATGCTCCTTTGATGATTGTTCTTGTAACGGTCGCTGTCTTCAATGTGGGATTAAATGCTCGTTAATGACTTCGCCGGTTATAGCCGTTGGTCATAAAGAGTGTTGACTCCTGCATTAAATATTTAACAAACGTAACAGTCATAGTGAACGTTAGTTGGTCGAGGTCGCATGGTTCTATGCGACGATCGTACGGAGCGGGCGACGTCGTGGTCGAGTGTCACGAGGAACTCTCGACTTGCCTTTCAGGAGGGACGACGGAGGTTTTCTGGGTCTTCGTCGGGACCTTATCTTAATACAAGATATGGTTCATAACAAGTGTCTTACCTTTTTTGGTCGTGGTCAAGACCTGCTTTGATAAACAGAAGAAACGGATGTTTAACGGATAGTATAATCGTAAGACTAGGTCGTAAGACCAGGATGTCAGGACGATGTTGTCTCAGAGCCAGAGCAATATAACACCGATGGCAGAAGATTGTCGACGTAAGATCGACGAGTCATAACTGGCGACACAAGACTAGTGACGTGTGACTGGCGATGTGCGACGTGCGACACGTGACGTGCGATCGTTAGATGTAAAGACACTGTCTTGAGTAACTATTGACACCAGATGTCTTTCAATAAGCAATTATCGTGGTTATTAGCGTATGTCGGGGATATGATAATAACGGGTATTATCCTTGTCGGTCGGGGGTAATCAATGTCCATGGGTTATGTCGAGGGTGTTTCCCAGGTCGGTTGAGGGTGTGATTTTTTACCCAAACACCTTCCTTCAAGGAGCGTCTTCAGGAGACTACTGTCGACGAGATGGGGTCGCACGTCGCAGGGCTGACCTTTAAGGTACGTACGACCCATCTGTTTAATGTACTTTTGTCGTTTGTTTCTAACGTTTGTGTTTAATCGTGCGACTATAGGCGTTCCGGACTTCTCTTGGTCTGTATGCCCATATGGATAAGATCCATAGAGTTTCTCCCGTTGCCTTGGAGAAAATGCACAAGGCACAAGAGGAAACTCGCCTGGCACGGGAGCGGGAGAAGCTGGCGATGGAAAGGGTCGAGTGCCTTTCGGCGAGGCTCGACGAAGCTCAGGACTTCTATGCGGCGTCAATGAACGCGAAGGAAGAACTTAAGCGTCATCTAGAGGAGACCCTTGAGAAGTCCTCTGCGGCTGTAGCGGAGTTAGGAGCGACTAAGGGCTCCTTGGCCAAGAGCGAAAAACAGGTCAAGGACCTTAAGTCACTCGTCGAGGCGAAAGTGGGGGAGATCGCGTCCTTAGAGGAGCGACTCCAATCGTTTGAAGCTCTGACCCGTCTGAGGGTCCGAGCAGCAATCATGCGTCGCCATTTACGGGGGTTAATCCCTATGGCCGAAGCCGAAGCGGAGGTCGCCACATTCCTAGAGCAAGTCGGGGACGAGGAAGAACTCGACCAGGAGGACAATCTCGAAGAAGGGAACTCAACGAACGCTGAGGTCGATGTAACTGGAGACGAGGAGGTCGCTAAGGAGCAGGACCCTCCTCTGCCTTGACTTTTGTCTTTTTGTTTTTTCCTTTGATGGGGCGACTGTAATTGGTCGTGCCCTTTTACTTGGAATTTTTGATCATATGAATACAAGTAAATTTTTGTTATGCTATCGCATTATTTTACTTTGTTGTAAATAAACAAAACAAACGAGGGATAACAAAACTTAAAGAACGAGCGTATAAGCAGTAAGACGTATGTAAAACTGCACGACATAGGTATGTGTAACTTTTGAAGTAACCGGGCGACTGGGCCGAGAAAATATTCTAAGTATGGAATTCAAGTCATAAGACTTTGACTCCGAAACTCAGATTAAAAAGCACCTGTTTGTGATCATAAGATCCATAAGATTCTGTTTATGATGTTTGAGTCATGACTTATTGGTCTTGACATATTAGTCGTGACCTTGTAGTTTTAGAGACCTTTGTTTCTTACGATATAAATCGTAAGACTGGCGTTCGTGCGATACTGCGAGCCTGCAAATGTAAGATCAGGGGGTGGTCGTTGGTTTGACCAACGACCCTCCGATGCTTAAGTCAGTAATCGTTTGGAAAAAATAAATCATAAGGAAAATTTCAAAAGAAATATTTTTTCAAGTGTACTGCGCTCCAGCTACGTGGGATGTGAACCATTGTCACATATGATTTCGGAAGGAGTTCCGATCCTGCATATAATGTTAGTCTGGATGAAAAAGATGACCTCTTTGTCCCGAATCTGGGAGTAGGCATCTGTATCTATCCGTTTAGAGGAATGATTTGTAAGGACTAACGGAAAAAACTCTTTGCCCTGGGACAGGAGGTAATTTACCAACGATGTCTATTCCCTACCTTATGAAGGGTCGTGGGATTAAGGACGTATGTAAAGGTTCAGAAGGTTGGTGTATCATACCTGAGTGTCGTTGACGTGCGTTATAACTCTGAACGTACCTGGTGGCGTCTTGCCTTAATGTCGACCAATAGAGAATCACTTCTGCCATGAAGTCTGACTGCCCCCTAGTCGTGAGTCATATTCAGGCCCACGATTGGTAGGAAAAACTGGAATTCGTATGGAATACACCATTTTGCCCCCCTGTTGGGACTTTTAATACGACACCAAGACCTGTTCTTCTGGCGTTTCAAGGACCGTCGACATGGACTAGCTAGGTCGTGTCGTATGTAGTCGCCACAATTATGGGTTTCACTTTGTGCTTCTTTTTCCTGTTCAAGATTGAAATTAGCGACGAAATAAGCTAGAACCTATGACTTAATTGCCGTGTGAGGCTTGTAGTCAATATCATGTAATTGCTAGATGTCTCTTTTTTTAGGCTTCAATGTCGCCTTGTATCAATCACGAGCGGTCTTTTGCTCACTTTTGATTTCTTGTACTCCCCATGGCATCGGGAATTTGATCGTCTGGTGATAGCTCGAGGGGAATGCCATCATGTCGTGTATCCATGGTCGACCAAGTATAACATTGTAAGCTGACGAACAGTCGATAACATTAAACTTCGTTTACTGGTTGACCCCTTTAGCGTACACTGGGTGGATGATCTCTCCCAACGTGTTGGTAGAATCGCCATTGAATCCTACCAGAGTCGTCGATCGACGGGTAATCTCTGATTTATCGATGCCCATGGCTTTGATCGTGCTTAGGAAAATCATGTTAGCCGAACTGTCTCCGTCGACCAATACTCTTTTGGTCGAGCAGTTGCCAATAGTGAGCTGGATAATCAATCCGTCGTGATGTTTCTGCCAACTATCCTGGAGGTCGTCCTGATCGAACGTTATTGGTATCGCCTCCAGCTCCAACTCTTGCTTTGGTCGGGACGACCAAGGAATGGGATATTCTCTCGATGATTGACTGGCGTGCCGCTTGGCTGCTGAATATGTTAAACCACAGACGTCTTATCCGCCCGTCACACAATTGACGATTTTTTCATGGACGGGGGATGCTGGTCTTACATTGTCGACTGGCGCAAATTCTTTATCAATCAAACCTTGGAGATGGACTTTGGGGACGATCCAGGCTAACTCCTTCTGTAAAGCAAGGCAGTTGTCCGTCGTATGGTCGTGGTCGCTATGGAAGTCGCACCACTTGGTCTTGTCTTTTTTATCATCGTCGTTATCGCTTTTCTTGGGCCACCGGACGGATGACTGAATGTTTTTAAGAGCTTCGACCAAGTATTTCGACGTCCCCTTAAATCCATAAGAGGAGATCTTAGGATATTAAGGGAATCTGGGCGTAGGATTACTCTTCTTTTTATCGAACCGAACGTTCGATATTTGGCGTGTTGGCTCTGTCTTGACGCTAGTTTTGGACTTGAAATCTGGTTTCTTGATCCCGAGTGACTTTTTGTCGGTAGAATTCTTACGACGGAAATCCATATCATCTTCTACTCTTATGTAAGCCAGAGTTCTAGCTCGTACATCTTCGAAATTCTCTGGCGGGTATTTCGTAAGATCGACGTACAGTCCTGTAGTGTTGTCGTCTAGACCACGCTTATAGGCTTCGATGGCGGTCTTGACATCACAATTGCGGATGTTGATCATTTCTGCGTTGAAGCGATTGAAATATCCGCGGATGGATTCTCCAGATTTTTGGACGACGTAGTACAGGTCGCTGGTCTGCTTCTCCATTTTGCGACTACTGGCGAATTGTTGTGAAAACTGGTTGACCAACTCCACGAAGTTGTTGATGGACTTTGGTTTGAGATTGATCAACCACTGGAGAGCAACACCTGTAAGAGTCGCGCCAAAACTTTTGCACATGCACACCTCTTGATATTGATGTGGGATTGACGATGTCCACATCAACTGTTTGTATCGCGCGATGTGCTCCGTTCGATCGGTTATTCCCGAATACTTGGGCGTAAAAGCATGAATGTTGTATTTCTTCGGAATGTCGACATTCGCTATCGTGTCGACGAAAGGTGATGCTTGGAATCCTATGAGGGGTTCGATGTCGACGGGGATGGCGGCACCGGGTAACTTTAAGAGTAGTGACAGTATCTTTTCGTTCTAATCCTCCAACAGTCTAAGTCATTGGGCGACGGGGTCATTAGGGTCGGGGACCGCGCCTGTCGGGGGAATGACCCCTGCGTTTTGGGCTGTCATGCCGACTGTCGGGTGGGAGCCATTTCCATGCGACGAACCGTTGGCTTCTCCGCTACACGGGAAGTTCATAGGGATCTGACGTGGTATGGCTCCGTTGTACAGTGGTGGCGGCCTCAAATGCTGTGGAGGAAATTGTCCAAAGGTGTTGACAAATGGCCCTGGACCTGTTTGGAATGGTGGCCTTGCGAAAGGTGCACCCATAGGTCGGGGACCGTTCAGAGGTCCAAAGGAATTGCCAATTGCTGGATTCCTTAGGGAAGCAATTTCAGCAGCTGCCTTCTAGTTCTGCTCGTTCAGGGCTTGAATCTGACTCCGAGCTGCATTCAATTCTGCAAGAAGCTGAGCCATAGGGTCTTGGTAATTTGCCATTTACCTGAAAACAACTAAAACTTCACAAGATCGTTAGAGCGATGTATGCTTGGCTTGAGACTTTCTTTAGATGGGGTCCCACGGATGGTGCCAAACTGTTAATGCCAAAAATCACTCAAAGGATAACTTAAGGTTGATATGGAACTTTTAACAACTAAAGAAAGGGATCTCAAGACCAACAACACAATCGCGAAAAACGTAAATAAGACAGGAGAATTGGTGACGCGGAAAACCCAAACGAAGGAAAAAACCACGGTCGACTTGTGAGGGTCGACGGTGCACTATGATTGACAAACAGGGGCAAAAGTCCTTTGGTGTGTTTCGTGTACAACAGATTACAATAAGAATAAAAGTAAACTTAATCATAAGACAAAGTTGTGCGTCCTGCGTAAATCGTGCGAAATAAGTTGTTGTCGTGCGATTCTAACTTCTATCGTGCGAAGCTTGCGTTAGTGATGTGTGTTCGAATGCTTCTGATGTAAGAATGTTGAAAGTGTAGAAATGTAGAGTTTGGACGGATGTTGCAATGTTCAGCTTGATTTGGTGTGTGTAATTGTCTGATAGATGTCCTTTTTGGATATGGAGTAGGTCTTTATATAGCTCTCGTCGGCAATTAATGTGTCTTGATGACTTGTTTTGTAACCGCTGTTGGGTCCTTAATGTCATTAAAAGCTCATCTGTTACTGGCCGTTGCGCAATGATTGCTTGTAGACATGCATTAATGAACAAAATAAACGGATGTTGACTGTCAACGGTTAGTGTAATCGTATGACCGTCTCGAGTCTCGGACGTCGGTCGTACGGAACATACGACCAATCGTGGAAATGTACGACCGAGTGTTCGTTTGTAAATAACCTGTAAGACCTTATCTTAATACAAGAATGGTCTTGCATAAATGTCATATGAGTTATCTATCGTCGGTCGTGAGGTGTGAATTTTTGCCCAAACAGACGTCATCTCCCATAAGTTGAACGTCGACCCATCGTTCAAACCAATAAGGCAAAAACGTCGTAAGTTCGCCCCTGAATGGAACAAGGTGATCAAGACTGGGAAGATCAGAGAAGTGAAATACCCCGACTGGTTAGCCAACGTCGTGGTCGTATAGAAGAAGAACGGGAAGTGGCGAGTGTGTATCGACTTCACAGACCTTAACAAGGCCTGCCCTAAAGATCCATTTCCACTACCCCACATCGACGCTATGGTCGACGCGACCGCAAGGCATGAACTCTTAACGTTCATGGATGCTTATTCAGGATACAATCAGATACTGATGCACATCGAAGACCAAGAGAAGACTGCTTTTATGACAGATAAAGGCATATACTGCTACAAAGTCATGCCTTTCAGCTTGAAAAATGCAGGGTCGACCTACCAGCGATTGGTTAACAAGATGTTCAAAGAGCACCTTCGCGACACCATAGAGGTTTACATAGATGACATGCTTGTCAAGTCTAAGCAGGCGACCGACCATATCGATCATCTGGAGAAATCCTTCGACGTTCTTCGAAAGTATCAAATGAAACTGAATCCTATGAAATGTTCCTTCAGAGTCAGTGCCGGGAAATTTCTAGGATACAGGGTCACCCGTCGAGGCGTAGAAGCAAACCCTGATCAAATCAAAGCCTTGATAAACATCAAGTCGCCCAGAAACTTCAAGGAGGTCTAGCGACTTACAGGTCGAGTGGCAGCGCTAAATCGCTTCATCTCACGATCGTCAGATAAATGTCATTTATTCTATAACGTCTTGAAGAAGAACAAGAGTTTCGATTGGACAACGATCACGAGCGGGCGCTACAAAAGTTAAAGGAATACATGGCTGTTCCACCCCTGCTCTCAAAACCAAAGGACCCCGAGGTCCTGCAGCTATATATCGCCGTAAGTCCTCACTCAGTGAGTGCCGTCTTGACTAGAGAGGACGATGGGAAACAGCTACCGATTTACTACGTTAGTAAGTCTCTGCTAGACGCTGAAACACGATATACGTCTATGGAGAAGTTACTTTTATCGCTAGTTACAGCAGCAAAGAAGTTACGACACTACTTCGAGTCCCATCCTGTTACCGTCGTAACAAATTTTCCTCTCAAGTCAGTCTTGAGAAAACCCGAGCTAATAGAATGACTAGCGAAATGGAGTATCTACCCCAGTGGCTACGACATTGACTTCAACCTCGTACGACAATTAAATCGCAAGTCCTGGCCGACTTCGTCGCTGATTTCAGTCCTGAGCTGGAAAAAGAAGGGAAAAATGAGACCTATACTGTGGCGACTACAAACGACACGACCTGGGTGATCCATGTCGACGATTCTTCAAACGCTAGAGGAGCAGGTCTTGGTGTCGTCTTAAAGTCCCCACATGGGGCAAGATGGTGTACTCCATACGATGCGGTTTCAAAGCTACCAACAACGAAGCAGAATACGAAACTCTGATCGTGGGCATGAATATGGATCACGACTTGGGGGCAATCGGACTTCACGTCAGAAGCGATTCCCTATTGGTCGTAAACCAAATGAACGTCGAATTCGCAGCAATAGATTCCAAGATGACGGCCTATCTCAGGATAGCCAAGGAGAAGTCAGAGATGTTTGATTCGTTCTCAATCGAACAGATCCCCAGAGATCAAAACACTCAAGCCGACGCGCTGGCCAACCTTGGATCAGAACTCAATAAGCCGTCGTTCGACGCTATTCCTATGATCCACCTTACGACCTCGTTCATCGAGGACTCTGAAAAAATTTGTGTTCTTAACACAAGAATTGGTTGGTCGTACGATATCAAGAATTATCTTATACACGATCAACTACCCGAAGACAGAATTGAAGCTCGAAAGATTCGATTTAAAGCTTCAAAATATCTCATCATAGGCGACAGACTTTATCGACGATCATCGACATGCCTGAACCTAAGATGCATTGATAATCCAGAACAGGTACAAAACATTCTGAAAGAAATGCACGATGGCGAATGTTGCAACCATTTCGGTGGTCGTAGTCTTGCAAATCGTATATCACGACAAGGCTACTATTGGCCGACATTAAGGCAAGATGCCAACAGGTACGTCCAAAGCTGTGACGCATGTCAACGACACTCAGGTATGATACACCAGCCTTTTGAACCTCTACACACGTCTTTGGTCCCATGGCTCTTCATGAGGTGAGGAATGGACATCGTTGGTAAATTACCTCCTGCCCCAGACCAGAAAGTCTTTTTGTTAGTCCTTACAGATTATTTTTCTAAATGGATAGAAGCAGCTGCCTACTCCCAGGTTCGGGACAAAGAGGTCATCTCTTTTATCCAGACTAACATTATATGCAGGTTCGGAATTCCTTCCGAAATCGTATGTGACAATGGGTCAAAATTTATAAGTGATCGTACGCATCAGTTCTGGGAGGATCGTAACATCAAGCTTACGACCTCAACTCCACACTATCCCCAGTCTAACGGTCTTGCAGAATCAAGCAATAAAGTCATTATCAATTCAATCAAGAAAAGACTCAAGGTCGCAAAAGGAAGATGGGTCGAAGAACTCCCATCGGTCCTGTGGGCAAATCTTACGACACCACGAACATCGACAGGACAGACGCCATTCTCATTGGTTTACAGTTGTGAAGCCGTCTTACCTATTGAGGTGCAACTCCCGACATCGAGACATACATCTATCGATCATAACTTGGTGGACTTAAGCTATGACCTCGACGCTCTCGAAGAGCTAAAAGAGTCTGCTTTGGTTAAAATGGCATCTCAGCGACAGGTTGTTGAACGACATTTCAACAAAAATGTTAAGGCCAAGATCTTTCAAGAAGGTGACTACGTCTTACGACGAGTATTCCAAAACACCAAGGAGACAAACGCATGTAAGTTATCCACTAAGTGGGAAAGACCTTATTGAATATCTGAAGTCGTTGGAAAGGGTGCTTACAGGCTTCAATCCCTCGACAATCAAGACACCCCACGTAGCTGGAACGCAGTACACTTGAAGAAATATTTCTTTTGAAATTTTCCTCATGATTTATTTTTTCCAAACGATTACTGGCTTAAGCATAGGAGGTCGTTGGTCTTACCACTGACCACCCCCGAATCTTACATTGCAGGCTCACAGGATCGCACGAACGCCTGTCTTACGACTTATATCGTGAGAAACAAGGTCTTTATGACTAAAACGTCACGAGTGTTATGTCACGACCGTTAAATCATGACTCATACGTCATAAGCAAAGTCTTTATGATTCATTTCATGAATCTTACGATCACAACAGGTGATTTTTAATCTATGTTTCGGAGTCAAAGTCTTATGACTTGAATTCCATACTTAGAATATCTCTTCGGCCTTAGTCGCCCGATTACTACAAAAGTTACAAGTACCTTTGTCGTACAGTCTTACATTTGTCTTATTGCTTTAAACGCCTTTTATCTTTCGTTTATTTTTGTTTACTTATAACAAAGTAAAGTACGCGATAGCATAACAAAAATTTACTTGTATTAATATGATCCAAAATTACAAGTAAAGGGCACGACCGATTATAGTCGCCCCATCAAAAATGATAAACAAAAGAAGCAAAAAATCAAGACGGGGTCCTGCTCCTTAGCGACCTCCTCGTAGCCATCTCTAACGACCTCTTCGTCCGTGGAATCCCCTTCTTCGAGCTTGTCTTCTTGGTCAAGTTCTTCCTCGTCCCCGACCTACTCTAGGTAAGTGGCGACCTCCGCTTCGGCTCTAGCCATAGGGTTTAACCCACGCAAATGGCGACGCATGATCGCCTCTCGGACCCTCAGACGGGTCAGAGCCTCAAATGACAGGAGTCAATCCTCTAAGGATGCGACCTCCTTCTCCTTCTCCTCGACGAGCGACTTAAGGTCCCTGACCTGTTTTTGCTCTCGGTCAAGGAAGCCTTAGTCGCTCCTAACTCCGCCTCAGTCGCAGAGGACTTCTCAAGGACTTCCTATAAAAGGCGCTGGAGGTCTTCCTTCGCCCTCGACAACGCCTTAAAGAAGTCCTGCGCTTCATCGAGCTTCGCCGAAAGGACCTCAACCCTTTCCATCGCCAGCTTCTCTTGCTCCCGCGCCAAGCGAGCCTCATCTTGCTCCACGCGCATCTTCTCCAAGGCGACGGGAGTGACCCTCCGGATCTTTTCCATATGGGCATAAAGGCAAAGAGACGTCTGGAATGCCTATAGTCGCACGATTAAACAAACGAACGTCAGAAATCAAACGACAGAAATGTAAAAGACAGATGGGCCGTACATACCTTGAATGTCAGCCCTGCGACTTGCGACCCCATCTCGTCGACCGTAACCTCCCGAAATCGCTCCTGGAAGGAGGGCAGGAGGAATTTCCCCATGTCCAGGAAAATTTTGTCACTGTCCATCTCGTCGCCGACCATAAAGTCCTTCGGCAGCGAGAAATGGACCGACATGGTGCCGGCAGAGTTCTCCGTCGCATGTCCCTTCCCCTTGTCGACCGACGAAGGGGACAGAGCGACCATCTAGGGGCCGGATTCCTCGACTTCAGGTGCTGACGGAGGGGCCATGCTCATCGGGGTATCGTCAATCACCCTCGATGGCTTCTTCGCCATCTTGGCAGTGGAAGCCCCAGAGGGACCACCACTCTTCGACAACGGTTCCCTCCGGAGAACCGTCTTGAATTTCTTTACCCCCGACGATGGGGGTGGAGCACCCTTGCATTTCAACTCCTTGGCCTGACGGGCCAAAAGGAGTTGAGCCTCCTTCTTCGACACACCGTGAGTGGGCACATCGCCCGACCCACCTGCAAAAAAAAATTATGATGAGAAGAAAGTCTTACGACATAGATACATACGACGAATCAGGTAAGACGTGAACTATTACCTGTCGTCTCCTCTTCTTCTCCTCTCTCCTCGGCAGGAACCTCGGTTCCCTCAAGCACGACGACCTCGTCGTCTAAATCTTCTTCCCTAAGACTACGCTGGACGAAGAAGGACCTATCATCCAGAGTGTAGGTCCGGAACTTGTCGATCTTCGCCGCAGACTCGGGAAGATCGGCATCAAGAAACGTGATGGCTAAAAAAAAGGAAAGTCACGTCAGTCAAAACGTACAACCAAAAATATGAATACACGATACGAAAGAAAAACTTACAGTCTGTATTCCATCCGGCGACGACCCATGTCGTGTCTTCCGTCAAAAGCTCAAGCGATTGGGTCTTGCCGAAGACATATCTTTCCTTCCACCCACGGTCGTTTACCTGGGTATTTTGCACCAGCACCTGGGTACCCATGTGCTTGGAAAAAAGGTTGTATCGGTGGTAACCATCCACCTTGACCATATAAGCTGACAACAGGTCATCCACAGTGAATGGTGCCGGCCAGTCGCCGGTGATCCTATCGATCACATGGACGATCTGCTAGAACTGTGGCATCATCTGAGCGGGAGAAAGGCGAAACCTGTTCAAAAACTCTCTGACCAATGGGGAGAAAGGCCACTTGAAACCCACCGTGAATGGGTATTCATACAGGACAAAGTGGTCGTTTGGACAATCAAATGGCCGAAACTGGTCCGGCGAATATAACTGTACCGCCTCAAGAACACCAGATAGCACTCTGAAGGCATCGAGTCCTCCCCGACTCGCAACAGAACTTGCTAGTTCGATCGCCATTGTAAAATCTTTTGGAAAAACTAAGAAGATCTCTCTCAACTTATAAACACTCGAGGTGCACTCGAAACAAGCAAGTAAATCTCTCTGAAATCTCTCTCTAAAAATACCGAAGGCGTAGAAAGAAAAGGATCTCCATAATCACGATATTTATATGGCAAACGTCGTGTCAGAGCATTCCATTGGATGGTCGACAGTTGTCCACCATCTTTTCGCATGCAACGTTCGGATGGACGACATCTGTCCTACAACGGCTCCACGCCTCTGACACGTCGCCATGACGTCACGACCACTTCGCCTCCCTTGGTTCAAATCGAACCAAGACGGTTGAAATTCAACTAGACCCTCTCCCCATACGACACGTGCCATGCTACTTCGTGAGATTTAAAATTCGAATATTACGCCGAAATTCAAATTTTGGGGGCAAACTATTTGGGTAAAAATCTATACCTCACGACCAACGATGAAAAATACATATGACATTTATGTAAGACCATTCTTGTATTAAGATAAGGTCCTGCAGGTTATTTGCTATCGAATATTTGGTCGTACATTTCTACGATGGTCGTAAGTTTCATACGACCGACGTCCAGGACTCAAGACGGTCGTACGACCGTACTAACCGTTAGTCAACCGCCGTTTTATTTGTTCCATTAATGCAGGTCCAAAAGCAATCATGGTACAATGGTTAGTAACGGACGAGCTCTTAATGACAATAAAGGCCCGACAGTGGTTACAAACACACCATCAAAGCACATTTAGTGCTATCACAAGCTATATAAAGACCTGTACCACACTTCAAGCGCACATCTGAACTCAACCCATCTACACTCGCTTCTACATTTCCTACGCAATACAACAGTGATCAACAGAGCATTTGAACCATCATCGTTCACGCAAGTTTCGCACGACGAGCAGTTCAATTCGCACGACAACAGTTCATTTCGCACGACTTACGCACAACACACAACATTAGCTTACGATTAAGTTTATTTTTACTCTTTTTGTAATCTATTGTACACAAGACACTTGTTTCAAAAGGATTTTGCCCCTGCTTGGCGATCATAGTGCACTGTCAACTTCCCCAAGTCGGCCGCGGTTTTTTCCCTCGTTTGGGTTTTCCGCGTCACCAGTTCTCCTGTCTTATTTATTTTTACCTGCGATTGTGTTGTTTGTTTTGAGATCCTTTTCTGTAGTTGTTAAAAGCTCCACGTCAACCTTAAGTTATCCTTTGGGTGATTTTTGGCATTAACACAACACACAATAGATTTTTACGATTAAGTTTATCTTTTCTACTATTGTAGTCTATCGTACTCACCACTCTTGTTACTAAAGGACGCTGTCCCTGTTTGACGACCATAGTTCACCGTCGACTCCTATTGTCGACCGCGATTTTAACCCTCGAAGGGGTTCTCTGCGTCACCAAATTCTGTTGTCTCTTTTCGTTTTTATTATATGTCGTACGATTTATCGCGAGATACCTTTCTTTAGTTGTTAAAGCTCCACATAGACATTAAATCTTCCTTTGGTCAATTTTTAGCATTAATAGTTTGGCGCCCACCTTGGGGCCCCATGTAGAGAAAATCTCCGACAAAACTTACGTCCTACTAATCGTTTCTTGAGTTCCTCCATTTTTCAGGAAAATGTCGGGACAGGAAACCAGAATGGGCCAAATCAGAAATTAGGGAACTTCTTTGGTCCTCAGAGCGGTCCAAACCAGAATCCAGGAAACTTTTTTGGCCCTCAGAACTGTCCAACCTAGAACCAGGGAAACTTCTTCGGTCCTCAAAGCGGTCCGAATCAGAACGCTGGAAATTTCTTTGGTCCACAAAATGGCCAGAGACCATTCTTCGGGGTACCCATACATAATCCTCTTCCTCCACAGCACCTGAGGCCACCCCCACTGTTTCAGAATCAGACGATGCCTATGTCACCGGCGACATTTCATACGATCCCGTTCCAGACTTCATTCCTCCCAATCCCGACGATGGCCATCTTGATGATGCCTCCTCCAACCATGCCTGCTGTTAATGCCAAAAATCACCCAAAGGATAACTTAAGGTTGATGTGGAACTTTTAACAACTAAAGAAAAGGATCTCAAGACAAACAACACAATCGCAGACAAAAGGTAAATAAGACGGGAGAGTTGGTGACGTGGAAAACCCAAACGAGGGAAAAAACCGCGGTCGACTGGTGAGAGTCGACGGTGCACTATGATCGCCAAACAGGGGCGAAATCCTTTAATAACAAGTGTCATGTGTATAATAGATTACAATACGAGTAAAAATAAACTTAATCGTAAGCTAATGTTGTGCATCGTGCGTAAATCGTGCGAAATGAACTGTTGTCGTGCGAATTGAACTGCTCGTCGTGCGAAGCTTGTGTAAGAGATACTTGTTCAAATGCTCCGATTGTCACTGTTGTATTGCGTAAAAATGTTGAGTGTGTAGAAGTTTTGAATGTTTAGTTTTTTTTTCTGCCTCCCGTTCGAGTGTGGAGTACGCCTTTATATAGCTTTTGTCAGCATTAAATGTGCCTTGCTGACTTGCTTTGTAACCGTCGTCGGGTCTTTAATGCCATTAAGGACTCTTCCGTTACTGACCGTTGTACCATGATTGCTTGTGGACCTGCATTAATGGAACAAAGAAAACGGCTGTTGACTATTAACGGTTAGTATAATCGTACGACCGTCTTGAGTCTCGGGCGTCAGTCGTATGAAACTTACGACCATCGCAAAAATGTACGACCAATCATTCGATAGTAAATAACCTGCAAGACCTTATCTTAATACAAGAATGATCTTACATAAATGTCATATGTGTTATATATTGTCGGTCTTGAGGTGTGGATTTTTACCCAAACAGTTTGCCCCCAAAATTTGAATTTCGGCGTGAAATTCGAATTTTAAATCCAACGAAGTAACTTGACACGTGTCGCATGGGGAGAGGGTCTGGTCGAATCCCATCCGTCTTGGTTCGATTTGGATCGAGGGAGACGAAGTGGTCGTGACGTCATGGCGACATGTCGAAGGCGTGGAGCCTTTAGAGGACAGATGTCGTTCATCCGCACGTTGCATGCGAAAAGGTTGTGGATAGCTGTCGACCATCCACTGGTATGGCCTGACACGATGCTGCTATAAATATCGCGATTGTGGAGATCACTTCCTTTTTTACGCTTGCGATATTTCGGAGAGAGATTTTTAGGGAGATTCAGAAGAGATCTACCAGCGTTTTCGCTTGTTCGTTCGAGGTTTTAGAGATCTAAGGTACGATCTTTACTCTTTTCAACATGCGGAAAAAAATCAATAGCTAGGAAGACCACCACAAATAGGGACCTCATGGACCTATATGTAGTGCAAATTTCCGTCCCATATTTTTCTGTCTCCTCCGAGCCGGCAAGCTATTTTCAAGAGAAGGAGGAGGTGGAAACCTTTAGATTGTTGGCGGGCATACCTGCCGATGTACGATTATACACACTCGACCAGCTTAGACTGGCGGAGTGTTTGAGAGGATTCTTCGTCTTGTACGAGTATCCTTTTAGAATAGGATTTAGGTGGCCTTTTTCTCCTCTAGTCAGGGAATTTTTGGATGCTTTTGACCTATCTCCTGGACAGATCTTGCCCGAACTTTGGCAGATTTTTCAGGAGATTGATCGGATCACCGCTGATTGGAAAGCGCCTTTCACGGTGACCGATCTCCTGACGGCGTTCGAGGTCAGGTCGGACGACTATCATCAATATAGCCTGTCCTCCAAGCTAAGGGGCAGATATACTCTGGTTCCTGACACCCAGGTCCACGACCGCGGGTGGAAGGCCAAGTATGTTATCGGTCGGGTGTTGACGCTCGATCATATAGACGAGGATACCTCATGGGTCTCATCTGGGTGGAACATCGGGGGTATATATTTTTTATCCCGTCGTACGTTTTTAGCATTAATTTTGTCTTCTGCTAACTTTTAGTCGCTTGTTTAAGATATCAACTTTGTCGGGGTCGGGCCCGCTCTTTATTCTAAAGAGAAGGTAGCAAGACTCTTCTCTTGCTGCGTCGAAGAGTTGTTCGACTCTCCTAGTCGTACGACCGTCGGAGTTTCGGCACCCGAAGAAAGAAGTCAACAGGAGACTTCAACAAGTAAGTGTCTTTAGTCGTACGTTTTTATTTTTACATTTGTGTCGTACGATGATATCTGACGCTTATAGTTTTTTGCAGATGATTTTGAGATGCAGTCAGCTTCGAGCAAGTCGAAGAAAGAAGCTCAGCTAGCCCTGGCTCGGAGGGCCAAGGAGCTGAAGAGGAAGGATCCTCCGACTTCAGAGTCGGAGGTTTTGAAGAAGACGAAGTCGGTTCCCTCGAGGGAACCGTCGTCGACGGGTGGAGAGCCTACGACGGTCTCTACTCCGGAGAAGGCGAAGAGGCCTTCGGGTGTGCCTGGGGCGATGTCGTCACCGCCTGGGTCATCTGCCGCGGGGGATAAGGGGAAAGGTCCTCAGGTTGAGGAGACCCGTGAAGTTACGACGGTTAAATTTCCATTGCCGTCGAACTTCCTGGTGGACGACGTCTTGGACAGGGCGAAGATTTTCCCAGACTTGGGAAAATTTCTCCTGCCAGCCTTTAAGGAACGCTATCGGGGCATTTCTGTGGATGAGACGGGTGTTGGTCCCGAAGGGCTATACAAGTTTGTAGAAGGGGGGGGGGGGGGGGGGCTGAATACAAACACTAAGATTTTACTTTTCTAAATTGTTTATTGATAAATCATTAACAATTTACAGCTTGTTGCGGAAACAAGATTAAGGATAAACCTAAATCTAAACAAGTTGGAACACTAAGTTTCTTGCACTAAGAAAGAGAAGGAAATTACTAATAATAACCTATCTCAAGATAAGAAGGATGAACTTGTCCAGAGTTAGCAAGTTACTTCAAAATGAAGTGAGTTCTTCTTCTTGTATACTGCATGCATTTAATGCATGGCAGTTTACACTTTACACGTGGCAGCAGCTCATTGGTTGTACGTCATTGACCTTTGTTGACAACCTTAGTAGCCGCATATTTGAACAGTGTAGTATCATAGTGGTTGTACGATTTCAGACAATAAGGAGGTTCTTTTTCTGACATATCGTATGGAGTCGTGCAAGGGTGGTTAAGACAAAAGTACTTTGTACGGAGGACTTCATGATCAGCTTTTCGTTGATTCAGCGATCTATCATTCTATATCAGCGAATGAGAGAGTTCAGCGATAGCTAAAGTCTTGTACTTGATACTTCACGTTGAGTGGACAAATCTGAGTCTTCGCTGATCCGCATCAGTTCATTAGGAGACTTGTCGCTGGTTCTTGAGCTTGATCTTCGACTTCAGCGTAGAACCTATGTTGACGTGAAACTTGTCTTCAGGGATCATAAATAAACAACTAACTTATCAGCGATCATCATAAGTACTGAACAGACTCAGAGTATTATGGTGAACAGTGTTCGCTGAATGTTTAATCTAAAGAGCGAGAGTTCCTATCAGCGGTACTGTAAAGTCTTAGTACTTATCAGCGATAGTGAAACTCTGATACATATTGTTTACTTACAATTTTCACTAAGTACAAAAGAGAGGGTCATTATCAAATCACTGAGGGTTTGGATCAACAATCTCCCCCTATTTGATTATGACATAGCAACAGAGAAAATTGCTATTTAATGAAAACATAAGGATAAAAATAACTCATAAAATATTTGTCCCTTTTACTGTTTTCTGGGATCTTTTCTGTACTGATGGAGTAAAGTACATTCGCTGAAATTTTTCTTTAAACTTCGTAAAGATTACATAGGGAAGTGGAAAAATTACAAGTACAACAAATAAAATTACAAGTACAAAAGATGTAGACATATAAGGATAGAAAGAATTACAAGGCGATCCTATCCGTCAAAAGGTTCTTCCTTAATGAGAAGTTCATCGAGGGTCTTTGATGTGGGAATCATCCAGTCAGGGACATCTACTCCTTGATTCTTTTTGTTCAGAGCCTCTTCAAAAATCAAGGGCTTCAGGTGTCTAGCTTTAATGTCGCGTCTGACTTCACACCAGTATATGAGATCTCTAAGTTGTTCGATGGGAGTGATTGGAAGCTCAGAGATGCGTTGAAAGTGATGGTTTCCTTCGTAGTCTAGAAAGAATATACCATAAGTATCACTTACAACTGTGCCAGGAATGAAAGTTTCTCCAGGTGGTAGGGAGGTGTCAAGCGCTGAGAGATCAGCATCAGGGCCAAGAACTTCAGCACGAGAGAAACCAATTCCTGTTTCATTCCGTATAGGAGGACCTGAGTCTGAGACTTTCTTTTCCTTTGCAGAGACTCTTCTTTGTTGAGGAGGAAGAAGAGTAGAAGGAGGAATATCCACAGCAGAATAAACCAGGTCGATCTGAGTGTTTAAGATCTTCTCGACATGGCTCTTGAACTTTGAGCGCGATCCTTGAATGGCTAATTTCACTTCCAACCATTCAGAGAGACCAAACTTCTCTAAAGAAGCATCATAGAAGGTTTGCTTGGTTTTGTCTTCTCTGTAGACATCAACTTCAACAACAGGAACGTCTACGTACAGTCTTCCTCTGATGTTTACTTTTATGATTTTGGATGGTCGAGATCGATAGTTCAGCATTTCTTTACACCATTCAAAAGTCGTATCAGAGACCTTAGTCTTTTCTTTAACGATCCTTTGAGCATCATCCCATAGCTGACGTTGGACGTCAATGGGAGCTCTTTTAAGCTTGGGGTCTTTTACTGATCGTTGAGTAAGCTGGATGGCGTATTCTCTGTCTTTTTCTTCAGCTTTCCTTCTTTCAGCGATTAGGCGTTCAGCTCTGAGGTGATCCTTGTATTCCTTTTGTGAAAGTTTTAACTTTGGAGGAATAGTAGGAAGTTGATCACGCTTCAGAATGATTCGCTGATCCTCGAACTTTTTTATCATCTCATCTCTTCTTTTCTGATCCTCTTCACTTAGCTTTTGAGGAGCCAAGGAAGGTCTGTTTTTGTGAGAGAATATCTGTTCTTCGGGTTCATCAGTCTCAGAGATCAAATCCATGACCGGGATTATTTCTTCAGCTTTGCGAGCTGGGATTATTGTTGGTGAAGTCGCAGCGGTAGGAACTTCAGCGATATCCTCAAACAGGGGAGAGGACTAGCTGAAACACAGCGATCTTACGAGTAAGAACTTGGGTAGAACAGAGATAGAGAAAGAATGGGATAAAGTGTATGGAGGTTTTAGTGAGTGTAGAACTGATAATGTGTATAGAGAGGAGGGATGTAGTGTAAGGAAGATTAGTGTACCTGACAAACCGGCTTTTTAAGCAAGATCGTCAGATTTTCATCGTCTTCAGCGACACTTTTTCCTTTGCCCTTGTCAGCTTCAGATGCTGATGGCTTTGTCTTTGTCCGCTCCCCTATAGGTTCATTTAGCAGGTTTGACGATAAAAGAGTCATCATCATCATCATCTTCATCATCATCATTCTTTGGAGAAGATGATGGTTCATCATCAGACAAGTCGATGGCTTCTTCATCTTCAGCTTCAGACTCAGATTCTTCAGCTTCTTCTTGGAGTTGCTCCCCCTTAGATACAGAGGTAAGCTTCTTGGTTCCCTCAGGGTTTTCATCTCCCTGAGGTCCAGCGGCTGCTTCTTCAATTGTCTTCTCACCCTCTTCAGTAAAGGTGAGGTCTTCAGTCTTCTCTCCCCTGATAGATTCATCATGGGAAAGGTCTTCAGCGCTCTTCTCCCCCCTTTTTCATGATGAGTGGGGGAGGAATGTGATGACTCAGCAGCTGGTGTCGGTTCCCTGTCTTCTTGGCCAGGGATCCCCACACAGATTTCAATCGCTGATAATCTGTTTTCTAGACCAGAAATACCAGGATTGATCTTCACGAGTTCAGCACGATCCGCCGGAGTAAAAGATGAAGGTGCAGGTGCAGGGGCAGGGGCGGTCGTGTTGGTCAGGATCTGCTTCATCATTGTCATCATAGAAGTGACATCATTCTTCATTGTATTGACGTCGGTCTTCATAGAACTCATGTCAGTCTTTACTGAACTGACATCAGTCTTTACAACAGTCATCTCTCCTTCGAGTTTTCCAACCGATGTCTTCAGCGTTGTGACCTCGCTGGACATGGTGTGAACTGTAGTTTTGATGGCGAGATAGTCTGTGTAGATGTCAGCAAGAACTTTGGCAAAGTTGTTGAGCGTTTTATCAACCTTCTCCAAGTCAGCTTTGGAGGCATTCTTCTCGACCACGGTTGTCAGCTTTGTAAGATTCTCTCCAGCGTTTGTTACAGCTGAAGAGTTGTCAGAAAGAGTAGTAGTGAGACCTGTCAGCTTTGTCTCTATCGTCTTCAGAGAGGCATTGATGTCTCCTAAATTAGGACCTGCAGGAGGATTGGTGAATGCATCAAAATCTCGGTGTCCTGAGAAAAGTTCCATGTCGTCAGCTAAAGTGCGTGGACGCATGGTCATCTCTGTAGGTCCTACATCCATCATTCCTTGAGTGTCAGCTTTAGCTTCTGGAGGAATGACAGGTGCTTCAATGACAACTGGAGTAGAGTCCAATTGAGTAGAGGGAGAAGCGAAGGTTAAGAATGGAGGTTGGGTGCGGAGTTCAGCGTTGGATTCGCTGAGAATCGCTTCGTCAGTCTTTTGAGAGACTGAAGGAGGTTGGGTAGATTCCAAGTTTGTAACCTCAGCGTTTAGAGACGCTGAAGTTAGGATAGAATGGGTGGCTTGTTCAGCTGTGGCAGAGCGTACCACTGAACGTTCCTTCAGCTCTTTGAGATGAGCTGAGGAGTCTTCAACACGAGATTGCTGGGGTTGCTCCTTGGTTTTCTTAGTTCTTTTGGAACTAAGTTGGGTGGAGGAGTGTTTCCTTTTAAGAGAAGGAATGGAGGTTGCAGCTTGGGTATCAGCGGTGGGTTTGTCCGCTGAAGGAGTTGCAGAAGTCGAAGAAGTAGGGTTGAGAAGAGTTAAAAGAGTAGAAAGACGTACCTCGTTTTCCACAGGTTTGAAGTCGAGAACCTTAGGGCCAACCTGAGAGAGTTTCAGGTCACCCTCTTTTGGGTAGTTGTCCTTCAGGCCTGTTTGGAATACGGCGCTGATGAATCGAGGATAAGGAACCCATGGAGATATGTCAGCGGCGGAGTCTACTCTGAGTACCAGATCATCGTAGATTATCGATGCCCAGTCTATATGTAGACCTTTCAGCAAGGCATATCCCATTGCTTGCTGAGGCTGAGCGGCTTGATCAGAGGAGCCCGTCTTTGCAGTCATGCAGCTGATTAAATGAGCGAAGATGAAATTCATCTCGCTGGGCATTTTAGACTTTTTGATGAGGGTCAACTTCTTCTCAGGCTTCTTGTCCCTCCCAGTTTCCCATACATTGCCCATCGCATCGAAGAATTCAGTGATGGCTTCCCTATCTGAGTGTTTCTTGTGGTCAGGGAGGGGAACAAAGGGTTTTTCTTTGGTGGCCAAGGGAAGGTTCAGGGCTTTGCGGATAATGGCAAGTGTAATCTTCATAGTGTCATAGTCAGTATCGCAGAGGATGCAGTCAATTGTTTTTTAGGAGTCTTTGGTGGATGGTAGCTGAGAGTGTCTGGCAGAGTACCAGAATTGGGATAGCAATAGCTGATGTGCAGGAGGTGTTATGGTCAGGGCTGTGGATAGACAACAATTCTTCAGGAAGTTCACATCATCATCTAGATGTGTGACTTGCTTTCGAGGAGGAAACTCGAGAAGCGCATAGAGGTTATGTGCCTTGGTCCAATCCAGTTTGTCAAGAGAGAACTTGACCTGAGGAGCCTTGATGATTTCCAATTCCTCAATAGTATTATCAGCAGCAGTGTTCTCAGCGATGGTGTTCTTGGAAATGTCAGAAGATGCCATTTTCTGTATTATCAGTTTAACCAAAGATTAACAAATAAGAATAATCTTAATGTGGAAAGATTTTCCAATAAGATGGTTCGAATTTTGTCCATTTCATTCAAAAAAAATGTCTTAATGAAGATTAGGGTTTTTCTTGTTTTAAAAACGAAATGCAAACCCAAAGATAATCTTGTTTTCCAGTTTCTTTTGAGAATAAGAATTCTGGAAAAACGAATGAAGAACAAGTTTAAGATTTTGCGTTTAAACTTGAAGAACAACCATGAAAGGTTGTGTTCATAAAACCAGGAAAGAAATGATTTCATTTTAAAACGTTCTTTTGTTTGATCTTTTAAAAACAAAGAGAAGATCATTAACAAGTTTGAAGAAACAGGTAAAATAAAAGAATTATTAACCTGGTTCGTTGAAGAAGATGAAGTTCTTAAGTTTTTGAAAAAACTTGAGAGCACAAATGCAACAGTAATTTTTCTTAGCTTGGAGGAGAAGTTCGCGTAAAAGAAAAATATAAACCCAGAAAGAGTTTATATAGTGAGATTAAAGAGAGAGAAAATCTTGAGCGGGAAAATATTTTCATCATGACACGGACACGTGTTTGCATTTGATTGGAAGGTAAACGAAACGTGCAAACGTGTGTCAGAAAGAAAGAACGTGCCAGGGCTTATCCGTTGCAATGACGTCACAACTGTCCTTTCATATTCTTGGATGTCTCTGAGGTTTTGAAAAACTCAGGGACACTTTTGAAAACATGAAGCACTGAAGAGAAATATCAGTGATGGTTTTTAGAAATTTCAAAGTATCGTTGATAAGGAAGAGATATTCAGCAATGCAATTTATTTTGAAATCTTGCATTTACATGCGATTTGTTAGAGAGAAAAACATACCTTAATATCAGCGAATCAAGTTTATTCAGAGAGAAGATGATAGAATGGGTTATACAAGTCGATTTTATCCTATCGCTGATCAAATGTGAACCGCTGAAGATTTTACTCTTCAAAGTTCAGCATTCCAAGCTCGCTGATGAGAAAGTTGAATCTTGTCTCATCAAGAGGTTTGGTGAACATATCAGCTAACTGATAATCAGTTGGGATAAAGTGAAGTTCTATATCACCATTCATCACATGATCTCTGATAAAATGATTCCTGATTTCGATGTGTTTTGTCTTTGAGTGTAGTACTGGATTATTTGCTATAGCGATGGCACTTGTGCTGTCGCAATAGATTGGAATATTTGAGAGCTGAAGGTCATAGTCCAGTAGTTGATTTCTCATCCACAAGACCTGAGAACAACAGCTTCCAGCAGCTACATACTCAGCTTCAGCTGTGGAGGTGGACACTGAGTTTTGCTTTTTGCTTGTCCAACTCACCAGCTTTCCACCCAGGAGCTGACATCCTCCTGTGGTGCTTTTCCTATCCAATTTTCAACCTGCAAAATCACTATCTGAATAGGCGATTAGATCGAATCCTGAGTCTTTGGGATACCAAAGACCTAGATTCGCAGTACCCTTAAGGTATCGAAAAATTCGCTTTACAGCGGTCATATGAGATATCTTGGGTTCAGCTTGATATCGTGCACACAAACAGGTTGTGTACATAATATCGGGTCGGCTAGCTGTAAGATACAAGAGAGAGCCAATCATCCCACGGTACAGCGTGACATTAACAGGAATACCCTTAGTATCCTTATCAAGTGTTAGCGGTGGTGCCATAGGGGTTTTCATAGCTGAACTTTGAGTTAAGTCGAATTTCTTCAGCATATCTTTAACATACTTTCCCTGATTAATGAAAGCTCCTTTTTCATTTTACTTTATCTGAAGACCAAGGAAATATGTTAGTTCACCCATCATGCTCATTTTATACTCATCTTTCATTCTATCAGCGAAACGAGTACAAAGATCAGGGTTAGTAGAGCCAAATATAATGTCATCAACATATATCTGAACAAGAATGATATGACCTTTTACTTTCCTGAAAAATAGAGTTTTGTCGATTTTACCTCGCTCAAATTGTTCAATATGGAGATAAGTAGACAGAGTGTCATACCATGCACGTGGAGCTTGCTTCAAGCCATAAAGTGCCTTATCCAGTTTATAAACATAACCTGGACGCTTAGGATCTGAGAATCCTGGAGGTTGTTCCACATAGACTTCTTCATTCAGCTTTCCATTTAGAAACGCTGACTTAACATCTATCTGATATACTTTGAGGTCTTTGTGTACAGCGTATGCTAAGAATAGACGAATAGATTCTAGTCTTGCTACTGGAGCAAATGTTTCGTCATAATCTATGCCTTCCTCTTGTCTGTATTCCTGAGCAACAAGACGAGCCTTGTTGCGGGTTACAGTTCCATGTTCGTCCAACTTGTTTCGATAGACCCATTTAGTGACTATCATTGTTTTGTCAGTTGGTCTTCGAACAAGTTTCCAAACTTTGTTTCTTTCGAATTCAGTCAGCTCTTCTTGCATGGCGCTGACCCAGTTTGGATCTTTGAGGGCATCATCTACTTTCTTTGGTTCAGTCAGAGAAATAAAGTTAACAAATAAACAAATATTACATGCACTTCGTCGAGTCTGAATACCAGCGTTTGGATCACCAAGAATTTGATCAATTGGGTGATTTATAGTCCATCCCTGAGCCGTAGCGTGAGACGTTGACTCAACCTGAACTGGAGTAGCTGAAGATGAGGCTTCAGCAACTTCTGGAGTATCAGCTAAGAGAGGAATGGGTGCAGTTGTCATTATATTCACTAATTGCTGAGAAGTAGATGGAATGTCTGAGACATTGGGTTCAGAAGCAGGTATAGTGTTTAAAGGAACAGCTGAGACCCATGATGTTTCAGTTTCACTATTCTGCATATTTGGAATGATAGTAGGACTATCATCTTCAACTGTATGAGTACGAGGAGTGGGAATATCTTCTGAATCACCAAGATGAGAAAACATCCATTGATTCAGTTCTTCAGTATCAGCGGACGGTTTAGAGTTCGCTGAACGGGATTCGTCAAACGTGACGTGAATAGTTTCTTCAACAGTTTGTCTTCTTTGATTGAAGACTCTGAAGGCTTTGGAGACTGAGGAGTATCCAAGAAAGATTCCATCATCAGCCTTAGGATCAAACTTTCCAAGGGCATCTCTGTTGTTCAGTATGAAACACTGACATCCAAAGATGTGAAGAAAGCTGATTGAAGGCTTTCTCCCATGAAAACGTTCATAGGCTGTTTTATTGAATCTTTTGACTATCAGTGACCTGTTTTCCATAAAACAAGCAGTGTTGACAGCTTCTGCCCAAAACTGAGTAGGCAGGTGAGAATCGCTGAGCATTGAACGTGCGGCTTCAATAATTGTTCTATTTCTTCTTTCAGCGACTCCATTTTGTTGCGGTGTTCTCACTGAAGAAAAGTTGTGAGAAATACCCTTACTCTCAAAGAAGGAATCAAGAGAACTATTTTTGAATTCAGTCCCATGATCACTCCTTATTGAGCGAACGGTCAAATTGTTCAGGGTTTCCATCTTCCGAACAAAGGTGATGAGTTCTTCAGGGGTGTCACTCTTGGAACGGAGAAACATAACCCATGTATAATGAGAGAATTCATCAACTATGACCAGTGTATATTTCTTTCCAGCGATGGATTGTTTGTTAACAGGTCCAAACAAATCCATATGGAGAAGTTGCAGAGGAGATGACACTGAGGAGACTTGCTTTGACTTAAAGCTTGCTTTAGTCTGCTTCCCTTTCTCACACGCTGAACATAAAGACTCTTTGGCGTATGAGTGCTGAGGTAGACCAGTGACTAACTCTTTTGAAGAAAGAGTGTTCAGTGTCTTGAAATTTAGATGAGAGAGCCTCTTATGCCATAGCCAGTTGACATCAGATGAGGCTTTTGAGAAGAAACAAGAGTTCTCAGTGGTTGTTGAGTCCATGTTTATTTCATAAACATTTTCCAAACGATAACCGCTGAGAGTTATCTTCTCCTTTTTGTCAGTGACAAAGCATGATTCATTGGTAAAGATTACCTTGTTATCCTTGTCGCAAAGCTGACTGATGCTTAAAAGATTATGCTTCAGCCATTCAACATATGCGACTCTTCTGAAGGTTGTTGTACCATTAGAGAGTACACCAAACCCTCGGGTATGTCCTTTTCTATTTCCTCCAAAAGTCACAGAGGGACCCTTCTCTTCCTTGTATTCAGCGAGCAGGCTTTTCTTTCCAGTCATGTGTCTAGAGCATCCGCTATCGAGATACCAGATACCCTTCTTAACCTGCATCACAAAGGAAGATTAGTTTTTCTTGGGTACCCACTTAACCATGTGTACACGTTTGTTAGTGGAAGTAGTTGGAATGGAAGGTTCAACAATCTTCGCAGCATTTGAAGATTCAGCTTTGTCAGTCTTCACTTTGGTTAATTTCTTAACCTCAGTGGTCTTCTTTGCCTTGGGGGCAATCTTCACCTTAGCTATCTTTTCAGCTTTGGTGGCTGTGGGGCACTTACTAGCAATATGATCAGTGAGTCCACAATGATAACATTTCCTATAACTAAAAGTAGTTCTAGGACCATTTGAATGCTGAGCTTTAGATTTTGAATTAGAAGTACCAGCACCAAGTAAGCTGATGGCTTTTGAAATGGGAGGAACATTCAGTTCTTCAGATTTCTTACCAGACACATCCACTCTGATTCTAGGAGTAGATCGCTGAATAGATCCACGCTGAGTAGATCCAGAGATCTGATTCCTTGATCCAGAGGAATGAATCACTAATGCTTTAGAAGCATTCAGCTTAGGTACTAAGGTACCCTTATGAGGATTTTGGTAAATAGCAATTCCTTTACCTTTATCTTTAAAGACAGAGGTAGGTTTTGGATAAACCATTTTCTCTTTACCTTTTGAAGAGGTAGAAGTTTCCTCAAGGATAGGTGGTCTGGACGAGGAACACTGAGAGGATGATGTATCAGCGACTGAGGATACGAAAGTTCCAAATAAGAGCATGGAATGATCAGTGGTTGGTTCTAGATTATCAGCTTTGTAACCAAGACCACGTTTATCACTCAGGGGAATCTGAGACTTAATTATCTCAGTGATCTTTGTTGAAGAATTACACCATCCTTCAACAGTAGCTTTCTCAGCTCTTAAAGCAGAGATAGCTTCTTCTCGCTCGATTTTGACTAGCTGATTTAAATGCACTTGATCTTTAAAATCTTCTTCAATTTTAGAAATCTTTTCTATTTGAAGGTGACAGTTTTTGAGCTGTTCAGCGAGATCAAGGTTTTGATTTTCAACTATAATTTTGCCATTCATGGCTTCATATAAACTTCTAGGCAAGAGATCGATTTTACGAAGACTATCAGCTTCATCAATATTTGCAATATTTGTAAAGAAGGAAGGTGATACCTGAATAGCAGACGTTGAAGTAGAGGGAATGTCTGAGCTTTCTTCCTCTTCTTCAATCTTGGCCATAAGACATAGATTGGCTTCATCATCTTCAGAGTCAGATGATGATTCTTCTTCATCAGAGGCAGCCTAATCATAAGCCATCAGGCCTTTGCCTTTCTTCTTCAAGCTTTTCAGCTTCGCATACTTTTCTTTCAGCTTAGCGTATTTGTCATCTTTATTCCTGGGAATAAAGGATTTCTTGGGAAATGCTGAGTTTGTCGAAACTTTCTTAGACCTGCACTCGTTAGCGAAATGTCCAATCTTTTCGCAGTTAAAACAAGTAGCAGTAGCCTTATCAACAATAGCTGATGATCTTGGCTTATCAGTAATAGAAAGGGGTTTGTTCTTTCTGAACATTTTCTTTTTGGCGAATCTCCTGAACTTTTTGGTTAGGAGAGCCAAAGATTCATCATCATCTGAAGAGTCAGATTCTGATGACCTTTCAGAGTTACTTTCTAACTCAGTGATAGTGACCACGGGTCGCTGAGTAGAAGGTTCCTCTGAGATTAAAGCAACAGGGGTGCTTTTGGAATCTTTTACAAGATTCTTCTTAAGATGGCTCGATTGCTCATGATACAGCATCGTGCCATATAAGGTAGCAAGGGTCATTGATCTTAGATCATTTGACAGCTTGAGATACATAGAATAACTGTCCCAGCTTTCAGGTAAACATTCTAGAAACTTTGTCAGCACTTCAAAGTTTGAATATTCCTTACCAACAGTTTTCAGATCTATTATTAAGCAATTAAAATGTTGGTGAACTTCAGAGAGAGTTTCATTCTTACCACAAATGAAACTTTCGTATTGTCTTACCAGGTTGGTCTTTCGAGAGTCCTGGACTTCAGACGTACCTTCATACTGAACAAATATTGTGTCCCACATGGCTTTTGAGGTTTTCAGGTTCATGACGGAATGGTAGACTTCGTCAGGAAGAGCCATGGATAGTATGGATCTGGCTTTTGTGTCGATAGCCACTTTCTTCTTAGCATCGTCAGTCCACATATGAACTTCCTTGGGTATCAGCCTTTCTGGAATAGCAGGTCTATTCTCAGCGGCTGGTACTACAGGATCAATTCTTATAGGAATATATGGGCCGTTTTCAAGATAGTAAGGCATAGTAGGGTCTACACCTTCGAAGAGAATCATCCTATTTTTCCATAGATTAAAATTATCTCTGGAGAATCTAGGGGGTTTAGCAAGAGAACCATTGTCGATATAGTTTGTGTTTGTGTTGGCAGCCATTTTCAGAAATAGCAAGGAAGAGAAATCTTAGTATAGATTAGATCTTGTTTATTAGATTAAACAAATCCGCTCTGATACCACTTGTTGGTCCCGAAGGGCTATACAAGTTTATAGAAGGGGGGGGGTTGAATACAAACACTAAGATTTTACTTTTCTAAATTGTTTATTGATAAATCATTAACAATTTATAGCTTGTTGTGGAAACAAGATTAAGGATAAACCTAAATCTAAACAAGTTGGAACACTAAGTTTCTTGCACTAAGAAAGAGAAGGAAATTACTAATAATAACCTATCTCAAGATAAGAAGGGTGAACTTGTCCAGAGTTAGCAAGTTACTTCAAAATGAAGTGAGTTCTTTTTCTTATATACTGCATGCATTTAATGCATGGCAGTTTACACTTTACACGTGGCAACAGCTCATTGGTTGTACGTCATTGACCTTTGTTGACAACCTTAGTAGCCGCATGTTTGAACAGTGTAGTATCAGAGTGGTTGTACGATTTCAGACAATAAGGAGGTTCTTTTTATGACATATCGTACGGAGTCGTGCAAGGGTGGTTAAGACAAAAGTACTTTGTACGGAGGACTTCATGATCAGCTTTTCGTTGATTCAGCGATCTATCATTCTATATCAGCGAATGATAGAGTTCAGCGATAGCTAAAGTCTTGTACTTGATACTTCACGTTGAGTGGACAAATCTGAGTCTTCGCTGATCCGCATCAGTTCATTAGGAGACTTGTCGCTGGTTCTTGAGCTTGATCTTCGACTTCAGCGTAGAACCTATGTTGACGTGAAACTTGTCTTCAGGGATCATAAGTAAACAACTAACTTATCAGCGATCATCATAAGTACTGAACAGACTCAGAGTATTATGGTGAACAGTGTTCGCTGAATGTTTAATCTAAAGAGCGAGAGTTCCTATCAGCGGTACTGTAAAGTCTTAGTACTTATCAGCGATAGTGAAACTCTGATACATATTGTTTACTTACAATTTTCACTAAGTACAAAAGAGAGGGTCATTATCAAATCACTGAGGGTTTGGATCAACAACGGGGTCTCATGTCGCAGGACTATCCTTTCTGGTATGTCCTTTTCATTTTTTATCGTATAATTTTTCCTCTCTGATAAGATAGACTTACCTTAAATGTTCATGCGACTACAGGCGTTTCAGGCATCGTTGTGCCTTTTTGGCCAACTGGAGGAGCTCCAGAAGGTCAACCCTTCCATCGCTGAGGAGCTTCAGCGAGCACAGGAGGGTGAGCGTATGGCTTGAGAGGAAGAACGGGCGACAAAGGCCAGGGTGGAGGCTCTCTCCGTCCAACTGGACGATATCCGTAGTAGTTTGGAGACGTCGTCCGGGGAGAAGGAAGAGCTTCGGGGTCGTCTCAAGGAGGCGTTGGAGAAGGCCTCTGCCTATGAGGCAAGGGTTTTGGCGACTAAGGCATCCCTCACCGTGCGCGAAAAACCGGTGGGGGAACTGAAGTCGGCGGTGAAGGCCGCTGAGGCCAAGACGGAGGCCTTGGAGGAGAAGCTCCTCTCGTTCGAGGCGTTGACCCGTCTAAGGGTTAGGGCGGCAATTATGCGCCGCCATCTGCAGGGGAAGAATCCCTTGGCAGACGCTGAGGCCGAGGTCGCGTCCTATCTGGAGAACGTCGGGACTGAAGAGGATCTTGTCCAGGAGGATAGGGTCGACGACACCGACTCCGTGGAGGCCAAGTCGGGTGACGCGGAAGGTGATGCTAGTGTCACCCAGGGCGATCGTTGGTGGTCGCGTTGTTTCGTTTTGTTTAAGGGCGATCGTTGGTGGTCGCGTCTTTGTCTTGTACTTTCTTTAAATCTAACACATTATCGCTTTGCTTTATTTTGTCGCAAATGAACAAAACAAAATAAAAGAGATATAACAAGATTTAAAGAACGAGCGTATAAAGTAGTAAGACGTATGTAAAAAGTGTACGACTTAGGTACTCGTAATTTTCGAAGTAACCGGGCGACTGGGCCGAAAAACATTCTAAGTATGAAATTCAAGTCATAAGACTTTAACTTCGAAACTTAGATTAAATAGCACATGCCGTGATTGTAAGATCCAGGAGATGAATCATAAGATTTCGCTTATGACGTATGAGTCATAATTTGACGGTTGTGACATAACAGTCGTGACATTTTCGTCATAGAGACTTTGTTTCTCACGATGTAAATCATAAGACTGGCGTTCGTGCGATCCTGCGAGCCTGCAATGTAAGATTCAAGGATGGTCGTTGGACGACCCTCTGATGCTTAAGTCAGTAATCGTTGTGAGAGATAAATCAAAAGTAAGATATCAAAAGAAATACTTCTTTAAATGTACTGCGTTCCAGCTACGTGGGATGTCTCGGTCATCGAGGGTTTGGAGCCTGTAAGCACCCTTCCCAACGACCTCGGATATTCGATAAGGTCCTTCCCACTTAGTGGATAACTTACCTGCGTTTGGTTCCTTGGTGTTTTGGAATACTCGTCGTAAGACGTATTCACCTTCCTGAAAGATCTTGGCCTTAACATTTTTGTTGAAATGTCGTTCAACAACCTGTCGCTGAGATGCCATTTTGACCAAAGCAGATTCTCTTAGCTCTTTGAGGGCGTCGAGGTCGTAGCTCAAGTCTACCAAGTTATGATCGGCGGACGTATGTCTAAATGTCGGGAGCTGCACTTCAATAGGTAAGACGGCTTCACAACCGTAAACCAATGAAAATGGTGTATGTCCTGTAGATGTTCCTGGTGTCGTACGATTCGCCCATAGGACCGATGGAAGTTCTTCGACCCATTTTCCCTTTGCGGCCTTGAGTCTCTTCTTGATTGAATTGATAATGACTTTATTGCTCGATTCTGCAAGACCGTTAGACTGGGATAACGTGGGGTCGAGGTCGTAAGTTTGAGGTTACGAACCTCACAAAATTGTTTGGGCAAAATTTCACAGGTCTCGACCACGACCAGAAAAGGTAAGACACATGTTATGAACTATATCTTGTATTAAGATAAGGCCCCGACAAAGACCCAAAAAACCTTTGTCGTTCTTCCTAAAAGGTAAGTCGAGAGTTCCTCACGACACTCGACCTTGACTAACTCATTATACGACTGTTACGTTTGTTCAATGATTAATGCAGGAGTCAAAGTCATTAATGGGCAACGATCATAACCGACGAAGACTAATAATGAAGAGTTACAACTGGCGACCGTTATGGCTGTCATCGAAGCAATCAATGAGCTAATCAAACCACCCGAAGGTTATAAAAGATCAAGTTAAACTTCAGTTCCAGGGATCGGACACCGAAGACCGAACATCGAACAGAAGAAAACGCAAACACTCGAAGAATATTCATTCAAAGCAAAGAGATCATTCATAGAAGATCGCTCTCGACGCACGACTTTCACTCTCGACCAACAGTTTACACATTGTTTTCACACACGACGCACACTGTTTTTACATTTCAAACACTTGTACTTTACATTTCGAAGTCTTTCCCTTCATTTGTATTGTAATCTCTGTACGATCGACACCCGGAACACCAAGGACATCGCCCCTGATTGGCGACCATAGTGCAGCGACGACATCCACTGTCGTCCGCAGGTTTTTTCCTCGTTGAGGTTTTTCCTGCGTCATCAAATTCTCTGTCTCATTTACGTTTTTGTCTTTGTAACACGCCTTTGTCGAATGATTCCTTTCTTTAGTTGTTAAAGTCCACATCGACCTTAAGTTGTCCCTTTGGTGCGTTTTTGGCATTAACAGTTTGGCGCCATACGTGGGACCTCATCTAGAGAAAATCTTCGACAAAGGTGCGTTTTACTAACGGTTTCTTGGAGTTTTATGTGTTCTCTGTTTCAGAAAAATGGTAGCCCCTGGAAATCAGCAGCATGTAATTGCCCAGATGTACCAGGAGCTTGAAGTCGTTCGAAATCAAATCAACACCATGGCGGACCAAAGCCGTAGAGCAGCTGAGGAGATCGCACGACTAAGGAACCCCTTTGGACCTCAGAATGGTTCTAGGCCACTCGTTCAGAATCCAGGCCAAGGATCGTTCGGTCATAATGGTCCTCGACCATTCACGCATAATCCAGGTCCAGGATCAGATCCGTTCGCTCAGAATCAGCATCCAGGTCCGTTCATGCAGAACCAGCAGCCGAGACCGTTCAATCCAAATCCCTAGTTCGGGACGGTTCCTCCTCAGCATATAAGGCCACCACCCATGCAGAATGGATCGCATCCATTTCAGAATGGGTCGCAGCCGTTTTAGAATGGATCGCAGCCATTTCAGAATGGGTCGCAGCCGTTTCAGAATGGGTCACAGCCGTATTTGGTTCCTTTCAACGGAGACGCCAATGGCTCGTCGCATGGCAATGGCACCAGTTCAGGAATCAATCCGCAAGCAGGGGCAAATATCGACCCCAATGACTCCGTCGCCCAGCGATTGAAAATGCTAGAAGATCAGAACGAGCGCGTCCTATCTTTGTTAGCCAAGCTACCTGGGGCAGCCGTGCCCGTTGATGTAGAACCTCGATCAGGATTTCAGGCGTCACCCTTCATCGATGAGATCGCGACTGTCGAGGTCCCGAAGAAATACAACGTCCCCGCCTTCACGCCCAAGTATTCGGGAGTGACCGATCCAACAGAGCACGTCGCGCAGTATAAGCAGCTCATGTGGACGATCTCGATCCCACACATGTATCAGGAGGTCTGTATGTGCAAAAGCTTCGGTGCGACTCTCACCGGTCCTGCTCTCCAATGGTTGATCAATCTCAAACCCAAGTCCATCGGGTCGTTCGCTGAATTGGTCAACCAATTCTCCCAGCAATTCGCCATCAGTCGCAAGATGGAGAAGTAGACCAGTGACCTGTATTACGTCGTGCAGAAGACCAGTGAGTCTATCCGCAGTTATTTCAATCGATTCAATGCGGAGATGATCAGGATTCGCAATTGTGACGTCAAGACTGCAATTGAAGCTTATAAGCGTGGTCTGGACGACAGCTCAGGTTTATACAATGACCTGACCAAGTATCCTCCGGAGAATTTTGAAGACGTCCGAGCTCGAACCCTAGCGTACATGAGAGTAGAGGACGACGCTGCCTTTCGTCGCAAGCATACCGACGACAAAAGGTCGTTAGGTGTGAAAAAGCCCGAGTTCAAGACAAAAGCAATTTCCAAAATAGAGCCCGCGCACCAGATCTCGAACGTCCGATTCAATACGAAAGCAGAGGCTAAGACCGCGACCAAGTTTTCTCAGTACCCCAAGATATCCTCTTATGGATTCAAAGGATCCACTAAAGATTTGGTCCAAGCTCTGAAAACCTCCCAGGCAACTATTCGATGGCCATAGAAGTCCGATCAGGACGACGCTAAGAAAGACAAATTTAAATGGTGTGACTTTCATGTCGACCATGGTCATGTGAATGATGATTGCATAGCTCTCAAAAAGGAACTAGCGTATCATGTCCCGAAAAGGAAATCTCAAAGATATCATCGATGACGTCGTTACTCCAACTAGCGACCATCGGCCGTCAACCCCCGAGCATGCGAAAGTCGTCAATTGTATCACCGATGGTTCCGACGTATGTGGACTGACGTAATCCGTGGCCAAACGCCACGCCAGTCAAGCACCTGACGATCGGCCTATCCTGCGTTCATCGAAGCCTAAAGGAGATTTGGAGTTGGCAGCTATGAAGATCGTATTCGACCAAGACGACCTCGACGACTCATATCAGAAAATTCTTGACGGGTTGATCATTCAACTCACGGTTGGTATTTGTTTAACTCGACGAGTCTTGGTCGATAGAGGCAGTTCAGTGAACGTCATCTTCCTTGACACCATCAAGGCCATGGGAATCGATCGTTCGGAAATCACCCGACGTTCGACAACTTTGGTCGGTTTTAATGGGGAAGCGACGAGCACCTATGTAGATATCGTCTTGCCAGTCTACGCTGGAGGAATCAACAAGCAGACCAAGTTCAGCGTCATCGACTGTGCGTTGGCCTATAACATCATCTTAGGCCGACCATGGATCCATGAGATGAAGGCCGTTCCCTCGACGTATCATCAGACTCTGAAGTTCCCTATGCCGTGGGGAATCCAGGAGATAAAAAGTGAGCCGAAAGTCGCTCGTGATTGCTATAAAACCACCCTGAAGCCGCAAAAATAGACCTTCTATTGTGGCGATTCACGACAACATTTAGTGTATCGTCTTAAATTCGCCACAACGGGGCAAGATGGTAGCAATAATCAAGGCGTCCCACGTAGTTGGGCACGTCGCGTCAGAAAAGGTACGTCTTCTAAACCCTTTTCTATTTTTTCATACGATTTTTTAACAACGACGGTTACTGACTTAAGCATCGGAGGGTCATTGGTTAGCCAACGACCAACCTCTAACATTGTTTATTCCGCAAAATCGCACGACAATAATCAAACGACTCTAGTTTCGCAAGGTCGCACGACATAAACGATCAGGTCTATGACTTGATCATCCTTCTACAGGGGCACACGATTCGAATTAATCGCACGACTTAGTCATACGATCGCGAGGTCTAGCGATCTCATGATCTAAGTTTCTTGACTTAGAAAAATCCGAATGTATGCTTTAGTCGCATGTGTTTATATTTATATACACGATTTAAAAGTCTATTGGCTTACGTTCCAGTTATTGTGTTACAATAGATGCCTAAGTCGCATGATTCCTTGTATATTTTTTATTTTTTTCACAGTCGATGTGATATTTTATAAAGCGCAAGTTCAAAAGAAGCCCAAATTTCATTCACCGAATAAACCGTCAATTACATCTCGACCACCAACGGTCGATCGGTAAAAACAAAAGTAAAGAATTTTTGCGGTTAGATTTGAGGAGGGGCGTCAGTTGCATCCTTGCCTGTGGTCCCGCCCTGAAGACCTTCGTCTACCACCTCCTCCTCGACGTCTTTCTCGTCATCCGAATTAAGGTCTCTCACCGACCCGACGCCCTTCAAGTAAATGTCGAGCTCTTCCGACGCCAAAGCAAGAGGGTCCTTCCCCGCTAGATGTCGCCTCATAATCGCTGCCCTAGCAGTCAAATGAGCTATGGCAAAAACAGACTTACCCTCGTGTCAGGATCGAATCTTAACAAGACTACAAACACTTAGAATTCAGAATTAAAGAATCTGCGGAAAAGAACTTTAATTCTCACAATCAAGAACAATGTAACAGAAAAACCTCAATCTTGTATTCACTGTTTTGAATCACAATATTAACAACCAAACCTCAATCTTGTTGAACAGGCTCAACAAGACGACTTCTACTTCTCTAGAAATAGGGTTCTTCAACCTTGAGGTTAATTCTCTCTTGAATCAATATCTACACTCAGAATATCTTTTGCAGAATGTATAAATTGAAACACTCACGTCTCTTCTAATAGCTATCTATTGAAGTCTATTTATACACAAATATTTACAAGATAACTACCAAAAGTAAATTGATCTTCTGAATCTTCGTTAAACATATCTTGATCAATTCCTTCTTTGTCTCCAAAAGTATCGCATACCAATCTGTTGGTGCAAGTGTACCACATCTCTATATATTTATATATATTTATTTTGATGATTACAAACACACCGTATTATTGTTTATCTAACAATCCTATCCAAGTGTACAGTTCTTGAAGAACACGAAGATTTTATCTGAAGAGTTCAAGACAGAAGATTTACGTTGTCATTAGTGTTTATAATTTATAATGATAAACACCCTAAAATAATATACCACTTGGATATTTCTAAACACCATAAATGATTTTAATTAAATAAGGTTTATTGAGAAGATCCAGCAAGATTGGTTGCGTCCTGGAAGGTGTCTATTCTGACGCCGGTATACCGTGGAGAATGCCCGGTATACCGCGGGTACTTTCTGATCTTGATGTGCTTTTTCCTCTGCACGGTATACCGCGGGGGATAGCCGGTATACCGCCAACTCACAATGCCGTTGGAGCTTCCTTGGTATAAATGATGCATGCTGGTGGTGATGGAAGTAAGATAATAACAACAACAATAAGCATCAACAACACCATTCTCTCAGCTCTCTCTTTTAATATATATTTATATATTTTATAAAATATTTTTTTAAATATCCAAGTGTGAGATATTATACAAGAGTGATTACCCATTGTGAGTTATACTCCTCTTGTAAGTATTTGAATAACGGGTGTGTGATCCTGTACATCTCAATAAGCTGAGGCTTAGAGAACCGTTTACTTTGCTCTGTATTTGGTTTGTATTCTACCGTAAAGAATACATTTATTGGATCGTGTCGGGAAGTGTCTCGGCTGCTGGTTTATCACAGTTGGTGGTAAATCAGTAAATCTCTGTGTCAAGTATCTCTATCCCTTATCTCTTTATTTATTCCGCTGTGCTTTTTAATTATATCTGTTTATATAATTGTTGTATATTTATTATTTGTATACTCTGATTTATTTATACTGTTTCTGTACTGTATTTATTTGTAAAAGAATTTTTGAAAGTAAAAGATTTTAAATACAACCTTACCCCCCCCCCTAGGTTGTCTAACATTTGGTATCAGAGCGGGGCTTTCAAAAATCGTCTATTTAATTTTTTTTAAAATCCGTTTTTGTTATGGCTCAACAAAATGCTTGGTTTTCTAAATCTCTTCTTATTGATTTCGAAAATTTTGATCTTTGGGCAAATTCTTTTGAACGTTATGTTCGTGGGATAAATCAAAAAATTTGGGATATTATTATTAAAGGAAATTTCAAACCCACAAAATTTCAAAACAACAAAGTTGTTGAAAAACCTAGCTCGGAATGGTCCGACGAAGATAAGGATAATTGTTGTTTAAATTATGAAGCCAAAAATTTTCTCTTTTCGGTTCTTACTAACGATGATATTGAGCGTGTTTATCTCTTTGAAACTGCTCGTGATATTTGGGAGAACTTGAACATCACCTATGGTGAAAACTCAAAAGAAAAGAGAGACGAAACCCGAGATCAAAGAAATGAAGAAACTTGTCTCATCGTCGACTGCGAGAAAGAGGTATGTACTTCATACTCGAGTTATTCTAGTTGTAGTGATAACGATGATGATATTGATATGTTAAATGTCTCTTTTCAAAAATTGATTGTTCTCGTAAATAGTTATAAAAATGAGAATGCTAAATTAAAAGAAGAATTATTATTATGTCAAAATGAGTTGAATAATTGTAAACAAACCATTGCATGTGATAATAAAATCAAAAATGAGTTAAATGATAAAGTTATCATTTTAGAAAAGAAAGCATGCGAAAATATTGTTTGCAAATCATGTGATGTTTTAAATGAGAAACTTGCATGTTTAGATAAAAGAATAGAAGAAAATGACATATGTGCAAAATGTGATATTCTCATAAATGATAATGCTTGTTTAAAAGCTAAATGCGATTTATATGAAAAAGATAATATGTTAGCTAAAGCATTTCAAAATAGCAATGATAAAGTGTTAAAAATGCTAAATATGTCTAATCGCATAAATTGTAGAAAAGGTATAGGTTCAAATACATGTGTTGAAAAATGTAATTGCATGCCTATTAAAAGATGTTATGAACCACCTAAGTTTAATACACGAAAGCCGTATATGCAAAAACCTCCGTATGTACCTAAAATGCATAATGTAAATTATAATACGAGGAAACCGTATGCTCGTATGTATAATAGTAATTTTTCTAGACCTAAAAATAATGCGAATATAAATGCTTCATTTTATGTGTATGATAAATACAATCGCAAAATTAGAATGGTTAGAAAATGGATTCCGAAAGGAATGTTTAATGTTGACAATCCCGGTGGGATGCGTTTGTGGTTTTAAACCATTTTTATGGTTTTATATGTTGTCGTATTTTATTTTATGTCGACAACATGTTCTTTATTTATTTTTGCAGTTTATGTTTTATACTAACTGTTAAAAGGACCCATATGAAAAGGGTACCACGAAAATTTTCTTTACCTTTTGTAGGTGTTTCCTGGCGAGGATACAATACGTGTTTCCTGGCGAGGATATAATACGTGTTTCCTGACGAGGATATAATACGTGTTTCCTGGCGAGGTTATAATACGTGGTTACCTGCCGAGGTTATAATACGTGGTTACCTGCCGAGGTTATAATACGTGGTTACCTGCCGAGGTTATAATACGTGGTTACCTGCCGAGGTTATAATACGTGGTTACCTGCCGAGGTTATAATACGTGGTTTCCTGACGAGGATATAATACGTGTTCCCTGACGAGGTCATAATACGTGGTTTTTTTTGCTCACATAAAATTAACCGAAAAATCGAAGCCTTAAGATCCTTTTTTTTTGGTGCAAGTGTTTCTTTTAGGTTATTTTGTTTTATGTCTATTATATGTTTTTTATGCATATTTTATTGTCCCTCAAATTTTATAAATTGTTATTAATTTGAAGGGGAGCTTTTTATCTTTACCCATGAGTTTATGCTACCTCAATTATATGCATATTTTGAGGGGGAGCATCTCTCGAGGGGAAGCATACCGTCTTTCTTGACCCTTTTTGTTTCGACAAACGGGGGAGAGAAACCGCATATGCTCATGCTTAGCGGTTGTGTTTGTCATCATCAAAAAGGGGGAGATTGTTGGTGCAAGTGTACCACATCTCTATATATTTATATATATTTATTTTGATGATTACAAACACACCGTATTATTGTTTATCTAACAATCCTATCCAAGTGTACAGTTCTTGAAGAACACGAAGATTTTATCTGAAGAGTTCAAGACAGAAGATTTACGTTGTCATTAGTGTTTATAATTTATAATGATAAACACCCTAAAATAATATACCACTTGGATATTTCTAAACACCATAAATGATTTTAATTAAATAAGGTTTATTGAGAAGATCCAGCAAGATTGGTTGCGTCCTGGAAGGTGTCTATTCTGACGCCGGTATACCGTGGAGAATGCCCGGTATACCGCGGGTACTTTCTGATCTTGATGTGCTTTTTCCTCTGCACGGTATACCGCGGGGGATAGCCGGTATACCGCCAACTCACAATGCCGTTGGAGCTTCCTTGGTATAAATGATGCATGCTGGTGGTGATGGAAGTAAGATAATAACAACAACAATAAGCATCAACAACACCATTCTCTCAGCTCTCTCTTTTAATATATATTTATATATTTTATAAAATATTTTTTTAAATATCCAAGTGTGAGATATTATACAAGAGTGATTACCCATTGTGAGTTATACTCCTCTTGTAAGTATTTGAATAACGGGTGTGTGATCCTGTACATCTCAATAAGCTGAGGCTTAGAGAACCGTTTACTTTGCTCTGTATTTGGTTTGTATTCTACCGTAAAGAATACATTTATTGGATCGTGTCGGGAAGTGTCTCGGCTGCTGGTTTATCACAGTTGGTGGTAAATCAGTAAATCTATGTGTCAAGTATCTCTATCCCTTATCTCTTTATTTATTCCGCTGTGCTTTTTAATTATATCTGTTTATATAATTGTTGTATATTTATTATTTGTATACTCTGATTTATTTATACTGTTTCTGTACTGTATTTATTTGTAAAAGAATTTTTGAAAGTAAAAGATTTTAAATACAACCTTACCCCCCCCTAGGTTGTCTAACACAATCTTATCAAGTCAGCAGTATTAACCTTCATTCTTCATGAGCAGTACTAACAATCTTCAGCAGTATTAACCGATTTCATCTCCAGCAGTATTAACATCACTCCAGCAGTATTAATCATGAGCAGTACTAACAGATATTCAATTATGCACCAGCAGTACTAACCTTGACTTGTAGTAGTAACTTTGTCTAGCAGTAGTAACCTTGTCTAGCAGTAGTAACTTCACATAAGCAGTATTAATGAAGAACTGGCAGTAGTAAAATTGTCTTGGCAGTACTAACCATACTTAGCATATCTTCAGTTCCCAACAATCTCCCCCTAACTTGACTTTTAGGAAAAGAAGTCAAGTTCTTCAGATGATGCTTCCAAAACCTAATCATACATGCCTAGATTAGGATTCAATCCCAGACTTTGATTGAGAATCCTTTTTACCAAGAATCTACCCATTGCTGAATCCTTGTTGCAGGTCAACTTAGCATGTAGCATTCCTTTCAGCCTCTTCATGCTGTGTTTGTATATTTCATCCACCAGATAGTATTCATGAGTCGCAGAGTCAAGGGAGATGACATATACTCCACAGTTTTCATAGAGCATCCAGTTGGTAATGGTTTGAAACTGTGTGTTTATCCTATACTGAACTGCTTCAGGTTTGAACATTTGGCACAAGAATTCAAGTACCATTTTAGAGATTGACATCCCTTGCTCAGTCAGCATGTTTTCATATAGCCTCATCCCAACTTTGAACATCTCTTCTAAGTCTGATCTTGAGCAAGTTCTGACAATTTTTCCCCAAGTTGAAAAGACTTCAAATTTTCCATCTGCTCTTTTTATCCTAATGAACTCCTTTCTACCATCTTTCAAAGTGTCCCAAAAGATGATTTCAGGAGCCTTAGACGATATTGGTTCAGCCTGAATTGGGTTAGAGTCAACCACAGTAATATACAAATCACATTGGGCATCAGTTTGTGATTGTACATTGCTTGATTGCCCTGATGGAGTTGCCACTTCTTCTTCAGCAACTTTTGGATCAGATTTTTCTTTCACTGTTTCCTCCTGGGCCTCTTCTGCAGTTGGCTCCACCCTTGGCTTCTTTTCATTTTTCTTCTGTGAAGTTATGGGCTTGGTGCTTGGTCTTTTCTTTGACATCATCTTGGTTCTTTTAAGAGTTTTAACAGCTTCAGGAGTTGGTTCAGCTGTTTTAAGTTTTTCAGCAGCAATAACCATTTCTGCTGCTATGGCTGTTACTGCTTCTCTTAGAACATGTAATGCTGCTGCTTCAACACTGTTCTTCACAATCCAGTATGCTTCTTCATCAATTTCAGCTTGAGATGTAGTTACTGCTTCCTTCTCAGTTTCTGCTGCTTTTTCTGTTTCTACTGCCTCTGCAAAGGTTTCTGCTGTTTCTTCTTTTTGGCCTTCAGCAGCATTAACTGTTTCTGCTGCTTGTTCAAACTCAGCAGCATTAACAGTTTCTGCTGCTGTGGTTTCTGCTGCTGTTGTAGTTTCTGCTGCTGTCGTTTCTGCTGCTATGGTTTCTGTTGCTTGAACATTTTTAGCTTCCTTTGTACTTTCCTCAGCCAATTCATTCACTTGCTCCCCCTGTTCCTGTGCACTCTCCATGTTCAACTCATCCTCTGACTCCCCCTTTTTGGGAGCATCATTGGTTGGGTTTCTTCTTCTAAGGACAAAATGTGCTTTCTTCCTTCTGTGTAGTAGCTTTGTGATCATCTTCTTATTCTTCTCTATCTGGGAGTTTTGATAGAGGACCACCTTTTTGAGTTTCTCAATTTCCTGCTGCTGATTTAGGACATCAAGGTTTATATTGGCAATAATATCCATCAATTCCTCATAAGTGTATCTATCCTCACCCGGTTTAGAAGTGTTTACCTCCATTACAGGATCATTGGAAGTTTTAGCAGGTGTCTTTTGCCTAGCAAAAGCACTACCTACCCCCTTGGTTTCTTGGCACCTGGGACCTCTGGATGATTTCTCACCCTGAGTTGCCGTGAGGAAGGGCTTAGTTATTTTACCACTGGCCTTCTCTTTGCTAGCAGAAGTAGTGGCAGCCTTGCGACTCACATGCTCAACCTTCTCCTTAGTGAGCACCTTCTTGGGGTTGGGAGACACCCCTGTGGTTTCCCTTTCGATATTCTCCATTGGAGAATGCTCCAACAGAGGGCTTAAAGGCTTCGGGCTCTTAGGAGATACATCAAGGGAAGGAACCTTGTGTACCTTTCTTCTTTCAAACCTTTTGGTTATTGTGGGAGTGGGTCGTTCAAGAATGGACTGAGGGATGTCTTTTGAGATGGAAGGTTGGGATTGGTCATCAGTGGGTGTGTCTAATGAGGGCCTTGACCCTGATGCCATACCTTCAATTGTGTGGGACACAACCATCATTGTAGAGAACAATGGTGTGTCAACTCCTTCCGAGTCCCTAGGAAGTCTTTTCATATTTGAAAAAACCTTCCCTTTAGGGGATTTTGGTACATAGACCTCATTAAACTGAGGTAATTCCGTCAATTCCTTAGTTATCACTTCTTGAACAAACCTTGGATACATATAAAACCGCTTTTTGGATTCCAGGTTTGATACAAGATCATTAAAGATCATAGCTGAAAAATTGTACTTTCTGGCAGTGGATAAGCAGACCAAGGCATATGCAATGGGACTGCTGAACTCACTCCATCCAGTAGTTTTCTTGGAAATACAGTGCATCAGGGTATGAACAAGAAATCTCCATTGGTTGAAAATTTTTGACTTGTAGAATTTAAAAACACCAATGGGACCTTCATACCCCATTCTTTGTAAAGTCGAATATAGGTCATCAGAAGATAGAGAGGTTATACCTGAGGCATCATCCAAGTGAAGAGAGATGCGAATAACCTCCTCTGTGACTTTCAAGTGTTTATCACAAACCCTTGTTCGAATGGTTTTCTGCCCTTCTTCGAAACTAACAGTGGCATTCTCCCAAAATTGCGTCTGATGTTCGATATAGATGGTTGGGCTCACCGTTAGGGCATAAGAGATGTGCGAGGATTTAAGAAAATCGACGATATCGTGGAATCCCGCAGCTTGTTTCGGCTTCTGAAGCATGGCTATTTCATTGTGCTCATCAACAAACTCCATGATTCCTGAGGATTCTTGAAAGAAAAACACAAAGATTCTGGGGAGACTAGGTTAGAACGAGAGAGAAGAAGTTAATGCGAAGAGTCGTTATGAACTTTGGCGGGCAAACAGGGGTATTTATTTGCCCTAGATTATCAAAAGCAGTATTAACGACATAAGCAGTAGTAACGACTGAGCAGTATTAACTACACAAGCAGTATTAACAGCTGAGCAGTATTAACTACACAAGCAGTATTAACTGCACAAGCAGTATTAACTACACAAGCAGTATTAACTGTGCATTAGCAGTATTAACTACTGAGCAGTATTAACTGCAAAGCAGTATTAACTACAAAGCAGTATTAACCACACCTGCAGTATTAACTACAAAGCAGTATTAACTGCAAGGGCAGTATTAACTACTTAGCAGTATTAACTGCAAGGGCAGTATTAACTACTTAGCAGTATTAACTACTAGAACACTGGCAGTAGGAACTCTGCACTAGCAGTAGTAACTCTGCACTAGCAGTAGTAACTCTGCACTGGCAGTAGTAACTCTGCACTAGCAGTAGTAACGCTGCACAGGCAGTAGTAACTACACTTGCACTTTTCTGCACTTGGTAATCTGAGGGAAACAGAGGATCCTGAGAAAGAGAGTTAGTAGCACCAAATATATGAAGAAATACAGGTATAAAAACAGAAAGTCATGAATTTATTCTAGGTTGATCATGCCCACACTTGTTACCAAAAAGGTGAATCTACCCACATCAAAAGCTTTTGTGAATAGATCAGCAAACTGGTCATTTGTATGAACTTTAGCAACCTGAATTAATTTCTTTTCATTGCAATCTCTTATAAAGTGATACCTTATCTCTATATGCTTTGTTTTTTAGTGTTTGACTGGATTATTAACAATGCTAATAGCACTGTTGTTATCAATGAAGATTGGAGTGTGAAGAAATGTTACCCCATAGTCCAACATCTGATTCTGAATCCATAGAACCTGAGAGCAGCAGCTTGCAGCAGCTATGTACTCAGCCTCTGTGGTAGATAAGGACACTGTGGTTTGTTTCTTACACTGCCAAGATACTAGTCTTGTACCCAAAAACTGACATCCACCTGAAGTAGACTTCCTATCCATGTTAGCTCCACCCAAGTCACTATCTGAGTATGCAAGCAAGTCAAAAGATGATTCATAAGGATACCAGAGACCTAGTCTAGGTTGCCCTCTTAGGTATCTGAAAATTCTCTTGACTGCATGAAGATGAGATTGCTTTGGTGTAACTTGAAATCTGGCACAAACACAAACTGAAAACATAATATCTGGTCTAGAGGCTGTGAGATACATGAGAGATCCAATCATTGATCTGTAATGATGGACATCCATATCCTCCCCCTCAAGATCAGCAGTGAGCTGTTTGTGTGTCTCCATAGGTGTGCTTGCTGGCTTTGAGTCTGATAAACCAAACTTGTCCAGGATGTCTTTCACATACTTGGATTGGCTAATAAAAATCCCATCTTTCCTCTGTTTTACCTGAAGCCCAAGAAAGAATGTAAGTTCTCCCATGGAACTCATCTTGAGCTTTTGTGCATTAACTCCTCAAACTCTTTACACATTTGATCATTGGTGGATCCAAAGATGATGTCATCCACATAGATCTGAACAAGTAATGTGTCTTTCTTTCTCCTCTTGATAAACAGGGTTTTGTCAATTACTCCTCTTTCAAAGTCATTTTTCAGGAGATAGGTAGACAGGGTGTCATACCATGCTCTTGGGGCTTGATGCAAACCATAAAGAGCCTTCTTCAATTTGTATACTCTGTCAGGGTGCAATGGATTCTCAAATCCAGGGGGTTGACAGACATATACTTCTTCCTCAATACTTCCATACAGAAATGCACTTTTGACATCCATTTGGTACACTTTGAACTTCATGTATGAGGCATAGGCTAGAAATAACCTGATTGCTTCAATCCTTGCCACAGGAGCAAAGACTTCCTCATAATCTATTCCTTCTTCCTGAGTGTACCCTTGTGCAACCAGTCTAGCTTTGTTTCTGATCACAATCCCTCTGTCATCCTTCTTGTTCCTGAAAATCCACTTGGTGCCAATTGCTCTATGACCTTTTGGAAGGTCTACCAAGTCCCAAACATCCTGTAATTTGAACTGTAGCAGCTCCTCTTGCATTGCCTCTATCCAGCTTGGGTCTTTCATAGCATCATAAGCCTTTTTGGGCTCAATCTGGGACAGAAAGCAAGTAAGAACAGTGTTAACTGTATTTTGCCTCTCTTGCAACTCTTGGAGTCTGCTTTGCTTTCTAGTCATCATGGGAGATGCAATGTCTCCAATCACCAACTCAGGAGGATGATTTTTCTGAGTTCTTGTTGGATGACCAGCTTCCTCTTGTATGTTCTCATCCAGATTTGACTCATTTAATTCTGGATTTGTTTCTGCTTCTTCAGTCACCTCAGATTCTCTGGAATTTGGACCTGAAGACTGATTTTCCTCTGCTCTCCTCTCTTCTTCATTCTGAATAGGTTCAGTCTCCTCTTGGTGTTCACAGAATTCAACAGGATCAATGGAAGGGAGTGGAAATATCACAGATTGAATTCTGTGTTCTGATGTTGGTGTATCCCTTTGTCCTGCATATACATCACTACTGAAACCCAAAGAATTAGTGAGTGAATCAATGTCAAATAGCCAATTAGGACCTGAACCAATAGGATTTGGTGTGTTCTCATTGCATTTGACATTGTCACTTTCTTCAATTATTCTAGAAGAGGTATTAAAAACTCTGTAGGCCTTACTCTGAGATGAATACCCAACAAGAAAACCATCATCTGCTTTGCTATCAAACTTACCTAAGTGAGATTTGGTATTGAGAATAGTACAAGGACATCCAAATGGTTTGAAAAATCCAATATATGGTTTCTTTTTATGGAAAAGTTCATAAGGTGTCTTGTTTTTAGGCTTTACAACTAAAACTCTGTTTTGAACATAGCAGGCAGTATTAACTGCTTCTGCCCAAAAAGTAATTGGTAACTTTGAATCAGCTAACAGAGATCTAGCAGCCTCAATCAGTGTCCTATTCCTTCTCTCAGCAACACCATTTTGTTGTGGAGTCCTAGGAGCACTGTATTGTCTCTCAATTCCTTTTTCTTCACAAAAGGTGTTTAGATCAAAATTTTTAAACTCAGTTCCATTATCTGATCTAATGACTTTCACTCTTTGATTTGATTGGTTTTCAATTTTGAGAATAAAAGATTTGATCAGTCCACTTGTCTCATCTTTAGTTCTCAGAAAATATACCCAAGTAAATCTAGAATAATCATCAACAATAACTAAGCAGTATGATTTCTTGCCAATACTCATCACATTAGTAGGACCAAACAGATCCATATGTAACAGTTGAAGAGGATTTGAGATAGTGTTTATCTCTTTGGACTTATGAGAAGTTTTGTGTTGTTTGCCTTTGAGACAAGCAACACAATGATCATCACATGAATAGACTTTGGATGGCAAACCCCTTACAAGGTTATTCTTAACAAGTTTATTCATTGTTTTAAAGTTCATGTGACACATCCTTCTGTGCCAAAGTGATGATTCATCCAAAGAAGCTTTTGAAACTAAACAATTTAGGGATGAACCAGATGACACACTTTCCAAATCTAAACAGTATACATTATCCTTCCTAGGAGTTCTCAGAAGTATCATGTTTTCATCAACCACTTTGTATCCAGGAGCAAGGATAATACATTCAGAATCAGTAAACAATATGCTATGCTTCTTGTCACAAACCTGTGATACACTTAACAGGTTGTATCTCAATTGCTCAACATAGTACACATCTTCAAAGGTCATCTTACCTTTTGAAACATCACCCTTACCACTTATCTTTCCACCAGCAGGATTATTCCCAAATGCAACATGTCCTCCATCAATCTTTTTGAAATTTTTGAGGCAGGCCATGTTACCTGTCATGTGCCTGGAGCAACCACTATCAACATGCCAAATGCTCTTCCCCTTGAGCTGTTGGTTACCCTGCACATTAAGATAAATCAGTTAGTTTTGTTGGGAACCCAAGCCGAAGTGGTCTTGGGTCTCCCTTGCTCATCAAAGTACTTGCACTTGGTTTTGATGAGATTTTCAAATTTAGGTACTGCAGTACTGGAGTACTTTGTCAAAATTATTGGTGTAGCAGCACTAGAAGCAGTATTAACCTCAGAAGTACTAACAGTGCTAGCAGTACTAATACTGGGAACAGCAGTATTGTTAGCAGCAGTATCAGCAGTACTAACAGAGGTAGCAGTATTAACAGAGTTAACACTGCTAGAAGCAGTATTAACAGAGTTAACACTGCTAGCAGCAGTACTATCTGAAGAAGAAGCACTAAAAGTGTTAGCAGCACTAACATTGCTAGCAGCACTAACTTTGGAATGATTACTAGCAGTATTAACACTGCTAGCAGCACTAACTTTGGAATGATTACTAGCAGTATTAACACTGCTAGCAGCACCAACTTTTGAAGCAGTACTAACAGTGTTAGCAGTACTAACACTGCTAGCAGCAGTATTGTTTTTAGTGCCTTTTGGAACCCACATAGTACCACATTCCTTTTCAGTCGTTTTCTTTATGTGGCTTTTGGGTTTATCTTGTTTCTTTGCCACATTTTTCTTTGCAGGCTTCCTATAACCAGAGGATTTTTGAAAACTTCTTTGTAAACTTCTCTTTTGGTTAATAGGATTAAAGTAACAGTATTTGGCAAGATGGTTCAATTTGCCACAAATAAAGCAAGGTTTTGGTCTGTTAATCTTTTGCAGATCAACTCCTTGCCTTAGTGCCCACTGGTTATTCCAGTTCCTTTGATTTCCCCTCTGATTATCATGTTTTTGGGGCTTGTTCTCTTTAGATTTCCTGCAAGAACACTGTTCACAAGTATTGGAGTTCACAACTGTGGTCTGTGTGTAATGAACTCCCTTTTCCTTTTCAGTCCTTTTGATCTCATTGTTCTTAACACATGGACTTTCACATTCCTCATCAGATCCTACTTTGTCAGTCTCATCCTCAACAACTACTTTATCTAAAGGATCTACTTCAGTGGCTCCTTTAGGTAAGTCCTTCCTATCCTTGGTTTCTAATAGGTCTGACTTAGGAGGGATGTAGTTGTTGTTGTAGGGTGGAGGTGTGGCATTATACCCTAGGCCTGTTTTCACCTTACCATGGACTTGAGCATTTATTATTGTGTCCATGGCTTTAGATGCCTTTGAAAACTTTTCAACATCAGCTTTAACTTTCTTAAGTTCTTCTGTTAATTTCCCACACTCTTCCCTAGACTCTTTTAATTGGAACTCAAGATCACCTTTTTCCCACTTCCAGTAGTTAGTATCATATGAATGTTGAAGTTCATTGGCTTGAAAGGCCCTAATCTGTTCTTCAAACCTCTCAACAATCAAAACATAGTCTCTTCTATCCTTTTCTAACCTTTTAAGATCATCACACATACCCTGATTGTGATCTCTATACCTTTTAACAGTGTCTATACAAGCTTGAGTACAGAGATTAGATTTTACCTCAGTGGGAAGATCTGAAACTTCAGCCATAAGAGCTTGATTTTGGATGGCTTCTTCTGCTTGGTCACTCCAGTCAAATCCCATTCCTTGTTGAGAAACAAGAGCTTGAATGGAGTTTCTGTTTTGATTGGAACTTCCAGCCTGAGTTTGTTGATGGCTGTTGTGAGATGTTCCTCCTCTGCATTCCCTGGCAAAGTGTCCCATCTTGTGACACTTGTAGCATTCAACTTTGGATTTGTCAAATCCAGCACCATCCTCTCTTCTTTGGGAAAAATTGTTTCTCCCTGTCCTCTTAATGAATCTCTTCACCCTCATAGACAGCATAGCCATCTGCCATTTGATGTCCATCTCTTCAAGGTCATCAGCATTAACCTGTTCTAAATCATCATTAATCAAAGAGGAATTTACATGACTAGAAAAGAAAGCTTCTAGTACTGAATCTTTTGATTTTTCCCGATTGATTGAACCAGCAGCACTAACTGAACCAGCAGTACTAACTGATTCATGGTTAGCAGTAGAATCAGGTGATGCTGAAAGAAGTGCAGCATTATGAACATATCCAGAGGGCTTCCTTTTGGCTTCAACCTCTGATTCAAAGACTCTAAGATCATTGTACAGATCATCAAGTTCCTTATCTTCCAGTTGGTCATTCTGTCTGAAGGACACAGTGTACATGGTCCATTCCTCACCTAGGGATCTGAGAAACTTCCTATTCACATCATCAGGCTCCATATGAACACCAACTGTAGCCAACTCTCCAATCAACTTATTGAATCTATCAAAAGTTTGAGTCATAGACTCATTCTTGGTAGAAGTAAAGTTTTCATACTGTTGCTTGAGAATTGCCTTCTGATTTCTCTTTGTGCTCTTTGTTCCAGTGAATCTCTTCTCCAAGGCATTCCATAAGATTTGAGCATCAGAACAGTGATGGAATTGATGCTGATATTCATTGGGAATAGCCAAAAGCAGAGTGCTTAAGGCTTTCATCTCTGTCTGTCTGACCTTTCTTTCTGCATCTGTCTTTGGTGGGGGTCTTTTGCCATCTGCTCCTACTCTTCCTTCAGCACATGGACCATTCTCAATGATATCCCAGATGGAATAATCAGTAAGCAGAATGTACTGCTTGATTCTAATTTTCCACATGTCAAATTCATTGGGTCTGAGCATGGGAACCTTAGATACAAGAGTATTGTTTGATTCAAACGAATTTTCCATAATGACTGTAGAATTCTAAGAGACACTAGCTCTGATACCACTTGTCAGGATCGAATCTTAACAAGACTACAAACACTTAGAATTCAGAATTAAAGAATCTGCGGAAAAGAACTTTAATTCTCACAATCAAGAACAATGTAACAGAAAAACCTCAATCTTGTATTCACTGTTTTGAATCACAATATTAACAACCAAACCTCAATCTTGTTGAACAGGCTCAACAAGACGACTTCTACTTCTCTAGAAATAGGGTTCTTCAACCTTGAGGTTAATTCTCTCTTGAATCAATATCTACACTCAGAATATCTTTTGCAGAATGTATAAATTGAAACACTCACGTCTCTTCTAATAGCTATCTATTGAAGTCTATTTATACACAAATATTTACAAGATAACTACCAAAAGTAAATTGATCTTCTGAATCTTCGTTAAACATATCTTGATCAATTCCTTCTTTGTCTCCAAAAGTATCGCATACCAATCTTATCAAGTCAGCAGTATTAACCTTCATTCTTCATGAGCAGTACTAACAATCTTCAGCAGTATTAACCGATTTCATCTCCAGCAGTATTAACATCACTCCAGCAGTATTAATCATGAGCAGTACTAACAGATATTCAATTATGCACCAGCAGTACTAACCTTGACTTGCAGTAGTAACTTTGTCTAGCAGTAGTAACCTTGTCTAGCAGTAGTAACTTCACATAAGCAGTATTAATGAAGAACTGGCAGTAGTAAAATTGTCTTGGCAGTACTAACCATACTTAGCATATCTTCAGTTCCCAACACCTCGTCCTTAGCAGCTTGTACATCTCTCTCCAGACCCTCTACCTTGGATTTGGAATCCTCGGCTTCCTTTGTAGCTGCAGCCAAAGATTCTTTAATCCTCTCTATCTCCTCCCGTTGGTCGGCAATCATGGATAAGGACTGCGCTAGGCGATGACTGACATCATCCTTCGCACGACCGACGACCTCTAAGTGTTTTCGGGCATCATCCAGATGTTTTAACAGAGCCTCTTCGCGCTCTGCGGCGACCTTCGCCCTATCCGACGCCACGTTCTCCCTCTCGTGCGCAGCATACATTAAATCCTTTATCTTCATTGTCTCATCCCGCAAAGCTAGGTAAGCCTGGAACGCCTGCAAAATCATAAAACAAATATTGTAAATAAACATACGACAACGAACAACGACACCGACAACGAACAACGACACCGACAAACGAACCAAGTCTTGAAAGAAAGACTTACCATGAAAGCCAGCCCGGCGACATGAGCTCCCGTCTCCTCGATAGGAAATCCCACGAAACGCTCCCTGAAAGAAGGGAGCAGATATTTCCCCAGGTGAGGAAATAAGTTCGTCCCGTCTAGGACACTGCTGGCCATAAAGTCCGACGACAATGTAAAATTAACCGTCGTGACCTTAGCCCCTCCCGTCGGCTGATCATTGCCCTTGCCGGCCGATAAAGGATCCGACGTGGCTGGCGGGGACTTCGCTGTTTCCGCCGGAGGCGCATAACTAATAGGTGTCGCAGCGATCGCATCAGAAGACGACTTCTTGGGCGATGCGACCTTCGCCTTCTCAGGCATAACGACTCTAGACGAGTCATGAACTACCGAAGACGGTTCCCTCGGAATCGTCGTCCGCGTCTTCTTCGGAACATCTGGACCAGCGGACATAAGCTTCTGCCTCTGCTCCTTGCCCTTACGAGCAAGCTCGAGCTCAGCTGCTCTTTTAGCAGAGACACGCGGCATCCGTGGTTGAGACTCCCCTGGAAACCACAGAAGAAAAAAATTATGAAAATCTAGGGAAGAAGAATCGAATTAACACAAAAAGAAATAAGAAGGTACGCTTACCAGTCATCTCTCTTTCTTCTTTCGACTCCCCTTCTTCCTCACGTTTCTCCCCCTGATTTTCTCCTAAGTATACTGTTTGGGCAAAAAACCACGTCGTACGACCACGACCAGGACAGATAAGACGCACGTCATAAACTAAATATTGTGTTAAGATAAGGTCTCGACAAGAACCCATAAAACATCTGTCGTTGCCCGTAAAAGGTAAGTCGTACGTCTCCCATGACGCTCGACCATAGCATCGCCCGTCCCGTACGACCATCGCGTAAGATCATTGTACCTTCGACCGAACTAACGTTAACCTTGACTGTTACGTTTGTTAAGTGTTTAATGCAGGAGTCAAAGTAATTAAAGAGCAACGGACATAACCGACGCAACCATTAACGATCGATGGCCGTAACGGACGAAGAGTATTAAGAACATTCATCTCGGCGACCGTTTCCAGCCGTTGTAGCCGTTGATCAAATCATTAATGTAACTAATTAATGACGCGAAGACTATAAAAGACAAGCTAAAGCATCATTTCAAGGGACATCGGTTAACATCCAATACACTCCAGCGAACATCATCAAACAGCAGATAAAATCATCCCAACTCATAGCAAAGAACATTCAGACTCTGAAGATTAAGTACTGAAAGCCAGAATCTTACAGCGAACTCAGGAACACTCGAAGGAAAGATCAAGTATCGCTCTCGACGCACGACAACAGTCCTCGACCAGAAGTTCACACTTTGTATTCACACACGACAAACACCTGTTTTCACATTTAAACACTTGTACTTTACATTTCGAAGTATTTCCTTCATTTGTATTGTAATCATCGTACGACCGACGCAAGTACCAAGGACGCCGCCCCTGATTGGCGACCATAGTGCAGCGACGACATCCCTTGTCATCCGCAAGTTTTTTCCTCGATTGAGGTTTTTCCTGCGTCATCAAATCCCTTGTCTCATTTATTTTTCCCTCGTCGCACGTCTCGTCGAAAGATCCTTTCTTTAGTTGATTAAGTCCACATCGACAATAAGTTGTCCCTTTGGTGCGATTTTTGACATTAACAGTTTGGCGCCATCCGTGGGACCTCATCTAGAGAAAATCCTCGACGAACGTGCACCCTACTAATAGTTTCTTGGAGATTCTTCTGTTCTCTATCACAGGAAAATGGCAGATAACTGTAAAGCCCGTATCCCGGTATGTAATTTATTAGTATTAATTCTTTTCTTTTAAGTTTGATTTAATGTGGTTTCCGTTAACGGGGTTAGTCGAGTTGGACCTAATCGTTAAAAAGTTTCCGTTAACGGGGTTACTTGCGAGAAAGTTTAAGTTTAGGGACCATTTGTGTCAAGGGCCAAAACTTATCCAAAGTTTCAGCCCATGCTTTTCCTAAACCAAAACCCATTTTCTTTGTTGTTTGATGGGGATGCCGTGACTCACAAGGAAAAAAGAAAGATTAAGAATAACAAAACCAAACCCTACGGCCCTTTTCTCCCTTTCCCGTTCGTAGTCGCCGGCCGGAAAAGAGAAGTGAGAGAGAGAGAGAAACCGAGAGGGTTAGAGAGAGAAACTGAGAGAGAGAGGAAGCGTGGGTGGAGAGGAGGAGGAAGGAGGTCGCCGGCGTGAGAGAACCACCGTCGGTTTCGGTGTGGTTACCGTCGTGTCGTCGCCGTCTCGAGGTAAGAATCTAACCCGTTTTCTTTCCCCGTTGTCTTTTCGATTACAAAACCACCACCACCACCGCCGCAGCCATGGCTGCCGGCGGTGGGGCCGCCGCTGTGTGCCGCCGGGTGGCGGCAGGAGGAGTGTGCACGTGTGCGGGGGTATGGGTGTGTGCGGGTATGAGGTTGCGGGTAAGTCGGAATGGGCGGTGTTTGGGGTGTGGTTTCGCCGGAAATTCTTAGCCACCGCCGCCGCCAACGGCCGCCTCTGCCGGAGGTGGCAGAGGGTGGTGCTCAGGCTGCTCAGCCCATTTAGTCTTGATCAATAAGTCAGCTGGAATCACAGGTCTGAGTGCTTAAGTCGTGGCTTAATGGGTTAAGATTTAATGTTAAGCTTTGTTGTCATTTCATGTGAAATTGGCAGTTTCTGCCACTGTTTTGGGAAAGCCATAACTTTTTATATGAATGTCGTATTGGTGTGAAAACAGTGGCAAAAGCTCCCATTCTGAGTCTAGTAAGTTTCTTATGTTTTGCGGAAAAACCAGTTCGGACCATAGCTAGTGTCAAACTGCTGTTTTGTACTGAAAGGTACTGTTTTTCGCTGTGCAGCAGGTTGGTTTTGTAAAATCCATAATAAATTGTAGAAAAATCGTTAGAGCGCGTACGATATGTCCCTGGAACCCTAAGACATGGGAATTTGTGTTTATGGAAAAATATTTCTGGTTTAATCAGTTTATAAGGGGTTAAACAGGTCCAGAACAGACCTGCGTGTTGAGAGTAAAAACTGAAAAAATGTGTTTTTGAAGTTAGTAGTCGTGGCTTTGGTTTGGGGCGTCACTTTGACATTTGTTAACACGTAATTAGGTGGGAGAAGGTGAGTGAAGTTGGCCGGCTTGTGATTGCGGTTGCGGATACTCGCGTTGCTTTAAGGTGAGTTCTCTCACTGTGTAGTTAGGGGTTGTATGCATGTCATAGTAGTTTGTATGTACTACTGTCTTTGTGGTGTGTAATATTTGATTGGTTTAAATGCTTAGTATAAATGTTTTACATTACAACTCGGTGGGACCGAGGGCTCGGTGGGACCGAGGAAGTGGAAAGAAACGTTGTGGGAACTCGGTGTGACGAGTGTGTTACATTACAACTCGATGGGACCGAGGGCTCGGTGGGACCGAGGAAGTGGAAAGAAACGTTGTGGGAACTCGGTGTGACGAGTGTGTTACATTACAACTCGGTGGGACCGAGGAAGTGGAAAGAAACGTTGTGGGAACTCGGTGTGACGAGTGTGTTACATTACAACTCGGTGGGACCGAGGGCTCGGTGGGACCGAGGTGTTGGATACATAATTACTTGTAGATGTTTACTCGTTTTATGTAATTGTGATGTTGTTGCTTATGTGCGGATAGGGGTGATGTGTATATAATTCCTATCTGCGCATGTGATGGAATTCACTAAGCTTCGTGCTTACCCCTTCCCAATATCTTATGATTTCAGGTGCGAATAGCAGTCGGGCATGACGGTACACACGGGCGCAAGGCGAAGGCTGTTTAAGTTTAACTTTTTAAATGGGGATTTAATTATATAACTTTTCCGATGCTTAAATTTCATTTGACGGTTTTAATTAACGACGTTTATTTTTATTGTAATGGGATTTGTTAACTTATGGTTTGATTGTAACGAAATGCATTATTTTTAAAATTTTAAATTCCTTGTAATTTTTGGGACGTTACAATAGCGAAAACTCAGAGCAAACCACTGACCCAGCGCATGGAAAGCTTGAAAAGGTGCAAGATGCTCCTAAATCCATCGGTGATTATTGCCTAGAAGAAGTTGTCTTAGACACAAGCAAGCCCGAGCAAAAAGTCTTGATAGGATCATCCCTCGATCCCCATCTTAGGCAAAGGATAATATCTTTATTGCAGGAATATGCTGACTGCTTCGCCTGGTCACATGAATATATGGTTGGCATTGACCCTAACATCATTTCTCATAAGCTCAATATCGATCCATCGTTTAAACCCGTCAAGCAAAAGCGCCGTAAATTCGCTCCTGAAAGAAATAAGGTAATAAACGATGAGGTCGATAACCTCCTCAAGACAGGAAAGATCCGAGAAGTAAAGTATCCCGACTGGCTTGCTAATGTCGCGGTCGTGGCTAAGAAGAATGGAAAGTGGAGGGTCTGTATCGACTTCACCGATCTCAATAAGGCTTGCCCGAAAGATCCTTTCCCATTACCGCATATCGACGCCATGGTCGACGCAACCGCAGGACATGAACTATTGACCTTCATGGATGCCTATTCAGGGTATAACCAAATCCTAATGCACGTCGAGGACCAGGAGAAAACCGCATTTATGACGGACCGAGGTATTTACTGTTATAAAGTTATGCCTTTCGGACTAAAAAATGCAGGATCCACCTATCAACGTCTGGTGAATAAAATGTTCAAAGACCATCTCGGCGACACAATGGAGGTATATATTGACGACATGCTCGTCAAGTCAAAGCAAGTGGTCGATCATGTCGAGCATCTAAGACAATCGTTCAACATCCTTCGGGAGTATAGCATGAAGCTCAACCCTACCAAATGTTCCTTCGGAGTCAGTGCTGGAAAGTTCTTAGGCCACATGGTCACTCGCCAAGGAATCGAGGCTAACCCCGATCAAATCAAAGCCATCATCGACATCAAATCTCCTCGAAATTTCAAGGAGGTCCAAAGGCTTACTGGTCGAGTAGCAGCCCTAAACAGGTTTATCTCCCGATCTTCAGATATATGTCATCTGTTTTATAACGTCCTCAGGAAAAACAAAGGTTTCAACTGGACCAACGATCATGAGCAAGCATTGCAAAAACTCAAGGAGTATATGGCATCGCCTCCTCTGTTGTCGAAACCTCACGATCATGAGGTCTTAAAATTATATTTAGCTGTCAGTCCAAATGCGGTAAGCGTCGTACTCACACGAGAGGACGAAAAACAACAATTACCAATCTACTACGTAAGTAAATCACTCTTGGACGCAGAAACCAGGTATTCTTCCATGGAAAAGCTGCTTCTGTCGCTAGTCACAGCTGCTAAAAAATTACGACACTACTTCGAATCGCATCCTATTACTGTCATAACTAACTTTCCTCTTAAGTCTGTTCTAAGGAAACCTGAGTTGACAGATCGCTTAGCAAAGTGGAGCATATATCTCAGCAGTTACGACATTGATTTCAAACCCAGGACCGCGATCAAATCACAAGCCTTGGCAGACTTTATCGCCGATTTCAGCCCTGAGTTGGAAAAAAGAAGCAGAACTCGAAGTATCCACTGTGGCGACTCACGACGACGTGCCTTGGATCCTACATGTCGACGGATCATCCAACATTAGAGGCTCTGGACTGGGTGTCGTCTTAAAGTCGCCACAGGGGGGTAAGATGGTATACTCGGTCCGATGCGACTTCAAGGCCACCAACAACGAAGCCGAATATGAAGCCTTGATCGTGGGAATGAATATGGCCCACAACTCGGGGGCAACCGCATTGCATGTCAAGAGCGATTCCCTGCTGGTAGTAAATCAAATCAATGGAGAATTCGCAGCCAAGGATTCAAAAATGACAGCATATCTAAGCGTGGCAAAGGAAATTACCAAAAAATTTAAATCTTTTTCTATTGAACAGATTCCGTGAGACCAGAACACTCAAGCCGACGCATTGGCAAACCTTGGGTCAGCTTTAGTTGAACCAATATTTGATGTTATTCCTATGATTCACCTGGCAACGCCGTCCATTAGAAACACAGATGTCATCCATATCGAAGACGAAGAAGATGATTGGTCACGCGACATTCGAAATTTCCTCGTGCACGATCAACTCCCCGAAGGTAAAATGGAGGCTCGAAAAATTAGATTCAAAGCATCTAAGTACGTCATGATCGAGAATAAGCTTTATCGGCGATCATCGACAGGCTTAAATTTAAGGTGCGTCATCAGCAAGAAGCAAGCCCAGAAAATCCTCCAAGAGATGCATGACGGAGAATGTGGTAATCACTCAGGAGGTCGTAGCTTGGCTAATCGTGTCTCCCGACAAGGGTATTTTTGGCCGACACTGCGACAAGACGCTGTCAAGTACGTCCAAAATTATGACCCCTGTCAACGACATTCAGGTATGTCTCATAAACCCTCGGAGCCTTTGCACTCAACGCTTGTCCCATGGCCTTTCATGAGGTGGGGAATGGATATTGTCGGCAAACTACCGCCTGCTCCGGGGCAAAAAGTGTTCCTCCTCGTGCTCACGGATTACTTTTCTAAATGGTTCGAAGCAGCTGCCTTCTCCCAAATTAGGGATAAAGAAGTTATCTTCTTTATCCAGAATAACATCATATGCAGGTTTGGAATTCCATCCGAAATTGTCTGCGATAATGGATCCCAATTCATAAGCGACAGGACCTAACAGTTCTGCGACGACAGGAATATCAAACTAACAACCTCGACTCCCAGATATCCCCAAGCTAATGGACTTGCCGAGTCAAGCAATAAGACTATTATAGCTTCGATCAAGAAACGATTAAAAGCCGCAAAAGGAAGGTGGGTTGAAGAACTCCCTTCGGTCCTATGGGCAAATTGCACGACGCCACGCACGTCCACTGGGCAAACCCCCTTCTCTCTCGTCTATGGTTGCGAAGCCGTCCTACCGATCGAGGTTCATCTCCCAACTTCGAGGCACACATCCGTCGACCACAACGTGGTTGATTTAAGTTATGACCTCGACGCCCTTGAAGAGCTCAGAGAATCGGCCTTGATCAGAATGGCGTCACAGAAGCAGGCAGTCGAGCGACATTTCAATAAGCACGTCAAAGTTAAAATCTTTCGAGAAGGCGATTACGTCCTCCGTCGAGTATTCTCGAATACCCAGGAGCTCAACGCAGGTAAACTTTCTACCAAGTGGGAAGGTCCCCATCGTATCTCCGAAGTCGTTGGTAAAGGAGCCTATCGACTTCGAACCCTCGACAATCAGGAAATCCCACGAAGTTGGAATGCGACGCACTTGAAAAAATATTTCCTTTAAATCGCCTTCCTATCATACAAAGTTTTCAGCACGACGGTAGGCATCACAAAATCGTTGGAAAAACCACGACCTCTAACGAACTTTATCGCAGGAACGCACGACATGGGTATCCATGTGCATGACTCGATCACAGGGGCATATATTCTAAAGTTTCATGATACGATACAGTCATACGTAAGGTCTAAACGGTCCCTCGATCTAAGTTTCTGGAACTTAGAAATACTTTGTATGTTCTAACACATCGATGATATATATTTCAACCGCTATATTGCAATAAAATCCTAAGTCGCACGATCCTCGGTTTATTTCATACTGTTATGATCAGTATTACATTTATCCACAACATATGTAATTAAAAACACAGGTTCAGCAAAAGAAGGAACTTCATTGAACGATTACATATGAACGACCAATAGTCGGACAAGTAAATACAAAGTCAAAAGTTGTTGCATACCAACGACCCGACCACCAACGGTCAAGCATGAAAAGCCTAATTCATAAACCCAGAAAAAGAAACTACCCTAAGATCTAAGGAAACATGGCAATCGTAAATTCTGCCCAAAGAAAACTCAGCTTTCGGAATCCTGACAATCCTGAAGAACTGATACAAGGATCAAACGAGTATAGCCGGAGTCGTCTCCCAACCTTTCACGCCATGGCATTCCGAGAATGTTGCTCTTAAGATTAATGTTAAGGTTGGAGGAAGGAATATCTCCTCTTCGACAATCGACCCAGTTTCCTCACGTGTTTAGTGAAGGAAAACATAAACATCTGCATAATTACAAAAGGGACGTATTAGCAAAACGCTCATCGAAAGAATAAACGTCGGTAAACACAAGTTTCGAAAGAAAAACTTACGAAAGACGCCAGTACGACCAAACACAGTCTAATCTCTTCGATAGAGATCCCTGGAAAATGCTCCTTGAAATATAAGAGCTGATATTTCCCCAAAAGCGGGAGCGACTTCGTCCTGACGAGGACATAGTCAGTCGAGAGGGATGAAGACAACGCAAAGTTGATCTCCATAAAATCCCCATCATTCTCTCCCGTCTTTACACCCTCGCCCCTGCCGGCTAACGAAAGGGTCGACGTGGTAGCAGAAAACATCGTCGCCAGATGCGCAGAATCCACGGACATCGCGTCTATCGCAACCAACATCGTCATCGATTTGGGTATCACAGCCCACGGTAGATCATCCCGTCTCCTCGATAGGAAATCCCACGAAACACTCCCTGAAAGAAGGGAGCATATATTTCCCCAGGTGAGGAAATAAGTTCGTCCCGTCTAGGACACTGCTGGCCATAAAGTCCGACGGCAATGTAAAATTAACCGTCGTGACTTTAGCCCCTCCCGTCGGCTGATCCTTGCCCTTTCCGGCCGATAAAGGATCCGACGTGGCTGACGGGGACTTCGTTGTTTCCGCCGGAGACGCAGAACTAATAGATGTCGTAGCGATCACATCAGAAGACGACTTCTTGGGCGATGCGACCTTCGCCTTCTCAGGCGTAATGACTCTAGACGGGTCGTGAACTACCGAAGACGATTCCCTCAGAATCGTCGTCCGCGTCTTCTTTGGAACATCTGGACCAGCGGACATAAGCTTCTGCCTCTGCTCCTTGCCCTTACGAGCAAGCTCGAGCTCAGCTGCTCTTTTAGCAGAGACACGCGTCATCCGTGGTTGAGACTCCCCTGGAAACCACAGAAGAAAAAAATTATGAAAATCAAGGGAAGAAGAATCGAATTAACACAGAAAGAAATAAGAAGGTACGCGTACTAGTCATCTCTCTTTCTTCTTTCGACTCCCCTTCTTCCTCACGATTCTCCCCCTGATTTTCTCCTAAGTATACTGTTTGGGCAAAAAACCACGTCGTACGACCACGACCAGGACAGATAAGACGCACGTCATAAACTAAATCTTGTGTTAAGATAAGGTCTCGACAAGAACCCATAAAACATCCGTCGTCGCCCGTAAAAGGTAATTCGTACGTCTCCCATGACGCTCGACCATAGCATCGCCCGTCCCGTACGACCATCGCGTAAGATCATTGTACCTTCGACCGAACTAACGTTAACCTTGAATGTTACGTTTGTTAATTGTTTAATGCAAGAGTCAAAGTCATTAAAGAGCAACGGACATAACTGACGCAACCATTAACGATCGATAGCCGTAACGGACGAAGAGTATTATGAACATTCATTTCGGCGACCGTTTCCAGCCGTTGATCAAATCATTAATGGAACTAATTAATGACGCGAAGACTATAAAAGACAAGCTAAAGCATCATTTCAATGGACATCGGTTAACATCCAATACACTCCAGCGAACATCATCAAACAGCAGAGAAAATCATCCCATCTCATAGCAAAGAACATTCAAACTCTGAAGATTAAGTACTGAAAGCCAGAATCTTACAGCGAACTCAAGAACACTCAAAGGAAAGCTCAAGTATCGCTCTCGACGCACGACAACAGTCCTCGACCAGAAGTTCACACTTTGTATTCACACACGACAAACACCTGTTTTCACATTTAAACACTTGTACTTTACATTTCGAAGTATTTCCTTCATTTGTATTGTAATCATCGTACGACCGACGCCAGTACCAAGGACGTCGCCCCTGATTGGCGACCATAGTGCAGCGACGACATCCCCTGTCGTCCGCAGGTTTTTTCCTCGATTGAGGTTTTTCATGCGTCATCAAATCCCTTGTCTCATTTATTTTTTCCCTCGTCGCACGTCTCGTCGAAAGATCCTTTCTTTAGTTGATTAAGTCCACATCGACCTTAAGTTGTCCCTTTGGTGCGATTTTTGGCATCAACATATACTAAATCCTCGTCGTCGTCCACCAATTGTCGTACGATAAACGACCGTTCCCCAGTGCTGAACTCTAAGAACGCGTCGATCTTTGCTTGAGAATTAGCGTAAGGCTTCACGTCCTCGAACTTTATGGCTGTCGACATATAAAAAAACAAGTTAAAAACCAAAAAACGCAGACGACAGACAACAAAAAAGTACAAAGCTCACCCGATGTATTCCAGCTGGCCATAATCCAATCACTCTCAGAGTCAAGGGTCGACTTACGCACAAATGCGTACCGAGTCTTTCACCCACGATCGTTCACAGCGGTCCTAAGGACCAGAACCCGATCACCTTTAAGTCTAGAGTATAAACTGCAGCGATGACTCCCATCCCTCTTGGCTTGATAAGCCAAAAGGAGGTCACGTACATTCATGGGAGATTCCCATTTCTTAGTGACACGCTCGATCACTTGTACAACTCGCCAAAACTAGGGCATTAGCTGACCCGGTGCTAAGTCAAATTCAAGCATAAAAGCCTTAGCTAGAGGTGAGTAGGGCCATTCAAAGCCAATCTTAAAGGGATATTCGTATATCACGATATAACCCTCGGGACATTCGTTCGATCGAATCTGACCTGGGCAAATTAATTCGACCCACGCAGGGATTTTAGCTAACCTCCTAAAGTCTTCAAGATCCGACTGTTCTTGAATATTGCTCTCAGGATCCATCGACACCTCTAAAAACAGATTGGAGAAATCGAAGAAATCGTACCTTATATATATAAGCGCTCTAAGACCTCGAAAATCATAACTGAGTCGCAGATTCTCACAGGTCTCGACCACGACCAGAAAAGGTAAGACACATGTTATGAACTATATCTTGTATTAAGATAAGGCCCCGACAAAGACCCAAAAAACCTCTGTCGTCCTTCCTAAAAGGTAAGTCGAGAGTTCCTCACGACACTCGACCTCGACGTCGCCCGTTTCGCACGACCGTCGCACAAGACCGTACGACCTTGACTAACTCAATATACGACTGTTACGTTTGTGAAAGTCCAGGATACACTCTTACAATCAAATATGAACAATTAAGATCGTATTCACAGCAACTGGTCATATGATTTATTAACAATCTGTGAATTACAAGATATTACAATGAATTTCTCTCTAAATGGATTCACCAAAGATTATATCAAAGATTAGTTAGCAAACTGTTGCTAACACTATATATACTGTAGAGAAAAGCTAAAGCTACAGTACATATGAGAAACAGACTAATAGAACAATTACACGTGTCCTAATTAGTAACTGAATATAACAGAGAATATCCCAAGATATGAATTCTGAACATACTTCTGAATAAGCGCTTCAGAACATTTGTCTTCATAGTCAGAAGTTCTGAGTCTCCTACTCAGAACTATAAACCTTCTAGTCAGAATCCAACACTTGGAATCTTTTTGAGATTTCTCACTCAGAACTTCTGAGTCTTCTACTCAGAACTTCTGAGTCTTCTGAGTCTTCTTTAGTCTTCTTACTCAGAACTCAACACTTGTGTTTTTGACAAAACTCTAGACCTAACAATCTCCCCCTTTTTGTCAAACACACTTGTACTATTCATCATCAAATTCTTAGAGCATGAACAATCTTCAGAAGGAGCTCTTCTGAATGCTTTGACAACTTTTGCTCAGAATTCTGAATAATCTGAGTTAACAACTTCTGGTCAGTCTTTAATCAGCAGCAGCAACTATTTCCAAATTGATTTCTGTTATATATTTGCTTTTTTCTTTGCTCCCCCTTGAAATGACAATTCTCATCTTCATTTCAGCTTTCATAAGATTTCTTTATAAGAAACAACCGATCAGTTTTCTTTTCCTCTTCTCCTTCTTAAAATAACATTTCTCTCTTTTGTTATTTCTGTACAAAAACCATATCAATCTTCAAAATCTTTAGCTTTTCTCCCCCTAAAGTTTTGGAAAGCAAAATCATCTTCAAAATCTTTAGCTTTTCTCCCCCTTGATTTTCAAAACTTTAGCGATGCTTTTTCTTCGAATGAAGTCTATGCTTTTTCTCCTCCTTAATGAATAACCTTGCTCCCCCTCAAAATAAGAATTATGGATCAATTTGTTTTCTCCCCCTGAAAGTATGCATATATTTCATTAAAATTATTCATTTCAAATATAGTGCTTTAATGAAAACATTTATACAAGAAAAATAAGATTCACTGAACTACACTTGATAACTACTAACATTTGATCATTTGAAAATTTTACAAAAGAAATCCAACTTAATGAAATTTATCAGATTTTTCAATCAAATGAAATCAAATGCATGTGTTTGGATTCAAATACAAGTCATCATTGCATATCAAGTTAAAAATGTTCAGTTTCAATCTCTTTATTAAATCTATTTGGTGTGCTTAGCATGCGAAATATGATTAGCTTCAAGCATATGCAATTCTAAAAACATATACGAATACTTTGCTCTACTCACACTATTTGTCCAAAATCAGGATTTTCACAAATTTAAAAGTTTATTGCGACTTTGTATTTTCCCAAAGTTTCAAGAGATGTGTGCTCATCGGCATCTTTTAATTTTGTGCTCATTGACATCTTTTAATTTTGTGCACATTGGCATCTTTTAATCAAAAAGTTTAGTAAGAATAAGATACATCGTTAAACATGACTTTCTATCTGGTTCTATTGCAGGATTTGGGTCAGCATATCCCAGACCAGTTGGTCTTAGGTGCTAGGTGACAAGCACCCCATGGAACTTAATTTCCCAAACCAGAAAGGCCACATCGATATATCTTAAACCCATTTGTACCAGTAGAACATGGCTTTCTATCTGGTTCTATTGCAGGATTTGGGCCAGCCGATCCCAGATCAGTTGATCTTAGGGACTAGGTGTCGAGCACCTCTTAGGACTTACTCTCCCAAACCAGAAAGGCCACAGGTACAAACTTTCAAACTAAATGATTTTATATATATTTATATTTCATCTCAATCACTTGGTACTAAAACGTAGTACTTCCCCCATATTTTTGTTTCCATCCAACATTCTGACATTTAGGCTTTTTGAACATTATATTCTATATAAGTATAGATTTCATAACATTGAGCATTCGGCATAATTTCATTCATGTTTTGCTTACCTTTCGATTTAATTCAGAAGTGAAAGTTGAAACAAATATAGCTCAGATAACACAAAATACTTGTAAAATCACTTTTTGACACACATTTATTCATTGAATGAAAATTAAAAAAAAATCATATCATTGAATTAAATTTTTAAGATTCAAACATTCAAAGCAATAGAAATAAAACATAATACAATGTTACCTTTCACCACTTGTTCCTTGAAACAGAAAAATATGACAGTTAAGGATATCACCTGAGAAGTATGAGTTCTAAACTGATTTGTTTAGAAGTCTTAGTCTCTGAAGTACGGGTCCTGAACCGAATTATTCAGAAGCCATTGTCATTTAAGTACGGGTTTTGAACTGATATGTTCAAAAACCTAAAACGTTGAATCACAGGTTTTGAACATTATCTTGAAACAATCAGATCAAATTTTGAGTCAATACTTCCTCTGAAATCAAGATAATCCTGCAAAATCAAAAGATTTTGGTAATCATCTACGATGATTCCTCATTAGTTATCAAAAAAAATTCTGAGTAGTAGAGTCAGAATTCTGATTAGAAGAGTCAGAATTCTGAGTAACTTGCTCAAAAATCTAAGTATCAGAGTCAGAATTCTGATTAGTTGAGTCAGAATTCTGAGTAGTAGAGTCAGAACTTCTGAGTAATAGAGTCAGAACTTCTGAGTAACAGAGTCAGAATTCTGATAAAACTATCCAGAGAAAATGCCTTAGAAAAATGTTTGGATTTTGTGATTTTTGAACATTCTGAACTTCAAATCACCATAACTTGCTCAAAAATCAGAATTTTTCAACCAAAATTTGCAGGGTTGCTTAAAATGTGATTCTGAACACATTCTCTGGAAATGTTTTCTACGAAAAACACTCACATCTATGAGTTCGATAACCTCATAGCAAACAGAACTTTTTCAAAAAAATCTTCAAGATCAACAAATTGATCTATATGAATCAGAAATCCATAATTACATTCAGATCGAGTTTTGGACTGAATTATCCAAAAGTCAAGATTCTCAATTTAAGCACAGCATCGGTTTTAAGTCATGTGTCAGTATTATCATTCAGCTCTACACATGAATAACCTGCAAAACAGATTAAGTTGACTTTGGTACCCATATGAACTTGGGTCCAGGTTTGTTAGGTGCAGTAGCATATGCAGATATTCTATAAGAACCATACCAGTGCTGAATAAAATTCTTGTTCACAAAATCATTAGTCCCACAATATGAACAACAAAGTTTCTTTTGTGCAACTCTGACTAATTGATTTACAGAATAAATCACATCAGGTTTAACAAAAGATTTTCTTTGAAATGTATTGTTCTTCTTGACATTTGAATTAGGAACTTTTGATTTTGGCACTTCTTTCTTGGAAGTTGTTCCTTTAACTCTCCATTCCATTTTTATCTTTTTAAAAGAACAATTATAAGATTTATCAATAGCAGAATCATAAAACAGATTAGAAGAACGAATCTGATCTTTTGAACTATGATTTGATTTGTCAACAACTTTCGTTTCAAATTCCCTAAACTTTTTAACATACAAATCAAACCTTGACTGCAAATCAGATTTGGACTTCCTCTCTATCATGATTTTAGTTGATAAATCAGATAATTTCTTAATAAGCCTCCTTATCTCCAAATGAAAAACTTTATTTTCCTTCTCAAACTCATCTTTTAAGCATTTTTCTTTAAAGCCATTTACCTTCTTCTTTTCAGTTTATTTCCTTCCATCTTCTAACTCTTTCTCCAACTCATTGATTTTTACAGAAAACTCATTTAACATTCCTGTTTTCTTTTTCTCAAAACCAATCTTTTCTTTTTGAAAAACATTTTTCTTGCATTCAAACTCTTTTCTTTCTTTTGCAAGAATTTTCTCCAAATCAGAAATTTTCAAAGATAATTCAACAGACTTTGTTTCAAAACCTTTCCTCTCAGTTTGAAAGTCTCTTCTCTCTTTCTCAAATTTCACTCTTTCAAGTATAAGAACTTGTTCAAAATCATAGATCTGTTTCAAGAGTTGACAATTTTTCATTTCACATGATTTGATTCTATTTTCAGACTCTGTCAACATCTTTCTTCTAAAATTGCCTTTCTCTTTCAAATCAACATTCTCTTTTTCTAACAACTTTATGTTTTCTTGAACCTTTTCAAAATCCTTTAGAAAATCCTTTAGAAAATCAGATTTCTCTTTTTGCAAAATCTTTATAACTTTTGCATATTCGTCTTGTTTTGCTTGAAGATTAGCAATCTTGCTTTCAAAATGAACAATCTCAGTTTTTGGTTCAGAAATTGTTTCTTTTGCTTTTACAGGACTTAATTTTTGTAAATTGTCTGAACTGGTTATAGAAATTGCAGGTCTCACAAAAACTTCAATAATCTCAGGCATGATGAAATGAAAAATTCGAATATCAACTATGAATTATGATCAAAAATGAGAATCAACACAAATCTAGAACATGCAAGAATTAATCAAATCTGTCACATGCATTTCATCAAACAGTTAGAGTACATGAATTAATGAAATCTTCTTTTCAACAAAAAATTTGAATACTAATCAACATGCAGCAGATATAATCACTTTGATCCAGAAACCAATCAAGAATTTCGAAAACATACCTGTGATCTCTGTTTAATTTCGAGAATTAATCAGCATAGAGAGAAAATCTTTGGATTACTTGATTGTAAGATATCGATTCAACAGAAAGACAAATTCAAATTTCTTGAATCAATGATAGAAACGAATTCAAGAATTGTTAGGAATTCAAGAATTGTTAGCAGCAACAGAATCAATTGTCGAATTGATCAAGAAATTTCAAGAACGCGATCAAACACACTCTTGGACGAATTTGTTTGTTGATTGGCTCTGATACCAATTGAAAGTCCAGGATACACTCTTACAATCAAATATGAACAATTTAGATCGTATTCACAGCAACTGGTCATATGATTTATTAACAATCTGTGAATTACAAGATATTACAATGAATTTCTCTCTAAATGGATTCACCAAAGATTATATCAAAGATTAGTTAGCAAACTGTTGCTAACACTATATATACTGTAGAGAAAAGCTAAAGCTACAGTACATATGAGAAACAGACTAATAGAACAATTACACGTGTCCTAATTAGTAACTGAATATAACAGAGAATATCCCAAGATATGAATTCTGAACATACTTCTGAATAAGCGCTTCAGAACATTTGTCTTCATAGTCAGAAGTTCTGAGTCTCCTACTCTGAACCTTCTAGTCAGAATCCAACACTTAGAATCTTTTTGAGATTTCTCACTCAGAACTTCTGAGTCTTCTACTCAGAACTTCTGAGTCTTCTGAGTCTTTTTTAGTCTTCTTACTCAGAACTCAACACTTGTGTTTTTGACAAAACTCTAGACCTAACAGTTTGTTCAATGATTAATGCAGGAGTCAAAGTCATTAATGGGCAACGGTCATAATCGACGAAGAGCAATTATGAAGAGTTACAACTGGCGACCATTATGGATGTCATCGAAGCAATCAATGAGCTAATCAAAGCACCCGAAGGTTATAAAATATCAAGTTAAACTTCAGTTCCAGGGACCGGACACCGAAGACCGAACATCGAACAACAGAAGCAAACGCAAACACTCGAATAATATTCATTCGAAGCAAAGAGATCATTCATAGAAGATCGCTCTCGACGCACGACTTTCACTCTCGACCAACAGTTTACACATTGTTTTCACACACGACGCACACTGTTTTTACATTTCAAACACTTGTACTTTACATTTCGAAGTCTTTCCCTTCATTTGTATTGTAATCTCTGTACGTTCGACACCCAGAACACCAAGGACATCGCCCTTGATTGGCGACCATAGTGCAACGACGACATCCACTGTCGTCTGCAGGTTTTTTCCTCGTTGAGGTTTTTCTTGCGTCATCAAATTCTCTGTCTCATTTACGTTTTTGTCTTTGTCGCACGTCTTTGTCGAATGATTCCTTTCTTTAATTGTTAAAGTCCACATCGACCTTAAGTTGTCCCTTTGGTGCGATTTTTGGCATTAACAACGATCACTTATGAATTGTGACCCGTTGTCACATACGATTTCGGAAGGAATTCCAAGCCTGCATATAATGTTGGTCTAGATAAAAGAGATGACCTCTTTGTCCCGAATCTGGGAGTAGGCGGCTGCTTCTATCCATTTAGAAAAATAATATGTTAGGACTAACAGAAAGACTTTCTGCCCTAGGGCAGGAGGTAATTTACCAACGATGTCCATCCCCCACCTCATGAAGGGCCATGGGACCAAAGACGTATGTAGAGGTTCAGAAGGTTAGTGTATCATACCAGAGTGTCGCTGACATGCGTCCCAGCTTTGGACGTACCTGGTGGCATCTTGCCTCAATGTCGGCCAATAGTATCCTTGTTGTGATATATGATTCGCAAGACTGCGACCACCAGAATGGTTAATGCCAAAAATCACCCAACAGATAACTTAAGGTTGATGTGGAACTTTTAAAAACTAAAGAAAAGGATCTCAAGACAAACAACACAATCGCAGATAAAAGGTAAATAAGACAGGAGAATTGGTGACGCGGAAAACCCAAACGAGGGAAAAACCGCGGTCGACTTGTGAGTAAAAATAAACTTAATCGTAAGCTAATGCTGTGCGTCGTGCGTAAATCGTGTGAAATGAACTGTTGTCGTGCGAATTAAACTGCTCGTCGTGCGAAGCTTGCGTAAGCAATACTTGTTCAAATGCTCCAATTGTCACTGTTGTATTGCGTAAAAATGTTGAGTACGTAGAAATGTTGAATGTTTAGTTTTTTTTCTGCCTCCCGTTCGAGTGTGGAGTAGGCCTTTATATAGCTTTTGTCAGCATTAAATGGGCCTTGATGACTTGGTTTGTAACCGTCGCCGGGTCTTTAATGCCATTAAGGACTCATCCGTTACTGACCGTTGTACCATGATTGCTTGTGGACCTACATTAATGGAACAAAGAAAACGGCTGTTGACTGTTAACGGTTAGTATAATCGTACGACCGTCTTGAGTCTCGGGCGTCGGTCGTATGAAAGTTACGACCATCGCATAAATGTACGACCAAATATTCGATAGTAAATAACCTGCAAGACCTTATCTTAATACAAGAATGATCTTACATAAATGTCATATGTGTTATTTATTGCCGGTCGTGAGGTGTGGATTTTTACCCAAACACTTGTGTCGTTCACTTTTCCACTGTATAGGGAAGATGCCGACTCGACGCATCGAAATGGCTTCCATGCAATAGTTGGCATGATGACGCAGGATTCAAGTTCTATTCCTGTGACCAACGGAAATACCATCCAGGATGATCCGGTCGCTCGACGCATGAAGCTCTTGGAAGAACAGAACGAGAGTATGTTGTCATTGCTCTCCAAATTTCCTGGTGCTCCTGTACCTATTGATGTCGAACCTCGCTCAGGGTTCCAAGCATCCCCTTTTATCGACGAGATAGCCATGATCAACGTCCCAAAGAAGTACGGTATCCCTACCTTCACGCCCAAGTATTCGGGGATAACAGATTCGACAAAGCATATCGCACAGTACAAACAACTGATGTGGACTATGTCGATACCACATCAGTATCAGGAAGTGTGCATGTGCAAAAGCTTCGGCGCGGCCCTCACCGGTGCGGCCCTCAAGTGGTTGATCAATCTCAAGCCCAAGTCCATCGACAATTTTGCTGAACTGGTCAACCAATTCTCTCGACAATTCGCTGGAGAAACAAAACAGTGACTTGTACTACGTCACTCAAAAGGTCAGAGAGTCCATCCGAAGTTATTTAACCGCTTCAATGTAGAAATGATCAGTGTTCACAACTATGACGTCAAGACCGCGATCGAAGCCTACAAGCGAGGTTTGGACGACACTTCTGGTATGTACACCGACCTGACGAAGTACCCACCAGAAAACTTTGAAGACGTTCGGGCAAGGATGTTGGCCTACATGAGAGTCGAAGACGACGCAACATTTCGTCGAAAGCATTCAGGAGACAAGAAGCCGTAAAGCGTAAAGAAACCTGATTTCAAGACCAAGACCGTCGCCAAGACGGAGCCCGCACGACAAATGTCAAACGTCAGGTTCGAGAAAAAGAAGAATGTCTCGACTTCCAAATTCCCCCAACATCCTAAGATCTCGTCATATGGATTCAAAGGAACTACAAAAGATCTGGTCGGGGCTCTGAAGAACATAGAGTCGACCATCCGGTGGCCCAAAAAGAGCGATAGGGATGATGACAAGAAGGATAAGTCTAAGTGGTGTGATTTCCACAGTGATCATGGTCACACGACGGAGGAATATCTGGCCCTACGAAAGGAACTAGCGTGGCTTGTCCCAAAAGGACATCTTCAAGGATTGTCTGGAAAGAAGCGATGGAAGTGCATAACACATGACCTCCATCCCCTGTACATGTTAAGGTCGTAAACTGCATCACAAGAGGATCTGATGTATGTGGATTGACCTATTCCGCAGCTAAAAAGTATGCCAGTAGAGGTCCAGACGATCACTCCATCCCACGATCGTCAAGGTCAAAGCAAGACTTGGAATTGGAAGCTATGCACCTGATGTTCGACCAAAGAGATCTCCAAGAACCTTGGCAGAAACATCACGGCGGATTAATAATCCAGCTTACTGTGGGGAACTGCTTTACTAAAAGAGTTTTGATCGATGGGGGCAGCTCAGTGAACATCATCTTCCTCAACACGATCAAAGCGATGAGGATCGACAAGTCAGAGATCACTCGTCGCTCGACAGTCTTGGTCAGATTCAATGGCGACTCGACTAGCACTATCGGGGAGATTACTCTTCCCATATATGCTAAAGGAGTCAACAAGCAAACCAAGATCAATGTGATCTACTACTCCTCAGCCTACAACATTATCTTGGGTCGACCATGGACCACGACATGAAGGCCGTGTCCTCGACGTATCTTTAGACGGTCAAGTTATCGGCGCCATGAGGGATCCATTCGATCAAGTGTGAGCAGAAGATCGCCCGCGAATGTTACAAGACGACGCTAAAATCTCAGAAGAAGGACATCTAGCAATTACAGGTCCAGGATGTCCTTGACTACCGTCTGGAGGAAGTCATCCTCGACCAGGACTAGCCTGACATGGTCGTCTTCATAGGATCTGTTGATCCAAACCCTCAGTGATTTGATAATGACCCTCTCTTATACTTAGTGAAAATTGTAAGTAAACAATATGTATCAGAGTTTCACTATCGCTGATAAGTACTAAGATCTTACAGTACCGCTGATAGGAACTCTCGCTCTTTAAAATAAACATTCAGCGAACACTGTTCACCATTAATGCTCTGAGTCTGTTCAGTCATTATGATGATCGTTGATAAGTTAGTTGTTTACTTATGATCCCTGAAGACAAGTTTCACGTCAACAAAGGTTCTACGCTGAAGTCGAAGATCAAGCTCAAGAACCAGCGACAAGTCTCCTAATGAACTGATGCGGATCAGCGAAGACTCAGATTTGTCCACTCAACGTGAAGTATCAAGTACAAGACTTCAGCTATCGCTGAACTTTATCATTCGCTGAATAGAAATTGATAATGCTCTGAATCAACGAAAGCTGATCATGAAGTCCTCCGTACAAAGTACTTTTGTCTTAACCCCCCTTGCACGACTCCGTACGAAATGTCAGAAAAGAACCTCCGACTGTCTGAAATCGTACAACCACTCTGATACTACACTGTTCATCCATGCGGCTACTAAGGTTGTCAACCAAGGTCAATGACATGCAACCAACCAGCTGATGACACGTGTAAAGTGTATACTGACTTGCATTAAATGCATGCAGTATATAAAGAGATGAACCCACTTCATTTGAAGTAACTTGCTAACTCTGTACAAGTTCAATCTCTTATCTCAAGATAGGTTATTATTAGTAATTTCTTTATCTCTCTTAGTGCAAGAAACCTTAGTGTTCCAACTTGTTTAGATTTAGGTTTATCCTTAATCTTGTTTCCGCAACAAGCTGTAAATTGTTAATGATTTATCAATAAACAATTTAGAAAAGTAAAATCTGTGTGTTTGTATTCAACCCCCCCCCCCCCCCCTTCTACAAACTTGTATAGGCCTTCAGGACCAACAAGTGGTATCAGAGCGGATTTGTTTAATCTCATAAACAAGATCTAATCTAAGATATTTCTCTTCCTTGCTATTATCTGAAAATGGCCACCAACACAAACACAAATTATATAGACAATGGTTCTCTTGCTAAACCCCCTAGATTTTCCAAAGATAACTTCAACTTATGGAAAAATAGGATGACACTCTTCTTAGAAGGTGTAGACCCTACTATGCCTTACTATCTCAAGAATGGTCCATTCATCCCTGTAAGAATTGATGCTGCTGTTCCAGCTGCTGAGAATAGACCTGCTATTCCAGAAAGGCTGGTACCTAAGGAAATCTTTCAATTGACTGACGAAGATAAGAAGAAAGTGGCTATAGATACAAAAGCCAGATCCATACTATCCATGGCTCTTCCTGACGAAGTCTACCATTCCGTCATGAATCTGAAAACATCAAAAGCCATGTGGGACACAATATGTGTTCAGTATGAAGGAACGTCTGAAGTCCAGGACTCAAGAAAGATCAACCTGGTAAGACAATACGAAAGCTTCATTTCTGGTAAGAATGAATCTCTCTCTGAAGTTCACCAACGTTTTAATTGTTTAATTATAGATCTGAAAACTGTTGGTAAGGAATATTCTAACTTTGAAGTACTGACAAAGTTTCTAGAATGTTTACCTGAAAGCTGGGACAATTATGCTATGTGTCTCAAGCTGTCAAAGGTTCTAAAATCAATGACCCTTTCAACCTTATATGGCACGTTGCTGAATCATGAGCAATCGAGCCATCTTAAGAAGAATCTTGTAAAAGATTCCAAAAGCACCCCTGTTGCTTTAATCTCAGAGGAACCTTCTACTCAGCGACCCTCGGTCACTATCACTGAGTTAGAGAGTAACTCTGAAAGGTCATCAGATTCTGATTATTCAGATAATGATGAATCTTTGGCTCTCCTAACTAAAAAGTTCAGTAGATTTGCCAAAAAGAAAATGTTTAGAAAGAACGAACCTCTTTCCATAACTGACAAGCCTAGATCATCAGCTTTTGTTGATAAGGCTACTGCTACTTGTTTTAACTGCGAAAAGACAGGACATTTCGCTAACGAGTGCAGGTCTAAGAAAGTTTCTAGACCCTCATCTTTTACAAAGAAACCCTTTGTTCCAAGGAATAAAGATGACAAATATTCAAAGCTGAAAGAAAAATATGCTAAGCTGAAAAGCTTTAAAAAGAAGAATAAAGGCCTGATGGCTGACTAGAAGAAAGTTCAGACATTCCCTCCACTTCAACATCTGCTATTCAGGTATCACCTTCTTTCTTTACCAATATTTCAAATATTGATGAAGCTGATAGTCTCCGTAAGATCGATCTCTTGACTAGAAGTTTATACGAAGCCATGAACGGCAAAACTGTGGTTGAAAACCAAAACCTTGATCTCGCTGAAAAGCTTAAAAACTGCCACCTTCAAATAGAAAAGCTTTCTAAAATTGAAGAAGATTTTAAAGATCAAGTATATTTAAATCAGCTAGTCAAAATCGAACGAGCAGAAGCTATCGCTGCATTAAAAGCTGAAAAAGCTACTGTTGAAGGATGGTGTAATTCTTCAACAAAGATCACTGAGATAATAAAGTCTCAGATTCCCCTAAGTGATAAACGTGGTTTGGGTTACAAATATGATACTCCAAAACCAACCACTGAGCGTTCAATGCTTAAATTTGGAACGTTCGTATCCTCAGTCGCTGATACTTCATCTTCTCAGTGCTCCTCGTCCGTTACACCAATCCCTGAGGAAACTCCTACCTCCTCAAAAGGCAAGGAGAAAATGGTTTATTCAAAACCTACCTCTGTCTCTAAAGACAAAGGTAAAGGAATTGTTATTTACCAGAATCCTCAGAAGGGTACCTTAGTACCAAAACTGAATGCTTCTAAAGCTTCAGTGGCTCATCCCTCTAGATCAAGGAAGCAGATCTCTGGATCTATTCATCGATCTACTCCTAGACTCAGAGTGGATGTCCTTGGTAAGAAATCTGAAGAACTGAATGTTCGTCCCATTTCTAAAGCCAATAGTTTACTTGGTGCTGGCACTTCTAATTCGAAATTAAAAGCTCAGCATTCAAATGGTCCTAGAACTACTTTTAGTTATAGGAAATGTTATCATTGTGGACTTACCGATCATATTGCTAGTAAGTGTCCCACAGCCACCAAAGCTGAAAAGATAGCTAAGGTGAAGATTGCCCCCAAGGCAAAGAAGACCAACCCTGGTGCAAATCAGGTCAAGGTGAATCCTACCACTGAAGTTAAGAAATTAACCAAAGTGAAGAAAGACAAAGCTGAATCTTCAAATGCTGCGAAGACTGCTGAATCTTCCATTCCAACTACTTCCACTGACAAATGTGTATACATGGTTAAGTGGGTACCCAAGAAAAACTAATCTTCCTTTGTATTGCAGGTTAAGAAGGGTATCTGGTATCTTGATAGCGGATGCTCTAGACACATGACTAGAAAGAAAAGCCTGCTCGCTGAATACAAGGAAGAGAAGGGTCCCTCTGTGACTTTTGGAGGAAATGGAAAAGGACATACCCGAGGGTTTGGTGTACTCTCTAATGGTACAACAACCTTCAGAAGAGTCGCATATGTTGAAGGGCTGAAGCATAATCTTCTAAGCATCAGTCAGCTTTGCGACATGGATAACAAAGTAATCTTTACTAAGGAATCCTGCTTTGTCGCTGACAAAAAGGAGAAGATAGCTCTCAACGGTTATCTGTTGGAAAATGTTTATGTAATAAACATGGACTCAACAACCACTGAGAACTCCTGTTTCCTCTCAAAGGCCTCATCGGATGTCAACTGGCTATGGCATAAGAGGCTATCTCATCTAAATTTCAAGACACTGAACACTCTTTCTTCAAAAGAGTTAGTCACTGGTCTACCTCAACATTCATACGCCAAAGAGTCTTTATGTTCAGCGTGTGAAAAAGGGAAGCAGACCAAAGCAAGCTTTAAATCAAAGCAAGTTTCTTCAGTGTCATCTCCTCTACAACTACTCCATATGGATTTGTTTGGCCCTGTTAACAAACAATCCATCGCCGGAAAGAAACATACGCTGGTCATAGTTGATGAATTCTCTCGCTTCACTTGGGTAATGCTTCTCCGTTCTAAGAGTGACACCCCTGAAGAACTCATCACCTTTGTTCGGAAGATGGAAACCCTGAACAATCTGACCGTTCGCTCAATAAGGAGTGATCATGGGACTGAATTCAAAAGTAGTTCTCTTGATTCCTTCCTTGAGAGTAAGGGTATTTCTCACAATTTCTCTTCAGTGAGAACACCGCAACAAATTGGAGTCGCTGAAAGAAGAAATAGAACAATTATTGAAGCTGCACGTTCAATGCTCAGCGATTCTCACCTGCCTACTCAGTTTTGGGCAGAAGCTGTCAACACTGCTTGTTTTACGCAAAACAGGTCGCTGATAGTTAAAAGATTCAAAAAGACATCCTATGAACTCTTTCATGGGAGAAAGCCTTCAATCAGCTTTCTTCACATCTTTGGATGTCAGTGTTTCATACTGAACAACAGAGATGCTCTTGGAAAGTTTGATCCTAAGGCTGATGATGGAATCTTTCTTGGATACTCCTCAGTTTCCAAAGCCTTCAGAGTCTTCAATCGTAGAAGACAAACTGTAGAAGAAACTATTCACGTCACGTTTGACGAATCCCGTTCAGCGAACTATAAACTGTCCGCTGATACTGAAGAACTGAATCAATGGATGTTTTCTCATCTTGGTGATTCAGAAGATATTCCCACTCCTCATGCTCATCCAGTAGAAGATGATAGTCCTATCATTCCAAACATGCAGAATAGTGAAGCTGAAACATCATGGGTCTCATCTATTCCTATAAACACTATACCTACCACTGAACCAAATGCCTCAGACATTCCATCTATCTCTCAGCAATCAGTAAATGAAATGACAAATGCAAGTATTCCTCTCTTAACTGAAACTCCAGAAGTAGCTGAAGCCTCATCTTCAGCTCATCCAGTTCAAGATGAGTCAGCGACTTATGCTCCGGCTCAGCGATGGACCGTAAATCACCCAATTGATAAAATTCTTGGTGATCCAAACGCTGGTGTTCAGACTCGACGAAGTGCAGGTAATATTTGTTTATTTGTTAACTTTATTTCTCTAACTGAACCAAAGAAAGTAGATGATGCCCTCAAAGATCCAAACTGGGTCAGCGCAATGCAAGAAGAGCTGACTGAATTCGAAAGAAACAAAGTTTGGAAACTTGTTCAGAGACCAACTGATAAAACAGTAATAGGCACTAAATGGGTCTATCGAAACAAGTTGGACGAACATGGTACTGTAACCCGCAACAAAGCTCGTCTTGTTGCTCAGGGATACAGACAAGAGGAAGGTATAGACTATGACGAAACATTTGCTCCAGTAGCAAGACTTGAATCTATTCGTCTATTCTTAGCATATATTGTACACAAAAACTTCAAAGTACATCAGATGGATGTTAAGTCAGCGTTTCTGAATGGAAAGCTGAATGAAGAAGTGTATGTGGAACAACCTCCAGGATTCTCAGATTCTAAGCATCCAGGTTATGTTTATAAACTGGATAAGGCACTTTATGGCTTGAAGCAAGCTCCTCGTGCATGGTATGACACTCTTTCTACTTATCTCCATATTGAAAAATTTGAGCGAGGTAAGATTGACAAAACTCTATTTTTTAGAAAAGTGAAAGGTCATATCATTCTAGTTCAAATATATGTTGATGACATTATATTTGGTTCTACTAACCCTGAGCTTTGTACTCGTTTCACTGATAGAATGAAAGATGAGTATAAAATGAGCATGATGGGTGAACTAACATATTTCCTTGGTTTTCAGATTAAGCAAACTGAAAAAGGAACTTTTATCAATCAGGGAAAGTATGTTAAAGATATGCTGAAGAAATTTGATTTAACTCATAGTTCAGCTATGAAAACCCCTATGGCACCACCGCTGACACTTGACAAGGATTCAAAGGGAATACCTGTTAATGTCACGCTGTACCGTGGGATGATCGGCTCTCTCTTGTATCTTACAGCTAGCCGACCCGATATTATGTATGCAACATGTTTGTGTGCACGATATCAAGCTGAACCTATGCTATCTCATATGAAAGTTGTAAAGCAAATCTTTCGATACCTTAAGGGTACAGCGAACCTAGGTCTTTGGTATCCCAAAGATTCAGGATTCGATCTAACCGCCTATTCAGATAGTGATTTTGCAGGTTGCAAAATGGATAGGAAAAGTACCACAGGAGGATGTCAGCTCCTGGGTGGAAAGTTGGTAAGTTGGACAAGTAAAAAGCAAAATTCAGTGTCCACTTCCACAGCTGAAGCTGAATATGTAGCTACTGGAAGTTGTTGTTCTCAAGTCTTGTGGATGAGAAATCAGCTACTAGACTATGATCTTCAGCTCTCCAAAATTCCAATCTATTGCGACAGCACTAGTGCCATCGCTATAGCAAACAATCCAGTACTACATTCAAAGACCAAACACATGGAAATCAGATATCATTTTATCAGAGATCATGTGATGAATGGTGATATAGAACTTCATTTTATCCCAACTGATTATCAGTTAGCTGATTTATTTACCAAACCTCTTGATGAGACAAGATTCAACTTTCTCATCAGCGAGCTTGGAATGCTGAACTTTGAAGGTTAAAATCCTCAACGGTTCACATTGATCAGCGATAGGATAAAATCAACTCATAACCTATTCAATCATCTTCTCTCTGAATAAAACTTGGTTAAAGCTGATATCAAGGTATGTTTTCTCTCTCTGACAATCGCATGAAAATGCAAGATTTCAAAACAAAATGCATCGCTGAATATCTCTTCCTTAACAGCGATATTTTGAAAATTCTTAAAACCATCACTGATATTTTCATTCAGTACTTCATGTTTATAAAAGAGTCCATGAGTTTTTCAAAACCTCAGAGACATCCTAAAAGAATATGAAAGGACAGTTGTGACGTCATTGCAACGGATAAACCCCGACACGTTTTCTCTTCCTGACACACGTTTGCACGTCTCGTTCAAACTTCCAATCAAATGCAAACACGTGTCTGTGTCATGATGAAAATCTTTTCCCACTCAAGATTTTCTCTCTCTAATCTCTCTATATAAACAAACTCGTGGTTTATATTTTTCTTTTACGCGATCAATCTTCCTCCGCAAGAAAGAATTCACTGTTGCATTTGTGCTTTCAAAAACATCAAGAACTGTTCATCATCTTCTTCATCAAACATCAAGGTTAATATGTTCTTATTTATTACCAAATGCGTATAACTTGTTTCTGATCTTTTCCTTGTTTTTACAAGATCAAACAAAAGAACTTCTTAAAATGAAATCATTTTCTTTCATGGTTTTATGAACACAACCATTTCATGGTTGTTCCTCAAGTTTAAATGCGAAAATCTTAAACTTGTTCATCATTCGTTTCCAGAATCTAATTCTTCATAGAAAACTGGATAACAAGAATAAATGGGTTTTACATTTCGTTTCTTAAAATCAAGAAAAACCCTAATCTTCATTAAGACATTTGTGTCTGAATGAAATGAATAAAATTTGAACCATCTTAATGGAAAATCTTTCCACATTAAGATAATTCTTATTTGTTAACATCTTTGGTTGAACTGATAATACAGAGAAATGGCTTCGTCTGACATTCTTGCTACCGCTGAGAACATCTCCGCTGATTCTGAGGAAGTGGACATCCTCAAGGCTCCTCAAGTCAAGTTTGCCCTTGACAAACTGGATTGGACTAAGGTGAACAACCTCAATGCGCTTCTCGAGTTTCCTCCTCGAAAGCAAGTCACACATCTAGATGATGTTGTGAAATTCCTAAAGAATTGCTGCATCTCCACAGCCATGACCATAACACCTCCTGCACATCAGCTTTTGCTCTAACAATTTTGGTACTCAGCCAGACACTCTCAACTACCTTCAGCCAAAGACCCCTCCAAAACAATCGATTGCATCCTCTACGATATCGAATATGGCACCATGAAGATCACCCATGCCATTATTCGCAAAGCTCTCAGCCTTCCCATCGCTACCAAGGAAAAACCATTCGTTCCCCTCCCTGACCCCAAGAAAAACTCAGACAGGGAAGCCATCATTGCATTTTTCGATGCAATGGGCTATGTATGGGAAATCGGCAGAGACATGAAGGCCGAGAAGAAGCTGACGATTATCAAGAAATCGAAAATGCCCAGCGAGATGAATTTCATCTTTGCTCATCTAATCAGCTGCATGACTGCAAAGAGCGGCTCCTCTGACCAAGCCGCTAAGCCTCAGCAAGCAATGGGGTATGCACTGCTGAAAGGTCTCAACATAGACTGGGCATAGATTATCTATGATGACCTAGTTCTAAGGGTGGACACCGTCGCTGACAGACCTCCATGGGTTCCTTACCCCCGATTCATCAGCGCCATCTTCCAATATGGCCTGAAGGAGAGCTACCCAACTGAAGGTGACCTGAAACTCTCTCAGGTCGGCCCAAAGATACTCGACTTCAAACCAATAGTGAATGAGGTACGTCTTTCTACACTCTTGACTCTTCTCAACCCTTCTTCTTCTCATTCTGTGGCCCCTTCAGCGACAATACCTATCGCTGATACCCTGGCCACAAAATCCTCTCCTTCTAAGAAAAGGAAACATTCATCTACCCCACTTGGTTCTAAAAGGATCAAGAAAACAAAGGAGCAACCCCAGCAATCTCATGTTGAAGACTCCTCAGCTCTTCCTGCAGAGCTGAAGGAACGTTCAGTGGTACGCTCTGCCACACCTGAACAACCCATCCATTCCATCCCAACTTCAGCGTCTCTAAACGCTGAGGTTACTAACTTGGAACCTACCCAACCTCCTTCAGTCTCTCAAAAGACTGATGAAGTGATTGTCAGCGAATCCAACGCTGAACTCAGAACCCAACCCCCATTCTTATCCTTCGCTCCTCCCTCTACTCATTTGGTCTCTACTCTAGATCTCGCTGGAGCTGCCATCATTTCTACGGAACCTAAAGCTGATTCTCCACGAATGATGAAGACATGACCTGCAGGACAATCCATGGGCACTTTTGAAGATGACATGGAACACTTTTCAGGAACCCGTAATTTTGACGAGTTCATCAATCCTCCTGCAGGTACACACCAACCCATAAACACTGTCACTAAACCCCAAACTTCTGAGCTTTCCTATGTTCACAAGTTTTTATATGTTACAGGTCCTAATTTGGGAGACATCAACGCCTCTTTGAAAGCTGTGGAGACAACGCTGACAGATCTCACCACCACTCTTTCTAATAACTCTACAGCTGTAACAAACGCTGGAGAGAATCTGAACAAGCTGACAACGGTGGTGGAGAAGAAGGCTTCCACAGATGACTTGAAGCAAGTTGATAACACTCTCAGCGACTTCGCCAAGGTGCTCGCTGACATCTACACAGACTACACCTCTCTCAAAAATTCAGTTTCATCCGTGTCCAGCGAGGTCACAACGCTGAAGACATCGGTTGCACAACTAGAGGGAGATATGTCTACTGTAAAGACCGATGTTAGTTCGATGAAATCGATGATCGAGCAGCTACTACAGAAAGCGAATACTCCTGCTCCTGCCCCTGTCCCTGCATCTGACAATTTCACAGCGGCGGATCGCACTGAGCTAGAAAAGATCAATCCTGCTATCTCTGGCCTTCAAGACAGAATAGAAAAGATTGAAGACTTGATAGGTATCTCTGGCCAAGAAGACAGAGAACCTACCAACGCTGCTGAGTCAACCCATTCCTCCCCCAGTCATCATGAAAAAGAGGGGGAGAAGAGCGTTGAAGATCTCTCAAAGAGCGCTAAAGACCTTTCCCATGATGAATCTATCAGGGGAGAGAAGGATGCTGAAGAAACCACCGCTGGACCTCAGGGAGATGAAAACCCTGAGGAAACCGAGAAGCTCGCCTCTGTATCTGAGGGGGAGCAACTCGAAGAAGAAGCTGATAAAACCGAATCCGAAGCAGAAGATGATGAAGCCGTCGACATCCCTGATGATGAACCATCCTCTTCTCCAAAGAATGATGATGATGACGATGACTTCTTTATCGTCAAACCTGCTCCGAAGATCAAAGTTCTTAAGGGAATCTCGATAAATGAACCTTCAGGGGAGCGGACAAAGACAAAGCCCTCAGCCTCTGGAGCTGAGAAAGGCAAAGGCAAAAGCATCGCTGAAGATGACAATCTGACGATCTTGCTTGAAAAGCCGGTTTGTCAGGTACACTAAACATCTATCACTCCATCCCTCCTCTATCATACACTATCAGTTCTACTACCCAAGCCTATACACTTGAACCAATTCTCTCTATCTGATTCTACCCAAGTTCTTACTCGTAAGATCGCTGTGTTTCAGCTAGTCCTCTCCCCTGTTTCAGGATATCGCTGAAGGCTCCACAACTGCGACTTCACCAATAATATCAGCTGCTGCTGAAGAAATAATCCCAGTCTAAGATTTAATCTCTGAGACTGATGAACCAGAAGAACAGCTACTCTCGCACAGAGGCAGACCTTCCTTAGCTCCTCAAAAGCTAAGTGAAGAGGATCAGAAAAGAAGAGAGGAGATAATAAAGCGATTTGAGGATCAGCGAATCATTCTGAGGCGTGATCAACTTCCTTCAGTTCCTCCAAAGTTCAGGATTTCCAAAAAGGAATACAAGGAACACCTCAGAGCTGAACGCCTAATCGCTGAAAGAAAGGAAGCTGAAGAAAAAGACAGAGAATACGCCATCAACCTTTCTAAACGATCAATAAAAGACCCCAAGCTGAAAAACGTTCCCATTGATGTTCAACGTCAGCTATGGGATGATGCTCAAGAGATCGTTAGAGAAAAGACTAAGGTCTCTGATACGACTTTGGAATGGGCTAAACAAATGCTGACCTATCGATCTAGACCATCCAAAATCATCAAGGCAAACATCAGAGGAAGACTGTACGCTGAAGTTCCTGTTGTTGAAGTGGATGTCTACAGAGATGACAAAACTAAGCAAACCTTCTATGCTGCTACCTTAGAAAAGTTTGGTCTCTCTGAATGGTTAGAAACAAAATTAGCCATTCAGGGATCGCGCTCAAAGTTCAAAAGCCATGTCGAGAAGATCTTAAACAAACAGATCGACCTGCTTTCATCTGATGTGGATATTCCTCCTACTCTTCCTCAACCAAGAAAAGTCTCTGATAAGAAAAAGAAAGCCTCTGGTTCAGGTCCTCATATTCGGAATGAAACGGGCATTGGTTTCTCTCGTGCTAAAATTGTTGGCCCTGATGCCGATCTCTCAATGCTTGACACCTCCCTAACACCTGGAGAAACATTCATTCCTGGCACAGTTGTAAGTGATCCCTATGGTATATTCTTTTTAGACTACTATGGAAATCATCACTTTCAACGTATCTCTGAGCTCCACATCGCTCCCATCGAACAACTCAGAGATCTCGTATACTGGTGTGAAGTCAGACGCGACATCAAAGGTAGACACCTGAAGCCCTTGATTTTTGAAGCAGCTCTGATCAAAAGAAAACAAGGTGTAACCGTCCCTGACTGGATGATTCCCACATCAAAGACCCTTGATGAACTTCTCATCAAGGAAGAACCCTTTAAAAGCTGATATGATCGCCCTTTTCTCTATTGTATCAGTTATTCTTCTGTACTTGTAATTTATTTCGCTTGTACTTGTAATCTTTCCAATTCTCTTTGTAACCTGATTCAAAGTTTTAAAGAAAGATTTCAGCGAATGTACTTTACTCCATCAGTACTGAAAAGATCCCAGAAAACAGTAAAAGAGACAAATATTTTATGAGTTCTTTTTATCCTTATGTTTTCATTAAATAGCAATTTTCTTTGTTGCTATGTCATAATCAAATAAGGGGAGATTGTTGATCCAAACCCTCAGTGATTTGATAATGACCCTCTCTTATACTTAGTGAAAATTGTAAGTAAACAATATGTATCAGAGTTTCACTATCGCTGATAAGTACTAAGATCTTACAGTACCGCTGATAGGAACTCTCGCTCTTTAAAATAAACATTCAGCGAACACTGTTCACCATTAATGCTCTGAGTCTGTTCAGTCATTATGATGATCGCTGATAAGTTAGTTGTTTACTTATGATCCCTGAAGACAAGTTTTACGTCAACAAAGGTTCTACGCTGAAGTCGAAGATCAAGCTCAAGAACCAGTGACAAGTCTCCTAATGAACTGATGCGGATCAGCGAAGACTCAGATTTGTCCACTCAACGTGAAGTATCAAGTACAAGACTTCAGCTATCGCTGAACTTTATCATTCGCTGAATAGAAAATGATAATGCTCTGAATCAACGAAAGCTGATCATGAAGTCCTCCGTACAAAGTACTTTTGTCTTAACCCCCCTTGCACGACTCCGTACGAAATGTCAGAAAAGAACCTCCGACTGTCTGAAATCGTACAACCACTCTGATACTACACTGTTCATCCATGCGGCTACTAAGATTGTCAACCAAGGTCAATGACATGCAACCAACCAGCTGATGACACGTGTAAAGTGTATACTGACTTGCATTAAATGCATGCAATATATAAAGAGATGAACCCACTTCATTTGAAGTAACTTGCTAACTCTGGACTAGTTCAATCTCTTATCTCAAGATAGGTTATTATTAGTAATTTCCTTATCTCTCTTAGTGCAAGAAACCTTAGTGTTCCAACTTGTTTAGATTTAGGTTTATCCTTAATCTTGTTTCCGCAACAAGCTGTAAATTGTTAATGATTTATCAATAAACAATTTAGAAAAGTTAAATCTGGGTGTTTGTATTCAACCCCCCCCCCCCTTCTACAAACTTGTATAGGCCTTCGGGGCCAACAGGATCGTCGCTGGATCCTACCATCAAGGAGAAATTATTTTTTTTTGCAGGAACATGCTGACTGTTTCGCTTGCACGCACAAAGATATGGTTGGCATAGATCCGAAGGTCATTTCCCATAAATTGAATGTGGACCCGTCGTATAAGTCTGACAAACAAAAGCGTCGTAAGTTCGCACCAGAGCGGAACAAAGTGAACAACGAAGAGGTCGACAACCTGCTTATGACCGGGAAAATCAGAGAAGTGAAATACGGGAAGTGGAGGGTGTGCATTGACTTCACAGACCTCAACAAGGCTTGCCCGAAAGATCTTTTTCCACTACCACATATTGACGCAATGGTCGACGCCACTGCCAAACATGAGCTCTTAACATTCATGGATGCCTATTCTAGATACAACTAGATCTTAATGCATACTGCTGACCAGGAGAAAACCGCCTTTATGACGAACAAAGGTATTTAGTGTTATAAAGTTATGCCCTATGGTTTAAAAAATGCAGGGTCAACGTATCAAAGAGTGGTTAACAAGATGTTCAAAGACTACCTGGGCGACACGATGGAAGTATACATCGATGACATGCTTGTCAAGTCGAAACAAGCGGCCGATCATATCGACCATCTGAAGAAGTCGTTCGATGTCCTCAGGGAATACCAGATTAAGCTAAATCCAACAAAATGCTCCTTCGATGTAAGCGCTGAAAAGTTCTTAGGATACACGGTGACACGACGTGGGATCGAGGCCAATCCAGACCAAATAAAGATGATCGTCGATATCAAATCATCATAAACTTCAAAGAAGTCCAACGACTTACTGGCCGCATAGCCGCGCTGAACAGGTATATCTCTAGAGCCTCGGATAAATGCCACCTATTTTACAATGTCTTGAGGAAAAACAGGGGCTTCGAGTGGACGGACGACCACGAGCGAGCATTGAAAAAATTGAAAGAATACATGGCGTCTCCACCCCTGTTGTCAAAACCTAAGGACAATGAGGTCCTATAATTGTACTTGGCAGTCAGTTCCAATTCTGTAAGTGCCGTATTGACTCGAGAGGACGACAAGCGTCAACTCCCGATTTATTACATAAGTAAGTCTTTATTGGATGCTAAAACTAGGTACTCGTCTATGGAAAACTATTGTTAGAACCAATCACTGCTGCTAAAAAACTTCGACACTACTTCGAATCACAACCCATAACTGTCGTTACTAATTATCCTCTTAAGTCTGTCTTGAGAAAACCAGAATTCAACTAGTAAAGTGGAGCGTCTAACTTTGTGGCTACGACTTAGACTTCAAACCAAGGACAACGATTAAATCGCAAGTCCTGGCAAACTTCGTTGCTGACTTCAGTCCGGAGCTAGACAAATACATACAAACGGATACTGTGACGACTCTTGACGACACGCCTTGGACACTTCACGTTGACGGATCATACAATGCCAGGAGGCAGGACTTGGCGTCGTCTTAAAATCGCCACAGGGGGGCAAGATGTTGTACTCCATACGATGCGACTTCAAAGCCACGAATAATCAAGCTGAGAACGAAGCACTAATCGTAGGAATGAACATGGCACGAGACCTGGGGCAACCGGGCTACATGTCAAAAGCGATTCCCTTCTGGTCGTAAACCAAATGAATGGGTAATTCATGGAAAAAGACTCCAAAATGACGGCCTACCTTAAAACAACCAAAGCGAAATCAGAAGAATTCAAACCCTTCTCGATCATGCAAATTCCAAGAGATCAGGATGCACAAGCCGATGCCTTAGCCAATCTTGGATCAACATTTGGCAAACCATCATTTGACACTATCCCCATGATTCATCTAGTGACTCCGTCTATCGAAAACGCTGAAGATATCCACGTCCTCGACGACGAAGTGATTGGTCATGCCACATCAAGAATTATATTATGCACGATCAGTTACCAGAAGACAAGATGGAAGCACGCAAGATTAGATTCAAAGCCTCCAAGTTTATTATAATTGGAGATGGACTCTATCGACGATCTTCGACGGGTCTAAACTTGCGATGTGTCATCAACGACAACCAGGTACAGGCGATTCTAAAAGAAATGCACAACGGGGAATGTGGCAGTCATTCGGGTGGTCGTAGTCTAGTGAACCGAGTCTCACGACAAGGTTACTATTGGCCGACCTTATGACAAGACGCTATCAGGTACGTCCAAGACCGTGACGCCTGTCAACGACAATCAGGTATGTCTCATCGACCCTCTGAACTTTTGCACACGACTCTAATCCCATGACCCTTCATGAGATGGGGGATGGACATTGTCGGCAAATTGCCACCTGCCCCTAGGCAAAAGGTATTTTTATTAGTCCTTACGGATTATTTCTCCAAGTGGATAGAAGTAGTGGCTCTCTCCCAAGTTAGGGACAAAGAAGTCGTCTCTTTTATTCAGACTAACATTACTTGCAGGTTTGGGGTTCCATCTGAAATTTTTTGTGACAATGGGTCACAATTTATAAGTGATCGCACTTTATATATTTGTGAGGATCGTAACATCAAGCTTACGACCTCGACACCGCGTTATCCCCAATCTAATGGACTCGCAGAATCGAGCAACAAAGTCATCATCAATTCTATAAGAAAGAGACTTAAAGCTGCAAAAGGGAGATGGGTCGAAGAACTTCCATCAGTCTTATGGGCCAATCGCACGATACCTCGTACGTCCACAGGTCAAACCCCATTTTCCCTAGTCTATAGATGTGAAGCAGTCTTACCTGTCTAGTCCCAACTGCCCACGTCGGGACACACTTCGGTCGACCATAACTTGGTGGACTTGAGTTACGATCTCGACGCCCTTGAAGAACTGAGAGAAACTTCTCTAATCAAGACGGCGTCTCAAACACAAGTGGTCAAACGACATTTTAACAAGAATGTCAAGATCAAAGTCTTCCAAGAAGGCGACTTCGTCCTCCGACGTGCATTCCAAAACACTAAGGAACTGAACGCATGTAAGTTATCCACCAAGTGGGAAGGACCATATCGTATATCTGAAGTCGTAGGAAAAGGTGCCTATAGGCTCCAAACCCTCGACAACCAAGACGTCCCATGAAGCTGGAATGCGGTACATTTGAAAAAATATTTCTTTTAAGCTATTTTTTCTTACGATTTATTCATCACGACGATTACTGACTTAAGCATCAGAGGGTCAACCGCTAATGATTGATATGTAGCAGGATCGCACGGTCGTATAAACACAAGTCGGTAACTACGCCGGGATCTTTTGAACAAGACCACTCGACGATCAAGAAGTCTTAGGTCTTACGATTCCAAGTCTAAGACTTAGAACAATTTTAAGCCAAAGTCGCACGATATTTGTAAAATGCCTTAGTCGTATGTGCTATAAATTTAGATTACATAAGTGTTAAAGCCTTAGTCGCATATTTATATTATTCGAGACTTATTCTATGTCTTATCGCAAGTTATCGCAGGACTGACGAGATTTTATTTTTACGATAAGTAAATCATACGACAAAGATTATGAGTTAGCTCCAATAGTATAACTCTTAGAAGTATTGAAAAATAGGCTAAAAACAAGACTGGCAGAAGCCTCTGTCGGGTTCACCGAGACCACAGAAGCCTCTATCGATCTCCATCCGAGAAGAATGAAGGTCAAGACCACAGAGCCTCTGTGAAACCTGACAGAGCCTCTGTGGAACTGAAGATGTTGAAGATGAAGATCAAGGCTCTCTTGAAGATCAAGACAAATGTGCATTTCACGTGCCTCTGATGTACGAAGATTCCGCTGATGAATAGTACACTGGAAAAGCTGTCTCCTCTCAGAAGATGACACGTGGAAAGTTGAGGGGCGTGGCTTGTACTATTTGATCTTCTGAATCTTCGTACATCAGAGGCACGTGAAATTCACACTTGTCTTGATCTTCAAGAGAGCCTTGATCTTCATCTTCAATATCTTCAGTTCCACAGAGGCTCTATCAGGTTTCACAGAGGCTCTGTGGTCTTGAACTTCATTCTTCTCGGATGGAGATTGACAGAGGCTTCTATGGTCTCGGTGAACCCGGCAGAGGCTTCTGCCACTCTTATCCTTAGCCTATTTTTCAATACTTCTAAGAGTTACACTATTGGAGCTAACAATATCCCCCTAAGTATTGAAAAATAAAAAATTAGAAAATTGCATAGAGCTTAGGCTAAAAGAACAAGAGGTGAAAGATTCAACCTTTATAAAAAGAAATGTGTTCATTAAGTTGCATGCTAGAGGCATTTACAGAAGTTTTGGAAATTTAAATTTCAAGACTTGAAAAGATAAAGTTAAGTACGAAAGAAATCAACAAAGCCTATATCTTGGCATCTAGAAAGTCATTTATCTTCTTTTCCCATGCGCCTTCCTTCTTCAGCTGTGTATAGTAAAATACGCACATGTCTCTGAAACGGAAGGTTGCATTTATGGCCTCTATGAGTCGATCCACATCCTCAAGGTTGACAAATTCTGATCCTCTGCTGCTGAGTAGATCATGCCCGAATTGAAGAAGTGTCTTTGTGGCGTACTTATGGAAATCATATTCAACAAACAACTTCTTTCATCCTTGTGGGTCGAGGAACATGTATCCGACTCTTGGGTGTCTGATGATGGAGTGAGGTCTTATGTCAGAGGTGGAGGGGCAATAATCATCAGGGGCTGTTAGGGAAATCTTTTTCACTCCAAGGTCCAGAGCTACCTGAAAGTCGATCAGTAGCCTTTTCCTCATGAAGGTTCTGACAGCATCGTAAGCTTTTTTGTGCTCAATTCTCCCATGCGCATATCTACTTTCTGCCCATGTATAGAGTTCTACGAGATCAAATGGATGAACATTTCTTAAGTCTGCATCTGTGAACTTCATTTGTGTTCCATCCTCCCTCTTTACAACATATTGATTGTACACAAAGTTTCTACAGGCGGTGTGAATAAGTTTGACTTGCATGACCTCTTTGTTTTTGAGTTCTCCAACTATCCTCTCAATTAGAGTAGGTTTAGGCAGTGGGTCGTTAAGGCCTCTGCTGTACAGGTAGTTATACACGACTTCTTCCATGTCATATTTGGGTGCAGGGGGAGGTGGCATAGGCTTTCTTAGAGCATCCATCTCTCTAAGAACTTGAGCAACCCTATCATCTGTTGGTTTTGCAATAGGGTCAAGGGGTGGGATGGCTGAAAGAGGTGGTCCATACGCCCAATCCTCTTCCTCTGGTTTGGGAGTAATAAAGGAGTCTAATGCACTCTTCATTAACTTTTCTGTTGGTTGAGGCTTTGGTTTGGGTTTCGGATCCTCTGTGGCTATTCCATTTCCTTTGTCTTTTGTAGTCGGCTTTGGTTTAGCTTGGGAAGCCTCTGATGTGGTTTTGAATTGGGTTTTGGGTGGGGGTACCTCTGCTGGTTTGTTCTTCTGTGGAGTGCTCTGAGGCTTTTGTGTTGTTGTTTTTGGTTGGGATTGGGTTTGGGTCTTGGATTGTACCTTTGGTTGAGCTTCTGTAGGGGTTGGTTGTGGAGTTGGTTTTGGTTTCGGTTGTGGTTGACTCTGAGCTTGAACTTCTGCTTGTTTGTCTTTTGTTGGAGTCTTTTTCAGATAGGATCTGGGTTTGTTGGCTATGGATTTGACCCTTGGTGTTTTAGGTCGTGGTTGATCTTCTTTTGGTGTTGGGGATGGTAAGTTTGTCTCTGTTGGGGGTGTTGGGGGTAGGTGAAGGTAAGTCTTGGTTTACATTTGCTCCACAGAGGTAGGTGTTGCCTCTGTAGTCTTCTTGGGTGAGGTTGAGGTTGATTGGTTTCCTTAGATTTGTTGAAGGGGTAAAATGTTTAGGGGTTTGTTTGTTGAAGGACCCTTTCTTTCTCCTGTTCTTTTGCTCTCCCCCTCATGATGATCTGAGGATCCATCACTGTCATCCTCAGAGTCATCATGCCTCTGCTTCTGATCTGCCTCTGCTTGGCAAGAAGTAGGAGGCTTCTTTGGTTGACTCGCCCCAGCAGCATCCATTTTGGCACATAGATCGTCACATATTCCCAGAAGGTATGCAACTTCTGCGTCAGAGTTGAATCTCATCTTACCTACACTTGCTTAAATATCTTTGACATAATTAGCGTTGGCAATTGTGAAGGCTTTGATGAACTCTGTGATGTCGTTGAGTACGCTCTGCCCCAGTTATGTCGGTTAGGCTCTGGTGACGTAATCCTTAGGTTTCAGAGTCTGCATCTGATCTCTAGTGGTTTCTTGGACTTGCTCCAGAGCCTTACGCAGATCTTCTGTTGTCAAGGCTAGAGAGGTAGGTGCGGTAGGTTTTGTCAGAGCCTCTGCTATAGCACTGGCTTCTTTGAGCTCGTTGGCGAGTTGGTCAATGGAGGATTGAGTAGCAAAGGGTGTAGAGTTCTGTGCAGAGGAGTTCTTTAAATTATTGAGGGTTGAAGTGTTGGCTTTGACTTCTGTGGATAGAGCATCTATCTTGGTGGACAGAGCGTCGTATGCCTTCTGAGAACTCTCTGCAAAAGATTTCACCAAGTTTTGCAACTCGGTGAATTGGTTGGTCACAGAGGTGACGAAGGTTTGGAGCTCACCCTTCGATACATATGAACCAGTTGTAACCTCTGTGGGAACTCATTCATCCGCAGAGTGTACCTTTGTTCCTGAGGCGCCTGTTTTCGACCCTGCTTTTATGATGAGGTCGACAGGACTAACATCCAATCCTCGAGGAGAGTCTTTAGAAGGCTCTTTCTCTATGGATGCTCTGCCAAGATCCTTACTCTGAGCCACTCCAGAGGTAGGCACAGAGGGGACCTCGGGCTGACTCAGGGATTTGTCTAGAATCCCGTCGTCGTTGTGCAGTCTATGTTCCTCTGAAGAACATTGGTTCCCTAATGTGTGCGTGTAAGAGGAAACAAATTCCTCTGTTGGGATTTTAGTTGTGACTTGGGGCAAAATGTCACTAGAAAGGTTTGTGCCTTGTAGAGAGGACACAACCTGTTGGGCTTCCCCGAATAAAGTGGGCGCTGTTAATGCCAAAAATCGCACACAAGTACAACTTAAGGTTGATTGTGGAGCTTAACAACTAAAGAAAAGAATCTCTCGACAAAGCGTGCGATTAAGATTAAAAATGTAAAAGAGACAGAGAATTTGATGACGCGGGAAAAACCTCAACGAGGAAAAAACCCGCGGACGACTAATGAAGTCGTCGCTGCACTATGGTCGCCAAACAGGGGCGATGTCCTTATGTTTCAGGTGTCGATCGTACAGAGATTACAATACAAATAAAGAAAAGACTTTGAAATGTAAAGTAACAAGTGTTTCGAATGTAAAAACAATGTGCGTCGTGCGTAAAAACTATGCGTTGAGCGTGAGAGTCGTGCGTCGAGAGCGATCTGTTGTGAGAAAGTTCTTTTCTTCGTATGTTCTTGAGTACGTAGTGTGATTCTTGGATGCGGTCCCTTTTAATGATGATGGAACTCTATATTTGTAGCCTTCGGGTGCTTTGATTGATGTCTTGAATGCTTTTCGTAACTGTCGTAACGGATGTTTTCTTTAATGCTGTTAATGGCCCTTTACTGGTTGTAGCCGTTGGTCATTAACGACGTTCACTCCTGCATTAAACACTGAACAAACGTAACAGTCATAGTGAACGTTAGTTGGTCGAGGTCGCATGGTTTTATGCGACGGTCGTGAGAACTAGACGACATCGTGGTCGAGTGTCGTGAGGTAGGTAATATATGATTTGACTTTTAACCAAGAGACAAAGTACTATAATTTTACCTTACTATGGGGAAGTAAAATAAGTGTTTTCCTTACCTTGGTCGTGGTCGAGACTGATGAAATTTTGCCCAAACAGTTTGCCCCCAAAATTTGAAAAAGTGGAGTGGCAAAAAAAAGTTTTTTAAATTTTGCCTGTCGGGGGTCCGAGGTTATGACACGTGTCAAAAGTTACCTTGGTTGTATTGGAACTGAATCGGTTTAATTCAAACTAGAGAGGGAAGTCGAAAAGAGGGTAAAGTTGTGACGTCACGCTGACGCACGATGATGCTTAGCAGCTGTCACAGACAGGTGTCGGCGATCTGTGTGGTCATTCAAAAAGACAGGGGCGCGTGTCGACCATCGAGGGACTCGATCTGAAACGATCGTTTACATAAATAGAGACCACGATGGGTCTATTTTCGTTTACGATTCCAAAAGGTTTTGCACAAAGATTTCCTCTTGATTTCTTTGCTATTCTTTGCTCAATATTTTCCAAGTTTGCCAAGATTTTCTGCTTGCTTAAAGCTTCGAGGCTTTTGAGTATCTATATAAGGTATGACCTTTTGCTCAAGTCTTCAAGGATTTCTGAATCCATCGTTTTTATGCTTGTTCCATGATGAGGGTGCCTATTGTTTCTACTAGGAGAATGGCACATCCCGAGCTTGCTTGCAAAGACTTTGATCGTTACGTTGAGGTTTCACTAAAGTCGAAGATGACAGCTCCGTGGGAGATGTCTTCGAAGGCGTGGGTTGCGTTTGATGCAATATCGGAGGTCCTTGCGCATCTGGCGACGATGTCCTCTGCAGCCATGTCAATCCCTTTGTTAGCCGACAAGGGCCAGGGCGTAAAGATGGGAGAGGGTGAGAGGAAAGTCACGTCGGTAATTTTTATGTTGCCGTTGGACTTTCTAGATGACGGTGTCCTAGACGGGATGGAGTCATTTCCGTATCCGGGGAAATATCAGCTCCTATCTTTCGGGGAGCGTTTTCGAGGGATCTCCGTCGTGAAAACAGGATCACATATAGCCATACAGGCGTTCGTTGTAAGTTTTTCTTTCAAAACTTATGTTTTCAATGTTTTTTGCAAGCTAACATATTTCTTTTGTTTTTACAGATGCTTCGATCTCTGTTCGTGCGATATGCGAATATAGAGAAGACGTTGGTTTGGAAGTCGATCGTCGAGAGTATCATATCCCTTCCTCCAACTTTAACACTAATCTTAAGAGTCGCATTCCCAAGATACTACGGGCGACGTGTCGTGGCGCAAGATACTGGGAAACAATTTCCAGTTTTGTCTTTCATACTCGTTTGATCCTTGCATAAGTTCTTTAATGCGCTTCAGGGTCAACGAAGATTCTAAGGCCGAGACTTCGGGCAAAGATGCGGCCGACAATCTTCTCTAGCCTTAGAATAAACTTTTGTTTTATGAGTTTTTCATACTTGATCGTCAGTGATCGAGTTGTCTAATGTAATTATGTTTAAGTATGAATGAAGTTTCGTGGGATTTGTTCACTACAAGCAATTGTCGAAAGTAATTTCAATTGTATAAACACACTTGTAGATAGAATATAACCGTAGATACGTGCGACCAAGGCTTTTTATTGAAAGATAACGAGTATAACATTAGTCATGTGTAAATCAAGTATACGTGCGTTTAGAGCATTTGTTCAGAACATGAGGCCTTTCTGAGTCGAAACACTCAGATTGTGGGTCGATTGCATAATCGAATCGTACGATCACATATCGAGCCGTGTATTAGACTTATGTTATGCGATCTTGGGAAGGTCACACGATAAACTTTTGTCATGCGATCCTGCGATAAAATATTGTCAAAGGTTGGTCGTTGGATAACCAACGACCCTCCGATGCTTAAGTTAGTTACCATCGAGGTGAATAAAAAATTATATGGAAAGGGGTTTAAAAGAAATACCTCTTTAGGTGCGTTGCATTCCAGCTGTGTGGGATTTCTTGGTCGTTGAGGGTCTGGAGCCGATAGGATCCTTTACCTACGACTTCAGATATACGATAAGGACCTTCCCACTTAACGGAAAGTTTATCTGCATTGAGCTCTTGAGTGTTTTGGAATACTCGTCGGAGGACGTAGTCGCCTTCTTGAAAGACTTTGATTTTGACGTTTTTATTGAAATGTCGCTCGACCGCTTGCTTTTGCGACGCCATTCTAATCAAGGTTGATTCTCTAAGTTCTTCGAGGGCGTCGAAGTCGTATCCTAAATCGACCAAGTTGTGATCGACTGAAGTATGCCTTGAAGTTGGGAGTTGGGCCTCGACCGGGAGAACTGCTTCACAGCCATAGACTAGAGAAAAAGGGGTTTGTCCTGTCGACGTGAGAGGTGCCGTGTGATTTGCCCACAGGACTGAAGGGAGTTCTTCGACCCATTTTCCTTTTGCAGCTTTTAGTCTTTTCTTCATCGAAGCTACAATGGTCTTATTGCTCAACTCGGCAAGTCCGTTGGCTTGGGGGTATCTGGGAGTCGAGGTTGTCAGTTTAATGTTTCTATCTTCACAGAACTGTCGAGTTCTGTCGCTGATGAATTGGGATCCATTGTCACAGACAATTTCGGATGGAATCCCAAACCTGCATATGATGTTAGTTTGGATAAAAGAAATGACTTCTTTGTCCCTTACATGGGAAAAAGCAGCCGCTTCAACCCATTTGGAAAAATAGTCGGTGAGTACAAGGAGGAATACTTTTTGTCCCGGAGCCGGGGGTAGCTTGCCGACAATGTCCATTCCCCAACTCATGAAGGGCCATGGGATAAGTGTCGAGTGCAGAGGTTCAGAGGGTTTATGTGACATACCTGAGTGTCGTTGACAAGGATCACAGTTTTGGACGTACTTGATGGCGTCTTGTCGCAGTGTTGGCCAAAAATACCCTTGTCGAGAGATACGATTAGCCAAACTACGACCTCCTGAGTGATTGCCACATTCGCCATCGTGCATCTGTTGAAGGATTTTCTGGACCTGACTTTTGCTAATGACGCATCTCAGGTTTAATCCTGTTGACGATCGTCGATAAAGCCTATCCCCAATCATGATATATTTAGATGCTTTGAATCTGATCTTCCAGGCTTCCATCTTGTCTTCTGGGAGCTGGTCGTGCATGAGGAAGTTCCGGATGTCGCACGACCAATCATTCTATTCGTCTTCGATCTGGACGACATCAACGTTTTCGATGGACGACGTCGCCAGATGGATCATGGGGATAACGTCGAATATTGGCTCGACCAAAGCAGACCCAAGGTTTGCTAAAGCGTCGGCTTGAGTATTCTGGTCCCTTGGAATCTGTTCGATAGAAAAAGATTTAAATTTTTTGGATTTTTCTTTTGCTATCTTTAGGTACGCTGTCATTTTTGAATCTTTGGCTGCGAATTCTCCATTGATCTGGTTTACCACCGGGAGAGAATCGCTTTTGACATGTAACGCGGTTGGCCCCGAGTCATATGCCATATTCATCCCCACGATCAGGGCTTCATATCCAGCTTCGTTGTTGGTGGTTTTGAAGTCGCACCGGACTGAATATACCATCTTGCCCTCCTGTGGCGACTTTAAGACGACGCCTAGTCCTGAACCCCTAACGTTGGATGAACCGTTGACATGTAAGATCCAAGGCACGTCTTCGTGAGTCACCACAGCTGACACTTCGAGTTCTGCTTCTTTCTCCAGTTCAGGGCTGAAATCAGCAATGAAGTCTGCCAAGGCTTGCGATTTGATTGCGGTCCGGGGCTTGAAATCGATGTCGTAAATGCTGAGATATATACTCCATTTTGCTAAGCGACCTGTCAACTCAGGTTTCCTCAAGACAGACTTTAGAGGAAAGTTAGTCACGACAGTAATAGGATGCGATTCAAAATAGTGTCGCAGTTTTTTAGAAGCTGTGACTAGCGACAAAAGCAATTTTTCCATCGAGGAATACCTGGTTTCTGCGTCCAATAGAGATTTACTTACATAGTAGATCGGCAGTTGCTGCTTTTCATCTTCCCGTGTTAGGACGGCACTTACAGCGTTGGGACTAATAGACAAATATAGCTGTAGCACCTCATGATCGTGAGGCTTTGACAACAAAGGAGGCGACGTCATGTACTCCTTAAGCTTTTGCAATACTTGCTCATGACCGTCGGTCCAGTCGAAACCCTTGTTCTTCCTGAGGACATTGTAAAATAGTTGGCACTTTATCTGAAGATCGAGAGATAAATCTGTTCAGCGCCGCTACTCGACCAGTCAGCCTTTGGACTTCTTTGAAATTTCTCGGAGATTTGATTTCGATAATGGCTTTGATCAGGTCAGGGTTAGCCTCGATTCCTCGACGAGTGACCATATAGCCTAAGAACTTTCCAGCGCTGACACCGAAGGAACATTTCGTCGGGTTAAGCTTCATGATGTACTCTCGAAGGATGTCGAACGATTGCCTCAAATGCTTGAAGTGGTCGATAGCTTGCTTCGATTTGACCAACATATCGTCGATGTACACCTCCATCGTGTCGTCGAGACGATCCTTGAACAACTTGTTCACAAGGCGCTGGTAAGTAGATCCTGCATTTTTTAGTTCGAAAGGCATAACCTTATAACAGTAAATACCTCGATCTATCATAAATGCGGTTTTTTCTTGGTCCTCGACGTGCATTAGGATTTGATTATATCCGGAATAGGCATCCATGAATGTCAATAGTTCGTGCCCTGCTGTTGCGTCGACCATGGCATCGATATGAGGTAATGGAAAAGGATCTTTTGGACAAGCTTTATTGAGGTCTGTGAAGTCGATACAGACTCTCCACTTGCCATTTTTCTTTGCCATGACCACGACGTTAGCAAGCCAATCGGGATACTTTACTTCTTGAATCTTTCCTGTCTTGAGAAGGTTGTCGACTTCGTCATTTATCACCTTATTCCTTTCAGGAGCAAATTTCCTTCGCTTCTGCTTGACAGGTTTGAACGACGGGTCGACATTGAGCTTGTGGGAGATGACGTCAGGGTTTATGCCTACCATATCTTCATGCGACCAGGCAAAACAATCAGCATATTCCTGCAAAAAAGATATTAACTTTTCTCTAAGGCAGGGACTAAGGGATGATCCGATAAAGACTTTTTGATCAGGTTTGCTCTGATCTAAAAATGATTTCTTCCAAGCGATAGTCATCAACTATCGCAGGGGGATCTTGCGCACTCTCGAATTTTTCATGCATCTGGGCGATCACATGCTCTTGATTTTCAGGAGCTACCATTTTCCTGAAACAGAAAACAGAAGAAACTCCAAGAAACCGTTAGTAGGACGCACATTTGTCGAAGATTTTCTCTAGATGGGGCCCAACGGTGGGCGCCAAACTGTTAATTCCAAAAATCGCACACAAGTACAACTTGAGGTTGATTGTGGAGCTTAACAACTAAAGAAAAGAATCTCTCGACAAAGCGTGCGATTAACATTAAAAATTTAAAAGAGACATAGAATTTGATGACGTGGGAAAAACCTCAACGAGGAAAAAACCCGCGGACGACTAATGAAATCGTCGTTGCACTATGGTCGCCAAACAGGGGCGATGTCCTTATGTTTCAGGTGTCGATCGTACAGAGATTACAATACAAATGAAGGAAAGACTTCGAAATGTAAAGTAACAAGTGTTTCTAATGTAAAAACAATGTGCGTCGTGCGTAAAAACTATGTGTTGAGTGTGGGAGTCGTGCGTCGATGTCGTGCGTCGAGAGCGATCTGTTGTGAGAAAGTTCTTTTCTTCGTATGTTCTTGAGTACGTAGTGTGATTCTTGGATGTGGTCCCTTTCAATGATGATGGAACTCTATATTTGTAGCCTTCGGGTGCTTTGATTGATGTCTTGAATGCTTTTTGTAACTGTCGTAACGGACGTTGTATTTAATGTTGTTAATGGCCCTTTACTGGTTGTAGCCGTTGGTCATTAACGACATTGACTCCTGCATTAAACACTGAACAAACGTACCAGTCATAATGAACGTTAGTTGGTCGAGGTCGCATGGTTTTATGCGACGGTCGTGAGAACTAGACGACATCGTGGTCGAGTGTCATGAGGTAGATAATATATGATTTGACTCTTAACCAAGAGACAAAGTACTATAATTTTACCTTACTATGGGGAAGTAAAATAAGTGTTTTCCTTACCTTGGTCGTGGTCGAGACTGATGAAATTTTGCCCAAACAGGCGCAAAAGAAGAAAGACGCTCTTCTGGCTAGATGGTTTGGGTTGGGTTCGAGCCGTGCTGCTCTTTTTCAATAGTTTCCTCTGCCACTAGATTGGCGAGACTAGGAATGTGGATTGCACTGGGAGGGAGCGTAGGATATGTGCCTCTTCCATCTACGGCATCTTTTATGCTCTGTTCTTCCCCTACAGGCCCTAGAACTTCTGGTGTATCTACCCTGGACTCTACTTCTTCGTCCCATAGTTCTTCTGTAACCTCTAATTCCTTTGTTTTCTCAAGATTCAGATCAAATTCCGTGAGTTTGGGAGAGGTTAGGAGTTCAGTTCTTGCAGAGGTTTCTGGAGACTCTGCTACCATATCTGCGACTGCATCTTCTGCCAGTTCGAGTTTTGAATCCACGTCTGCCACTGTGTATTCAGGAACATCATTTATATTCCACCATGAGGTATCAAGGGTGGTGTCCATAGCAGCTCTTTCAAGAAATGAGCCGAAGTCCTCTGTGGTGTCAGGAATGATAGAGGCTTGTGCTGGATCCTCTGCGTAGTTTAGGGGGGTTGGTGTGCGAGGTTCGTCCTGAAGTTGGGCTTCCCCCTCTGCTATTGCTTGCAGGGGGTTTGGTTTTCGGGTTTTCTTTTTCTTTGGCTGAGGTGCACCTTCCTCTGAGGACTTGGATTTCCTCTTTTTCTTCTTCTCCTTCAGAGGAGGAGGTGCAGAGGGCTCTTCTTGGGTTTGTTCATGTATTTGGGTTTCAGGGTTGGCAGGGGTTGGTGCTTCTGTGGTTTTGGCCTTCTTTGCCTTTTTACTCTTTGGAGCTTGTTTTGGAGGGGGAGGGGGTTGTTCTGTCACTTGTGGTGGACAAGCAGAGGTTTCTTCAGGGACCTTTACTCTCTTTGCCTTCTCTAACTTCAGCCTAAGCTTCTCTAAAGCTACTATATGCTCCTCTAGGGTCATCCTCTCCACTACCTCTGTGCCTATGGGCAAATATGAGTTTTACTGACCAGCTTGAGTATGCTTTGCATGTTGTACAGGATGAGCCATTTAACTTTTCGGAGGGATTAGCTTCGAACCACTGTGATAAGTGGTTAGTAGCTATGCAGGAGGAAATTGAAGCTCTATCGAAAAATAACACTTGGGAGCTATGTCCATTACCGAAAGGTAGTCGAGCAATTGGCTGCAAATGGGTCTATAAAGTTAAAGACGATATGCGTTATAAGGCTCGCCTGGTTGCGAAAGGCTTTGCACAGCGGAAGGGTATCGAGTATGACGATATCTTCGCGCCTGTGGTTCGACACACATCTATCCGGGTCCTTCTGGCCCTTGTGGCGATTCACGATCTGGAGCTCGAACAGTTAGATGTGAAAACAGCTTTTCTGCACGGAGATCTTGAGGAAACCATCTATATGAAATAACCGGAAGGTTTCATCTCCGACAACAAATCCGATTGGGTCTGTAAATTGATAAAGTCCATTTATGGACTTAAACAGTTGCCTCGATAGTGGTACAAGAAGTTTGATTTGTTTATGCTCTTGTTGGGTTTTGAGCGTAGTGAGAAAGACACTTGTGTCTATCATAGATCAAGCGGTGGCGTTTATACTTATCTACTTCTTTATGTTGATGACATGCTAATAGCTTGCAGGGATCGATCTGAAATCAACCGTTTGAAGGATAGGTTGAAATCAGAATTTAAAATGAAGGATCTCGGTGAAGCTCGTGTTATTCTCGGCATGGAAATTATTCGGGACAGAAAGTCTTGTACTCTCAGGTTAACACAAAAGGACTATATTCAAAAGATCTTGAAGCGGTTTAATCTTGATGGTGCAAAGTCGGCGTCTACGCCACTTCCGAGTCACATTAAGCTTACAAAAGACGATTGTCCGGTAGACGATGCTGGAAAGGCTGAGATGGCATAGATTCCGTATGCCAGTGCAGTCGGGAGCCTCATGTATGCTCTGGTATGCACTCGTCCCGATCTTGCACATTCTGTTGGAGTGATTAGTCGGTTTCTATCGAACCCGGGTAAGTCACATTGGGCTGCAGTGAAAGTTGTATTTCGTTACTTGAAAGGTACGGAAACTCACGGCCTCATTTATGGTATGCAAAACAACTGTGATATTGTTGGGTACTGCGATTCAGATTACGCATGAGATCGTGTCAGCTGGAAATCCACTTATGGTTATGTTTTTACATTAGGTGGAACAACTGTCAGTTGGAGATCTCGATTACAGTTTGTTGTTGCATTATCGACCACCGAAGCTGAACTTATTGCAGCAGTCGAGTCTGCTAAAGAAGCAGTTTATTTACGGGAACTATTGATTGGTTTGGGCTTGAAGCAGTCTACTGTCCGTATTAATTGTGATAGCCAGAATGCTATTCACTTGGCTACAAATTTGGCGTTCAACTCTCGAACGAAGCATGTTAATGTGCGTGATGCATATCTGGTAGCTTTGCACGACGCAAAGGTTGTGTATTTGAAGAAAATATTATCTAAAGATAATGTTGCCGATATGTTCACCAAGTCGTTACCGCCAGCCGCATTCGAGCATTGCTCGAATTTGATCCAGCTCAGATTGTGTTAGTGCCGTTCGGCGCTTTGTGGGAGAGATGAGAAATATTGCTACAGATGACATAGCGACATCTTTGGGGACTTATTACTTGGCACGTGTTTTTTAGGTTGCTTAACTCGTTCGTTTATTGAGATTGCTCACTTGAGGATTTTTGCTTTTGATTTTGACGGGTGATGGCCGAGCCAAAGCTCGTCACGGTCAAAATGCATTATGTTACCTCGTGTCAATCTCTATCAACTATTTGTTCGATTTCGGTGGATTGGTTCGTGCTTTGGCATCATCGGGTGATTTGCACATCATGGTGGAGTGTTGAAAAACCTTATTGTTTTTCTTGTTATTGTGCAAATTCACCAACTTGCATGAAAGTTGGTAACCAAAGTATTTTTGCATGGAAAAGAAAAGGGAAAAAGAAAATAAATGCATGGTGGACATGAGTCCACGTTCTTGGATAGAAAAAAAAAAGAAAATTATTGAAGAAATGCATGACAACTAAGAGCATCTCCAACAGCTTCTTCAAAATGGAGAAAATGGAGAAAATGGGATATTGGGCTAAAATTGTGCTCCAACAGCTTCCCCAAAACTATCCCCAAAATGAAGAAAGTTGAGAGAGAAGGTTTTTTTCTCCAAATATGGAGATCACTCCAAAAATGATTACCAAGTGAGAGGGCCAATAGGAAACTTTGAAAATAAATATGTAGAGAGAGAAATAATATTTTAATAGATAAATAGAATATTTTAATATTTTAATTAATGTTTGATTCTCCAAAATGGGGAAACTGTTGGCGATGAATGTATATTTTTTGGGGGATTTTGGCTTTTGGTTCCCCATTTTAGAGAAATTATGGGGAAGCTGTTGGAGATGCTCTGAAGAGAAAGGATGCATCAGTGGTTGGCATTCCATGCTTGGTCACCAAGAGTTGGTTAATTACCAAATTGCCACTCCAAACTTATATATAATGGCATGCATATTGACGTAAATAAGCATCACAAATTTAGGAACTTCATCTCCATTTTGAATTGCTTCTTGATTCCTTTTATTGCTTATATATATATATATATATATAAGGGTTCAATAGAGAAGTCCAAATATTTAGAGAAATAGAGAAGTGATCTTGACCATGCATTCGGTCAAGATCGGCGGCTTTGACCGAGAAGCAGATGATAATTTCTCGTATGGTCTGCACAAGATAGAAGGGTAGTTTCGTAAAAAATATGCGGGACAGGTTCATATATGAATTTGTGTGATTCATATATGAACATTTGTGTTCATATATGAACCTTTGTAATTCACATATAAAATATATTTAACTAATTCATATATGAACCTTTGTGATTCATATACGAATCAGTTAATTTGTTCATATGAGAATTAGTTAAAAAAAATCATATATAAATCACAAAGGTTCATATATGAACACAAAGGTTCATATATGAACACAAATGTTCATATATGAATTAGTTAAAAAAAAGTTTATATGTAAATTACAAAGGTTCATATATGAACACAAAGATTCATATATGAATCAGTTAATTGATTCAACTGATTCATATATGAACCTACAGTTAATTAGTTTCATATATGAAACACAAAGGTTCATATATGAATCACAAGATTCATATATGAATTAGTTATAAAGAGTTCATATGTGAATTACAAAGGTTCATATATGAACGTATAGTTCATATGTGAATCACACAGATTCATATATGAACTCAGCCCGTGTTTTTTGTAAAAGTTACGAAATTGCCCTTCTATTTTTGGAACAGCCGCAACTTTTGACCAATTATAACCGATCTTGACCGAATGAATGGTCAAGATCACTTCTCTATTTCTCTAAATATTTGGACTTCTCTATTGAACCTATGGCTATATGTATATATATATAGGGGTTAAATTTAGTGAGGACCAAAAAAAGGTTAAGGACTTGAGGACTAATCTAATCCATTGATTAGAACAAATCAATGGTCATTAAATCGAAAACCCTTTTTGTAATAAAAACAAAAAGTAAGGGTAGTTTTGACAATTTGTAAGGACATTGAAAGGGTAGTTTGGACATTATTTTATTAAATTCAATTTAAAACTATGTTCCCCCAAATCAGTTTTTCTTCTCTTCTTCCTGGGTTTCTTTTCTCCAAATCATTCCTTTAAGAAACCCTAATCGCCATTCTTTCAATCATCACCCATCTATTTCTCTTCTGCTACACACCTCATAACAATGGCGAACAACTTCCATATCTTGCCTCCTCACAAACGATTCAGGCTTATGCACCAAGAAAAACCCACCATTGATCACATCGAAAATCGCCTGCCGGCAAATAATAGAAAAGAATCCCGACACCAACCGCCGTTTCCTACCAATCTCGATGCCGCCGCCACCTACTGCTTGCCGGCGAAGAAAAGAATCACCGTCGTTCACCAGAATTTCCTTCCCGAGAAACCAGACGAAGATAATAATAATAATTCCGTTTCCGAAAAACGAACAGACATAAGAGAAATCGATGAGATTAGAGATGAAGAAGAAGATGGGATTATGTATGCTGTTTGTCAAAGCACATATGGAGATCCATTAGATCCAATCTTCTCCACTGTAATTCGTCTTCCTCTTCTTTGGCTTATGTTCCTCCTCAACTTCGGATAGCAGATTTGTGAGAAGTCTTGGCCAATGGAAAACGAATTGGTTAAAGGCGGATCCACCACAAGATGAGCGACGGAGACGATGAACATTAAGAAGGTGAAGAAGGTGAAAGCATCAATTTTGTTCTTCATGATGAAGAATCTGTGTTTCACCTGATGAACTGTGTTTCACCTGATGAAACTGTGTTTCACCTGGTGAATTGTGTTTCATATGGTGAATTGTGTATTTCACATGGTGCATTTCATATGGTGAATTGTGTATTTCATATGGTGAATGTATGTGTTTCATATGGTGAATATGTGATTTTCATTTGGATTGTGTTTCGGATGGAAAATCATTGTGTTTCATATGGTGAATCTGAAGTTGTATGGTTCATCTGATGAATCTTGTTATCAAAATGACGATTATGCCCTTTTTTTAATTAAAAACAGCTTTTAATTAAAACCTTAGGATCAAAACCAAATTAAGGCTTAGATCACTCCTCACGGTTCTTAACCTTTTTGTGGTTCTCATTTGATTACCGTCATATATATATATATATATATATATATATTTCGTTTGTGAGGAAACATTTGGGTAGCTGATTTGTTGATCCAAGGATCTTGTAAACACGTTGTAATCTTCTTCCGGTTGGTAATATATTGAACTCATATCTCCCTGTGGACGTACACGTATATATATATATATATATATATATATATATATATATATATATATATATATATTCGTTTGTGAGGAAACATTTGGGTAGCTGATTTGTTGATCCAAGGATCTTGTAAACACGTTGTAATCTTCTTCCGGTTGGTAATATATTGAACTCATATCTCCCTGTGGACGTACACTATCACACCGATAGTGGAACCACGTTAAATCTTGTTGTCTCGATTTATTTGCTGCTTTCGTCATAATATTATCGTATATATTATAACTGCTAAAATTTACGCTTGTGGATCGGTATGAATCAATAGACCAAATATATACAATATTTAGATCTCGTTATTCCGCATTTGTTGTATTCGGTCGGTTGCAACGTGATTTATTGTTATTACTTTGGGACCGTAAATCACTTGAATACGATATTGTAACTGCTACCGACCTTACATTACAAAATAAATAAAAACAATTAAAAATATTTATAAATTACATATCTCCTTGTCAATTACAATCTACTATAAAATAATAAAGATATATTTGTAAATTGACATATTTTCCTTCCTTTCTTTCTTGTTAAAAAACATGAAGCTTTGATTATATTTTTCACGTTTGCTCTCAATAATAACACAAATGTTTTTTTTTCCTCTTAAATCCTGCAATACAACGTTAAAGAATGATAACTGAAATTGATATTTTGGGCTTTGCCCTTGCATTATTATATAAGTATTATTTTGCATTGTTTGTATTTAGAATAAAAACCAATAGTGATCTCTGAAATAAACTAAATAAGATTTTGGAATTGTGATTCCTGCTTCATTCATATGGGAGCACCCTTTTTATAGGACCTGGATAGCCAGAAACAATTAATAAAGGAAAAGGAAAGGGCTCCCTTAATTAAGGCTGAGCCAAACATTTAATAAAGAAATAATAAAGAAATAAAATCGTCACTCCAATACCCCCCTCAAGTTGGAGCATGTGGATTAACAATGCCCAACTTGGCAAGCAGAGTGTCGAATTGAGCCTTGCCGAGAGCTTTAGTAAAGATATCTGAAAGTTGAGTGTCAGTAGTAACAAACGATGGATCGAGCATGCCATCTTGAATAGCATCCCGAACAAAGTGGCAGTCCACTTCAATGTGTTTTGTACGCTCGTGAAATACCGGGTTGTGAGCGATGTGTAGAGTAGATTGACTATCACAAAAGAGAGGAATGGCCTGTGGATGATGAATGCCGAGGTCTAAGAGCAAGCCTTTGAGCCATTTGAGTTCACACGTGATATTTTCCATCGATCGATATTCGGCTTCAGCGGAGGATCGAGAAACTGTTTGTTGTTTCTTTGTTTTCCATGCAATCGGGGAGTGACCAAGGAAGACAAGCCAGCCGGAAAGCGAGCGTCGAGTAACAGGGCAGGCTGCCCAGTCTGAGTCACACCAACCACTTAAGGTTAAGTTACTATCGCAGCGTAACAGAATTCCTTGACCAGGAGTTCCTTTTAAGTAGCGGACGACCCGTAGCGCAGCATCCAAATGTTCTTGACGAGGTGCTTGCATGAACTGGGAGAGAATATGAACCGCATAGGCGAGGTCGGGGCGAGTGACCGCAAGATAAATAAGGCGTCCAACTAGACGGCGATAAGATTCGGGATTAGTGAGAGGCTGACCTGTGGCGCGACCGAGCTGATGATTTTGCTCGATTGGTACGCCTGAGGGTTTGGCACCCAGAAGGCCAGATTCGGCAATGATGTCGAGTGTATACTTCCTTTGGCACAAAAAGAGACCAGTGGAGCTTCGAGCAACTTCGATGCCGAGAAAGTACTTTAAGGATCCAAGATCTTTCATTTTGAAGCAATCACTTAGATAGGCTTTAAAGGCCCGAATGGCTGCAGAATCATTCCCTGAGATGATCAAGTCATTGACATATACGAGAACATTTATCTGGACCGACTTGCGTGTGTACGTGAAAAGTGAGTAATCCGAATAGGACTGTAAAAATCCATAGTCCTTTAAGGCGGTTACAAGTTTTGCAAACCAACACTGGGGAGCCTGTTTGAGGCCATACAAGGATTTTCGTAGTCGGCATACCAAATTTGGATTTGAGCTAGCAAAACCCGGAGGAGGTTTCATAAACACTTCTTCCTTAAGATCTCCGTGCAAAAATGCATTCTGAACATCCATTTGATGCGACTCCCAGTTTTTAGCGACGGCAATGGCCAAGAAAGCGCGAATAGTTGTCATTTTTGCAACCGGAGCAAACGTTTCGTTATAATCTACTCCGGCTTGTTGATGATTACCAAGAACAACTAGCCGAGATTTTAGGCGTTCAATGTCGCCATTGGACAAGTATTTGATGCGATAGACCCACTGACACCCTAATGCACGTTTGCTAGGAGGAAGTGGTTCGAGGGTCCACGTACCGTTGTCTTCTAACGCCTGGATTTCTTGCTGCATGGATGTCTTCCAACCAGGGTGTTGTATGGCCTCCTTAAAGTTACGTGGTTCATTGCCAGCGGTAAGAGCCGCGATAAATATTTGGTGAGGCAACGAGAATTTGTTGCAGTGAACATAGTGAATCAGCGGATAAGGTGTACTTGATGAGGAGACAGTTAAGTTACCGTTTGCGATGACGGTGTGAGTGACATAGTCCTTTAGTCGTACAGATGGCTTCTTGTTTCGTAAACCTCGTCCTAGATCAGTGTTGTCCACGGTCGATGTAGCCGGAGTAGTTGTAGCAGACTCATCAGGAGACATAGAGGCGTCCGTGGCAGCAGGTTGAGCCACCGGACTCGTAGATGATGTTGTAGCAGACTCATCATGAGGCATGGAGGCGTCCGTGGCAGCAGGTTGAGCCACTGGACTCGTAGATGATAAGTCTGGCTCCAAACTCGGGGGCGGTAAATCTGTCTCCTGTTGGGTCGTATCAATCCCATAGTGCTTTGTAGATGAATCAACGGTATCATCACTTATGTCTTCTTGGTTATACCCGAAATCATCGTGGACATTATCTGTGTAAGGGACGATGGTGCAAGGATCAATGTTGGTTGCTTCAGTGTCGCGGAACGGATAGATATCCTCAAAGAATTTAACATCTCGTGATACAAAGAATTCTTTGGTGTCTAGATCGAACAACTTCCACCCTTTCTTTCCGAACGAGTATCCAACGAAAAGGCATTTGCGACTTCGGCTGGAGAATTTGTCACTTTTTGATTTTAAGTTATGAGCGAACGTCAAGCATCCGAAGGTTCGAATGGTGTTTAATGGTGGACTGTGACCAAACAGAATCTCATAAGGCGTTTTATTGTCAAGCAATGTGGAGGGAGTTCGGTTGATTAGATGTGCGGCGGTAAGAACTCCTTCACCCCAAAAATACACCGGAAGATTGGCTTGAAATAGTAGTGCCCGTGCAACATTTAGAAGATGCCTGTGTTTCCGTTCTACCCGTCCGTTCTGTTGGGGTGTTCCAACACACGAGGTCTGAAATATAATTCCAGTGGCCTGAAAATAGTCGTGTAAACTATTAAATTTTGTTCCATTGTCGCTTTGTACGACTTTAATTTGCTGAGAGAATTGGCGCTCAATCATAGCGACGAAGGACAAAAACGTTTGGAAGACTTCAGTTTTGTCGATCATTAAGTAGACCCAAACTGCTCGCGAATAGTCATCAACCAATGTAAGAAAATACTTAGCACCACATGATGAAACGTGTTTGTACGGCCCCCATAAATCGCAATGAATTTTCTCAAAAATACGCGATGCTCTATTAGTACTCAAAACAAATTTGTCTCTCGTATGTTTAGCTTGAAAACAAACATTGCAAGGCGTTTTTAAACTACTTTTGGAATTGACAATTGGCAACAAAAATTTTAACACTTTTTCGGAGGGATGTCCCATTCTTCTATGCCAAAGCTCCAAGGTTGAGGTGGTTTCATCGGTTGATATTTGATGCACCGTGCCACCTTTTCCAAAGTAATAGAGTCCATCGCTCCTAATCCCCGTTCCAATCTGCGCCTTCAAATGGTCCTATATAGTACACATTCCAGAATCAAATTGAACTGTGGAGTTTAGATCATCATTTAACTGAGAGACAGACAGCAAGTTGCAGTGAAATTGAGGCACTAAGAGGACATGTTTGAGGGTAATTTTATCTGTTAGTTGAACGTCTCCTTCTTGAGATGCAACTACAGAGTTTCCGTTTGGAAGACCAACCGGGCAATTGGCTATTTCTCGAATATTTTTCATCAAAGCGGCATTTCCTGTTACATGGTGAGTGGCTCCCGAATCAACTATCCATAATTTATTATAGAACGTACCATTTAGTCGATCACTCGGAACCTTTGTATTGCCGATAAGTCCCGCTAGAGTTTTCCACTGCTCTGCGGAGAAGACCCGTGGTTCAGCGATCACGTTCTGTCCTGCCCGTGATGCGGTGGCGACGTTAGTTCTTGCATTTCCTCTACCCCGTCCTCCGTTCCTTGCTTGATTTCCAGAACGATGACCTCCTGGTTTTATGCGATCAGTCCACCACTCAGGATAGCCCACGATTTCAAAACATTGTGTTGCCTCATGTCCGGTTTTTTTGCAATGAGAACAAGTCAACAGTGATCGATCAGGTCGATCCACACGTCTCCGATTTCTTCCTTCGTTGGCATCTACCGTGAACCCTACCGCCTCGATGGGTTTTTCGATCGTTGTTTCCTTTGCCAAACGCACTCTTTCCTCTTGAACAACTAGTTGAAAGGCTCGATCTAAAGAAGGCAGTGGTTCTTGTGACAAAATCGTGGTACGCAGATTTCCATAATACTCAGAGTTCAATCCCATGTAAAACTCGTGTAACATGCCATTCTCTCTTCGTTTTTCATGTTGTTTTTCGGCAGTACATTGAGCACAACAGTTACACTCAATCAAGGGTTCTTGATTATTCAATTCTTCCCAAAGTGCAGATAGCTTCCCGAAATATTCAGCGACGGGAATATTTTTCGCTTGTTCGCATTTGGCGATCGATAGTTTTAACTGTTAAATCTTTGGGCCATTCACGATAGCGTACCTTGATTTTAAGGTTTCCCAAAGTTTTCTTGGATCTCTGTATTTAGACAAATAACACTTTACCTCGGGAGAGATTGTGTTCATGATCCATGATGTGAGCATGGCGTTGATCGTGTTCCAGTCCGCCTGAGTGCAGGGTGCTTCGGGTACTGTGATTGTTCCATCCAGGAAGACGAATTTCCGGCGAGCCTCGAGCGCGGTTTGAATGTCTCCTGCCCAATCATCATAGTTATCGCCTTTCAGACGAGTGGGGGTTATGAAATCGCCAGGGCGATCTTGCGGACCGAGAAAGAAGGGTGAGTTCGGCTCTATTTTTGGAGGAATTTCTTTTTCGTCATCACCAGCCATGGTGGTTTGTCGTATTCTTCTAGGTTTTCATCCCAGCTCTGATACCATGAAATAAACTAAATAAGATTTTGGAATTGTGATTCCTGCTTCATTCATATGGGAGCACCCTTTTTATAGGAAGAAACAATTAATAAAGGAAAAGGAAAGGGCTCCCTTAATTAAGGTTGAGCCAAACATTTAATAAAGAAATAATAAAGAAATCGAATCGTCACTCCAATAATCTCTCCTCATTTTTTCTACGCGTGTTGATTTTGTCATGTTATCCAAACTCCATCAACGCAACCAAGATGAACATGGTCACTTCTCCACCCTTTTACTGTATTTGTAAAAATAAACCCCACCAACAATGGTGGTTGGCCTGGTAACACTGCTTCTAAATACCATTACTTTTTCGTCCTTTTGGGAAATCGAACAATGAAGAGCTTCATATAAAGATGGAGATGAATGTTGCTAGATTGAACAAATAAAGTACATCAAATGAAGATGGGAGATTAAGGGGCCATTTACCAACGCTTACCTTGGTAAGAGCTTACCAAGTCACATTATCTTATCAGATGAATATGGCAAGGGCCAAGAATCTTACCGGGTAAGAGCGAAGGCAAAGACCGAGAGTTTTAGCCGGTAAGTGAGAACGACGGCTCTTATCATGGTTAGCGCTTACCGGGTAAATTGTTGCATACGATACCGTTTTGATGGACTAAAATCTTACCTAGTAAGTAAGTGATAGTGTTCAATTTTGCCGATGAACACTTACCCAGGTAAGCGTTTAGTCAACGCCCTATTAAGGGGCGGATGGAGGCTTTACTTGTAGGGATCATACAGGCCGCCTACTAAATCAGCCCAAGAAGCTAAAAAAAACTTTTTTTTAACTAAATTTTCTTATTGGACGCTCTAAAGATGATAAGGACCCCAACTACTATACTAGATTTAATTTGCTTTAGGCTTTTTAGAGTTAAGGGATTTTAAACTTTTAATCCATTTACTCCAGTTACCATTTCATTTTCCAAATAAACAAGATTGAAATTAGTACTAACAGTTATAAGATGTAAGTTTTTAATTTTTAGTGACATTATCTCTTTTAGTAAAAAAAAAAGAATATATCATACTCTCAACAATATTTGTTTCTGGATTAATCAATTAGTAATTAAATCAAACATTGGTGAGCTGAAGATGAATGCTGCAAATTAAATCAAAGCAGAGATGAAGATAAGGTGGGCCCAAGTAGCAAGTGTCTTTGCAACAATGAGGATGTCATTATTTTAATTTGTCCCCATTGATCAATAAACATGTCTTGAAGCCAGTTTTATTCAACATATTCATGAATAAAAGAGTTTCGAGGAATTAAATGAAAACATGACAGAATTGGTCAACAAGGGATATTATCAAGAAAAATGTTGAAACAAGGAAATAGTTTATTAAATGGAATTGAAGGTACAAACCAATTAAAGCATGTATTCAAATGAAGAGATAAAATATAAGAATTGAAAGTTATTGTGAAACTGCAATATACAAAGAAAGGGTCGTTTTAAGTTTGATTAGGTAGGTATATTGGGATTTAAGGAATATCATACGGTCAAGAATGTGAGGATAACAATAAATCTAATATAGATCAAAGGGTTGTGATTTTATCATGTGAAAAACTCACACCAAAAAATCAATTATATTGATTTGGATAATAAAATACATTTTTTTAAATATACCTGACCTTTTGAGCCGTAAAACTACATTTTATCTACAAGAGTGTTGTGTCTTTAGCAGAACTAGGGTGGAAATCGCGCGTTGCGCGGTGGTATGATTAAGTTAGGTTATCATTATCTAAATATATAAATGTTATTTGGTAATATAATCAACAAATCGTATTCAACTGATTTATAGTAGAATTTATTTAGTGTAGTTTTAATATGTGTGTGTGTGTGTGTGTGTGTATATATACATACATAATATGTAACATTAGCGAGGGTTGGGTTCCAGTGGGAGTGAAAGTTACCGAGTGAGATGCACCGAGTGTGATGCAACGAGATCAATTCCTATATCAAACGCGATTCATGGGTGTGTTTGGGATTAAAAATAATTAAGGATTCAAATTCTTTCTTACCTTCTCAAATTAACTCTTCTTCTCTCACGATCGTTCGTCACATTAGCAATGGGTGCATGGATAAATTATGCATTGTTTGTTTAATTGATGACATTCAATTAAGTTTCTTTTTTTTAAAAACATGATGGTGCCTTTGCCGATTTATTAATTAAGAAAAAAATAAATGTACACCTAAATGGTACATGAACTCATATTGTGTAAAAACATGTACAAACAAAAACTTAGTCTATAAATAATATGAAAACATATTAATTGATCATCAATATAAATTACTATAGGGAATACTCTATTATAAAAAGACTAATGATGTCAATAAGTAATATAAACAAATATTAAATTTTTATGAATAGAAATTTATAAGGCCATCAGTACCCCATGAGAGGATCTTTCAAAGATTTCAGCTCCACATCAGCGCCATATCAGCTTTTCTCCCATCCCTCACTCAATCCCTAACAATCCCTAAACACCCTTACCTCATTCCCTCATACCCTTTTGCCACCTCATTTATTTTAATTCTTTTATTTATACATTTAATTATTTAACAAAATAAAAATATTTATATATTTTTTAATAAATAAAAATAAGATAAATAATAAAAATAAAAATTCATACCATTCATTAAAAATAAAAATTACAAAATACAAAACACTACCAATTATAAAATTTTTGAATTTGCTCTTTTCTCGCTAAAGTAACCCTCAAAGCGTTTCCCGTAAGGTGATCATGCGGGGTCATGAAAAACTCGAAGTCTTTCTCAAATCGTTTTGAGCGTTCGATTTCGAGTTCTTGTTCCAACCTATGTCGTTCGAGTTTTGAGCGTTCGATTTCGAGATCGAGTTTTTTCATTTTGTATTCCATTGTATCATCAATCTTGTCGTTGAACGTCGTCAACAACTGAGTAACACTTTCGTCCGTATTTGTCCCGGACGTATTACTCGTTGATGTTTTTTTTGCCTTGTTTCTCCCGATGGGTCGTTGAATTTGCTCGTCATCGTCATCATCGGAAGGTTGGGTACGTTTTGAACCCCGCGATGAAGTTGTCGTCATCGTTGGAACGGCTACCCATTGTGGGCATTTTTTTAGGACGTCCCAAGCTTGTTCGTGAGTGAAAGCAACTTTATGGCGTGCTAGATACCGTTCGTGTGCCGTTCGAGATATATCGGCCTCACTCATCCCGCTTGATCTATTATTGAGCAAGTTGTTGTAGATGCCGCCAAACGAATTAACTCTTTTATTGAGGTCGTTGAACTTGCTATTGAGTTGATGGGTTGATCTATAACCTGGTTGACGACCCAAGCGAGTAAAGAACACATGCCCGATTCGACCCCAAAAACTTCCTACATTTATGTAAAATTAAGTATAAGAATAATAATAATAATAATAATAATAATAATAATAATAATAATAATAATAATAACAATAAAAACAATTACCACCGCTTTGTGCGTTACCGATAACGAGGTCCTCCGAAACGTCAACCCACGCCGACACTAACGCGAGTTCCTCGGCTTTACTCCACGTTTGTTTGGCGGCTTTTGTTGGTCTCGGATTTGATGGTTCCGGGTTAGATTGTTGTGTCGGGATAGATTGTGGTGTGTTCGGGGTAGAAGGTTGGGTTTCCGGAACAATGTCGTCGTCGAGATTGATTGCGGGTGAAGGAAGATTGTAGTTAGCCGGAGTAAAACCTTGTTCAATCAAACTAGGACGTGTAAATTGGTAAGGAAATTGTTGGTGAAATTGTTGGGGAAATTGTTGCGGATATTGTGGCGGATTTTGTTGCGACCATTGTGGCGGAATTTGTTGCGACCATTGCGGATGATAACCTTGTTGTGTAAACGCTTGGAAACCAAGCTCTTGATCTTCTTGCGATTGTGGTGTATTCGGTCGGTTACGACGGGATGTAGGTGTTGCGTTTGGATTCATGATGAGAGAGGTATGAAAAATAAGAGGTTGAGAGAATTTGAGAGGTGTGAAAATAAGAGGTTGAGAGAATTTTAGAGAGTTTGAGAGGTGTGAGAAATAAGAGGTTGAGAGAATTTTAGAGAGTTTGAGAGGTGTGAGAAATAAGAGGTTGAGGGTTAAATATATAGTGGGATTAAATTGATATTTTTTTTACAAAGAGCCGTTCAACGGCATTATTTTTAAAAATTAAATAATTTTTTTTTAATAAACCTTCGGGATGAATCGGGATCCCGAACCCGGAATCCATCCCGCACCCCGCATCCCGCTGAGCCCGTAGCCCATTCCCGCTGAGCCCGAACCCATCCCGAGCCCCATCCCGCGCCGGCTACGGATGGCCTAAGTTACAAATTAATGTAAGTAAATGTATTTAAATACTAATCAATAAAGTTATTTACTATAACTAATATGTTAATTTTTAAATTGATGTTAATTTAATATAGCAAATATATATAGGACATAAATGATATCTTTAAATATTAATGATGATAATTAATAATATTAATTGATTATCATAATTAATATTTTAGTTATATATAAAGAGAAAGGGGAAGAGATTCCTTTAAATGTATATATAAATGATTTAAATTTATACATTAAAATAAAAGGTTTTATATATGTCGAGATTTAAATGAAAATGAAGATTTTAGTATTAATATATAGTATGTTTGTGTGTGAGTGATATTATATGAAATGATTTATATTTATTTTTTATTTGAATTAAAAATATAATAAAAAATCTTAACAATCGGTGTGATGTTTTTTTAAGTAAATAAAAAAAGAAAAAAAGTTGTAGCAATTAAAGTGTTAGAGAACATTTATAAGTAAAATAGAAATTAGAGGAAAATAAATAAATATATATATATGATTTTTAACTTGGTTTTAGCTTTATGAAAATATAAGTAGACAAACTATAAAAATGTATGTTTAAGTTTGGTGAGGTCATATAAAAAAATTGTAATAGATTATGTTATCGAACTATTGTTGTCATCAAATCTCTAAAAATGCTGTCTTAAACAAACCATCGACTACATTGGAAAGAAATATGAAAAATATAGAAGAGATAAGTGTAACACCTCGGAATTTCCATGTCAATATACTTTTATTTTGGGATGAATGTTTAATAATAATGGAAGTATTATTTTAAACGGAATATCGAGAATAGGGGTGTGCATCGGGCGGGTCGGGCGGGTTAGGTGGACAAACCAAAAACCCGGTCGGATTTCGGATATGAAAATCAAGACCCGGACTTTAGGTTTCGGATTTCAGATTTATTCGGGTTCGGGTTAGTCGGGTTTCGGGTTAATGTCGGTTGGTTCGGGTATTATTATAATACAAAAAATATATATAAATTCGATCGATTTTAAGGATGAATTCAATCAAACGAGAGATTGATGAAATCGATAATAAGTTTAAAAATTAAAAAAACATTTCGACCGATTATAATTTACGATTTTCTAAATATAATTAGATAAATAAATATATTTATATAATATTTAAAATATATATGTATATTATTTCGGATGGGTCTGGTGGCCTAAGATCAAACCCGACCTGAACCCAAATATTCCCCCAAAAGTCGGGTTTCGGATTTTCGGATTTCAGGGTATTCGGGTATTGCAAAAATACTTTATTTTCGGGTCGGGTCGGGTTCAAAATTCGGATTATTCGGGTTTTGCACACCCCTAATCGAGAAGGGGTAAATTGGTAATTGACCCAAAGTTTAAGTTAATTATGGAATTGGAAACTTGGAGGTTTGTTTGGTCATTAAATGAAAGTTGAGTATATAAAAACTAGAGGTCGGCTGGAATTGAGAATATCTCAATTCTCAAAATTTGAAGTCGGTTGCTCTATCAGGAAAGAAAGGAGACGACTCGAGACCTCAGTTTGTTTTTGGTAAAATCTGATTGAAAACCTTTGATTTGGTGTTGTGATTCCATATACAGAGTTGTAAATTGAATCAGGTTTCTTCTGAAATAGGATTTGGAGCTGGGTTTTGTCCAGAATCGAGTTTTCAGGTGAGTTCATCCCTTTTGTTAAATTTTAAGTGATACCATTTAATTTATGAACAATTTGAGTTTAGAAATGGTATTGCTAAACTTTGATTACTGGTTTAGGAAGATATCTCGACTGGTTCGTAGAAACTATATTGAAATTGATGCGCAGATCGAGTCCCGGTATCAAAGTCCCGGTGTTGGGATCCGGTTTCATTTGGGATCCGGTTTTGATTGGGATCCGGTTTTGATTGGGATCCGGTTTTGATTTAGGATCCGGTTTCAATTTGGGATTCGGTCTCGATTCGAGTTTCGGTCTCAATTTGAGTCCCGGTTTCGGACAATACCGGATTGGTACCGGATTCGGGAATGTTCCGGATTGGTACCGGATTTCCAGATGGTGTCCGGATAGAATACCGTATCCGTTTACCGGATGGTTCCGGACTTTAAGTCCGGAATATGTTTCCGGATGAGTTTTCCGGATAGTCCGGATGTGGGTTCCGGATAAGGGATTTTCCGGATATAGTTTCCGAATGTGTTATCTGGATAAGGGTAGCGGAACCCCGTGCTAAGTCGCCGAAGAGGGATAATTGAGAATAAGGGTATGCTATTATTTGAGATTCTCAGCTTTGAGAATATGATATGAAATGTTTGTGCATTCGAGTAAATATGCACGTATGCTAGTAAGTGTAATGGATCCATATGCACTGGCATTAAGTGAAACGTGGAATAGACATAAAGTAATTTGTAATTCTCGTTGACCTGAAATGAGGAATATGCATAAAGTAATTTGTAATTCCCATTTCGTAAGGTGATGTGAAATAAGGAATAGGCATAAAGTAAATTGTAATTCCTATTTCATAGTGTGATGTGAAACGTGGAATAGGCATAAAGTAAATTGCTATTCCCGTTGACCTGAAATGAGGAATAGGCATAAAGTAAATTGTAATTCCCATTTCTAAGGTGACGTGAAATGAGGAATAGGCATAAAGTAAATTGCAATTCCCGTTGACCTGAAATGAGGAATAGGCATAAAGTAAATTGTAATTCCCATTTAGTAAGGTGATGTGAAATGAGGAATAGGCATAAAGTAAATTGTAATTCCCATTTCGTATTGTGAGGAGAAATCTTGGAATAGGCATAAAGTAAATTGTAATTCATGATTTCTATGGGAAGGTTAGATATAGGCATAAAGTAAATTGTAATCTCTACTTCCACTCCAAGAAATAGGCATAAAGTAAATTGTAATTTCTTGGACATGAGCTATGATCTCGAATCTGTGATGATTCGTAGTAGGCTCTCGAACGTGACGATATGACTTACCGAGTGTTAGTCATATTCATGGAATCGGGTTTGTTCCCGTCATCGCAAGATGAGTATGTGTACGGTAAGAATGGTGGCAAACCAGGTTTGTTTATATGCTTTGTTTACATTGGTTTCCAAAGCTTATAAAGTTTTAATTTGAAATTGGATGTTCTCACTAGGCGTAAGCCTAATCGTTTCAAATTAAATTTTCTTACCAAGTACCAGCTCGGGGAAGTAATAGCGGGATGAGGGACGAGTGATTTCTGATACTCAACTTTTGGTGATGAATGGAGAAGTTAGCCTATACGAGGAGGTTTTGGTGAATGATCTATACAACTAGTACAATTTGATCTTAATGTTTAGGATTAGATTAGCAAGTTGTTTTGATAAGTTCAATTTGTGTATATAAACCCTCATTACTAATTCTCCATTTATGTATAAGTTGGATGAAATTATGGTTAACTTGGTGGAATTTTAAGGTTTAAAATTGTACTGGTTTTGGACGTTTCAATAAGTTACAAAAAAAATTTAAATCCAAACAAACTCATAAGAAATGTATATCCAAATTAGTCTTATCGAAGTAACATAAAAAAAATAACTACAGAAAAATGACATGCTGAAGTTTGGTGAGGTTATATCAAATATTATAATACTTTCAAGATTTCATCATCAAATTGTTGTTGCCATCAACACTCAAAAAGCCCTGAAAAAACACAAACCCTCCCCCTTCTTCTTCATCTTCTCCACCCAAACCATACCCACTTCCACCACTGTTGAAGTTATGGGAGCTTGAAGCTTTTTGTGGAGACTAGGAGCTTTTATTTGGAGGATTCAAGTGGTGAAGGTAATCTCTCCGTACCCAAAAGTTAGATTGTTGTTGTTTTCACTTTCTCTTCCATATTGGGGTATTTTGGGTGATTTTGGTGATGTTTGGCTAAGGTAATCTAACTATGAAATTAGGGTTTTGGTATAAGTTGAGATCTTGAAGTGAAATGGTTGGGGAATGATTCTTTATGTTTGGATGTGAATATTTATGGTTGGAAAATTATGGATCTAGGTTTTTGGAGGATTTGGCTTGAAGATGCAAGTTTCTTCAAAGGAGCTTACGTTTGGGAAAAATCTAGATTTAGCCTAAATCTAGCAAGGTGAGTTCAAGTTGCTTTGTGAAAACTTTGTACATGCCAAAAATGTTGTTTTTCCAAGTACTTATGTGTTTTACATGAAAATCATCAATGGTTGAGTTATTTGGTGGGTTTTAACCTTTTGAAGTATTTAATGTTGCAAATATTGTAAAACACCTACGTTTGGAATATTTGGAAAATTTTGATAGATAAATCATAAATGAAAATGTGTTGATGATTTATTTTATAAATGGAGTCTATTTGTTATGAAAACGCATTTTTGCGTATATCTTGGAATGCATATAGTACGTTATGGGACAGTTTTGAAATGTAACGGTGTGAGTTCCTTGGAAAAGAGGGTTGTCCTAACCCAACGTCTTGTTTTGGGTTTTCATGGATTTGAAATATTTATTGGCAAAAGTGTGTGTTGCTACGTTTAATTTCATTTTATGACTTTTCAAGATTGGTCTTTTGGGTTAGTCGAGCTTATGGCTCGGTAATGGATTTTATTAAGTATTGGGGACATTTGTCCAGTTTTGATAGCTCAAAGTCGAGTTTTGATCATGATTTACGTTATTGGGGAATTGTATGTTTTGAATGCACTTGTTTATGCATTTGGGGTCGTGTAATGTTTTAGACCTTATTAGCTATGGATCCATAGGCACTTGGGTTTTACGTTCAATGTAGAGACACTAGTTTCTCTTTTGTAGCACAGAATAAGCATCGATTCCATGGTAAGTAAGGCGTGGGCCTATATTGTCGGGCGTCGTCCCATGGGCAGTAAGGTGTAATTCCATATGTGCTTGGCACGGGATAGGCATCGGGTTCCATGGTAAGTAAGGTGTGGACCTATATGGTCGGGCAGCGTCCCATGAGCAGTAAGGTGTAATCCCAAACATGCTTGTTTTGTGGATTTGGAGTGACCCAATGTATAGACCTGGAGTGGTTGAAATTGGGGGCTCCCAAGTCTCGCGGGCAATAGATCTGGAGTGATTGAGCTCAGCTTACGAGAGTAATCCACGTGTTTGTTTTATTACATGGTTATGTGACCCACTTTTGTGTCCCGTCACGTGCGATGTAAACTAGGGGTGAGCAAAACCCGACCGCCCCGAGAAACTGGACCGCCCCGAATGTAACAACCCGGTTTCCCAAACATACAACAAATAACATATATTGCATAACATCATTACATTCGTAAAAGAAAATTACATAATAATTCACATACGGTCCCGTAGTCTCGAAACTACAAAATACATAACAGCTTCCTAATCAACATCAGTCATCAAAAAGCGTCCTACTCTTTATCCTTTCCTTTGCCGCTATAATTTCCTCGACCTGGAATACATATTTTTGAAAACAAAATGAGGGTTAGACCAAACGGTCTAGTTAGATAATCCCTGTCATTTCAAAATCGTTATAAAACCCATTTATATAAAATCCTTTATATAAACACACATATATTACACTTAATTAAATACCAATCAAGACTCGTGCACCGTGTTCAACTCATCCTCTTTCTCATTCTCATTCCCCTGGCCATATCAGTTGGTTGCGAGCCAACAACACCGCTGTACAACAATTACAGCACCGCTGTACAACAACTACAGCACCGCTGTACAACAACTACAACACCGCTGTACAACAACTACAGCAAACACCTCCGCCGACTATAGTTTCGGCTAACGTATATTCGTGTAGTGTAATGCACATATAAATACAATATATATATATATATATATATATATTTATCAATATATCATATTGTCATTTATAAACCTTTTACCACATTTCAACCACATATATATATATATATATATATATATATATATATATATATATATATATATATATATATATATATATATATATATCTTAATATATACACATAATTACACCATAAATCATTTTCTCAATCCACACATATCCATCTCATATATATATATATCACATATATATGTATCCCAGTTGAAAACGTTTTAAAAGTAAAACTCACCTGATCTTTTTAGCAAAGGTCCTTCATACTTTCCTTAAAACAGATTATCTTTTAACCCTGATCCTTAGTATCTGAAACAAATTAAAGTATACATACTCTTTAACACGTAAACAGGTAATTCACACTTTTCGCAACCCACTATTACGAAAACCTAACTTTTCGCAACCCACAGTTGCGAGTTCCTTACTTTTCGCAACCAACAGATACGAAAACCTCACTTCTCGCAAACCACAGTTGCGAGTTCCCTACTTTTCGTAACCAACAGATACGAAAACTTAACTATGCGTTTTAGCTACCTGCGAAAAGTGGACTTTTCGCAACCAAGGCTTGCGAATTCCTACTTTTCGCAAAAACACTGTTCATCGTCATTTTTCCAGAAAGTTCAGTTCAAAATCAAGAATCCATCTTTTACCCAGATTTGCACAGAAACGTTCTAAACTCCATTTAACACCCTAAATTGTAACTAAAATTCACCAATTCATCTAAAATTACCTAAACCCACTTCAAAATTCATATGAAACTTAATTCTCATAAAAGAGAGTTTGAATAAGAAAATTACCTCTTTGATTTCCCGCACCAAACAAAATCCCAGCTGAGAATCTTTAATCTTCTTCTTCTCTCCTACGGTTCTTCTTCTCTCGCTTTTTCTCTCTGCCGTGAACAATTTCACACACACACACACTATTTGGGTTCTGCTTTACTGTTTCAATTTGAGATATTTCCTCTATTTAGGATACTGAGTCGGTTTGGCTAAAAAGGTTTGGGTAAAATACCCAACAACCCTAAACTTGTTTCACTTGATAAAACACACCCCTAAGCTTCTATTATACAATAAAACTTATTCCTTAATTTCTTAACTCCATAAAATACTAAAAATAAAGACTTATAAAATTTCGATTTTAATTTGGATAAAAAATACCTGGTTATTACAACATCTCCCCCTTAAAAGAATTCCGTCCCGGAATTCACTCAAGCAACGAACTAGGGTAACTACTGTTGAAAAGATATCAAATTCTATGAACACATCAAAGTGTCTACGGAATCCTCAAAGGACTTTTTACTAGACCCACCGCTTTACTGCTTCTAGTTTACCATTTGCTCCCACTTCAATATTTCAACCCAAAACATCAAGAGTTTTTTTTTTCACAAGAAATCCGCCCCTCTAAAACAACGATACACACTCGATAATCAAATCCTACGAAGGTTTAAATTAACTCGAAAATTCACTTATCTCTTAGAAAGAAATAACTTATACTCATATGAATCTAATCCAAATAACTAAACATTATAGGCTTACTCGGGACATTTACCACGCTAATACTATTTTTAACCTCACCGGCCTTTTACTACAAACGTCGTGTTCTACACTTTTACAATACTAACTCTAAAACGTAAACATATACTTTCAATATAAAATTTGCTTAGTAAATACTACCTATTTCTTATATTCTTTCATGGAATAGAATATACTCAACACGAATCACTTTATATCACGGAAAAATTTCTTAATTTTATCAAACCCGCAAACTTCATCCTACCATTTCCATTTCCCATGAAAGCATAGCATAATTACTAAAATCACACAACCATACTTAATTGCACTTGACACCAATTCATCCATCAAATTAAAACAAAGCCTAAATAGCAACTTAATTTCTCGAATATCAGCAAAACACAATTTCAAACATTTCAATTATCTCAATAACCTCACCACCATAATTCATACCGACTTCTATCCAAATATCAATACCAATTCATTCCTTAATAAAATAACAAACTCGTTATCACATCAATTCCTTACATCTCCAACTTAGCACAAAATTACTAACACAAATCTTTAGACATTTGTTTCACTTAAACCACTCCGCAATTTGAAATTTATCAACACCGGTCTCACCTTACCCAACTAAAATAATTACCAAATCATCATGTAATAACTTCACTACAAAACTAAGCCGAAAAGAATTCATCACAACTCCGTTAAAAATTTCATGTCACTAATCATATAACTCATTAACGACTTAACATGCAAAGTCCAGCACCAAGTTTAAAACAACTCTTAATCTTAAACAACTCCATAAAGAAGGTTCATCACACGACCATCAAAATATTTATTGATCATTGCTTTCTTCCCACTAATCATAACACTTAATATAAATCCCTTTTTCAACTTAAATTCTCCAATCCATGGGAAGTATTAGGTAAACATCCAACCCATTGAACCATTTTTCTATATCCCGCAAACTCTCAAGCATCAATTTCTTATACTTTATTATCATAGTATGCATATTCTCTTTCAATTAAGTCCAGGTTATCAGCAACCTAGTTTTCTAACCTTGCGACCCACTATCGCCAACTCTTCCCCCACATCATTCCATCTTTGATCCAGTCCGGTGTTTTCTAACGGTACAACCTTACTTGCTTCGGCTAAGCCCTTCCGCAGAATCGACACGGGAAAGGCTGAATGAACTCTCACTATGCGTAACCCTTCAATACCAAGGCGCATACCAACAATTTAGTACCCTCCTAACTGCAACAACTCTTACTCCAAGAGGAAAACCCGCGTGATACAAACAAGGTATAATATCCCAGATCAATCATACCAATATCATTCACAAATCCTGACTCCAGGTTCACCTCATCCTACTACCCTTGCTATGACGGAATCTCCACTAGTCATGACGAGTCGCCTCGCGAATGCACAGTCGCATACAGTGTGAAATCAGATAGACATTCGAAATAAAGATTCTGTCCCACAACGGTTAGACTCAAACAAGAGCTGCGCAATAGAACTAAATCAAATATTCTAAGGCTATTTAGTTCCTACTATATACCACTTATAAGGCAGTCACTTAACAACCTATCAGGACTAGCATAAATTCCTACTGGCAAGTAGTAGTCATGCAGCAAAGTGTAATAAGCACCAGACAATCTAGCATACATACTCCTATGTTCTAGAAAGCAATAAATTACACTAAGTACTCTACCTTTTCCCTTGGTCTCGGCTGACTGTACACACTGCGCCTTCTATCACCGTCTCTAAAATGTCCCAACAACCCAACACTCAAAAAAATAACGACATTCTACTCCCCAATAGATTACAAAATCAACTTGGAGTATCACCTTAACCCGTAGTTGAATTTTCTCCATAGGTCATCCCCAACTCTACCGTCACTTCTCTAATCCAAAATATATCTAAGACAGACAACACTTTCTTGCATTAATTACACCGACCCCGAACCTTAGATTACAATTGATTTCCACATTTGCCACAACATCACTCTCATACTACTACCACGTCCTATCCCATGGTCCTTCACCCCGATCATTACATTCGATTATTTTCTTCTACTCTTTCCTCAACATAAAATATGTTTCCCCAAGGATAGCTCACTAGGAGGTGCTTACTCTAGACCGACCCTATGAGCTAGCTTTCTTTCACCTCCAAACCAATCGCACACACCCAATTCCCACAATTACTATACTTAACCAATAATTTCACCACACCTCATAACAGGAATTTAACCGAGTTAATCCGAAATCACATCCATTGCCCGAAACAACCACACACTTTTTCATTTTTCAAATATCGTTAACATATTCTTTCAAAACGATAATAAACAAATTGGATCTACACTATACACCCATCCCCAAAATATAACAACCATAAAAACATCTTTATAACAAAATCAGTACATCTTTATTTCACCTCGTGCCTCTTTCAGCACAAAATATGTCATCGTGCCTCTTCCAGCACAAAATTATATATATATATATACATATATATTTTTATATATCACAAATCATTTAACACGTTTAAAATTTTATTCATAACATAAACTTTAACATTTGGAGGCATAACCTAGCGTTTGAAATACTGAATTATACATAACGCCACATTCTACACTTTCGCAATAACTTTCCAAAATTCTAATCATGCACCTTCAATTTGAAAAATTGCAAACAATTGCAAGTGTTAGATCATTCATTCCAATTTAAACTACCATCCACTTTCGTTCTCATACAATAAATTTTACTACCACCTTGATAAATCTTTCGAATCCAAACACATATGATAACGGGTTATCACCTTGATCACTAATAGCTTTTCCTTACTAATCACTCCCAAAAACAATCTTCACTTAAATTTATCCCAAGCAATATCATAATGAATAAGCATACTAAATTCGATATCATCCAAAATATTTGTTACACTCTAACTAAATTAGAACCAACCTCTTTTCACATCAAATGCTTCCAAACCTACACTCTTACTAAGCCTTATCGAAATTAATTCATATATCCTTGATATAAAACTTGTTAACAAACGGAAACTTTAAATCAATCACTCTACAATCTCTTCTTTCATCATAACTACTTATTCCAATATATACCGAATTACCGAGGATCACTTATCATTACCTAATCGACAATTTTAACAAAAATCAAGTTCCAACACCATCCTATACTTACTACTACCTCAAATTCCGACAACATTATCAAAAATAACTTAATAGGCACTCCACTCTTATCTATATTACCAATACAATTATCAAATTCTTTTCTAACGCATATAAGCAACAAAAGATTGAAAACACAATTAATCAGTTTGTACCGAAGTCAAATAGCACTTTAGCACGTGTAGAGTTTATATAAATATACCTGTCTTCGTCTCTATCCATACGTCGAGACCGACTTGCCACTCTGTAGATTTCAACAAGGTTAATATACACATAGGCACATACCCCATATAATAAGGTATTCCAGTCCAATCATGTAACTGTAAGTTCACAATTACACTGGCCAGGTGTAACTCGAATTTACCTTATATGATGTTCCTTCTACCTTTTTATACTTAACATCCCCAGGTTCTAAAAATAATAGGGACATCCTACTTCACATGCAGTTTAAGTCTAGGTACAGATACTAATACCTAAATCCCTTAAACTAGGGCTCTGATACCATCTGTAACAACCCGGTTTCCCAAACATACAACAAATAACATATATTGCATAACATCATTACATTCGTAAAAGAAAATTACATAATAATTCACATACGGTCCCGTAGTCTCGAAACTACAAAATACATAACAGCTTCCTAATCAACATCAGTCATCAAAAAGCGTCCTACTCTTTATCCTTTCCTTTGCCGCTATAATTTCCTCGACCTGGAATACATATTTTTGAAAACAAAATGAGGGTTAGACCAAACGGTCTAGTGAGATAATCCCTGTCATTTCAAAATCGTTATAAAACCCATTTATATAAAATCCTTTATATAAACACACATATATTACACTTAATTAAATACCAATCAAGACTCGTGCACCGTGTTCAACTCATCCTCTTTCTCATTCTCATTCCCCTGGCCATATCAGTTGGTTGCGAGCCAACAACACCGCTGTACAACAACTACAGCACCGCTGTACAACAACTACAGCAAACACCTCCGCCGACTATAGTTTCGGCTAACGTATATTCGTGTAGTGTAATGCACATATAAATACAATATATATATATGTATCAATATATCATATTGTCATTTATAAACCTTTTACCACATTTCAACCACACACACACACACATATATATATATATATATATATATCTTAATATATACACATAATTACACCATAAATCATTTTCTCAATCCACACATATCCATCTCATATATATATATATATATATATATATATATATATATATCACATATATATGTATCCCAGTTGAAAACGTTTGAAAAGTAAAACTCACCTGATCTTTTTAGCAAAGGTCCTTCAAACTTTCCTCAAAACAGATTATCTTTTAACCCTGATCCTTAGTATCTGAAACAAATTAAAGTATACATACTCTTTAACACGTAAACAGGTAATTCACACTTTTCGCAACCCACTATTACGAAAACCTAACTTTTCGCAACCCACAGTTGCGAGTTCCTTACTTTTCGCAACCAACATATACGAAAACCTCACTTCTCGCAAACCACAGTTGCGAGTTCCCTACTTTTCGTAACCAACAGATACGAAAACTTAACTATGCATTTTAGCTACCTGCGAAAAGTGGACTTTTCGCAACCAAGGCTTGCGAATTCCTACTTTTCGCAAAAACACTGTTCATCGTCATTTTTCCCGAAAGTTCAGTTCAAAATCAAGAATCCATCTTTTACCCAGATTTGCACAGAAACGTTCTAAACTCCATTTAACACCCTAAATTGTAACTAAAATTCACCAATTCATCTAAAATTAACTAAACCCACTTCAAAATTCATATGAAACTTAATTCTCATAAAAGAGAGTTTGAATAAGAAAATTACCTCTTTGATTTCCTGCACCAAACAAAATCCCAGCTGAGAATCTTTAATCTTCTTCTTCTCTCCTACGGTTCTTCTTCTCTCTCTTTTTCTCTCTGCCGTGAACAATTTCACACACACACACACACACTATTTGGGTTCTGCTTTACTGTTTCAATTTGAGATATTTCCTCTATTTAGGATACTGAGTCGGTTTGGCTAAAAAGGTTTGGGTAAAATACCCAACAACCCTAAACTTGTTTCACTTGATAAAACACACCCCTAAGCTTCTATTATACAATAAAACTTATTCCTTAATTTCTTAACTCCATAAAATACTAAAAATAAAGACTTATAAAATTTCGATTTTAATTTGGATAAAAAAAATACCTGGTTATTACACCGAACCCGAGAAAGTGGCCAAAATCTGATATCCGCTACCCGATGTACCCGATCACCCCGAACCCGATAAACCCGAAAAGTATAACGAATCGGTTTGGGTTGAGGGTCCCCGCACCCGAACCCGTCCGAAATATCCGAACATTATCTTTATTAAAAAAATTAATAAAATCCCTTCCCAAATCCCAACCCTAATTCTCTATTTCTCCAAACACCTGAGAGAATTTCCAGTCGAGCGGCGGTGGTGAACCCGTCGGAGCTGTCGCAACATCTCCATCACCACCGGTCATTGATTCCTCTTCTCCTCTTCTGTAACACCCTCAAATTTGGAACGAGCAACTAAATAAAATTTCAATAAAATACCCAACAAGATAAAATCATTTCTACAATTCATTCCTTAAATTACCTCGGAATTTAAAACATTATAATTTCCCCCAATAAATTAACTTAAACGGGTGTTACTTAACACGACACAAGTTGCTAATTCCAAATACGTGCGGAAGACTTCACTAATTCAAATCACCTCGCGAGCACTCTACTAGCACACGACCTTTCACACGTGTCACTAGAACTACTCCCAACCTGAGACCTGTTGCACATGCCGACAAATAAAAAGGGTTAGGCTAACGCCTAGTGAGTTCAAGCATTTTATCATGACTATATAAATTCATAAATCGAGAGGAGTGTAGCTTTTTAGTCATGATTCCAAAAGAGTTTATTTTAAATGTAAAGCACCCATTTTCCAAATCCCACAATTCCCATAAATGAAATCTTTAATGCAATATGATTTCCAAAATAGACTCGTTCCCAAAATCCACGTAATAGGGTGAAATACCATTTGATACTCAAAATAATTAAATCCATAATTCAATTTGTCATTATTCCAAAAACATCCCAAACACGGTAAAAACATAATCCATAACTCATATAACATGGAAATTCAATTCTCATAAATATGATACGTTACCGAAAATAAGGATAAACACAAATACCCAAAAACATCACACACGGATGAGATATAAACCACAACTTGCATACCATGGAAAACAATCCATATAAATATAACACGTCACCGAAAACATGAGTAGCAATAAATACCCAAAACAACACCTTTCGGTGACGGGGGAGACCTGTATACATCGCACGTGACGGAACACTAAAGTGGGTCACTTACTATGCAATAAAACACACACGTTGATTACTCTCGTAAACTGAGCTCAATAACTCCAGATCTATTGCCCGCGAGACTAGGGAGTTCCCAACTTCAACCACTCCAGGTGTATACATTGGGTCACTCCAAATCCACAACAGCACATTAGGGATTACACCTTACTGCCCATGAGACGACGCTCGACCATATAGGTCCACGTCTTACTTATCATGGAACCCGATGCCTATCCCGTGCTAAGCATATATATGGAATTACACCTTACTGCCCATGAGACGACGGCCGACCATCTAGGTCCACGCCTTACTTATCATGGAACCCGATGCCTATTTCGTGCTACAAAATAAACTAACGTCTCGTAAAACTGAGCTCAATCAATTCCGACCTCTTGCCCGCGAGACTAAGGGAAACTCAAATGCCTATGGATCCATAGCTATCAAGGTCTAAATATTACATGACCCCAAATAAATAAACACATGCATTCAAAACATGCAATTCCTCAATAACATAATTCATTATCAAAACTCAATCTTGAGTTACCAAAACTGGATAAATGTCCGCAAGACTTAATAAGATTCAATACCGAGCCACAAGCTCAACTAACTCCAAAAAAAGGTAGTTTATGAAAGTTATAAAATGACATCAAATATAACAACACACACCGTTAGCCGGTAAATACTTCGATTCCATGAAAACCCGAAATAACACTTTGGATCGGGTAAACCCTCATTTCCAAGGACTCACGCCTTTACGTTTTCAAAACATTACATGATGTACTATATGCATATTTCCAAAACATCCACAATGCATTTTTATAATAAATAGACTCCATTTGTTACGTAAATCAACAACTCATTTCATGTATGATTTATTATCACATTTTTCCAAAATATCCAAAAGTAGTGTTTTATAATATTTACAACAATTAATACCTCAAAAGGTAAAATCCACTAAATAACCCAATATTGATAATTTTCTTGTAAAACACACAATTACTTGGAAAAATAACATTTTGGCATGTACAAAGTTTTCGCAAAGTAACTTGAACTCACCTCTGCTAGATTAAGCTAAATCTAGATTTTTCCCAAACGTATGCTCATTTGATGAAGTTTGCATCCTCAAGCCAAAACATCCAAAACCTAGATTTATGAATTTCCAACCATCAATATCACAATCCAACCATGTAGAATCATTCCCTAAACATTTAGAATCATTTCTCCCAACATATTACACCCAAAATAACCAATACATCGAAACCCTAATTTCCAAATAAAGGGGAGAAGATTACCTCAATCATCAAGTGAATCCACAAACCAAACACTTCTAGTGTTACCAAAGTAGGCTTCAATCTTCACTTCACCCAAAGAAATGAAAGGTTTAGGAGAGGGTTGGGTAAAACCCTAGAATAATGTAGAAATTCCAACCAAAAGGAGATGAGATGAGAAATACCAACCTCAACCTAAGGATCCTTGTAACGAGATGGAGGAGGGACTTTGATTTACAAGATTTGTGGCTTCAATGGCTTCAAAATCGTTTTTGAAGGGTTAGGGTTCGGTTTTGGGAGAGTTTAGAGAGAAAGAGATGGAATAGAAATGAAAGAAAGCTGAAAGGCGTGGGTTTAAAACCCTCAGAGTCCGCTCGTGATTGTGACACGGCGAGAGTGACCATGTCACAATCGTCGGGGCACTCTCGCCTGCTACCCAAAATGTTCACGGTACACTTTCGGCGAAAGTGACACTGCGAAAGTGACCATGTCACTCTCACGAGTGTCATACTCGCTGGCCCTCCCAAAACCCTCGGTACATTCTTGGCGAAAGTGACACTGCGAAAGTGACCATGTCACTCTCGCGAGTGTCATACTCTCTTGACTTGTACCGAGTCTAAACTTGGCCAAATTCTCGAGAGATCCAAATAGCATTACGTGTTCCACACTCCAAAGCAAAACCTTGTCCTTTTTAATAAATATAGATGGACTCATTTACAATTGGAGTTAGGATTTTCGGGGTGTTACAATCCTCCCAACCTTAAAGAGATTTCGTCCTCGAAATGTAGTCCTCACTCACTTAATGGCCACCGCGCCCAACAAATTCCAAATTCCCTCGGTTTCAACCCGGTTCCAATTTATTTCCCACATAATTGTCCACATCGGTTTCTTGGTGTTACTCACAACGATTCCTCGATTAGGCGTAAAACACCCACGTTCAACTGAAGGACTAAGCTGCTAGAGGGGCCTTTTGGCCACCAGATTAAGTTGTCTCCCAACCTTAAGTGGTCCATACTATCCCAATGACAGATTTGAATCCCCAATCATACCACCTTCACGTATTCTTAAACTTTCTCTCCAAACCAACCCAACGTTTAATCATTACTAACCTTTAACCAAAACTTCAGTATTCCCAATTAATCCCACTACTGAATTAGCATTTGCTCTCAGCGGATTCCATCGATTCAACACCAACGGTCTTCATCGACTCGTCAATTACCCAATCCCAACGATATGCCTAATTATCAATCATCCGGTCAGCAGATTCCCTTACCACACGAGGCAAGTCATTTCACTAACTCCTCTTATCACAATTGAGCGTCTTAAGAATATTACAGCCATTACCATCATTCCTTTAAAATCGGACTAAAATCCCTCGGTTACACTAACGGTTCTTAGCCTGAAGCCCAAAAGTCGACACTTAAATATACCACATACCTTAATATAGGTTACTGCGAATTTATCCTCTTAATTTCAAAAGGACATCATCCCCTCAACCGATACCATTCGGCTTACCGTACTATCACGCGTGGAATACCCAACCTTCCACTGTCGAAGTGCTACACGCACTTATCCTTAACTGATTTACTTACCCTTTCCATGGTCCTAACGAGTTCAAGGTTTCAAGTGCATTATTCAATAAATATGCCAAACAACAAAACCTTTCACAAAGTTTTCAACATAAGGAATTTCATATAGAAATAATTGTACGAATAGAAAACTACTATCATTAATTCGGTAGTTACGCAAAAACGGACACGCTCGTCCCACATATGAAAACCATGTTGAAAAATTATTTCATCGCAGTTCAGATTATCAACAAAACGCTAAAGCGTAATAAACAGCTTCTTAAAATGAACCGACACGGTTCTAGTATGGATTGACTCATGACATTCACGTAAGGTAACTGTCCGACGTTAAACAGGGTGCAACAAAAGTTGTGCACGTATTTCAAACAGAAGTCCAAACGACATTTGACTCCAAAATTTCCTTTCTAACCATAAAATGGCATGAAACAAGATTTACCAATCAAATTTGCGCGCGTCAGTTTATTACACAAAACGATGAAACGATTCATAATTACACTCTAGTCAAAACACAAACCGACTTGTGTAAGTTCCAAGTTTAAAGACAAAACTAATTCGTTTCCATCATTTGAAAATATCGACTAAAACATCATGAGAAAATTTCAAATTGGGGTAGGCATGCAAGCTTGTAACACTTCTTAGAAATTTCTTGTAATGACACACATGAACCAATTAACTCACACCAAAATTTCAAGGGATGAAATCCTTTAAATCGATTTCCCCAAGATTTCTCATCCGATCCGATAATAACATTTGAATAAGACGTTTTTGGCAACTTGCACACAACAATGCGTTTTTCCAAAATATACGAGGGAATAAGTGTTAATAATTTTATTGACACCAAAAAGGGTTCGAACTTATTCTCAAATTCCAAATTGCACCAACGGTGCGCATCAATGTTCAAAACATAAGAATCCCACACATCATAATTTTATACAAACGAGTTTTCTAAAATCTTTATCACGAAGCACTTTCCTCAAAATTTCGTACTTGGAACATAAAACGTCGAAACGTCATTGCTTAAAATGTATTTGTCAAAATACTCAAAATACACATTTCCTCCAAACCAAAAGGTTTTCAATTTTCCAAAAATATTCGGCAAATCAAAATTGACCAATGTCAATGACTCATACATTCGTGTTTTCAAAATGTAAAATATTGCGAACTATGCATGATTTCCACAACACCAAAACACCCTTTGACCGAATGGTCATCACTTGTACAATGAGTTAATAAAATAATTTCACTCACGATTCGTTCAACAATGTGACGAGAAACAATGGTTACCAAACTATGCATACCCCTAAGTCGATATAACGCATCTACATGAAAATGATAATAAAACATTTAACTGACCAAAAGCGCACCCAGTATATCATTACGAATGTTACCAAAAATGTTCTTTCATGCACTACCTAAGTCACGTATAAGTTAATCCATATACTGAACTATTTGCAACGAAATACTTAATAACACAAACTCTTAAAAGAAAAGTTACGCGACACTAGAGTCCCAAACTCATCTCTTCTTAGTCGCCTTATGGCATAAAATTAACTTTTCTCACCAAAACTCGAGTGGGACCAAATGCTCAACATAACTCGTAAACTTTTCACATAAGCAAATAGAGTATGCATATAGTAAAATTGTACCCACACGACACAAAACGTCGTACAATAAAACTCCATGAACTTCAATGGACTCAATGACCTCAAGTCAATAAAACGGCACTAAACATCATGCTTCCAAAGCCAAATCGCTATAAGCAAAATCATGAATGCGACGCCAAATCCCAAAATCCCCTTCTAGGGTAATATCATATAAACAACATTGTTTAACTACTCACATTAAACAAATTCCCAAAATGACTTTACATAGACATAATGGAAAATAACTTTCCGTCCAAACTCTAACATATGTGGAGGAGATCCAATGTTAAAGTCACAAGCCGTAGTTATTGCCCAACATCTTAAACATCATAAAATATGATTATCATTATATCCGAAACAAATATTGAACAACAATGAAATAAGGAAAAACAAATCCCGGCAGAGTTTGCGACTCTCGCAATAAAATAATTTCATGCACGTTAAAACCATGATTCAAAATCTTGTGTGTGTGCCAAACATTTCCCAAAATTCATAACACAATCCATATAACGATTGGAAACACAAGAAATAGTTGATGAACTTTATTTTCAACATAAACTTTGTGCATGACTTAGTCGGCATTCAACATCTGAACTCATACCCTTCCAAATCCCTCCGGTCCACTATTGTCATCCGGATGCTTTAACCTCTTAAGGCAAGTTGGGAATCACATCAATTAACTTTACGGTCTTTCCTCAAATCAAAATCGGCTCATTTGGCCTATGGTTCTAATCCAACCATCAATCTCGACCCGAAGCGGTCTACTTAACGCAGTTATCATGCTTATCGTCACCCCAAGTGACTAATACTAGAATCGCCCATCTATTTCAACTACTACTAGCTTAGAACCTCCTTCACTACCCCAACGATTATCACATTAAAGTAATTCAAGTACACACATGTACTAGCAGGTTCACCATGACACTGGCCAAGTGTCACTATGAACGCACCATACATGATTATCCTTGTTACTCCCAACGTGACTCTCGTTTCTAACAACATCCATCAACTTCAAAACATCCTATCTTAAAGTGCCTAAAGGTGAATTTCACTCTCATTTACTTAAACAAACGCTAGTTTGAGTCTAGGTATCCAAAATCAACACCTAAATCTCTCAAACTTATGCTCTGATACCAACTTGTAACACCCTCAAATTTGGAACGAGCAACTAAATAAAATTTCAATAAAATACCCAACAAGATAAAATCATTTCTACAATTCATTCCTTAAATTACCTCGGAATTTAAAACATTATAATTTCCCCCAATAAATTAACTTAAACGGGTGTTACTTAACACGACACAAATTGCTAATTCCAAATACGTGCGGAAGACTTCACTAATTCAAATCACCTCACGAGCACTCTACTAGCACACGACCTTTCACACGTGTCACTAGAACTACTCCCAACCTGAGACCTGTTGCACATGCCGACAAATAAAAAGGGTTAGGCTAACGCCTAGTGAGTTCAAGCGTTTTATCATGACTATATAAATTCATAAATCGAGAGAAGTGTAGATTTTTAGTCATGATTCCAAAAGAGTTTACTTTAAATGTAAAGCACCCGTTTTCCAAATCCCACAATTCCCATAAATGAAATCTTTAATGCAATATGATTTCCAAAATAGACACATTCCCAAAATCCACGTAATAGGGTGAAATACCATTTGATACTCAAAATAATTAAATCCATAATTCAATTTGTCATTATTCCAAAAACATCCCAAACATGGTAAAAACATAATCCATAACTCATATAACATGGAAATGCAATTCTCATAAATATGATACGTTACCGAAAACATGGATAAACACAAATACCCAAAAACATCACACACGGACGAGATATAAACCACAACTTGCATACCATGGAAAACAATCCATATAAATATAACACGTCACCGAAAACATGAGTAGCAATAAATACCCAAAACAACACCTTTCGGTGACGGGGGAGACCCGTATACATCGCACGTGACGGGACACTAAAGTGGGTCACTTACTATGCAATAAAACACACACGTGGATTACTCTCGTAAACTGAGCTCAATCACTCCAGATCTATTGCCCGCGAGACTAGGGAGTTCTCAACTTCAACCACTCCAGGTCTATACATTGGGTCACTCCAAATCCATAACAGCACATTAGGGATTACACCTTACTACCCATGAGGCGACGCCCGACCATATAGGTCCACGCCTTACTTATCATGGAACCCGATGCCTATCCCGTGCTAAGCACATATATGGAATTACACCTTACTGCCCATGAGACGAAGCCCGACCATCTAGGTCCACGCCTTACTTATCATGGAACCCGATGCCTATTCCGTTCTACAAAATAAACTAACGTCTCGTAAAACTAAGCTCAATCAATTCCGACCTCTTGCCCGCGAGACTAAGGGAAACTCAAATGTTTATGGATCCATAGCTATCAAGGTCTAAATATTACACGACCCCAAATAAATAAACACATGCATTCAAAACATGCAATTCCCCAATAACATAATTCATTATCAAAACTCAATCTTGTGTTACCAAAACTGGACAAATGTCCCCAAGACTTAATAAGATTCAATACCGAGCCACAAGCTCAACTAACTCCAAAAAAAGGTAGTTTATGAAAGTTATAAAATGACATCAAATATAACAACACACACCGTTTGCCGGTAAATACTTCGATTCCATGAAAACCCGAAATAACACTTTGGATCGGGTAAACCCTCATTTCTAATGACTCACGCCTTTACGTTTTCAAAACATTACATGATGTACTATATGCATATTTCCAAAACATCCACAATGCATTTTTATAATAAATAGACTCCATTTATTACATAAATCAACTCATTTCATGTATGATTTATTATCACATTTTTCCAAAATATCCAAAAGTAGTGTTTTATAATATTTACAACAATTAATACCTCAAAAGGTAAAATCCACGAAAGAACCCAATATTAATAATTTTCAGGTAAAACACACAATTACTTGGAAAAATAACATTTTGGCATGTACAAAGTTTTCGCAAAGTAACTTGAACTCACCTCTGCTAGATTAAGCTAAATCTAGATTTTTCCCAAACGTATGCTCCTTTGATGAAGTTTGCATCCTCAAGCCAAAACTTCCAAAACCTAGATTTATGAATTTCCATCCATCAATATCACAATCCAACCATGTAGAATCATTCCCTAAACATTTAGAATCATTTCTCCCAACATATTACACCCAAAATAACCGATACATCGAAACCCTAATTTCCAAAATAAAGGGAAGAAGATTACCTCAATCATCAAGTGAATCCACCAACCAAACACTTCTAGTGTTACCAAAGTGAGCTTCAATCTTCACTTCACCCAAAGAAATGAAAGGTTTAGGAGAGGGTTGGGTAAAACCCTAGAATAGTGTAGAAATTCCAACCAAAAGGAGATGAGATGAGAAATACCAACCTCAACCTAAGGATCCTTGTAACGAGATGGAGGAGGGACTTTGATTTACAAGATTTGTGGCTTCAATGGCTTCAAAATCGTTTTGAAGGGTTAGGGTTCGGTTTTGGGAGAGTTTAGAGAGAAAGAGATGGAATAGAAATGAAAGAAAGCTGAAAGGCATGGGTTTAAAACCCTCGGAGTCCGCTCGCGATTGTGACACGGCGAGAGTGACCATGTCACAGTCGTTGGGGCACTCTCGCCCGCTACCCAAAATGCTCACGGTATACTTTCGGCGAAAGTGACACTGCGAAAGTGACCATGTCACTCTCGCGAGTGTCATACTCGCTGGCCCTCCCAAAACCCTCGGTACATTCTTGGCGAAAGTGACACTTTGAAAGTGACCATGTCACTCTCGCGAGTGTCATACTCGTTGGACTTGTACCGAGTCCAAGCTTGGCCAAATTCTCGAGAGATCCAAATAGCATTACGTGTTCCACACTCCAAAGCAAAACCTTGTCCTTTTTAATAAATCTAGACGGACTCATTTACAATTGGAGTTAGGATTTTCGGGGTGTTACATCTTCCTCCTTTTTCGCCTTGTTTTAATTAATTAATCAACAAAACAAATTAATGAACTCTAAACTCAAATCAAATCGAGAATAGCATCAACATATCATTTTTCCCCCAATTTTATTATTCGTCAAGATCGGAGTTTCCAGACCTCGAGATGATTCCATCAAATCAAAACAACAAACGAATGTCGCCTTTTCAGATTCATTGAGAGAGAAAGTAGTGATCTGGAAAAGCAAGAGAAGAGTAACCCGACAGCCCTGACCCGACTTACCCGAAATCCGATCCCCCTGAAATCCGATATCCGATTTTCTAATTGGATGGGTTTCGGGTTCTGTAACTCCACCCCGAAACCCGATCGGGTATTGGGTTTTCGGCCCCGATCCGTCCGAACCCGACCGATGCACACCCCTAATGTAAACGGGCCTCCCCCGTCACCGAAAGGTGTTGCTTTGGGTATTTATTTCTATCCATTTTTTCGGTGACGTGTTATGTTTATATGAATTGTTTTCCACGTTATGTGAGTTATGGGTTATGCTTTATCCATGTTTGGAATGTTTGAAATAATGGCGATTTATTTATGAATTCAATCGTTTTGAGAATCAAATGCTATTTCACCTTTCACGTTGGTTTTGGGGCTGAGTCCATTTTGGGAATCATGTTATATTAAAGTTTTCAGCACGGGATTTGTGTGAGTTGGAAAATGGGTGATTTGCATCTAAAGTAAATTCTTTTGAACTCATGACTTAAATTGCACTTCTCTCATTTTATGAATTATATGGTCATGATAAAACTCTTGAACTCACTAGGTGTTAGCCTAACCCTTTTTATTTGTCGGCATGTGCAACAGGTTTTGGGAATAGCCTTAGTTACACTGTGAAAGGTCGAGTGCTAGTAGTGTGCTCGAGAGGTGAATTGGTTAAGTGAAGTCTTCCGCATTCATCTTTGGGATTAGCAACTTGTTCTTGGGTTAAATAACACCCGATGTGGTTTTAGCATTTGTAATAAAATTTGGGGTTATAACTTGTTGAGGTTAATCATAGACTTTAAATTGAGGTATTTCCCTTATTAGTTTATAGGGAGAAATTATGTTATTTTGATGTATTATCGAAATTTTATTTAGTTGCTCTTTCCAAAATTTGAGGGTGTTACAAAAAACCATACTTTATTAAACTAAGTATTGTTAGCTTACTAAAAGAAAGAATACAGACATTGGTATAGATCTTACTAAAAAAATAAAATAATTTAAAAGTTTTGATTTATAATCATTGTTAACTTATTAATAAAAACAAAAATTAAATAAATAAAAAATTTATTTTATTAAATAAGTTTTGATTTATAAACATTGTTAGGTTACTCCATAAAAATGTATAAATAAAAACATACAATATTAAAATATTTTTGATTTATAAACATTGTTAACCTACTAAAAGATAAAATAAATATATAACCTATTCAAATAAGTATATTTGATTTATAAACATTGTTATCTATCTTAAAAAATTGGTATAAATATTACTAAAAAAATAATATAATTTAAAATTTTTGATTTATAATCATTGTTAACTTATTAAGAAAAACAAAAATTAAATAAATACAAAATATATTTTATTAAATAAGTTTTGATTTCTAAGTATTGTTAGGTTATCCATAAAAATGTAAATAAATAAAAACATACAATATTAAAAAGATTTTTGATTTATAAGCATTGTTAGCCTACTAAAAGGTAAAAAAAATATAACATATTAAAATAAATAATTAATTTATAAGCATTGTTATCTATCTTATAAAATTAAAAAATTAAAAATGAAAAGTTTTGTTAGCTTATTAAGAAAATAAACCAATTTAAAAGTTTTGGTTTATAATCCTTGTTAACTTATTAAGAAAAACAAAAAATTAAATAAATAAAAAATATATACTATTAAATAAGTTTTGATTTATAAGTATTGTTAGCTTATCCATAAAAATGTAAATAACCAAAAACATACAATATTAAAAAAAATTATTTTATAAGCATTGTTAGCCTATTAAAGGATAAAAAATATAACATATTAAAATAAGTATTTGATTTATATTGATTGTTACCCATGTTATAAAATTATAAAATGAAAAATTAAAATTTTTTGTAATTAATGAGAACATTTAATATATGACTTATATTTAAAATAAATCAAAATTGTAGAAAAATAGATAAATGGCCATGGAGGCCTCTCCTTAACGCACTCTCATACATTCTCCTTTATATTAATATATTGATGATTGATTGATTGATTCAAATTCTCAGGTAACTGGAAAGATGCTAAGCTCAACACTATCCCTCTACAACTCTCCATCAACAATATACCGCTCCGTCTCTTCACGAAAAATAATCTCTCTTCATGGGTAAAAAAGGCTGACCCAAACGCTGAGCTCAAATGGAAAGGTACCAACTTAGACATGATCCGGGCAAGTACAACTACCCGGGTTAATCTTCCGGTCGATAAACGACCATGTGTGGGTCTGTTCATACCGTTTGAGGGGAGGATAAAGTGGCTTCAATTTAAATTCGATCGGTTACCAATATATGCTACAGATGCGGAATTTGGGGCCATGAAATCCCAGATTGCACAAACAAAGTAGTGGCGATACGTGACCCAGAAGATCCGGAGAAGAAGTTGATGCAACTCTATGGACCATGGCTCTCTAGTGGATGTGTGGGAGATTGTTTCATGTTGTTCTATGCAAAAAAGGAGTGGATGGTGGAAGAACTCAAGAACCCTCAACAAAACATAAAACCCAATACCCCAATCAACATTGTCGCTTCTGAAGACATCGCCGAAAGTAACTCGTCGTCGCCGGAAAATCCCTCATCTAAGGTAACTTCTAGCACCTTGGTTGATCATGATAAAAGTAAAATAACTTTTTACTTTGGAAAGAACAACCTACCCATGAACGGCAATCATCACCAAACTAGACCTATGACCAACTATGTCTTGAAGGAAAGTGCTCTGGAACCTTCCTCTTCTATCAAGGATAAAGACAAGTCCATAACAAAAGAGAAAGATGATAGGACCATTGGAGATTTGACCTTGCCTGGCAACCTTGGGAGGGACAGAAACCAAAAAGTTTTTGGTGATGGTGATGGGAACCGTGGAAACCTACCCCATCTTTTGGAGCATAGAGCCGTTCAACACCACATTACAAGTCAAAAACCATCAATTGCTATACTATCCCTTCCGAATAGTGGTAGTACTAGTGGGACCCCCTTACCCCCATGCATACGGATACACACCCATGTATTCCTTCCAACACCATGCAAAACCCTTCTCTCTCCCATGCAAACCCAAACAGTACCCATATGCATCTCTCTTATCCCCATGCAAAACAAAATACTACCCACTCACCTATGCAAAACGTCGCTATTGGATTATCCATACCTGATGCACCCACTCCGAGCAGGAAAAGAATTTCTATCAAAGATAAAGCACAGAAACTTCATGGTATAAAGATGAAAGCGGAATCTAACGAACAGGAAGGGACCGACGCTCACACCAGCGATAATCTCTCTTCCCCGACAACTATTTTCTCGAACCAAGACTTACCAGAGGCGGGACCCGACGCACGGGCCTACCTACATCAATGAACATTTTAGCTTGGAACTGCCGGGGTCTTGGCAATCCTCGGGCGGTTCCGGTACTTAGAGAGCTTGTAAGAGGCTCTCGGCCAGATGTTATCTTTTTATTTGAAACACTTGTCTCGCAATCAAAAGTAGATTACCTTAGAAATCGTTTGGGGTTTGACTCTTGTATCGCTGTCAGTTTTAACGGTCGTAGTGGAGGCCTTTGTGTTCTCTGGAATGATAAAGTGCAATGTTATCTTTTGCCGTATTCTCAGAATTTTATTGATCTTGAAATTGTGGATTGTAATCATGGAAATTGGCGTCTAACGGGTTTCTATGGTTATCCAGAAAGAACAAGGCGTCGCGACTCTTGGAATCTTCTCCGAGCGCTTGCCACCCGATCAAATAAACCATGGATTGTGATAGGAGACTTTAATGATCTTGTTTCTCAACAGGAAAAACAAGGCCTCCTAGAGCACCCAGATTGGTGTATTCAAGGTTTTCGCGAGGCGCTATCCGACTGCAATTTATTGGATATTCCCATGTATGGGTTCCCGTTTACCTGGTGCAGACACAAAGGGAAATCGAATGAGGTCTATGAGAGATTGGATCGAGCCGTCGGTTCCCAATCTTGGCTCAATCTCTTCCCACACCACTGGGTTGAAAATTTGATCAGTCCGATTTCTGACCACTCACCAATCTTGTTGCATACGCAGGATGCCGAGAACACTATATCCTCGACTAATAGAATATTCCGGTTCAAAAATAAATGGCTTCAGGAAGACTCTCTGTCCGAGTTAGTCACGGACAGCTGGGTTTTTTCGTCACCACGTATCCTCCCGGAAAGACTTTCGACATTGGCTTCTAAACTTAGTACTTGGGGTCGGAAACTTGTTGCTACTCAAAGGGCGGATATCAAGGATTGTACCTACAAGCTTTCGCGTTTAAGAGAAAGCTCTTCGGTGGAAGACGCCAAAGCTTTCGATGAAACCAAGACCAAGATGGTCTCCCTCCTCCTAAAGGAGGAAGAGCATTGGAAACAAAGGGCAAAGGTGTTTTGGCTTAAAGATGGCGATGCCAATACTAAAGCTTTCCACGCTTTTGCGAATGGAAGACGAAAACGCAATTGGATTAGAAGGCTCCAAAATAACGATGGGGCTTGGATCACGGATGAGAATGGTATTCGAAGAATTGTTACCGAGTACTTCCACAACCTTTACTCCCCGAGTAATGGCTTGGCTATGGAGATGGTTGATAAAATTTTGGAATCTATAACCGAACACGATAATATTCTCCTCACGGCCCCGTTCTCTAAAGAGGAGTTCAAGATTGCGTTATTCCAAATGCATCCCGATAAAGCACCGGGTCCCGATGGTTTTAACCCACGTTTCTTCCAACAATTTTGGCCAACCATTGGCGATGACATTTTTTAGGCCGACATCGGTTGGCTACACCACCGTCGGTTCCCTCCAGGCATTAACGACTCTCTTATTACCCTCATCCCTAAATGTGACGATCCAAAGTCGATGAAAGATTTTCGACCGATAGCCCTTTGCAATGTGGTTCTAAAAATTATTACTAAAGTTCTTGCTAATCGGCTCAAAAAAGTGCTTCACAAAGTCATTCGTGAGAACCAATCGGCCTTCCTAAAAGGCCGACTTATTACGGACAATGTGCTACTTGCGTTCGAAACCCTTCATAGTATGAAAAGGAATACCCGGAAAAAAATGGGGTGACGTTGCACTCAAGATCGATATAAGCAAGGCCTACGATAGGCTTGATTGGGATTTCTTACGGCTCATCATGTTAAAAATGGGTTTCTCAAATCGGTGGGTTGAAATGATAATGGCTTGTGTGGATTCGGTTAGATATTTTGTGAGAATAAATAACGAGATCGTGGGACCCATCAATCCTAAAAGAGGCCTTCGTCAAGGCGACCCGATATCTCCTTATTTATTTATCATTTGCATGGAAGGACTTGCCTCTCTTATTGACGATGTTGTGAATAGTGGTCGGCTCCACGGGTGCCGAGTTACTAGACGGGCACCGACTATCTCTCACCTCCTGTTCGCAGACGATGCTTTTTTTTGCAGGGCCACCGTAGAGGAATGTAGCACGCTTAAACATCTCCTTGCCACCTTCGAAAAAGCGTCTGGATTAGCGATTAACTTTGACAAATCTTGAATCATGTGTAGCAGCAACATCGCACCAGATCTTAAAGAGTCAATATCCCGTGTTCTTGAAGTTTCCAAGCCCTTAGATACCGGGAGATACTTGGGTCTGCCATCCATGATTGGAAGAAAGAAAAAGTCTATTTTTAGACATTTCAAAGACAAAATTTGGCAAAGATTAGCCGGGTGGAGACAAAAGCCTATTTCTAAAGCGGGTCGAATTACTCTCATCAAAGTCGCGGCCCAGGCTATCCCGGTCCATGCCATGAGTGTCTTCTTACTTCCACAGTCAACTATCGACGAGATACATCGGATGCTGAATTCGTTTTGGTGGAGCTCAAAACGTGACGGTTCGAGAACTATAAATTGGCTTACGTGGGATCGCCTTTGTACACCGCAAAAGTTTGGGGGACTCGGGTTTCGCAATCTTGCAGCTTTTAATTTAGCGATGTTGGGAAAACAAGATTGGCGCCTCTTAGCCAACCCAAATACTTTGATTAGTCGGGTGTTCAAAGCTAAATATTACCCTCACGGGGATTTTCTTAACGCAAAGTTGGGTCATGCACCGAGCTTTACGTGGCGAAGTATTTGGGGTTCCCAAATTATCCTAAATGAAGGCTGTAGGTGGAAGATGGGATCTGGGACCACAATTAATGTTTGGAAAGAACCTTGGTTGCGGGACAAGCACAATTTTAGAGTGGAAACGACGGCACCCGCTAACCTTGGTGGCCTTCGTGTGAGTGAACTCTTTCTACCGAACTCTCTTGTTTGGGACCGACACCGTATTTGTCAACTTTTTTCCCCGCGAGATCAAACGGAAATCCTCAACCTCCCTCCTCGTCTCAATATTCTTCCCGATAAATTAATATGGCATTGGGCTGATAGTGGAGCTTACTCTGTTAAGAGTGGTTACCGGTTACTTATGGAACGAATTACGCCTAACTCCCATTTATTTGCGACGGGTAAATGGAGTAAAATTTGGAATAGCAATACTCCACTTAAAGTTCGTAACTTTCTTTGGAGAATGAATAGAGATGTGCTGCCTCATCGTGTTAACCTTAAAAAATGGGGCATCAATATCCCTTGCGCGTGTGTCCTTTGGGGGTCAACCCGGAGAACAATTGGCACCTTTTTATCGACTGCCCGATCCCTAAAAAGATCTGGATGGAGACTGAGTTTTGGGAGCTTATTGACATAAAGGCAAATCTTGCCAACGACTTTACCAGCTGGTTCTTTACCGTTCTCGATGACTGCCCCCCGGGTGCTGTTGACTCTTTCATGATCCTGCTTTGGAGTATTTGGAACCACGGGAACGATGTCTTATGGAGCAACATTCTAAAACCAAGTTCGCTGGTTATCCGTAACGCACATACACTCTTACTCGACTGGCAGTCGGCAACAGCCATACGGAACCATGTAACGATGGATGAGAGGGTCTCTCGATGTAATCAATGGCACAAACCATCGATGGGATATTGGAAATGTAACACGGACGCGGCCATGAATGTGGACCGGGGTCAATCGAGCTGGGGTACTATTATCATAGATGATCGTGGTGCTTTTGTGGCTGCTCGTACGATGACGAGTTACGGTATTCATCTTGTTAAAGAATGCGAGGCGCTGGCTTTAGAAGATGCATTGAGGTGGACCTCCGAGCTAGGATTGCGGAATATTATTTTTGAAATGGATGCGAAACAAGTGGTCGATGCGATCCGGTCTGATCAGGACGATGTTTCCGAGTTTGGTGATATTATCTCTCGATGTCGGACGATGTTATGCAGTAACGACTCTTATGCTATCAAGTTTACCGGTAGGCTTGCTAATGGTGCGGCGCACGATCTCGCGAAAAGAGCCTCGTCTCTCCCGTGCCCGACTATGTTTTTTGATGTTCCAAATTTCCTTGTTGATTCTGTGAACGATATGTGTAGCAACGTTGATAATTAATGAATTTCTGCTTTTATTAAAAAAAAAGGTTAGTGGTTGGTTTTTTTTTTCTATTTTTTCTAATTCTACCACATTCCAAAATATTTTGTTAAGTAAAAAATTCCAAACAAAAATAATCTTGACATAAAACATGGCACGTAATAGTTGGTAAGCGATTTAATAATAGCCGCCAAAATTAGTTAAAATTTTTGACAACTAAATTAATTAATATAAAATATATTTTAAGAGTCATTTTTTTATTAAATTAATTATTGATACGTGGATCAGTTTTTGTGAACCACGATTAATTTAAAATTATGGGTCTTGTAAAATAGTCAAAACTGCAACAATCTTATAGAACTCGAAACGATGAATTTTGAGAAAGATATTGAAAGAGCAAAATCTTGTTACTAGTTATTATTATAATGCAAATTTTATATTAGTTAATCAAGAATATATTTTTATATTGAAATAAAAAATGTGTCATGCATAAACATGCAATGATATGCATATATTTTAATGTGAATAAGTGGTTACCATTTGACTCTTGGTTATGATCAAAGAAAATATCAAGTTTACAAAATTGATCAAATCATACAAATAAACATTCCAAATTTAAACCTCTTCTTGATCGCATTACAAATAATTCCCATTTCCCCTCTCTCTCTCTCTCTCTCTCTCTCTCTCTCTTCAGATCCTCCTTCCCACTATAACAATTTTGCCTCTTAATCGATTCCATCATCCACTCATATATACTTTTCTTCCCCAGAAGCATCTGGGTGGGTGGGTGGGAAGAACAAGAACAATCGTTGTCGTTTAATTTCGAAGAACAAATGGGTGCTTGTGTGTCCATTCATCATAAGGCTTCTGCAATGAAGGTGCAAGTGTCGTTTGATTCTTCAAAACCCGATCATAAGTTGGTGATTCAATCTTCTCCAATTAGCGGTAAACTTCCCATCATGAATGGGCATGTTGCGGTAAAACCTCAGTTGCCCCCATCTCAGTCACCGGCTGCTTTTTCCAATTATGGTATAGTTTTCGTTCTTATAATCTAGACTGTTTATGGGGTTAATTTGATTCAGCTTTTTGTTGGTTTTGTTTAATTATTGCTCTAGTTTTGATGTTTTCAGTGTTCTGTTCTAAGCTCTCATTTACTTCATGAATTTTGGGTTTATTCATAGTGAAATTCCGATTTTGTTTTGACTCATAGCGTTAATTTCTTCAATTCGTTGCTTAATTTAATTTGTGGGTGTTTTTAAATCATCGTTTCTCTGATTGATTCAATTTCTGGGTTCTGAGTTTGAATTGATTACAGTTGACGTCTATTCATCTTAAAGGTATTATGTAAACTTGTGATTCCGATTATAATGTTGCCTTTTTTGTGCTTGATTCACTATGTTATTTTATAGATTTCATGTAAATGTGTGGTATTGTTTATTCATTACTTTTTTTTAATCTTTAAAGTTGAGTTATAACGAATATTAATATAAATGTTGCATCGTGTTAGGCTCTTTAAAAAAAGAGAATTAAAAGGGTTTCATATAAATTTTTATACGATAATTCAATCAGATTTATTGTAAAATTATACGACAACCGACTCTCTTTCACATGGTCTTCATATGTTTTGGGTCATATTATTTGTTCATTTTTCTATCATGTTTTTTTTTCTGTAGATCATATAATTGGTAGGTATGTCATGCTTTGCTGGTTTCTGTTTGCTAGCAAACAAACATGGGGAATATGAGTTGAATAGCAACTTATAAGTGAAGATTGAAAAAGGTCATTTGCAAGAATAAAAATCGGATGTCCCATATGTGCCTCACCAATGACCGTAAATACATGTCATTATTTTAGTTAATATAAATTTATTTAATTTTAACCCTTAGGCGTATAACTCAGTTGATAAAGGGGTGAAGCGACTTTACTCAAATTTACACAACTTGATCAAGTTCAAATCCTCAAGTGGGAGGCTTGAACGCTTCCACTAGTCTCAACCACTGAGTCAATTCTAAAATGCCTCCTTACACGAGTTTTTTTTATTTTTAACGTAACTAGCCTTTTGTAAAGAATATGTTGCGATACTAACGAGAAAAACTATCTTTATATCTTTATATTGATTTTTCCTATAGATTTCATGCAATTACATACATATTAAAAGGCATGATCTTGATGCATTGATTCTTTATGGGCTCAAATGGTACATAGTGTATCTTTATCTCTGTTTGGATCTTTGATGAATGTGTTATTTTGCATTTGCAGGTAGTAAAGAGGAGACCTTCTTTGACTCTCAAGCATGGTTAGATTCAGATTATGAAGATGAGTTTATGAGTGTTAATGGTGGTAAGAAACATCATCAATGAATCTTTAAAACTAAAAGCCAACCTTCCATTTCGAGAACCCGACGATAGTTCTAGGAAATAAATAAGGGATTATCACAAAATAACCAAAAGTGAAGTTAACCCATCACATAATGACCATTTGTTTTTCAAATTAGTACAAAATAACCACCTATTTCGGAAAAACAAACCATTTCTTTGCGAAAAGTACATTTTGAAGTATTTTATTTAGTTTGTGGCTCTTTTCGCAAAAACCACGAGCGGAAACCGAAATTCACCAAAAAATACCCTTTTAGCAAAATGGGCTACAAAACTTGAAAAAGGTATGTTTAGCCAAAAAAAAGGTTTTTGCTTATACTTTTTGCAAAATATGTGGTTATTTTGTATTAATTTGGAAAAAAAAGTTGATCTTTTTTGGGAAGAAGTTTTGGTTATTTTTATGATCATCCCAAACAAATAATCAAGTATATGATAATTACACGGTTTAGCAATTCAATCGTTGCTTGAATTCTCCTTATTATATATCGTGAATTTCATTAGTACATGTATCAAAGTCATAAGGACTCTGTTTTTGTGTTTATGTTTCTTGTTATCTTTATGCAGACTTTACCCCGTCAAGAGGCAATACGCCGGTACACCATAGCTTGACCGTAGGAACCCCACAATTTAACGCAGGAGCCATAGCCATGCCTACAGACAACAATGGAGTTCTCGGTTCCACACTTGAGCCATCCCCTACTCCAACCGAAAAAAGGATGAGACTTTTGGACCTTTTTAAAGAAAGTCTAAGAGAAAAGCTTTATTCCAATGAGGAAATTGGTGAATCACCCAAGAAAGATGGTGACATGGGCTTGGACAAAGATGGTTTGAAACCTAAAGGGGGGACGTCCGTGAGTTCTATGCAGGGTTGCTTTTCTACTTTGCTTTCGGTTCGTAGCTCGGGAAGGCAAAAGAAGAAGAGCCCGATTCCGGTTGTTGGGTTATAAATTAGCCCGTCGACTTTGATCATGGATTGTACCGAAAGCCGTATCTTCTTGGGACGTATTATAATTATGTAAAGCCAAAGTAACTTTTCTCCGGTCCATAACCTAGTCATAGAGCAAGTACATGTTTTTCCGAATGAAAAAGGAAGTGTTACATATGGAACAATTTTTATAATCAAATAATATAATATCTTAATATGCAAATATAAGACAGGTTATGGGTTCCATCCTGGGCATCCCATTAGCCTCAACCACTTAGTGAGCAAAAAAAATACCTCCTCACATCGGTGTCCTTGAAAGTGGATTGATTATGGAGCTGGTTGGGGACTTGGGGTTGCCTGTAACCAAATTGTCTATTACAGTTTTTTGTTTTGTTTTGTTTTGTTTTGTTTTGTTTTGTCTAATCGACAGGGGTGTTTACAGTTTGGTTTGCTTTGGTTAATAAGGAAAATGTGTACTGAACCACAAGAGGCGGATAAGTGTTTACCTTAATCTAAAGCGAACCGTAGGTTAAACTGAACCGCAACGAACCGAAATAAGGCGGTTACCCACGGTTCAATTCACAGTTACCCGAAGTTATAAAAAATATTATTTACAACATAAAAATGGTACCGAAATATAACATTAACACAATTACACAATAGATAAATAAAAATAATCAATTGTTTAGAAACATCCATTCGGTTAATCTCGACTCTTTCACGACTTTATACCGCCAAATTTAATCATCCAACATAATAAATGACGGCAAAACGTAAAAGACTTTTACTCATTTAACTTTAGGTTAATAAATCATATATTTTAAATATTATATATACATCACATGTGGTTCGGTTCGGGTACCCACAGGTAGACGTGGCCAAATGAGCCCGGTCCCGGAAAAGCCCGGTAGGGGCCTAAAGCCTGGTCCCGACCCGGTATAGGCCCGGTCCCAACCCGTCAGCCCCTACCAGGCCCAGATTTCAGCTATTTTCATGGCCAGGTCCCGGCCCGGCCCGACCCTCCTAAATTAAAAAAAGAGTCGTTTTTATTACCGTTAGGTGACCGTTTTTTAACCGTTAGGGGCATTTTTGACCCTTTTTTGGTGTTTTTTTGGCTCATAAACAATATAAATAGGATAGTGGGTGTATGAGGTTAGATACCAAGTTACAAAAACGCAAAAAACGCAATTCACGCTCACAATTCTCGATTTCTCGCTTTCTCGTGTTCATTTTTCGCAACTTCTCATCCTCTCAATTCTTCCATCCTTCAATCAAAATGGCTCTTACTAGAATTCAAATGACCGGAACTCTTGCATATTATCCACCATACGAGGATTAAGAGTATTTTTCTTTATAATTCAATAAATGTAGTTATTTAAATGTATTGTTCAATCGAAATTCTAGTAAAACGTATTATAAGTATGTTTGAGTGACCCAATTAAGTAGTTTATAGTGTATTTGAATAATATTTATTAAAAAATGTATATATATATATATATGTTGGGTATTTATCTTACAATGTTGTCCTACATAGAAAAGTACTTGAAACTTTTATGGGTTTATATGGCCATACCCATAAGAGTTATCAAAATGGAGAAAGGTCCAAGTAAAGGAGTTTTCTTGGGCTTGAGTGAGAGCATAACATATATTTAATGGTCAAAAGATTGGTCCTTGGGCTCTAATGATCATTAAATCAATTTTTGGTAACCGAGCGGGTCACCCACGCCAGCCTCTGCTTTACGTATTAAACAGTGCTTTGCGCTGGTCAGGTCGCGCCGACGTACGCGCGGTTCTCCTGTGTGTAAACCAACAGTGGCCTGCGCGACTCTTCGCGCGAGTCAGGTCGCGCCGCCATCCGCGCGGCCCCCTGTGTCAGTTTTGGCAGTTTGTTTCGGTTATCAATGAGAAAGCTATAAATGGGTGAAGTTTCCCTCCATTTTTGCACACGAAAATCTCAGTAATCTCTCTCAATATTCCTCTCCAAAACTTTGCTTTTCAACGAAACATTCTATCGATTCGATGGGGTTGAATTGACGTGTATCGATTCAATCGGATAGTTGTATCCTCTAGGCGACGTCCGGAACCAAGCACGATTGGGGACGAAATTTCGTCTTAGGACACTGATTAATCAGGCCTCTATCCAATTTATTACGCATTCAATCCGTTAAGAACATCGAAAAGGTACGCGATTCTCAATCTATACTTGTTCTTTATAAGTTTTTCTTGTTTTGTTTATATTACTTTTGATTATCGGAAGATTGGTTCTATCAATCTAAGACGAAATTTTGTTTCTAGATACTAGAAACAAAATGGACCAATCGACGATAATGAAATCCCACGCTGAGAAACCCGAAAAAATTCAAGGGTTCAGATTTTCGACGGTGGCAACAGGAAATGCTTTTCTATCTCACAACGCTTCATGTTTCGAACGTGCTCACGGAGGAAGCACCAACGGAACCCGTTGCGGGAGAGGGCTCAACTGTGCCAACGTAAATTCAAATGACGGCCTTTCAAAGATCGGTCGAAATTTGGAAAAGCAATGAATATAGTTGTCGAAACTATATCCTTAATGCTTTAGACGATTCCCTATATGATATTTATTCAACTTTCAAAACCGCAAAAGATATATGGGAATCGTTGGAAAACAAGTACAAGACCGAAGTGGCCTGTTCGAAAAGATTTGTCGTTGGAAAGTTCTTAAACTTTAAGATGAGCGATGCAAAATCTGTTGTAAAGCAAGTGGAGGACTTACAAGTTCTCGTTCATGAACTCGAAACGGAAGGTATGGGCATGAATCCGAACTTTTTTGTTAGTTCGATTATTGAAAAATTGCCTCCTTTGTGGAAAGATTTCAAATTATATTTGAAACATCTAACCGATGACATGTCTTTTGATCAATTGGTTCTCAAACTTCGAGTTGAGGAGGACAATAAGAAGAACGAGAAGACGAAAGCAAGCTCTTCAGAGACAAATGCAAATTTCGTTGGAGGAAACACCTCGAAGTCAAAGTTTCAGAAATTTAAGGGAAAAGGTATTGCATTCAAACCTTCTCCCTCAAACATGAAATATCCTCTCCAACCAAACAAAAATCCATTCGAAAAGCAAGTGGTCAATTGTTGGGTGTGTGGTCGACCCGGGCATAAAGCAAAGGATTGCCGGTTCAAGAGGGATCACCACGGGAGCGGAGGAGCCGGAGGCTCGAACCAAGCCAATATGGCCGATTCTGAAACAAGGTTCGTGGGTGTTGTTGAAACTCACTTCGTGACTAACGAAGTTGATTGGTGGCTTGACACCGGTGCCACTAGGCACATATGCAACTCTAAGGATTTGTTCTCTTCCTATGTCAAAGTCAACGATGGTGAACCAATGTTCATGGGGAATTCAACAACCGCAAAAGTGCAAGGGAAAGGAAAAGTGGTATTGAAGCTTACTTCGGGGAAAGAGCTTGAACTCACCAATGTGCTACATGTGCCGGATATGAGCAAAAATCTGATTTCGGTTCCTATGTTAAGCAACAAAGGATTCAAGATTGTGTTGGAATCGGATAAATTTGTAGTCACAAAGGGTGGGATGTATGTGGGAAAGGGCTACCTATGTGAGGGGCACTTTAAGTTGTCAATTGTAAATACCATAAACAATGATGTACATATTGTTAATAATGATAATGCAAGCCCTAGTGCTTCTTCTACTTACATGGTTGATTCCTCTAATTTATGGCATGCTCGGTTAGGTCATGTCAACTTTCGGTCCTTACAAAGGATGATGAATCTTGGCATGATACCTAAGTGTTCAATGAACAAAATGACTAAGTGTGAGACTTGTGTAGAGTCAAAATACTCTAGTCATCCCCACAAATCTGTCGAAAAATCTAACCAAGTTCTTGGTCTAATTCATACTGATTTGTGTGACTTTTAGTCAACTCCAACCCGAGGGGGAAAGAACTACTATATATCATTCATAGATGATTGCAGTAAATTCTGTTATATATATTTGATCAATACCAAGGATGAGGCTTTAAATATGTTTAAGATCTATAAAGCCGAAGTTGAAAATCAACTTGAAAAGAGGATCAAAATTCTGAGGTCGGATAGAGGAGGGGAATATGAATCTCATGACTTTGCTGAATTTTGCTCCTCACATGGTATTGTGCATCAAACAACGGCACCCTATACCCCTCAACAAAATGGGGTAGCCGAGAGGAAAAACAGAACTTTAAAGAACATGATCAACTCAATGGTGATCACGTCCGGGGCTCCACACAGTTTATGGGGTGAAGTCTGTCTTACTGCAAATATGATTTTGAATAAAATCCCTCATAAGAAGAGTAGTCAATCTCCCTATGAGATATGGAAAGGCAAATTGCCTTCCTATAAAAGAATGAAAGTGTGGGGTTGCTTGGCTAAAGTGCAAGTTCCTCTACCTAAAAGGACAAAGCTAGGACCAAAGACTATAGATTGCATCTACCTTGGCCCCGCCAAGAATAGTGCAGCCTATAGATTCTTGGTATTTAAGTCCTATGTAGATGATATACACACAAATACTATAATGGAATCTACTGAAGCAGAATTCTTTGAGAGCATATTCCCATACAAGGACAAGGAGAAATCTGTCTCTAATCCAAGGAAAAGATGGAATGAAGATGCTACTATTGATGATGATTTAGACCAAAGTACAAATACAAAGGGTGAAGGTACTTCTAAGGTTCAAGAGGAAGTAGAACCTCGAAGAAGTAAGCGTGGGAAGGTGGCCAAAGATTTTGGACCAGACTTTGTGACCTTTAATGTAGAAGGAGAACCTCTAACTTATAAGGCAACGATGGATTCTTCGGAAGCTCCTTATTGGAAAGAGGCAATCCTAAGTGAAATAGATTCCATTTTACAAAATAACACGTGGAAATTGGTAGATCTCCCTTCGGGACACAAAGCAATTAGACATAAATGGATCTTTAAGAGAAAGCTTAGACCCGACGGTACTATAGAAAAGTACAAGGCACGGTTGGTAGCCAAAGGGTATCGTCAAAAAGAGGGTCAAGATTTCTTTGATACCTATTCACCGGTTACAAGGATAACATCTATAAGAATTTTGATGGCGATAGCCGCGATTCACAATTTGGAAATACACCAAATGGATGTGAAAACCGCGTTCTTAAATGGTGAATTGGATGAAAAAATTTATATGCAACAACCCGAAGGGGTTGTTGTTAAAGGTCAAGAAAATAAAGTCTGTAAATTGGTTAACTCACTATATGGACTTAAACAAGCTCCAAAGTAATGGCACGAGAAGTTCGATAACACTCTTTTATCACAGGGATTTCAAATTAATGAATGTGATAAATGTGTTTATGTTAAACAATCTAATAATGCTTATGTCATAATATGTTTGTATGTGGATGATATGCTGATCATGGGGACTAATATGGATATAATCAACCATACCAAGAAAATGCTACATTCCTCATTTGATATGAAGGATTTGGGGGTAGCCAATGTCATACTTGGTATCAAAGTTCAAAGAACTGCTGAAGGATATATCCTTACCCAGTCCCATTATATAGAAAAAGTCCTTAAAAAGTTTGGACACTATGATGATCGACCGATCGTTACCCCATTTGATCCTTCTAGTCATCTTAAGAAGAATCAAGGAGATAGTGTATCTCAGTTGGAGTATACTCAAGTACTTGGAATCTTGATGTATATTATGAATTACACACGACCGGATCTAGCATATACGATGAGTAGACTAAGTCGTTACTCACACAATCCGGGTAAAGATCATTGATATGCATTAGTTAGAGTGCTCCGATATCTTAAACATACAATGTATTATGGTTTGCATTATACTAAGTATCCTCCCGTGATGCTAATTGGATTTCCAACCACTCGGAAAGTAAGTCCACAAGTGGTTATGTGTTCACTCTTGGTGGAGCATCGATATCTTGGAAATCATCAAAGCAAATGGTCAATACCCGTTCTACTATGGAGGCTGAGTTTGTCGTATTAGACAAAGCCGCTGAAGAAGCCGAATGGCTTAAAAGCTTCCTTGAAGGTATTCCGTTATGGCCTAAGCCTGTGACGGCCATTTGTATAATTGTGATAGTATGGCTGCTCTAACTAGAGCAAAGAATCAGATTTACAATGGCAAATCAAGGCACATAAGGCGTAGACATAATACAATCAAAGACTTGCTGAAAAATGGAATAATCTTCATTGATTATATAAAGTCAAAGGAAAATATAGCAGATCCTTTGACAAAGGGCCTAAATAGAGAGCAAGTCATCTTTATATCGCGGGGAATGGGCTTAAAGCCAATACAATGAGTCAACACTTGGCGGAAACCTAACCTAGCAACATTGGAGATCCCATGGTCTAGGTTCAATAGGCAAACTAGTTAAGGAAGACTCAAGCGGGAACAAACACAAGGTATGCCTATTCCTATGATGTCCTCAATTGTGTTTTTCCGTTGACGTTTAAGGGTTGAATTCTAATTCTTAATAATGCTAATAGCTACTATAGTGGAACACTACGGAATGTTCTTGATTGGCATTACCTATATGAGATCGATGTGTGGTCGCATCTATGGGAACCGAGATGGCTACGTTCTCTACAAATCTCATGAAGAAAGGATATCGTTCACGACCGAAATGAACAAAACTGTAAGAATCGATGTACGTATAAATATGATGTATGTGATACATTTTGTCTAGATTTACTACAAATCGTGGCTAGTTCAAGACTATGTTCACTACCCACAAAGTAGATCCGATTTGTACTCACTAAGGACGGTTCAAGTCCAAAAGACACCTTTCCTGATGTATATCATACTTAGCTTCTTGAATAGAAAATAATTTCCTATGTGTTTATCTTATTTTCTATTCAAATATGGGGTATTGTTGGAAGTTTGAATAGAAAATGTGGGGTATTGTTGGGTATTTATCTTACAATGTTGTCCCACATAGGAAAGTACTTGAAACTTTTATGGGTTTATATGGCCATACCCATAAGAGTTATCAAAATGGAGAAAGGTCCAAGTAAAGGAGTTTTCTTGGGCTTGAGTGAGACCATAACATATATTTAATGGTCAAAAGATTGGGCCTTGGGCTCTAATGATCATTAAATCGATTTTTGGTAACCGAGCGCCACCATGCGCGCCAGCCTCTGCTTTACGTATTAAATAGTGCTTCGCGCGACTCTTCGCGCTGGTCAGGTTGCGCTGACGTACGCACGGTTCTCCTGTGCGTAAACAAACAGTGGCCTGCGCGACTCTCTGCGCGAGTCAGGTCGCGCCGCCATCCGCGCGGCCCCCTGTGTCAGTTTTGGCAGTTTGTTTCGGTTATCAATGAGAAAGCTATAAATGGGGGAAGTTTCCCTCCATTTTTGCACACGAAAATCTCAGTAATCTCTCTCAATATTCCTCTCCAAAACTTTGCTTTTCAACGAAACATTCTATCAATTCGATGGGGTTGAATTGACGTGTATCGATTCAATCGGATAGTTGTATCCTCTAGGCGACGTCCGAAACCAAGCACGATTGGGGACGAAATTTTGTCTTAGGACACTGATTAATCAGGCCTCTATCCAATTTATTACGCATTCATTCCGTTAAGAACATCGAAAAGGTACGCGATTCTCAATGTATACTTGTTCTTTATAAGTTTTTCTTGTTTTGTTTATATTACTTTTGATTATCGGAGGATTGGTTCTATCAATATATATATATATAGGGAGGTTCAAGGGAAAACCTCAAAAAAACGGAAAATTGAAGAACACCTTAGGAGCCCTTCATCTGGATGGTATGCACTTGTGCATACATGTAAATAGTTGACTTTTTGGTTTTATGCACAAGTACATTATGCATTTGTGCATATATGCACAAATGCATGTTACAAATAACCTGTATGCACAAGTGCATACCGCCCAGATGAAGGGCTCTTAGGGTGTTCTTCAGTTTTCTGTTTTTTTGAGGTTTTCCCTTGAACATGACCATATATATATATATATATATATTAAAAAGCCCGGTTTAGGCCCGGTTCCAAAAGACCAGTCTTTTAAAAGCCTAAACGGGTCGAACTTTCAACCATCAAGCCCGGTCCGGCCCGAGAAAAAGCCCAGGCTTTTGATTAGTGTTTCGGCCCAGTCCCAAAGAAAGCCAGGGTCGGGCCGGCCCGGCCCGCCCATATGGCCATGTCTACCCACAGGTACCTAAAATTCAAAACCGAAACTTACACTTGAATACCCGTTTCTTTCAGTTTCGGTTTTCGGTTTTTCGATTTTCAAATTTATCGGGTTTTTTCGGTTTTGAATCAAACGGTTCGACTGATTTCTCGATTTTCCGGTTTTTTTAACACTCCTACCAATGGACACTTTTTGGGCCTTATTCATTTGCTTTATTTAAATTTTAACCAAATAAAACTTCAATATATCTCATCTATATAGAGAAAGGAGGTTAACATATATACATACATTTCATTATTTCAATAAATAAAGAGGCTGCTTTGGGACAGAGCTTCACCTTAGAAACAAAATTGTAAATAATAGTTAGAAGTCATTAGAGCATCTTCAGCATAATCTCTAAAATAAAATAATGAAGGTTTTGATTATTTTTTACGTCAACAAATTATTCAAAACATTTTTTGAAATAGATGATAGGAAAAAGAAGCTAAATTTTTTTAAATTTATAGAACACTCTAAAAATTGATTACTTAAAAATGAGAATAAAGTATGCTATTATTCTGATTAATTATAAGGGTCTTTGAAATTAAATATTTATAAAAAAATAATATTTTATTAAATATATTTTAATAATATAATAATATTGATGTAGAATATATACTTTTTTTGAAGATCTTGAATATCTACTTTCCTTTTTGAAGAACTTTTGGAAATATTTTTGAAGATGCTCTAATTTAATAAAAAAACATCATTTATTTATTACTAAAAAATTTAAAGAAAGATAAATAAAAAGAGCTTGAGACAATCGAAAAAACTGTTTTTTTCTTCAAAAAAAACTAATTATTTAAAACAATTTTGTGTATTATTTGTAGTTATTTAATGGTTTTATAAACCTTTTTAATGTAAAATGATTTCCATGAGGTCGTATCCTGAGATTTCGGATGTCTATGGCGGAAAGACAAAAAAATGCCTATAACACACACACACACACACACACATATATATATATATATATATATACATATAAAACAAAACAAATTTTGAATAATGAGTATGTATGCTCAGGGGCGGAGCCAAGAATTTTGCCAAGGGTGGTCATCTTTAATAAACAAAAAATAGATGTACGATAATACGATGATATTATATTCATGCCAAATTTCGATCAAAAAGTAAACATACATTTTCAAAAACCGTAAAACTAACCTTTACAGATTCAACAATAAATTCGACACGTTTTCATTTTCTGAAACATATCAATGATATCTTCATTCTCAACGTCTGCAAACACATCCTTTTCAATATAAGCTATCAAGTTATCGTTCATCCATTGATCTCCCATTCTATTACGCAACATGTTTTCTACAATATGCATAGTAGAAAATGCCCTCTCAACTGTTGCCGTTGCAACCGGTAATGTCAAAGTTAATTTTATAAGCAAGTAAACCAACATGAACACCTTATCTCTGTTTGTTCAACTATTTTCCGTGCAAGATCACCAATCTCGTTTAGATTTGAAAAATCTAATGTAGTTTGCATATCAAGAATATAGGTTTCAAGTTGATCACCAAGTATCATAATCTCCATTTCAGAATAATCATTTGGATAAAAATGAGCAAGATAAATCAGTTTGCTTTTATCAAAAGACAAAAAAGAGTTTCTCGGATTGAGGCATGCCATGCACAGAAGCAACTCGGTGCTAGTCTCATTAAAACGGTTATCCAATTCCATAAGTTGTAGATTAATAAATGCATAATATTACTAAAAACGGTAGTAGTGTAAGTTTGACACTTGTGGAGCTTTTTGGCATGACCGTCCGGGAAGTAAGAACATATCATCCATGTTGCAAACATCAATATCATGTTTTTCACAAAACAAAGTAGCTGCTTGAGCACCGAATCCCAACCGTCGTCCCCCAAAACTTTCTAGTTGCTTCTTGCAAAGTCCAACCAAGTTAATTGCATTTACAATATCTTGTTCTTTTCTTTGAAATGCTTGAGATAACTCATTGGTAATACTCAATAAAGTCTTCATCAAGTGTAGACAAAATACGAAATCAAATGACTGCAAGGATGTAGATAGATGAAGAGCTTCACATTTTTGATCTTGTGTTAACCCGTCTTCCTCTATCATTTCAAGCACATCTATCACAAATGGAAACGTAAGAATCATACTCACCATAGTACCATAATGTGATCCCCAACGCGTGTCACCCGCTCTCCTGAGAGAAGTTTCTTGATTGAGACCTCGACCACTTGGGATTTCCCCTACTATCAAGTGCCTCGATAACTTTGGAAGCTTGTTGTTCTCGAAGACGGTCACGACGTTTGCATGAACCTCCAACAACATTGACAACATCGGTTAGTAACCAAAACATACAAACGATTTTCATATGCTTTTTCGCCATAGCTACAAGAGTAAGTTGAAGTTGATGAGCAAAACAATGAACATAATATGCACAAACATTTTCATTTAAAATTAGTGTTTTGAGACCACCAAGTTCACCTTGCATGTTACTAGCCCCGTCATAACCTTGCCCACACAAATTTGAGATACTCAATCCATGTCTTGAAAACAAATCATCAAGTGTCGCTTTGAGTGAGATAGATGTAGTATTCGAGACATGTTTAATACCAAGAAAACGCTCAATAATATGTCCTTTTTTATCTACATAACGCACCACAACACTCATCTGTTCTTTGATTGAAACGTCACGAGATTCATCGCTAAGGACCGAGAAAAAATCATCGCCAAGATCACTTACAATGAGCTTTGTTGTTTTAGTTGTTGCAGCATTAACAATGTCCTTTTGGATATCAGGTGAAGTCAACTTAAGATTCTCAGGTGCATTCTTAAAAGTAACAGTCTCAATGCTTTTATTATGATCTGCGAGAAATTGCAATAACTCTATAAAGTTCCCTCTGTTCTTTGAAGTATCACCCTCATCGTGTCCTCTAAATGCAAGGCCTTGTCGTTTGAGAAACCCGACACAATCAATTGACGCGTTCAATCATATCTTATAGTTTGTCTTACTTTGCTTAGAATGTTTGATGATCACATTTTCAATGTGTTGTTTTTTTGGACAATAAAGCAACACACTTTGCCCAAGTTTGGTTGTGAGCACTGTTAACACTTCCAACATGAATCCTTAACTTCTCTTTCCTCAACCAATTCTTGAATCCTAAACCAACAAATGAGTGACCACCTACTTGAGCTCCTACATTTGGTTTAAAGAAATAGGAAGATAAACAATATACAACATTGGTTTACACTATATTTCAACCAAGAAGGATATTCATCAAACCAAGCAGGGTTAAATCTTCGTTGTCTACTCCCAAAAAGAGTGTAAGGAAATTCGTGGTTCCGAGGTTGGGAAGGCCCTTTTAAGAGATACGATCTTCGAACTTCATCTCCAGTATTAGGATTATAATTCAAAATCCTAATCCGCATTCCAGGGTCTGAGGGAAGATCTGCTAAGTTGACTTCTGTACGAGTTTGTTTAGAATTATCAACATTACTCGGCTCCGAATCAACGGTTGCTTTTGTTTTTGTTAAAAACTTATCCATAGTAGTTAAATATCCTAAACAATTTGTAAATACAATCAAGTATCAATATAAAGTTGAAGACTACCGATTTGTGTCAAATACTCAATAAATCAAATACTAAATTCTGCGAATTTCTGCCAACTGTCAAATACATACATAATCATACTCTCAATAAACAATAATCAAATATCAAGTTTCTATTTCTCACAAATCATAATCAAATACCAATAGTCAACAACAACATTACATAAGAAAGAGAATGTGAAAGTGAATCTATCAATACAAATAAGAATCAAAGTGTGAAACTTGCAAATTGCAATTCACAATTTTACAGTGAAAGTGAAAGTGAAACTGTGAAAGTGACCCTAGAAATAAGAAACTTAATAATCAAATACAATTATACAAATGAAATTACATAAACAAAATTAATACAAAACATATTGTATTTCTCATTAACAAGTACAAAACGTCAAAACAAAAGTGAAATTATGGAAAGTAAAACCCTAGGCTAGAAATAAGAAACTCACATCAACCATGATTTTGATTTTTGAGTTGATGATCAGTGATCGACCACTTATCAAGTTATCAGTAAACAAATCTAGTGCCGAGAAGTGAGAATCGAGAGTCGAGAGTCGATAATCCGTAAGCGATAATCCAGAAGCGAAGTCGAGAAGCGAAGGCGCAAGAATTCTAAATCTCTAATCGTAAGTCTTAAGTCGTCTCACATGAGTCACGTCTTGTCTGTGGGATGGGAGTGGGAGCCGTATACAATCTTTGGTTTGGGCCGGAAGCATATTAAAAGTAATGGAGTTGGGCTTTAAAAAAATATGAAAGTTGTGGGTGGGTCGGTGCTGATTCTGGGCCAGGCCCAGCTTCGCCCCTGTATGATCATTAGAAGGAGTAGAAAAATGTAAGACTTAAAGCTACGCATTTGTGAATCTTAGAAGCATTAATTTAGGAGTTCGCAATAATTTAGATTTGCGATTAGGACGATGGTGAGAGTTACGGTAGATCATGAGATATAGAGCAACGATGTAGAAGATGGTGACTTAGGCAACAGATTGTGACTTAGGTCGGCTATGGACCATATAGCAAAAACCCCTTACACCTCCCCTAGAACAAACCGTACCAACAATAGGAAATAGGATCTGATTAAACATGTGATGAAGCACAACATACTTGGAGTAATCATAACATGTTTGGTCAAAGATAACACAAAGCAGCAACCTCCAAAACATGACCAAGCCACTTAAGCATATGGCAACATTCTTATAGACGAAATACAATCACCATGGGGACATTTGATAGTAGAAAGAGTTCAGATCACTAGCCACTAGTAAAGGAACAACAACAAATAAACATGCTTATGAATTTGAACCAATACAACACCCAACTTGATGGTCACAAACTGAAGTATATGCCCATGAAAACAGTGTTGAAAGCAACAAATTCCAGATTTAAACCTCCTTATTCCTCCAAATTTCATATTTAAATCTCCAAAATAGCAACAACTCTTGATAATCCAGAAGATCCAAACCATAGGTACGTTCTGACTATAAATATGCACCACACCAAGATATGCATAAGACAAAACAATGTAGAGTAAGACACAAGAAACGTTAACACAGAAATGATGGAAATTTCCATTGTATTTGAGTGTTGAAATTGGTTAGGAAAATAACCTTTTGAGCATATATGTTATAGTTCAAGCTTAAACCAATATATGTTACAAGGAAATAGCCAATTTACAGCGGAACCATTAGTCGTATTTAAGACAGGGACCACGACTCCAGAGTCCAGACTTCCAGCGATCGATTTATGGCAGCATACACAACCACGACTCTAGTCCAGTAGTTGATTAGGGCAACCGATGGAGAATTTGAGATAGATTGAAACGAGAGTTGTGAGGCAAGAGGCGATAGTCGAGAAATTGAGTTTACATATCGTCGTGTTCGTGGTGACTGGTGAATCACGAGTCTGTGTTTCAGATGATATTTGTCGTGATTGGACTAAGCCTCTTGCGTGCACCGTATTATTTTATCTTCAAAACCGTAAAATTTTGTTTGGGCCCCAAAAATGAACCTACCTAACAAAAATCCTATAAAAAAATTGGTGCTCTCATGGGCATGTTGCCCATGGCCTAAGCCATGCTTGCCATGGGCCAGGGGTCGGGCCTGGCCGTATACTTTAAAAAACTTTTAGAATATAAATGGGTTGGATTCTAGTGAGAAGTTGAACTTAACGCGAGAAGCGTGAGAAGTGGTTATCTACCGTTGGATGAGAAATGGATGCACATTAGGTTGAGATGCATTGGATCAATTCTCTTCTAAGTCGCAATTCCTGGGAAGGCATTTGATTAAAAGTGATCAACGGTTCAGATCCACTTCTCACGTTTCTCACGTTAATCTCAACTTCTAACACGATCCTTCACCAATATAAATGGTACAAAAAAGGTATGGAACTAATCATTTATGATTTACTTAATTAAAAAGGTAGGTTTTACTTGGGGGATTAATACAAAGCTAACATGATTATGATGGTGAAAATTTTAAGATCTGCTTAAACAGTAGTACCAAAAAAAAAAAAAAAGGAAACACCAAAACCATAGTCAATCTCAAATAGTTTCTCTAAAATAAAGATTTTGGAGATTTTTTTTCTCCAAACAATTTTCTATAAGACTCGTAATTTTAAAGTAAGATAAGTCTTCGTTAGGTTTTAAGTTTCTTAGGCTTTGTTATTTGATTTATTATTAATTTGTTGAAGTCATTTATAAGTCACTAAGCGATGCATGCAGTTGAGGGGGGGGGGGGGGGTCGTATTGGAAATTCGGGTCTCTATACCATATGTGTGAGGGTGACTGCGAGAGTGCCCCGGGCACGATCGCTGGTCATAATCTCCGAGGTTGAACACCTCTCTGCACATCTCTGGTGAAACTGACAGCGAAAGTGCCCTTGGGCACGATCAGTGGCCAGCCCTGTTCCGTTCTCGGTACACTTTCGGTGAATGTGCCGATGAGAGTGCCATATGGCACAATCTCCGGGCACTATCACCCAGTTATGTTTTGTTAGGAACAAAATGTCCTAGATATTGTGAAAGTTGTGTAAAGCTATGCTATGCTATGCTTAGTATTGAGTGTCTCTATAAATAGAGATGGTAAGGTCATTTGTAGATAGTGCACATGTAATAGAGCTACAATGTAGAGAGAGAAAGAGAGAGAGATAGAGAGAGAGGGTTTGAGTTTAGAGAGAGAAACATCCCCATTGTATTAAAATGTTAAAATCTAATATGAGGAAGGCTTCCGTGATCTAATCTCTCTCTAATATACTTAAATTATTGATGTTTATGGGACTAACAATTGGTATCAGAGCAGAATTGAAGATTTTTCTTTGATACGATCATTCGAATCTCAACAATTCAAGTGAAAAACGTGCCATTTTAAAGATTTCGGAGTTCGATCTACTTGTAAGTTTTTTCTAATCACCTAAGCCTTCAAAGATCTGTTTGATATTTGATTCTAAACCAATTCTAATATTCAGAATCGAATATCGACAATTTTTCAGTGATTTTCAATGATTTTAGAGATTTTCGGTGTTCATCGTGAAAATCTTAAGATCTGAAGATTTCTTTCTGCATGGATCGATTCTAGCTTCTCAGATTGATTTCTTTATTGTTTTTAGAGATTATGCAACAATCAGATTTGAAAATTTCTCAAATTCAATGAGTTTGAAATCTGAAAAATTCGACAGTTTGCTTTTCTCAATACTGCTCACATGTTGATGATCGATCTTGAGGTTTAAGTGTATTTTGATCGATAAATTCTCCACTGATCTGTTTGTTTTTAAGTTTAGAGACGAATGTAACAAACATATTCGAATTTGGTTAAGAAATCAGTTAGATCTCAGATCTGAAATTCGACAGTTTGCGTCGCCATATAAATGAGTTTGATCGGAATTCTCACCGGAGTTAGTGTTTGTTCGATTAAATCTCCACATATCTGTTCGATTTGCTGTTTCGTTCAGTTTGCAACCGTTTGTAGTGATTCCCAGCAAGAATTCAGACATTTAGAGTTGTTAGAAGTCATCAGATCGGAAAATTTATGTTTATCGCACGTTGATGTTCATAGTTATCGCGCGTATCTGACATTCAAAGTTATCGCAGACGTTCCGTATGATAAAAAGTTTTCCTCGCAGATCTAGAAATTTATCGCAGAAGTATTGTGCGATAAAAAGTTGTGACATAGTTTATCGCATCCGTTGTATGCGATAAAAGACCGTGAACAGTGATTATCGCGTCTATCTTGTGCGATAAAGTGAGTGAACGGTTGTTATCACATCTCAAGTGTGTGATTAACAATGTTATCGCAAGTAGTGTGCGACAAGTTGACCAGATTTGAAATTTTGGGATGTTTTGAGAGCGGAACCCCCGTGCTAAGTCTCAGGAGGGGGACAAAGTTCATGGAATTTTAGCATAAAGCCCGTGTGACATCATTCCGATTTTTAAGAATGTTACGCATCTCTCTCTACGACATCGATTTTTTATCGATTCCTCAAACCCCTACCATATAGTGCGTGCTACATTCCGTTTCCTCCTTCGAGGAAATCCAAACCAAACTCTTAAGCCGAATTCCTATTCAACTCGAAGTTTATCGACGTATTTGGTGTTATAAACTGAGATTGCACATTGGTTTGTCACGCAAAAAGTCGCTCATTATCTTTCTTGTGGGCTTATCGGTACGAGCTCGAGTTTCAACATTTTAAAAATGTTTTTTGTGCACTCGGTCGAGGTTATGGCGCACATCGAATCCGGTTTTCAAGGTTGAAAATAAGAAGAGTAAGAGCTTCTTTCAAGGAGGAGCGTATACTACATTTGAAGATTTGCACCGCTAAGGTTTGTTTCAAGAAAATCAAGGGGGAGAGGAGCTAAAGCTTTGATGATGATTTTGCTTTACAAAACTTTAGGGGGAGAATGTTAGGACCAAAATTGTTGGTTTTATATGCTCAAGAATGATCATAGAATGATATTGCCAATAACATATGATCCTATAGGGTCACACCAATAACAAGTAGACACCATATTGATTATTTTAACTAGTTGAATTTGATTCATGTTAAAATATCATAACTCTTGTATTTATTATTTTATGGAAAATAATATCTTAATTCATATAGTATGAATTAATTTGTGTGTGGTAATTATATCATTTAAAGGTTAAATCATTTAATTAGTTTTATATGACTTATTTATTTAATTAAAGGTTAAGTTAAATAAATAAAATTCATATGGTATGAACTTATAAAGTCCATATCTTTTATATAAAAGTTGAAAGACAACATGTGGGACCCATGAGGAGTGTTGGTCAAATGCATGTGCTTGAAAAGTTCAAGGCTCATGATTGTGTTTTGCATGTAAGACTTTTTTTAAATAAGAAAGGCATTCATCTTTCTTACTTACTTGCACTTGAACGTTTTTTACACACACACAGACACACACTCTAAAATTCTCTCTAAAAGAGTTAGTGAGAAGAAGAAAAGCTCTCTCCTTCTCTTGAAGCAAAAATTGGATTTTTGGGTTCAAGCTTAAGAGGTTTCCTAAGCAAAAGTTCGTACTAGTATACATTGGTGTTGGAGCTTGTTGGTGGGCTTCTCTAGAGGAGCTCTCGGTTGAGTTCTTGCCATCTCCATCTTCGATTTCTAGAAGCTTTTTCAAAGGAATACAAAGATTGTATTTTCTAGAAACCCCCTATGTATGTTTTAATCTTTCATGTCCATGCAAATGGATCCTTGGTGGGTGTTATAAATGGTTTAATATTGTTCAAAATTTTAAGCTTCCATTGCAAAATGTTATTCTTTTCAAATCGTGTTTTGAACAAGACCCAACAAGTGGTATCAGAGGCACTTTTGCATGCATGTTAAGATTATATGTTTATATGAAAAACATGGTTTTTGGAAGACATGGGTGCTTTTCATCTTGCATGAAGAGTTCATGCATGACATCTTTGGCAACTTTATAAATTTATAATTGTTATTTTACATGACCAAAATTTACATGCATTTTTGGGTCATAAAAGTTGCCTTAGAAAAACAAAGTGTTTGTTTTGTTGTACGTAAATGATGTGTATAAACAAGCCAATGACCCCTTGTAAAGATGGTTGTGTTGTTTATTCAAATGGTTGTAATATTTATTTATTCATAAAGTATGTAATAGTAAATAGGCATTCTTTCATTTTATTAATTTTTGTATATGATAGACTAATGTTAGATTAGTTTATTTATATAAAAATGTAACAAGTTTGAAGAATGAAGACCATTTGGAGATGCTCTTGGTGCTCTCGGTTTTGGTGGTGGTTTACCACCACCTCTCGACTTTCAAGGAGCAAACACACACCACATAGAGTTCATAGAATATCTTGCACGAAATGGTTGCTTTGGCAAGTGGAGCTTGAAGACATCATTTGGAGTTTTGGTCCTTTGTCCCTTAGGAATGGACTTGACATTCTTGTTTGGTTCACAAGAATTGTCACTAGAAAATATGGCTTGGTTTATACACTTTTACATAATGTTGTTGAATGTTTATGTTGATATTATCATGTGTGGTTGAAATAGGATTTTGCATGCTAGATAATATTTTGAACATAAAAGTAAATCATCTTTTGGAGTTTGGCTTTTCAAACTCTTAAAAATTTTGAAATGGTAAAATGAGTTAAAATTGGGATTTTAAAACTCATCCAAACTCCATGTCTAAATAATGAAAGGTTGTTTTACTAAAAGACTAAAATTGGTTCTAATGCACTCAAACTCGAACATTAATATAAGATATTAGTTTAAAATTGACCACAACGAAATAGTTAATAAAATGGAGATTTTATTTTGAACTAAAAGAACCAATAAAAGAAAATTTTGATTTTTCAATAATAGGTACCATGTGATATTGGATGCATGCAATATGCATGATACAATATGTTTTTAAAGCTAGAATTATAAAACATATAAAAATCCCTTTTTAAACGCAAGTCTATGCCGTCCTTTTGAAGAAACACTCGCACGTCATTTGTATGGTACTTGTGGGAAAAAGGTTACCTAACCGCTTGGATTGTCTTTTGATGGCCGATGTGGTATTCGCGAATCCAATAACTAGTTATGGGCCGATTCCACAAGTTTTTCATATTGGATGACTTGATCGGGAATCTTTGTGAAAAATGTTACCTAAGCATTAGAGACCCAATGCATGGACGAGATCAAACATGCCAATTAACAAATGTTGTTAAGGATCCCATACTGCTAGGATTTACATTTGATGTAAATGGTAAACGTTACCTACCTTATTGAATTAAATAGACGGGAAAAAGGATACCTAACTGTTTATTTTTTTTACAACTTGGATCCTAGACTTTAAGTTATTAATGTTTTTGAAACATAAAGGGTATTAATTATTAAAGAGTTAAACATCGAAAATACTGAATGAACTTTGTTAAATTTTGTAGATGTCGCAAAGTGCAAATACCCATCATACCAATTACTTTCGATCCATCCTTGAGAAGGACAAGTTAAACCATACTAACTTCCTTGATTGGCAACGGAATTTGAGAATTGTTCTCAAACCTGAGAAGAAGTTGTATGTGCTTGACACTCCCATTTCTAATGAGCCACCTGCCACTCCTAGGGCTCCTTACACTGCTTGGTTGAAATATGTTGATGATTCAATCGAGATATATAGTCTTATGCTTGCATCAATGATTCCAGAACTTCAGAAGGATCTGGAACATCACAGTGCATATGACATGATTACGCAACTGAAGGAAATGTTCCAACAGCAAGCTAGAACCGAACGCTTTGAAACTGTTCGAGCGTTACATGGTTGTAAATTGGAGGAGGGCAAGGACGTGGGCAGTCATGTTCTAAGGATGAAGAGTCACATCGACCAATTGGAGAGACTTGGTTCTCCTTATCCAAATGATTTGCCAACAGATTTGATCCTTAACTCACTGCCAAAGTCATATGACACGTTCATCATGAACTACAACATGAATGGCTGGGATAAGTCTATCTCGGAGTTGCATTCGATGCTCAAAACTGATGAGAAGAATATCCCCAAGAGAGCCTCTCATGTGCTCATGATAAGGGAGGGAGGAACCAAGAAATATAAACCCTACAACTCCAAGGCTAAGGCGAAGGTCGCCAAGGGCAAGGGCAAGGGCAAAGGAGTTGCCTAAGCCCCACAACCTAAGAAGAAGGCAAAGGTGGCCAAAGAAGATGCATGCTTCGAGTGTGGCATCACTGGCCATTGGAGGAGGAATTGTCCTACCTACCTTGCAGAGTTGAAGAAGAAGAAGGTCGGCGAAGGCCCTTCAGGTATCTATATAATAGAGATAGACCTATTTACTTTTTAACCAAACACTTAGGTATTTGATACTGGATGTGGAACTCATATTTGTAATTCGTTACAGGGGTTCAGAAAGAGTAGGCAACTGAGGACAGGCGATATGGTACTCCACGTGGGCAATGGAGCAAGAGTTGCGGTCCAAGCACTTGGAGATTTTGATTTGATCTTACCAAATGGCCTGTATTTGACATTAAACAATATTTGTTTTGTACCTAGTTTGACTAGGAATATAATATCAGTTGCTCATTTAAAACAATCTGGATTTACTTATCGTTTTATGGACGATTATATTCATGCATTCAAAGATGATATATTTTTTTTTGATGCAAGGCCTTTAAATGGAATATATGAAGTGAATCTAGATAGTTCTCCAAACAATAGTTCTATATACCATGCAAACACCAAAAGACCCAAATATGATTTGAGTGATTCTTATCTATGGCATTGTCGTCTTGGCCATATAAATAAGAAACGCATATCCCAACTTCAAAATAGTGGTATTTTGAAGGCAAATGAACATGATTCATTTGATATATGGGAGTCTTGTTTACAAGGCAAGATGACTAAAGCTCCTTTCTCTGGTTCAAGTGAAAGAGCTAAGGATTTGATAGGAATCATACATATGGATGTGTGCGGTCCTTTCAAAACCATGACTAGATATGGTGACAGATACTTCATCACCTTCACTGACGACTTCAGTCGTTATGGTTATGTTTATTTGACGAAGCATAAGCATGAAGCATTTGAAATGTTCAAGTTGTTTCAAAGTGAAGTTGAAAATCAACTCAACAATACCATTAAAGTCTTTCGTTCTGATAGAGGAGGCGAGTACCTAAGTGATGAATTCAAAAATCATCTAGTGAGTCATGGGATTATCTCACAACTGACTCCACCTAGAACACCACAACATAATGGTGTGTCTGAGAGGAGGAACCGAACCCTATTAGATATGGTTCGCTCTATGATGAGCAGAAGTACTCTCCCTTTGTCCTTTTGGAGTTACACCTTACTTACTGCTGCCCGTATTTTGAATATGGCACCAACCAAGAAAGTAGATAAGACACTTTATGAGATTTGGCATGGAAAGGTTCCATCCCTATCTTACTTAAGGGTGTGGGGATGTGAAGCTTATGTGAGACAAGAAGCTTCTAACAAACTTGATCCTAGATCTACTAAGTGCATATTTAAAGGATATTCTAAAGATTGTTTAGGGTATTATTTCTATAATCCTACCGAGAATAGGATCTTTATTGCTCGAAAAGCTGAGTTCTTAGAAAGCAAGTTTATGATGGACGAGGCCAGTGGGAGGCATGTGGAACTTGAAGAAGAACCACAGCCTAATGTACAAGAGGTTGGCACTAGCTCTCAACAAGAAGTTGTTGAAACTGAACAAATAGTTGATCAGGAACTTAATGAAACACAAAGTGTTCGCAAATCTGGTAGGATTCGTCAAGAACCAGAGATATATGGATTTCTCGTTGACGAATGCTTTATGGTGGATTCTGATGAACCCACCAACTACCAAAGTACTATATCAGATTCTAAATCTGACAAATGGCAAGAGGCCATGAACACTGAGATGCAATCCATGTACAATAATCAAGTATGGGACTTGGTTGATCTTCCTCCTAATAGTAAGATTGTAGGGAGTAAATGGGGTTTCAAGAAGAAAACTGACATGGATGGAAATCTACACACTTATAAAGCAAGACTTGTCGCAAAAGGTTTCACTCAAACTCATGGTATTGACTATGACGAGACCTTTTCACCTATTGCAATGATCAAGTCTATTAGAATACTATTTGCCATAGCCGCATATTATGACTATGAGATATGGAATATGGATGTCAAAACGGATTTCCTCAATGGACACTTACTTGAAGATGTCTATATGGTTCAGCCTGAAGGTTTTGTCGATCCTAAGTATCCTAATAAAGTGTGTAAGCTTAAAAGATCCATTTATGGACTAAAGCAAGCATCTCGAAGCGGGAACCTTTGTTTTAATGAGAAAATCAAAGAGTTTGGTTTTATTAAGAATTAGGATGAGCCTTGTGTTTACAAGAAGGCTAGTGGGAGCATTGTGACATTCCTAGTGTTGTATGTAGATGACATACTACTCTTTGGGAATGACATTAAACGTTGAAAGGCGTTAAGGCATGGCTTAGTAATTGTTTCTCAATGAAAGATTTAAGAGAAGCCGCCTATATTCTTGGAATAAAGATCTATAGAGATAGATCAAGGAGACTTATAGGATTAAGTCAAAGTGTGAAGCCCGTATCCCGGTATGTAATTTATTAGTCTTATTTATTTTCTTTCAAGTTCGTATTATAGTGGTTCACGTTAACGGGGTTAGCCGAGTTGGGTCAATTCGTTAAGTAATGAAAATTGTGGCTAGTTGCGAGAGAAACGTAATTTGAGGGGCTAGTTATGTCAAAGGGCCAAACACCCTTTTTGAGTTTCGGCCCATGCAGCATTTTGCCGAGACCCATTTTGTTCTTTTGGTATGTTGTGTCGTGAGGTGGTAGTAAAGAAAAGAAAACTTTAACCCAAAACCCTACTTGCAATGCTTCTTCTTTTTTTTTCTCCTTGCGCCGTGAACAACCATCTCTCCTCCCCCATCCCGTTTGCTGCTGCCGCCGGCCAAACCCAAGACCACCACCACCAGCACGCCGCTGCTGCCACCACCAGCTGCCGGTGTGCAACGAGAGAGCGTGAAGCCGAGAGAGAGAGAGATCAGCGAGAGGGAGAGATCAGCAGAGAGAGAGAGACGATCGGAAGGGGTAGAGTTGTCGTCGTGGTCTCGTTGTCATCGCCAAGGTAAGGTTCCGTTCTTCCATTCTTTTCATTCTTTGTCGTCGCCGCCGCCGGCGACCACCGCTGCCGGAGATGGCAGTGGGTGGTGCCGGGTGTTGTTCAGTTTTCGTTAACCCGTAATAGCTAAACCCTAACCCGAAACCTTAATCACGTTACCGTTTATAAAATCGTTATTTTATGAAAATTAAAGTGTGCTGTCCAGTTTTCATGTAACCATAACTTTTCCGTCGTAACTCCGTTTGAGCCGAAACTGGCGCCCACGGTTCAAGTTCAGGGTCGAGCACGTTTTCCGTGTTTTAGCGAAAAACTGGTTCGGTCTCTAACTGGGCGAAAAAGTGGTCGCAAGTTCGGTATTTCGTCATTTCATGTGAAAACTTCTGGAATCTGCTTTGATCTTGCGAAAATCATAACTTTCTCCTCGTAACTCGGATTGGGGTGATTTCGGTGCCAAAAGTTCCCTTTTTGAGTCTATAAACTTTTCTGTGTTTTGTGCAAAAGCCAGTTCGGGACGTAGCATGGGTCGATTTGTCGATTTATACTGAAAGGTGCTGAATTTCGCTGTTCCGGAAGCTGTTTTTGTAAAATCCGTAGTAAATTGTAGAAAAATCATTAGGAGGCGTATAATATGTCCTTGGAACCCTAACTCAGAGTACTTTCTGGTCATGAAATAATATTGGGAATTTTCTGGGTTTAAAGGGGTCGAAACAGGTCCCGAACAGACCTGTTTTGGGTGAACGGAATTTAGTTTTAGTGACGGTTTAAGCGTGTGTCGTGTCATAGGGTCCGGGTCTCGTATTGACACGTTTTAACATGCATTTAGGTGATGGGAAGTGACCGTAATTGTGAAGCTTGAATTGTGTTATTAAGCTGGGCGCGCATTCGAGGTGAGTTCTCTCACTGTGTAGTTAGGGGTTGTATGCATGTCATAATAGTTTGTATGTACTACTGTCTTTGTGGTGTGAACCAGTTGTGTGGTGTGTAATATTTGATTGGTTTGAATGCTTAGTATAAATGTGATACATTACAATTCGGTGGGACCGAGGAAGTGGAAAGAAACGTTGTGGGAACTCGGTGTGACGAGTGTGATACATTACAATTCGGTGGGACCGAGGTGTTGGATACATAATTACTTGTAGATGTTTACTCGTTTTATGTAACTGTGATGTTGTTGCTTATGTGTGGATAGGGGTGGTGTGTATATAATTCCTATCTGCGCGAGTGTTGGAATTCACTAAGCTTCGTGCTTACCCTTTCCCAATAAACTGTGGTTTCAGGTCCGAGCGGCTCCAAGGCGTGACAAGTACACACTGGCGCGCGAGGGGAGCTGGTTGTTTTATGGTTTAATATTTAAACGTTTATTCCGCTGGTTTTTATTATAAAGATATTAATTATGTGTTTGCAAACGAAACGTTGGGATCATTAATGAGTTATTATAAATGAAATGTTTATTTCAAAAAAAAAAAAAAACTTAAATTTGCTTGTAATTTTTGGGACGTTACAACTTGGTATCAGAGCACAGCTTGAGTGAATCAAACGCACCTCGGTGTGTTTGGTCTCAAGTTGCGGCTGGGAAATTTTCAAATTCTTTATTTAATCTTTTTGGAAATAAAAGAAAAAGTAAAGACCCGTTCGAGAAACGGTGATCGGAGGCGCAGTGTGTACAGTCAGCCGGAGCCAAAGGGGAAAGGTACAGTACTTAGTGTTTCATTGCTTTCTAGATCATAGAGTATGCATGCTAGATTGCCTGTAGTGGACACTATGCTGTATGTTGAACTACTTGCTATTAGGAATTTATGCTAATTATGATAGGTTACTAAGTGGATGCCCTCTAGGTTGTATGCAGTAAGAGATTTATAGCCTTAGAATATTCGATTTAGTTCTACTGCGCAGCTCTTGTTTGAGTCCAACCGTTCTAGGATAGAGTCTTGTATTCGACTGTCTATTTGTTTCGCACTGCATATAATCGGGTATTCGCGAGGTCACCCGTTATAATTAGTAGGGATTCAGTAGTAGCAAGGGTAGTGGGATAAGAGGAAGTTCCTAGAGAGCTGGGAAGGGTGTTTATGTATGAGTACATGTGCTAGATTGCTTTCTAGAACATAGGAGTATGTATGCTAACTTGCTTGGTGCTTGTTACACTGTATTGCATGTCTGCTGCTTGCTATTAGGATTTTGGCAGTAGCAAGGGTAGTGGTTTGGATGGAATTCCTAGGGAGCTAGGAAGAGTGTGTACATATGCCGGTGCGGGCATATGTGTATAGTTTCGGCGAGAAACTACTTGGACCCCTTGGGATGGAACTCAGAACGGGCGATGATAGGTGTGGATGGTAGTAGTAGAGCTCCTACTACCGGAGGCACAGGATCAATGCTCGAGTCGGGGAAGTCACGAGGAATCCAAGGAGTTGAGCGTGAGTGTTGTTAGTATGAGTTATTATGTGCTAATAACGCGTTGTAATATCTACCCAGAATAGCCATCACAAGGAGGAACAACTATAGTAAACCTGCTAGTACAAGTGTGTACTTGATTTGCTTGAGGTGATGATCGTTGGGGTAGTGATGAAGGTTCTATACTAGTAGTCGTTGGGATAGAAGGACGTGTCTAGTATCAATCACTTGGGGTGACGATAAGGATGTGGTTTGTTTTAAGTAGACCATTTCGGGTCAAAAATTGGCAATTGTGCTAGAATCATAGGCTTTTGAGCCGACTTTGATTTGAGGAAAACCCGCAAGATGATTTGATGTGATTTCCCAACTTGCCGTAAGAGATTTAAATGTCCGGGTGACGATTGTGGATCGGGGAGTTTTGGAGGGATATGAGTCGAGACATCGAATGCCGACTGAGTCATGCACAGAGTTATTTTGAAAATAGGATTGCATTAGACTAATCCTTGTGTTTCCAATACTTATATGGATTGTGTTTTGAAACTTTGGGAAATGTCTAGCACACACACAAGATTTTGAATTATAATTTTGAAAATGATTGAAACCGTTTTATCACGGGAATTGAAAACCTTGTAAAAGATTGTTTCATTTGATTATTTTCCAACGGTTCTTTCGGGTACGATAATATCCGTGTTGTGGCGGTTAAGATGTTGGGTAAGTGACTACGGCTTGAGACTCTAACATTGGAACTCCTCCACATGTGTTAGAGTTGAGACGGAAAGTTACATTCCACGATGTCTGTTTAAAGGCTATTTTAGTGATTTGTCTAAAATAAGTTTGGAATTCTTGTGTCGCTTAACTTTTCGTTCGAGAGTTTGTATTACTAAGTGTTTTATTGCAAATAGTTCAGTGTGTGGATTGATTCATGCGTGACATAAGTGATGCATGGAGGAATTTTGGTAACATTTCATAAGGAGTTGTTTTGTGCGCTTTTTAGTCAGCTAAAGGATTTTTTTGACATTTCCATGAAAATGCGATTTATCGACTTAGGGGTATGCATACTTGTAATAACCAGGTATTTTTCTTTTATTATTTTAAGTTTTATGTTAACTATTTCTTGAGGATAGGAGTCAATAGATAAGTTAATTTGTTAATTGGTAGTTTAGAAGTTTAGATGGTCAAGTGTTAGGAGTTGAGGGTTGAATTGGTACTTATGACCAAACCTTTTTACAAACCGACTCATATTGTATATTAGGATAAGAAATCAGTTTCTAGCAAATCAATTTGAGTGTGTGTGTGTGTGCAAAATTCGGTCAAGAAGAGAAAGAAGGAGGAAGGGAATTCAAGAAGAAAACTTGTGATTGAGAGTTAATCTTAAGGTAAATCCTTTCAAATCTGGTGGTCTCTTGTTAATTATCTTCTTTGTGTTTGATTCTAGCTAGAAGGTTTTATATGTTCCATAAATTAGCTTCTGATTTCCAATTAGGTTTCTATGAGTTCTTCATAAATTCAAAGTTAGAAGTGGGTTGGTTGCTGAAATTGGTTGATAATGGAGTTTTGGGATTTTGGGATTTTGGGTTTGAAATTGGTAAAATCAATGATTTGGATTTGTTGGTTTTGCTATTGTTATATGTTAGTATTGGTTCTAAAAGGTCTATAGTACTCAAAATATTGATTTGGGGAAATTTAGAACTGATTTGGGAAGGTTTGGGTTTAAGAAAACCTTGGATTTTGGAGAAGAAACTCGTGCAGGTTTTTGGAACAGAGCTCCGCGCCGATGGGTGGCGCCGATGGATCGGCGCCGAGCAGTTGGCGCCGGCTTCTGTTTGGTTTTACAAAAATTTTCTAACTTTTGGCCGTTTTAGTTTAAAGTCGAGGCATCGTTTAGTAAGTTGTCTGAGGTATTGTTAAGGGTATTTGGATGTATAATTAGACAATTTAATACCATCTTATGTGTCAAATTCAAGTTGTTCGGTTTTGACTTGGTTACATTTTAGGAGTGTTTGGTGAGTTGCTAAGATTGCTATTCATCATAGTAAGTCTTGTATGCATATAGATATGTGATATTCTACCAATGTGAATGTATTACAGGATCGGTTATTCCTCGTTAGTGTGGTGTGGACATTTGTGGTATTGCTAATAGTACTGTGTGCAAGTACGGGTGACTTCAAGTTATCATAAGGTGAGTTTTACTTCAAAAGTATTTTACTGGAATACATTTATGTGGTTAAATAAATGGTTGATAAAGTGTATGAATATGTCATACGTGTGTGTGATTATGATGTATTTATATATCATGAATTACGTGAGTATTATATTGGGATATAATACGTGGCCGGGCATAGGACCGGTGTGTTAATTGGCTCGCAACCAATGTATTTGGCCAATGGTGGAGGGATAAGGTGATACGGGTGATATAATTCTTGAATGGTATTTGATATGCGTGTGAAGATTATACAAAAGATTTATTAAAACTAACCGGGATTTCCTCACTAGACTGTTTAGTCTAACCCTCATTTTGTTTTAAAACATGTTTTCCAGGTGGTGATTCGAGTAAAGATCAAGTAGTTAGATAAATGGAGGGATAGCTTTTGTGGAGATGATCATTATGAAATTTTGGATGTTTTGTACATATAACTTTATCGTTAGTTATTTTGTAACTTAATTATGAAAAAAGGTTTGTATTGTTTTTTTTTGTTTTGTTTATATTTAGTCAGACTGTGGGACCCAAGGTGAAACAAGGTGTATCTAGAAGATGGAATATTTACATGTATGAAGGTTATTTGATTATATATGTTGTGGGATGTTACAGATGGTATCATAACCCTAGTTTAAGGGATTTAGGTGTTAATATCTATACCTAGACTTAAACTGCATGTGAAGTAGGATGTCCATAATATATTAGAACCTGGGGATGCTAAGTATAAAAAGGGTTGATGGAACAGCATGTAAGGTAATTTCGGGTTACACTTGGCCAGTGTAATTATGACCTTACAGGTACATGTTTGAACCAGAATACCTTGTTATATGGGGTATGTGTTTATGTGTATATTAACCTTGTCTGAATCTACAGAATGGCAAGTGGCACTAGATATCAAAGGGGAGGAAGAGGAGGACAAAGAGGTGGAGGCAGAAATGGGGGTAGGAATCCACCAGGCGGTTCTGAATTTATTACAAGGGATGATCTGATGACGGAAATGGGGAGGTTACAAACAAGTATACAAACTATGTTTAATCAAAGCCGTCACATTGGAACTGGCATACCTGATCCGAATCAAGAAGATGAATTGTTAGTTACTCCTACGGCCTCATCAGTACAAAGGAAGTGTGATTATAAAATGTTTCTAAGTTGTAAACCTCCAACTTATGCGGGAGAAAGAGATCCAGTGAAAGCTATGCGGTGGATAAAAGAGATTGAAGCTGTATTCAAAACCAGTAAATGTGCGGAAGAAGATAAAGTCTTATATGGAACGGCGATGCTGAAGGCGGATGCATTGTATTGGTGGGAGGCTCTCACTGAATCTAAGGGACCAGATGTACGCACTATTATTGCTTGGAATGATTTTGCAACAGCTTTTAAAGGACAATTTTGTCCTCAAGCAGCAGTAAAGCAGTTAGAAGAAGAGTTTATGAATTTGCAACAAGGGAACTTATCTGTAAGAGATTACACAGCTCGGTTCATAGAAAAGTCTAGATTTGCAGAATATTATGTTGCAACGAAAAGGATGAAGATGGATAGGTTTGTTTATGGACTGAATTCAGAAGTTAGAAGATTGACATCTGCAACAAGGCCTACTACCTTCTCAGCAGCAGTTAATGAAGCCAAAAATATAGAGCGGGACAACAAAAGGGATGTGAATGATAGGGGTATGGGAAAGAGGAAATGGGAAGGACCACAATATGATCCGAAAAGGTCCAGGTTTCAAAGAAACGATAAACGTTCGCCGTTCCAACCAACGGGAAGACCGTGTCCGAAATGTAATCGTTCTCATCAGGGAAATTGCCAAGTGGAATCTCGGATATGTTTTAAATGTGGGAAAACTGGGCACATTGTTAAATATTGTCCCTTAGCGCGGTTTTGTTATCTATGTAACTCACCGGATCATCTTCAATCGGATTGTCCGCGGGGCAGAATACAACACGGTGGAACTTCAGGGAAACCGGCAACTGTTAGACCAGTAGTTCCAAGGATAGAGCCACCGCGAACAAGGGGTCGTACGTTTCAGATGACAGCTAAAGAGGCGGAGGAAACTCCGGATGTGGTCACAGGTACATTTTTCGTAAATTCTACACGTGCCAAGGTGTTATTTGATTCCGGTGCAAACCGATCTTTTGTGTCTCCTTCCTTTGCGGATTGTGTGCATTTAAAACCTAAAGTCTTAGATCATGCTATGTTAGTAGATACTGCTAATGATAGACAAGTGTCAGTTAAGGAAGTGTTTGAGAAAGGTGTGATAGATATAGAAGGATGTAAAGTGCCTATACAACTGTTTCCTATAGCATTAATTGAATTTGATGTGGTAGTCGGGATGGACTGGTTAGCCGAGAACCAAGCTAACATTGTATGTGATAAGAAGATTATCAATGTTGTGTTACCTGATAATAGGGCCGTGGTGATTTACGGTGATCGTAAGAACCATCAGTCTAGTCTTATATCTGTGTTAAAAGCCCGTAAGTGCGTCGGCAAGGGTTGTCAGAGTTATATAGCCTATGTGATAGATAGTAGACCTGAGAAGAGTAAGTTGGAAGATATTCCAATTGTGAGTGAGTTTCCTGAAGTGTTTCCCGAAGACTTGAATAGTCTTCCGCCTGTTAGACAAGTAGAGTTCGGCATTGACTTGATTCCCGGAGCCACTCCTATTGCTCGTGCACCGTATCGTTTAGCACCTCCAGAAATGAAAGAGATGATGACACAGTTGCAAGAGTTATCCGATAAGGGCTTTATCAGACCTAGTTCTTCGCCATGGGGAGCACCCGTTCTGTTTGTGAAAAAGAAGGATGGTTCGATGAGAATGTGTATTGACTACCGGGAACTGAATAAACGTACGATCAAGAACAAGTACCCGCTACCTAGAATAGATGACCTCTTCGATCAATTGGTGGGAGCTTGTTATTTTTCCAAGATTGATCTCAGATCTGGCTATCATCAACTGAAGGTTAAAGAAGAAGATGTTCTGAAGACTGCTTTTAGAACAAGGTATGGTCACTATGAATTTTTGGTAATGCCGTTTGGGTTGACGAACGCTCCAGCTGTTTTCATGGATTTGATGAATCGAGTATGTAAGCCATATCTCGATAAATTCGTTATTGTATTTATTGATGATATTCTTATATATTCTCGATCCAAAGAAGACCATGCTCAACACCTTCGTTTGGTTCTGGAGTTGCTGAAGAAAGAAAAGTTGTATGCTAAGTTTTCGAAATGTGAGTTTTGGTTACGAGAAGTTCAGTTTCTGGGGCATGTCGTTTCCGAGAAAGGTATACAGGTTGATCCGATGAAAGTGGAAGCAGTTGAAAAGTGGGAACCGCCAAAGACAGCAACGGAGGTACGCAGTTTTCTGGGTTTAGCTGGTTATTACCGAAAGTTCATCAAGGACTTCTCTCGTATCGCGACTCCTCTGACTAAGCTGACTAGGAAGAATCTGAAGTTTGAATGGGAAGCAGAACAGGATGCAGCATTCCGAGTACTGAAAGAGAAATTATGTAGTGCACCGATATTAGCATTGCCTGAGGGTTCTAAAGATTTTGTGGTATACAGTGATGCTTCGAAGTTGGGTTTGGGTTGTGTACTTATGCAACGGGGAAAGGTCATTGCTTATGCTTCTCGCCAATTAAAAGATCATGAAAGACAGTATCCCACACATGACATGGAGCTTGCTGCGGTAGTTTTCGCGTTGAAGATTTGGAGGCATTATCTGTATGGTACCAAGTGTCAAATTTATACTGATCATAAGAGTCTTCAACATCTTTTCGATCAGAAGGAATTAAACATGAGGCAAAGGAGATGGCTAGAACTAGTGAATGATTATGATTGTGAAATTCTATATCATTCGGGAAAAGCTAATGTAGTAGCTGATGCTTTGAGTCGGCAAGAAAGAAGTGGAACAATAAAAGTTGTTTCATTAAGGGCTGAACTGTTACCGAATATCTTTGATGAATTGCAAAAGTGTCAAATCGAAGCTTGTCAAGAAGAACATTCGAAAGCGGAACGGATAGTGGGATTGTTGGCATTGCTAGTAAAGGATAATCGTGGGTTGTTGTGTATGGAGAACAGGATTTGGGTACCTCGTCTGGGTGGGTTACGTGACCGTGTACTGCAAGAAGCTCATAAATCCCGTTTCTCTATTCACCCAGGTACGAACAAGATGTATAAAGATTTGAAACAGTTTTATTGGTGGCCGGGTATCAAAAGAAGCATTGCTAAGTATGTGGAAGAGTGTGATACTTGTAAAAAGGTAAAAATTGAACATCAAAAGCCGTTTGGTCAATTACAGAAGTTAGAAATACCGATGTGGAAGTGGGAACAGATTACTACCGATTTCATTACAAAGTTACCGAGGACTTCAAAGGGGTGTGATTCTATTTGGGTGATCGTCGATAGGTTGACAAAGTCTGCTCACTTCCTACCGATAAAGGAAACCGATTCGATGGACCGTTTGGCTAAGTTATACATTGATGAAATAGTAACGCGACACGGTGTTCCAATCTCGATTATTTCTGATCGGGATAGTCGTTTCACTTCGAGGTTCTGGAGAAGCTTTCAAAGAGAGTTGGGAACACAGATAAAGTTGAGTACAGCATATCACCCTCAGACAGAAGGTCAGAGTGAACGAACAATTCAGACGTTAGAAGATATGCTTCGGGCTTGTATTGTGGATTTTGGAGGATCGTGGGATAAGCATTTGCCGTTGATTGAATTTGCCTACAACAACAGTTATCATTCCAGCATTCAAGCAGCACCGTTTGAAGTATTGTATGGTAGAAGATGTCGAACGCCGCTATGTTGGAGTGAAGTGGGAGAGAAACAGTTAGCAGGACCGGATATAGTTCAGTCAACATCGGATAAGGTTACTCAGATTCGGGAAAGATTGAAGATGGCTCAAGACCGACAGAAAAGCTACGCAGATCGACGCCGGAAACCATTAGAATTTCAAGTTGGGGATTTCGTAATGCTGAAAGTTTCGCCATGGAAAGGAGTCATCCGATTTGGAAGGCATGGAAAGCTTAGCCCGAGGTATATTGGACCGTTTGCAATAACAGAAAGGATCGGTGAGGTAGCGTACAGATTGGATCTTCCGCCAGAACTGGGTAGAATTCATAACACGTTCCACGTATCAAATTTCCGAAAATGTCTGGTTACTCCAGATCAGGCTGTTTCCTTACCAGAGATACAAGTGGATGAAAGATTAAACTATGTTGAGGAACCGGAAGCAATTGTCGATCGCAAAGTTAAAGTGTTACGGAATAAAGAGATCAGACAAGTGAAAGTACAGTGGAAACATCACAGAGGCCAAGATGCGACATGGGAATTAGAGTCGGAAATGCGAAACAAATACCCTCATCTGTTCACTTAAATGAATTCCGGGACGGAATTCTTTTAAGGGGGAGATGTTGTAATAACCAGGTATTTTTCTTTTATTATTTTAAGTTTTATGTTAACTATTTCTTGAGGATAGGAGTCAATAGATAAGTTAATTTGTTAATTGGTAGTTTAGAAGTTTAGATGGTCAAGTGTTAGGAGTTGAGGGTTGAATTGGTACTTATGACCAAACCTTTTTACAAACCGACTCATATTGTATATTAGGATAAGAAATCAGTTTCTAGCAAATCAATTTGAGTGTGTGTGTGTGTGCAAAATTCGGTCAAGAAGATAAAGAAGGAGGAAGGGAATTCAAGAAGAAAACTTGTGATTGAGAGTTAATCTTAAGGTAAATACTTTCAAATCTGGTGGTCTCTTGTTAATTATCTTCTTTGTGTTTGATTCTAGCTAGAAGGTTTTATATGTTCCATAAATTAGCTTCTGATTTCCAATTAGGTTTCTATGAGTTCTTCATAAATTCAAAGTTAGAAGTGGGTTGGTTGCTAAAATTGGTTGATAATGGAGTTTTGGGATTTTGGGATTTTGGGTTTGAAATTGGTAAAATCAATGATTTGGATTTGTTGGTTTTGCTATTGTTATATGTTAGTATTGGTTCTAAAAGGTCTATAGTACTCAAAATATTGATTTGGGGAAATTTAGAACTGATTTGGGAAGGTTTGGGTTTGAGAAAACCTTGGATTTTGGAGAAGAAACTCGTGCAGGTTTTTGGAACAGAGCTCCGCGCCGATGGGTGGCGCCGATGGATCGGCGCCGAGCAGTTGGCGCCGGCTTCTGTTTGGTTTTACAAAAAATTTCTAACTTTTGGCCGTTTTAGTTTAAAGTCGAGGCATCGTTTAGTAAGTTGTCTGAGGTATTGTTAAGGGTATTTGGATGTATAATTAGACAATTTAATACTATCTTATGTGTCAAATTCAAGTTGTTCGGTTTTGACTTGGTTACATTTTAGGAGTGTTTGGTGAGTTGCTAAGATTGCTATTCATCATAGTAAGTCTTGTATGCATATAGATATGTGATATTCTACCAATGTGAATGTATTACAGGATCGGTTATTCCTCGTTAGTGTGGTGTGGACATTTGTGGTATTGCTAATAGTACTGTGTGAATGTACGGGTGACTTCAAGTTATCATAAGGTGAGTTTTACTTCAAAAGTATTTTACTGGAATACATTTATGTGGTTAAATAAATGGTTGATAAAGTGTATGAATATGTCATACGTGTGTGTGATTATGATGTATTTATATATCATGAATTACGTGAGTATTATATTGGGATATAATACGTGGCCGGGCATAGGACCGGTGTGTTAATTGGCTCGCAACCAATGTATTTGGCCAATGGTGGAGGGATAAGGTGATACGGGTGATATAATTCTTGAATGGTATTTGATATGCGTGTGAAGATTATACAAAAGATTTATTAAAACTAACCGGGATTTCCTCACTAGACTGTTTAGTCTAACCCTCATTTTGTTTTAAAACATGTTTTCCAGGTGGTGATTCGAGTAAAGATCAAGTAGTTAGATAAATGGAGGGATAGCTTTTGTGGAGATGATCATTATGAAATTTTGGATGTTTTGTACATATAACTTTATCGTTAGTTATTTTGTAACTTAATTATGAAAAAAGGCTTGTATTGTTTTTTTTTGTTTTTGTTTATATTTAGTCAGACTGTGGGACCCAAGGTGAAACAAGGTGTATCTAGAAGATGGAATATTTACATGAATGAAGGTTATTTGATTATATATGTTGTGGGATGTTACAATACTGGGGTAACCTTTGTTCTCGACATTTTGATGAACGAGTCGTGCATGAAAATGTTTTTAGTTCCTTTTTGTCGAAATGAAAGACCATTTGATCCAAGGAGTGTTTTAATATTGTGAACATCATGCATACGATTACAATGTGTTATATTTTGGAAATATAAATGCGTAGATTATTGACATTCGGTTAATTTAGAATTACCGATCATTTTTGGAAATTAAAAACTTTTGCTTTGGAGGAAACGAGTATTTTGAGCATTTTCGATAAATACATTTTTAAACTATAATGTTTTGACGTTATATGTCCCAAGTACGAAACTTGAGGAAGTGTTACAAGCTTGCATGTCTGCCCCCAGTTTGAGATTTTATGAGGTTTTAGTCGATATTTCCAATTAATAGAAGCGGACTGGTTTCTGTCTTCAAGTTTGAAACTTATACGAGACAGTTGTGTTTTAACAAAAATATATTTGTAAACCGTGTCATCGTTTTGTGTGACTAGCTGACGCGCGAAAAATTTGTGGCGAACCCTGTGCCACGTCATTTTATGATTAAAAAGAAGAATTTTTGAATCAAATGTCGTGAAACTTATTTTGAATTATGTGCACACCTTTGTCGCACCCTGTTTAAGGTCAAGCGGGTACTTTAAGTGCACGTCGTGAGTCAATCCATACTGGAATCGAGGCGGTTCATTTTTAAAGAAATTATTTATTACGCTTTGCTTTTGTGTGAGTAAACTGAACTGCAATGGAACGATTTTCAACATGATTTTCCTATGTGGGACGAGCGTGTCCAGTTTTGCGTAACTATCGATCAGGTAATAGTAGTTTTATTACATACTGTCTTTTGAGATGAAAATCCTGATGATTGAAAATATTTTGTAAACCATTTGGGAAGTGTGCTTTTAAGTGTCATGTGTCATTTCGAAAATTTTTAGGGTGTGAGTCCGTTTGGAAAACTCTTTTGTTTAACCCGTGTTGAGTCTGAGACTAAGGTTGATTTCAGAGTATTGCTTGCTTAAACTTTGTTTAAACGCATTTTCCGACCTATGGGTCTAGCAAGCGTGGAGCATTTTGCTCGGTTTTGACTTGGAGTTAGTCATGGGCCGATTGCCCGGTTTTGATGGCTTGATGTGGAGTCTAGTTGATGAGTTGTTTTTGTCGCACCGTTTGGCATTCTTTGCACATTGAGTGTTTACATGTTTGGGTGAGTGAGACAATCCGGAATAGGCACTTGTGGGTAGGCTGTTTTGCTCTGGATCCTTAGGCACGTCAGTCAGTCGTTGGTAATGGTCGGTTGGGTATCTCGGGGTGGCACCCCGGTATTCATGTGTTTTAACCTAGACTTTCCAGTAGGTACTAGGAGGATATAGTTGTGGGCACTTACCTGGGAGGTAGTTCCGGTGTGCTGGGTCTTGAGGCGTTACCTGGGAGGTAGACGTCAAGGTGTATCCTCGATACGGTGTGACTTGGCTTCGTAGAGCAAGTGTGGATGATAAGTAGACGGTGGAAGGTTGGGTATTCCACGCGTGTTGGTACTATAGGCCGAATGGTATCGATTAAGGGAATGATGCCCTTTGTATTAAAGAGAATAAATGCGTAGAACCTTTTGAGGTAAGTGGTATATTTAGGTGTCGACTTTTGGGCTTGAGGCCAAACACCTTTAGTATAATCGGAGAGTTGTAGCCGATTTTAAGATAATCATGGTGATGGTAGTAGTAACCCTGAAATGATCACTTGTGATGGATGGTTATGGTGGAATGACCTACGTGAGTGTTAGTTGTTTTGGTTGTGGGGGACATCTATTGGTGTTAGTGTCTAGGATAATACCACGTTTATGTTTGTTATTGTAATCGGTTGGACCGATGTTCGGCGGGTGGCCGATGTTTGTTATTGTAATCGATTGGACCGATGTTCGGCGGGTGGCCGATGTTTGTTATTGTAATCGGTCGGACCGATGTTCGGCGGGTGGCCGATGTTCGGCGGGTGGCCGATGTTTGGTATTGTAATCGGTTGGACCGATGTTCGACAGGGGGTCGATGTTTTGCCGAGACCCATTTTGTTCTTTTGGTATGTTGTGTCGTGAGGTGGTAGTAAAGAAAAGAAATCTTTAACCCAAAACCCTACTTGCAATGCTTCTTCTTTTTTTTTCTCCTTGCGCCATGAACAACCATCTCTCCTCCCCCATCCCGTTTGCTGCTGCCGCCGGCCAAACCCAAGACCACCACCACCAGCACGCCGCTGCTGCCACCACCCGCTGCCGGTGTGCAACGAGAGAGAGTGAAGCCGAGAGAGAGAGATCAGCGAGAGGGAGAGATCAGCAGAGAGAGAGAGACGATCGGAAGGGGTCGAGTTGTCGTCGTGGTCTCGTTGTCATCGCCAAGGTAAGGTTCCGTTCTTCCATTCTTTTCATTCTTTGTCGTCGCCGCCGCCGGCGACCACCGCTGCCGGAGATGGCAGTGGGTGGTGCCGGGTGTTGTTCAGTTTTCGTTAACCCGTAATAGCTAAACCCTAACCCGAAACCTTAATCACGTTACCGTTTATAAAATCGTTATTTTATGAAAATTAAAGTGTGCTGTCCAGTTTTCATGTAACCATAACTTTTCCGTCGTAACTCCGTTTGAGCCGAAACTGGAGCCCACGGTTCAAGTTCAGGGTCGAGCACGTTTTCTGTGTTTTAGCGAAAAACTGGTTCGGTCTCTAACTGGGCGAAAAAGTGGTCGCAAGTTCGGTATTTCGTCATTTCATGTGAAAACTTCTGGAATCTGCCTTGATCTTGCGAAAATCATAACTTTCTCCTCGTAACTCGGATTGGGGTGATTTCGGTGCCAAAAGTTCCCTTTTTGAGTCTATAAACGTTTCTGTGTTTTGTGCAAAAGCCAGTTCGGGACGTAGCATGGGTCGATTTGTCGATTTATACTGAAAGGTGCTGAATTTCGCTGTTCCGGAAGCTGTTTTTGTAAAATCCGTAGTAAATTGTAGAAAAATCATTAGGAGGCGTATAATATGTCCTTGGAACCCTAACTCAGAGTACGTTCTGGTCATGAAATAATATTGGGAATTTTCTGGGTTTAAAGGTGTCGAAACAGGTCCCGAACAGACCTGTTTTGGGTGAACGGAATTTAGTTTTAGTGACGGTTTAAGCGTGTGTCGTGTCATAGGGTCCGGGTCTCGTATTGACACGTTTTAACATGCATTTAGGTGCTGGGAAGTGACCGTAATTGTGAAGCTTGAATTGTGTTATTAAGCTGGGCGCGCATTCGAGGTGAGTTCTCTCACTGTGTAGTTAGGGGTTGTATGCATGTCATAATAGTTTGTATGTACTACTGTCTTTGTGGTGTGAACCAGTTGTGTGGTGTGTAATATTTGATTGGTTTGAATGCTTAGTATAAATGTGATACATTACAATTCGGTGGGACCGAGAAAGTGGAAAGAAACGTTGTGGGAACTCGGTGTGACGAGTGTGATACATTACAATTCGGTGGGACCGAGGAAGTGGAAAGAAACGTTGTGGGAACTCGGTGTGACGAGTGTGATACATTACAATTCGGTGGGACCGAGGAAGTGGAAAGAAACGTTGTGGGAACTCGGTGTGACGAGTGTGATACATTACAATTCGCTGGGACCGAGGTGTTGGATACATAATTACTTGTAGATGTTTACTCGTTTTATGTAACTGTGATGTTGTTGCTTATGTGCGGATAGGGGTGGTGTGTATATAATTCCTATCTGCGCGTGTGTTGGAATTCACTAAGCTTCGTGCTTACCCTTTCCCAATAAACTGTGGTTTCAGGTCCGAGCGGCTCCAAGGCGTGACAAGTACACACTGGCGCGCGAGGGGAGCTGGTTGTTTTATGGTTTAATATTTAAACGTTTATTCGGCTGGTTTTTATTATAAAGATATTAATTATGTGTTTGCAAACGAAACGTTGGGATCATTAATGAGTTATTATAAATGAAATGTTTATTTCAAAAAACAAAAAAAAACTTAAATTTGCTTGTAATTTTTGGGACGTTACACAAAGTGCATATATTGACAAGATCTTGAAGAGGTTCAAGATGCAAGACTCTAAGAGAGGCTTCTTGCCAATGCAAAATGGCACCATTTTGTGTATGTCTCAATGCCCTAGCACAAAGGTTGAGCTAGAGAAAATGAATGGAATTCCATATGCTTCTGCAATTGGATCCATCATGTATGCCATGTTATGCACGAGACCGGATGTATCGTATGCTTTGAGCATGACGAGTAGATACCAACAGAATCCGGGAGAAGGTCATTGGATAGCCGTAAAGAACATTCTTAAGTACTTGCGAAGAACTAAAGAAATGTTTCTCATTTATGGAGGTTTGGAAGAAGATCTTAGTGTAAAATGTTACACCGATGATAGCTTCCAAACAGATCGAGATGATTCTCGATCACAATCGGGGTATGTCTTCATTATGAATGGAGGTGTTGTTTCTTGGAAGAGTTCCAAGCAAAGCGTGGTTGCACAATCCACTACAGAGTCAGAATACATTGCTGCTTCAGAAGCTGCACAAGAAGCTACCTGGATGAAGAAGTTCATTGGTGATCAAAGGGGTAGTCCCTACCATTCAGGATCCCCTAGAAATCTTCTGTGACAATGAGGGTGCCATTGCGTAAGCTAAAGAACCCAGGTCACATTAGGAGACGAGGCACATTCTCCGAAGATTCAACTACATACAGGATGAAGTTGAGAGAGGAAATATCAGTATTCGCAAAATTCATACAGATCAGAATTTGGCTGACCCATTCACGAAGCCCCTTCCACAAGCAAAACATGAGAGTCATGCGAGAGCTATAGGACTTCGTTATTCTAGTGATTGGATCTGATTTGGATTTAGTATTTGGATGTTGGAACAAAGTAAACAACAACTATTGTATTGAAGTTGATATATGGGATATGATCTTTTCATTAATACTTGTTGTGTTCTATATTAGCATGTTTAATCCATGAATAATATAGATTATTCTAAATGTCCATAGTCGATCATAGTTGTGGGAGCAACTATGAAGAAAGACTAATATGAATTGGATTGGTTGATATTCATAGGATGAATATGTCAAAGCGTTGCAACCAAGTTTCATAGGTACTTGTTAGAGAACAAGTATTGGACATGACCCGCTTCAAGATCACTTTATGGAACGTAGTCATAAGTGATTCTTGAATAAAGGTAGTATCTTTGTATCCTTTGACTTGAGATGCATATTAGGGACTTAAGTGTGGTGAGTGTTGTGCTTTGATATGGTTAAACGTTGCTCTTTGACCAGGTAGTTATAAAGGCCATTATTGGGTTTAGTATGAACTGCACAAGAGGAGTATGTAGTCAAGATGGGATTTGTTCCTTTTATGCGTTGAGAGTGAGACATCAAGGGCGCCTGACTTAAAGTTGAATAATAAATGAGAATGATAGTGATCCATGTCTCATGTTCAACATGATGTCCGAACAAAAGGATAACTGATACGTCATCTTTTACATCAATTGAAACTATGAGCTTATGGGAATTGGATGTTATTAAATGGCACTTCATCATGTGTTGTTGGGGGCAGTGAAATGTTGCTAGACGTTCACCACTGTCTGTATCATTCTATAATGCAATCTTGAGCAGGTGGGAGATTGTTGGTTCTATATGCTCAAGAATGATCATAAAATGATATTGCCAATAACATATGATCCTATAGGGTCACACCAATAACAAGTAGACACCATATTGATTCTTTTAACTAGTTGAATTTGATTCATGTTAAAATATCATAACTCTTGTATTTATTATTTTATGGAAAATAATATCTTAATTCATATAGTATGAATTAATTTGTGTGTGGTAATTATATCATTTAAAGGTTAAATGATTTAATTAGTTTTATATGACTTATTTATTTAATTAAAGGTTAAGTTAAATAAATAAAATTCATATGGTATGAATTTATAAAGTCCATATCTTTTATATAAAAGTTGAAAGACAACATGTGGGACCCATGAGGAGTGTTGGTCCAATGCATGTGCTTGAAAAGTTCAAGGCTCCTGATTGTGTTTTGCATGTAAGACTTTTTATAAATAAGAAAGACATTCATCTTTCTTACTTACTTGCACTTGAACGTTTTTTTACATACACATACACTCTAAAATTCTCTCTAAAAGAGTTAGTTAGAAGAAGAAAAGCTCTCTCCTTCTCTTGAAGCAAAAATCGGATTTTTGGCTTCAAGCTTAAGAGGTTTCCTAAGCAAGAGTTCGTACTAGTATACATTGGTGTTGGAGCTTGTTGGTGGGCTTCTCTAGATGAGCTCTCGGTTGAGTTCTTGCCAACTCCATCTTCGATTTCTAGAAGCTTTTTCAAATGACTACAAAGGTTGTATTTTCTAGAAACCCCATATGTATGTTTTAATCTTTCATGTTCATGCAAATGGATCCTTGGTGGGTGTTTTAAATGGTTTTAATGTTGTTCAAAATTTTAAGCTTCCGTTGCAAAATGTTATCCTTTTCAAATCGTGTTTTGAACAAGTCCCAACAAAAATGTCCTAGATATTGTGAAAGTTGTGTAAAGCTATGTTATGCCATGCTTAGTCTTGAGTGTCTCTATAAATAGAGATGGTAAGGTCATTTGTATATAGTGCACATGGCATAGAGCTACAATGTAGAGATAGAGAGAGAGAGAGAGAGGGTTTGAGCTTAGAGAGAGAAACATCCCCATTGTATTAAAATGTTAAGATCTAATATGAGGATGGCTTCCGTGATCTAATCTCTCTCTAATATGCTTGAATTGTTGATGATTATGGGACTAACATGTTTGATGGTATAAAACTTCTTAGCCTGATTTTTATTTCCATTCTTCTCTAAGTTTAGTCTTGAGTGCGATTTTGGAGTTTCAAGGGAGATTTTCTCTCAATAAACTCTCTCCACTCACTAAATTCGAACCTAGGGTTGTTAGAAGCATTTATTGAACTCCTCTAGGTTTTCTTTGTCATCAAGTGTGAATCCTTTAGCTAGGGATCAAGCTTCATTCTCATCTTCTCCTTCAAACTAGGGTTTACAAGTTTTCTAGGTTTTCTTCCAAAAACCTAAGAGGTGACTTTTAAAACCTTTGTAAAACTAAATACATGTCTCAATATGCTAATCTATCTGCATTTAATACCTTAATATGGTTACTCTCTTCTCACTTGGCGGTTTGTTCATATTTGTATTTATGGAAGCTCTATTGGATATTTTTGGTGTAAACCACAATATTGATGACTTAATGAAGATATGTTGTACCTAGAACATATTGGAGAGTTTATCTTGAACCTTTTTGGTACTTTAAAGGGGTTTATATAAATTTTCAAATTATGGAAGTATTTGACCTAACTTAAGGGTTTTCTTGTTCGTAATATTCTCATGCTTGTAATCATGTTTATGTTCTTTTACGTTGATTCCATGATAGTTGATTCTTATTCGGGAATGACTTCATTTTCTAGGTGCTAGAATTGTTTGACCTAATGAGAGTTTCGTGAATATTTTGGAATCTCATTATATGCTTGGATATAGTAGTTGGAATCTCCTCTATTGATAACATGTACACTTTACTTGGAGTAATTGTGCAAAATGGTGGTCTAAACATGGAAATTATGGATGAACCTTTCAAGTAGGCACTGGGAAGATTTAATCTTATGGTGCCACCTTGGAGGTATGCACTAGGATCTCCGTCATTTGGGGTAATGCCTTGGAGGTAGTTTTCAATGTGTTAGGGGTTGTGGTGTTACTCATGATAGATGTTATGGGTCTAACCATTGATTCCTCATAATGAGTTATATAATTGTATGAATGAGTTATATAATTGTATGATAGATCAAGCTTTTTTGACCCGAGGGGTCGGAGGATTTTGTAGTGTATAGTAATGCCTCAAGGATGGGTCTTGGATGCGTGTTGATGCGAAGAGGAAAGGTAATAGCCTACGCATCACGACAAATCAAGGACCACGAGAAGATTTATCCAACCCATGACTTGGAGTTAGCGGCGGTGGACTTTGCGTTAAGGCTTTAGCGATACTATCTCTATGGAACGATTTGTACCCTCTTCACCGATCACAAAAGCTTGAAGTACATATTTGATGAAAATTTGCTCAACCTGCGGCAAAGGAATTGGCTAGAGTTGTTAAAGGACTGTGACTGTGAATCGCTTTACCATCTCGGTAAGGCCAATGTGGTAGCATATGCCCTAAGCTGAAAAAGTCATGGAAGTGTGTCAAATTGTCACTCACGAGAATCAATGTGGTGTCAAGCCTAGTAGAAAACATTAAGGCGTGTCAAGTCGAGGCACTCATAGAAGAAAACCTCAAGACCGAAGTCATGGTGAAACAACATGGATTACTAACGGAAGACATTTATGGTCTCAAACTTTTCCAAGGTCGAATTTGGGTGCCAAACTTAAGAGGAAACCGGGACTACTCCTAGAGGACGCTCATAAGTCTAGATATTCCATACATCCCGGTAGCACAAAGATGTATAGTGACTTGAAGTTAAACTATTGGTGGTAGATGATGAAACTTGACATAACAGGTTATGTAGAAAAGTATGTTACTTGCCTACAAGTCAAAGCGGAACACCAAAAGCCTTACGAAATCTTACAATCTTTGGCGATTTCGTAATGGAAGTGGGAACATATCACAATGGAATTTGTGACGAAATTACCAATGACGTTGAGGGGCCATGATACGGTTTAGGTGGTGGTGGACCGACTAACTAAAATTGCACATTTTATAGCAATGCGAGAAACCTTGTCAATAGACATGTTACCTAAACTCGATGTTGATGAAGTGGTGCCAATGCACGTCGTAACACTATTAATCGTCTCGGATAGGGATAACCGGTTTACTTCTATGTTTTGGGATGATCTACAGAAAGAGTTAGGTACGAAGATCAAGTTGAGCACGACCTACCATCCTCAAATGGATGGTCATAGTGAAAGGACTATTCAAACTCTTGAAGACTTGTTGAGGTCGTGTGTCATAGACTTTGGAGTAAATTGAGACTCGCACCTACCCTTATTGGAATTCACCTACAATAATAGTTACCGTTCTAGTATAGGAATGGGACCTTTCAAAGCCTTGTGTGGCAAAAAATGTAGCACTCCGGTGTGTTGGCTTGAAGCAGGAGAGAAACAATTTGTCGGACCAAAAATTATGCAAGACGCAACGGATAAAGTAAAGAACATTCGAGAACGCTTGAAAGACCAACAAAAGAGCTACACAGACAAGAAACGAAGACCGATTGAATTCCAAGTGAGTGTAACGTCCCAAAAATTACAATAAATTTGAACTTTTAAAATAACATTTTATTAATAATAAACCATGAGAAATTAGATCCAATTAAACATTTAGCAAAGCCTCGTTAAGTTAAACCACCAACTATAATTAAAACAGCGGAAAATGTAATAAGTCTAAACTTAAGTCTAAAAATAAAAATGATAAAGGTCTTCTCAACGCGCCAGTGTGTACCGTCACGCCTTGCTGCCACTCGCACCTGAAACAGTAATTTATAGGGAAAGGGTAAGCACGAAGCTTAGTGAATTCAAACACCAACATAGGGTAACAATCATATGAACACTACCCCTAACCACAGATAAATACAATTAATCCACACATGCCAGTTCAAGAACATATCCTAAACAGGCAAAATCATGCAACAACAACTGTACATATAAATAACCATCGGTCTCCCCGATCTCATACAACCCCATGTACGTATTCCTCGGTCTCCCCGAGTTGTACGACACCCGAATACGTATTTCTCGGTCTCCCCGAGTTCTCGGTCTCCCCTAGTTGTACGACACCCGTATACGTATTTCTCGGTCTCCCCGAGTTTTATACAACACCCAAAGTCCATACTAGACACTACACAACCTAGTACCACACACCACAAAATAGATAGCACACACGAGCTACAGAAATGCACATATAACCCCTATCCTACGCAGTGAGAGAACTCACCTCAAAAACAATACAGAAAATTCCCGAACGGCCACAAGAGCTTGCCAACTCTAATCTCACTTCTCTTCACCTAAAGAAGTGCTACAAAGTGTCAACACGAAGCCCCAACCCTAAAAAATAATCATAAGACTAAAAGAGTGACATTTCAGCTTTTCGGTCTAAACCGCAGGTCTGTTCGGGACCTGTTTAGCCCCCTCTAGACCCACTAATCCAGAAATTAAATTCCCCCCACAGAAGAGTCTGGGTCATAGCTTTCCAGGGACATATTATACGCGTTCATACGAGGTTCCTATGATTTTATACGGATTTTCTAAAACTGAAACTCAAAGCTGAAAGTTTCAGACCTGCTGCAAAAACGACCATCTTGCACCTAGCTAGAGGCTTAACCAGGTTTTTACTAAAACACGAAAAGTATTCCCGACACAGAATGTGAACCGTGGGCACCGATTTCGCCTCAAACCGAGCTACGATGGAAAAGTTATGGACGAAACAAAACAGCGGCAGAAAAGACGTTTTCACATAAAATGACGATTTGGTTCGGTTTAGGTTTTTCGCAATAGGGTTGCAACTATGGTTAACGAAGCAGGGTCTTAGAGGTTAGGGTAATTAAGGCTGGACCCAAACCTCGCACCACCCACTGCCACCTCCGGCAGTGGTGGTCGGCGGCGGCGGCAGCCACCACCGGTGGTGGTAGTTCGGTACTTGAAACCGTCGAGACAACAACGAACGTTCCAACCAACAACGTTAGGGGCGCACGCACTCACACATAAACCAACAGCCGCATAATCTCCATCACGGCCACCAAACCGGCGGTGTACGGCGGCAATACCGGCGGCAGCCATGGCTGCGCCGGCGGCGGTTTCGCGGCGACGAGACGACAACGAACATAAAGCAAAAAGAAAGAACGAGAAGGGGCTTACCTCCCAACGACAACCCGGTAGCGACTACAACACAGCCCCGCTCCTTCTTCCACCCACTCGTCGGCTCTCCCTCTCTCTCTCTCCCTCTCTCTCGCTCTCCTCCCCTCGTCGGCAGCAACCAGCGGCGGCGGCGCTGGTGGTTTGGGCGGTCCGGTGGCGACGGCAAGAATGAAAGAAAACGATGGATGCACTTTAGGGTTTCTTGTGTTTGGTATCTTGCGTAAGGCTCAAAAACAAGGCAAAAAGGGAGGGGTCGGTTCTTAAAAACCGATCCCATGCAAACTTCATTAAAAAAACACTTTTAGTCCCTAACGTTTAATGTTACATCATTTTTTCCCCATTTAAGTTAGGCTTTTCCAATTTAATCCATTATCGTAAAACTACTTCATTTTTAGTCCTTGCCGCCAAAACCCGTTAATAAAATCGTTACGAGAAAAATTAAATTACTAAAATAAATCCATACCGGGATACGGGCTTTACAGTGGGATACCGAGTAATATTGAAGGTGTCTTCCTTGGAAGGGCATTATCCAATTTGGAAAGTGTGGGAAGCTTAGTCCCCATTTTCTTTGGACCATTCACCATTCTAGAGTGAGTTAGACTCCAAGCGTACAAACTAGACTTGCCCCTAGAAATGGACGGAACCCTATACTTTTTACGTTTGCAACCTACGTAAATGTTTGGCCGAAGAAGAGAGTCTCATTCCATTGTCGAAAATCTATGTAGATAATGGCAATTGTTGTGTAGAGAAACCGGAAACCATATTGGAGAGGAAATCGAAGAAACTTCGCCATAAGGATGTGACCATGGTCAAGGTTCAATGGAAACACCGCCGAGGTGCAAATGGTACTTGGGAAACCAAAGAAGGCATGAAGAGACGATACTCTCATTTGTTTGCTTATGGCGAGATTTCGAGGACAAAGTCTTTTCCAAGGTGGGGAGGATTGTAACACCTGTAAATTTAAAGTAATATAAGTATTCATTAGGCTTTAAGTTGCTTAGGCTTTGTTATGTGATTTATTATTAATTTGTTGAAGTCATTTATAAGTCACCAAGCCATCACTAGTACAAAAATGGGCTTTTGCCACGGTTTTGAAAATTGAAGTTAGTCACGGTTGGGTTTAGAACCGTGGCTAAAAGTCATAAATAAAGTTTGAGTATTGGATTAGCCACAACTTAACTCAAAAACCATGACCATTACAAAAGTGTTTAAACATAGTGTCATGGTTTAGATAAAACCGTGACTAAATGGTTTTTTACAACCACAATTTTTTCCTGTGGCAAGTAACGACTAAAAATCGTGGCCATAGATAGACATATAGCCATGGTTTTTTTTTTGTCTAAACCATGGTTTTATATTGTGACGGTTACTATCTGTGGCCATAGACAGACATATGGCCACATCAAGCCAAATTTTCGTGACCAAAAGAATGTATATATAGCCACAAAAATATGTAAATTGTGGCCAAAAGGAGCGGTTGTTATAGCCATGGTTTTTATTATTTTGTGTGGTCAAAAGGTAATCAATAGTCGTTGTTATAAATTGTAAGTGTAACTATATTTGATGATTTCGCCACAGTTAATATGAAGTGTGTGTAACTATATGTCTTGAATTGACCACTCTTTATTATTTTTTGTGACCAAAACGTAACTTTTAGCCACGTTTCTAAAAATTAAGTATAACTATAAGTCATGAATTTGGCTATGGTATTTATTATTTTTTGTGACCAAAGGGTAATTGGTGGTCATAATTCCACATATTAAGCGTAGTTGTATGCCTTGAATTAGCCACGATTTTCTATTATTTTGGGTGACCAAACTGTGTCTCCAAAAATCACTTTCTAAATAGAATCCTAAAAACCCATGCCTTAGATGTTCCTAAAGGCACTGATCGACATCTCACAACGTCCTAGACACGCCACTAAAAGGGACTTGTCAATCATATACGCAACCACACGTGTTAGGCTAGAAGCCTAGTGAGCTCATACACAAGTATATAACTGGAAAGACATTTATATGCAATTTAATGTTACCTGTCCCGCCATAGTAGCACATTACCATGAATCGCCATATCATACAATGTTCCATAATTGAACATATACTCAAAATACAACTCTTAATTTCAGGGACACCCGTTTCCATCAAGGTGATGAGAACACGTGAGTGGGATTACTTAATGATGTTATTGGGACTACACCTTGGGCTCTTGGTTTTAATGCACATACCACTTCGGCATCACCTCAAACACACACACACACACACACACACACACACACACACACACATATATATATATACACGTAAAGTTTTAGGTCACCAAAGATTTAACAGTTCTTAGGCTATCAAATAAAATAAAGAGTCACTTAACCAAAATTCGGGGTGTTACAATCCTCCCCTACTTAGAAGATATTTTGCCCTCGAACTCTTGCACTACCGAAAAAGATGAGGAAACCGTGTTTTCATATCTTTTTCCGCTTCTCACGTTACATTTGCACCTCGGTGGTGCTTCCATTGAACTTTAACCATGATCACTTCTTTGTGACAGAGTCTCTTCGACTTTGTTTCTAATCTGGCATCCGGTTCCTCTACGCATCAATTGTTGTCCAATCGGATTTCATATAACAGAATGAAACTTTCTTCCTCCACCAAGCATTTATAAATAACATACGTGGAATGTGTTGTGAATTCCATTCATTTCTGTCGATAATTTATAATTTATAAGCTTGAAGTCTGATACTGTCAATAATAGAGAAGGGTCCCAGAAAACGGAGATTAAGCTTCCCAGGTTTTCTAAATCTGATGATCACTTTCTAAGGTTATATTTTTAACATCACTCGGTCACCCATTTAGAACCCTATAAGTCTCCTCTTCTCATCTGCATAACTCTTTAGACGGACTTGTGGCGCCTTTAATAGCTCTTGAATACTTTTCACTTTGTCGGCTGCTTCTTGCACAATCTCTAGGCCGAAAAACTATTTCTCTACCACTACCAACCAACACACGATAGTCCTATACTTTTGTCCATAAAAGGCCTCAAACGGTGCCATGCCAATGCTCGAATGATAACTGTTATTATGGGCAAACTCCAGTAACGAAAGATTGATAGGTGGGTTTACCCCCCCTAGATCTAACCGTAAGTGTACGTTATCGAGTCAAGTAATATGTACAGAAGTGCGAGTATCGAACCAAAGGAACCAGGTATGGAGTATCACAATGACTATATCGATTATTAACCGGATGGTCAAAGTTTGATTTGGTAATTGAATAATTGAGAAATAGTGGAAAAACACACAACATAGCATTATTTGAATCTTGAAGATAAACAACTTCTGATTTGAAAAAAAACTGTTGGGGGGGTTGGAATCCTTTACCAAAGAACATTGTAATCGCATAAAGAACGGGGTTCAACCAACAATGAAAATATAATCACGCTGCTTGAAACCGTCAAATTTGGTGATGCAACTGTTGACCTTCAGTTGGTTTCCCAGTTTCCTCCCGCTCATCATCTTCTCTACTTGATCCCACACGCCTTTGGAGGTTGCCTTGTAGCCGTCTATGGCCGTGTAGACCTGGTTCGGTAGACTTTGGACCAGATATCTCTTGGCATGCTTTTCACCATCAAATCTGCTCTTTTCTTCATCATCCATCTGTAAGTATGTCTTGGGCTCTAGTCGAGCTGCAACGCCTCCTTCTTGAGTTGGAACGGTAGTCATAGGAGGATCTTGTGGGCCTTCAGAGAGAGCTCGCCAGATGTATTCGAAGTTGTCTTTCGATTCGATGAAGATGAGAAATCTGTCTTGCCATTGACTGTATTCGCCCTAATAGAGGGTCGGTGGCTTGGCGTTGGTACCGATAGCTAGCGAGTCATGAGACATCTTTGAAGTGTGCACTAAGGTGATCGTCAGACGGTAGGTTCGATTCAAAGTAAAATCCTAACGCTAGGCACTACGAGTGAAAGTCCTAACGCAGGTTATAAGAGTGACTTAAAGTGAACTAATTAAGGTACTGGTAATTAATTAAACACAAACTTACCGGATAGGAATCTGGAAGACAGAAGTGTTCGGATCTAGTAGTGACTGGATCCGGGTGTGTGAAGGGTTCAGATAGCAAAAGTATCCGGATAAAATGAGTTTACCGGATAACACAGAGTTACCGGATAAAATAAAACTTACCGGAAACAAGGAGTGTCCGAATGGGGATCCGGGAAGTGAGACTTACCGGGTAAAAATAAGTGACTGGATATAAAAACTTACCGGATGAATGGATGTGTCCGGATAGTTGAGCTATCCGGATAGATGATCCGGGAAGTAGTACTTACCGGATGAGTATGCAGTCCGGATAGAATAGTCTTACCCGGGAACTTGAGCTAACCGGATAACTACGTCCGGAAACTTGGAACAATCCGGATGTTTACTCCGAAAAGTAGCGTGAAATAGGAAACTTACCCAGATAACTTAGGATGTTCCGGCCACGACGGCTGTGACAAAACAATTGAGCTTGTATGCGATCAGGGTTGCCCAAGATTGTTCTTGAAAATATTAGAAACCTACCAAAACACAAAAATAACGACACCCTAAACGATTTTCAAGCAGAATATCAAGATTTTAATACAAAAATTGATGCTTTTTCAAGAACAGAGACAAACTTTAAGAAAACTTGATTTTGCCAGAAAACACTTAATCACACAAATTGGATTCTGAAAACTTGTAGAACCACCAACGAGATCAATACTAATCAAATGGAATGCGCGGAATCAAACAATTTATCAGAAATCAAATTATGATACTTATGAAATTAAGAACACAGTCGACAGAACCAAAAACAAAATTACCAGAAACCTTTGAATGCTTTGAATCGAATCGTCTGTATCGCTCTGATACCAATTGTGGATCCCAGATTAGTGCAAACAGTAAGAAATCAATAGAAGAATTCAACAATCAGTATGATTTCCATTCGTCATCCATATAACATTCATAAACAATTCAGAGTGTTTACATTATGTTTTGCAATTCAATTATGACGATTAACCTAATACTAAGGTTAACAAAACTATTTATACATGGGCTATACAAACCAGGCCCATGGCTCATTACAATATTAAAGCCCAAATACAATTTACATATTATTCCCTTGAACTTCCATTCAATCAGATTTTAATCCCAACACTCAGGATGATCAGATTCCTAAGGATCTTCATTCTTTCCTCCTCCCCCTCAACATTTAGGGGAAGTCCTTGATCATCAATCTTCCCCCCTCTTCCGCTGAATGGGTGGGGGAGGGAAAGGTAGCAGCAACAGTAGTAGTGGTGTCAGTGTTAGGATCCCTGTCTTCTGGGCCAGAAATTCCAACTTGGTGTTCAACCAATGCCATTCTGTCTTCGAGGCCAGAAATAGCAGGGGTACCTTGAGGTATAAAGTCCACTGCCATATCCATCTTCTCCCTATCAGCCTGGGAAAAGTGAGATGTAGGAATAGTGGAGGCATCCATCTTCTCGAGGATCTTGGTGAGCAGGGCTATAACGTCAGCGACTTCGGTGGTAAGGTTGCTCACCTCACCTTACACACCCAACAATGAAGTTCAGGGCCTTCACGCCCAATGTTCGGTGGTAAAGCTGCTCACCTCACCTTACACACATCCAATGAAGTTGATCTCCGATGGCATCTTGTTATTGAGAACAGTAGTGAGCTTCTTCTCAGGGCCTTCACGCCCAATGTTCCAGATATATTTCATTTTATCCGGGAAGGAGATGATCTATTCCTTCCTTTCAGCGGTGTTGAGGTCAGAGAATGGGATATATGGATGAGATTTTGGGCCAGCAGGTATGTTCAGGGCTCCCTGGATGGCCGCAGGGGTAATAGATCCTTCACCTAGCTCGGTCTCAAAACCGATAACAGAGTGTTCCTTCTTGGTTTTAGCAGAGACAGCAGTGGTACGATGAGCAGTGTACCAGAACTGCTGTAGGAGTCTTTTGTGGGCAGGGGGTGTTATGGTCATCGCTGTAGAGAGAGGGCTCGGGGCGGGTTTTGATGAAGTTCACAACGTCATCAAGATGGGTTACCATTTTCTTCTTGGGAAACTCAAGAAGAGCGTATGGGTTGTTGGTGGTGAAGATGATCTCATGAAGATCATGTTTCATGTTTGCAGCCCTTTCGAAGGAAGGGACAGTGGGAGCAGTGGTTGCAGCAACATCAGTGTTAGTAGTAGCCATTTTTGTTCAGAATATCAAAAATAGAGAAGAAAAGTCTTAAAATGGAATGAGGTACCAAAATAAGGGTGTTTGGAAATTTAGGGTTTTACAGTTTCCTTTTTGGGAAAGAAAGTGTAAAATAAATAGGGTTTCTAGTTTTTACAAAAGAAAGTTTTAAAACTAGTGAGTTTTCTTGTTGTCCAGTTTCCTTTTAAGGAAAAGATTCTGGAAAAACGTATGAAGATTTTAAGTTTAAGATTTTGAATTTAAACTTAATGGAAAAACTTTGAACAAGTTTTATGCATAAAATCATGAAGAAGATGATTTATGTTAGCTCCAATCTTTCAGTTTATGAAAGTAGTGAAAAATAGGCTAAGTATAGAAGTGTTCGACAGAGGCTCTGCCGAGTAGCCAAGTAACCGAGAAGACAGAAGTCTTCGACAGAGGCTCTGCCGGGTTAACCAAGAAGACCGAAGTAAAGAAGCAACAGAAGACACTTTTAAGCGGACAAGACCACAGACCTTCTGTCATACTTGACAGAGCTTCTGCGGTAAAAAGAAGATCTACGCAAAAGATCTCAACAAGGACGAACATGCTTCTTACAATACCTACCATTCGAAGGTTCTAAAGATCAACTGTATAAAGGCGTGACCTGACAACTGCACGTGTCAAACTCTGATAGGTTTCCGCCTAAAGCTGAATACGGAGCATTTAATGAACTTTGTATCTGCAACAGTTCTAGAATAGTGTTTTGTACCTTCCAGCCCATATTACTCAACAGTGTCTTTGTACCTTCAGTCCTTATTGTCCCCTTTAGAAGTAGTATAAATAGAAGGTTCATGTGAACTCTTCTATTAAGCTTAATACCACGAAAATACACATATATCATAAAGCTTTGCACTTCTCACATACACCATTAACTGCAGATTTCTTGTTAATCCTTTGAAGTTCTTGGTGTTCTTAATATATATCAAATACAGTAATCTTGGAGATATTCATCTGTTCTTACATACTGTTTATTTGATATTGTGTGTTCTTCTACCTTACATTATCTTTCAGTTCTTAAATACGCTTCCGCACCATATCTAAATATGAACTAACTGAAAGTTAAGATCATTGTTTAAGCAAAACAGGAACCAACAATTGGTATCAGAGCCAACTTCATACGAAGCATCCACTTCATACTCTGAAAAGTCTGCTGTTAAAACCCTTTTCTGGATAATTTATCTCTCTAAAAATGACAAGTATAAACAACTTCCTCTCTGCTGGTTCCTTAACCAAACCTCCCATCTTCTTAGAGAAGAATACCCTCAATGGAAGATTCAAATGATTCACTTCTTTGAGGGTACTGACAAAGAACTGGTTTATTATATCCGTAACCCTCCTTTCATTCCCATGATAACTGTACCTCGTGTTCCTAGCACAGAAGACACACCTGAAATCCCAGAACACACGAAACCAAAGACCTAGGAAAATTGGTCTGATTCTGATTGGGCTAAATACGAAGTTGCTCAGAAAACTAAGAGAATTCTGATTATGGCCATTTCAAATGACCTTTTCCAGTCCATGGATGCATGTGAATCTGCATATGATCTATGGAAAGAACTGGAAAAACAACTAGAAGGAGGAGTCAAAACCCATAAGAACCGCAGAGCTCAATACATAAATGAATACTATGCCTTTAAAGCTCTGCCAACCGAATCTCTGCAAACTACGTATGATAGGTTCAACTCTCTAATAAACAAGTTCCAGAAGTTCGGCATCCACAGAACCTCTGAAGAAAACAACGTTATGTTCTTGAAGTCTCTGAATGAAGAATGGCTTCAGTTATCTATGTCTCTGCAAACAAATCAAGACTTAGATTCCTGGACCCTATCAGACCTCTATGGAACATTGGCAGCACAAGAGCCTCAGGTAGCACAGGAAAAAGCCCAGATCATTGCACCTCTTGTATTGGTTGGTAAGACTACAGAGGCTAGAGAGAAACCAAAGAATGAGAAAGCAATAGAGGAAAGAAAGGAGAAGAAGAAGAAAAACATGATGGTGGAGAGTGAAGAAGAAGAGGAAGTAGCAGCAGAAGAAGAAACGACCCTGGCCTCGATAGCTAAATCTTTAGCTCTCTTGACTAGAGAATTCAGCAGAGGATACCAGAAGAAATCCGGTAATGAACGATATGAAAGAGAGAATCGAGAAAGAGAAGGGTCAATCGACAGAAGCGGTGACCGACAGAGGTCAAGTGATGCAAATGATAGAGGAAATGACTGACAGAGGTCGGAAGACAAAGCTGGCAACACTCCACAGATTCAGGAGTGTTACAAATGTGGTAAGCCAGGCCACTACGCAAATGAGTGCCGAACCAAAAGAAGTGGTGACCGACAGAGGTCAGATGACAGAGCTGGAAACTCCACACAGAACCAAGGATGCTACAACTGTGGAAAGCCAAGTCACTTTGCCAACGAATGCAGGAGCAAGTCAAATCGCCCTCAGAGGGATGCAACTTTCTACAAAAAGAAAGCTGAATACTATGCTCAGAAGTCACTAATGGTGAACAAAGAAATCTGGGAGTCAGACACATCCTCTGACGAAGGCGAAACAATGAATGCTCTATTATGTGGCATGGCAGAAGTCAGCCCCGACTCCGACAGTGAGGTATCCACTTCTACCTCTAACTCTAATACTGCAGAAGATGATTTAATTAAACTTAACATTGAATACACTGAAATGAAAAAGACATGTGAAAATATTCAGAAAAAGCTCACCTTCTATGAGAGAGAAGCCAGACTTCTCACTCAAGAAAAAGCTAAAATCTTTAAAGAAAAAGAAGAAATTGAAATGGACTGGAAAAAAAAGTTAAATCCTTTAAAAGAAAAGATTTCTGAACTTAATTCTTCTTTGAAAACAAAGTCTAAAGAACTAATGGACGTTGAGTGCGACAAAATGAACATCCTAGCTCTTAAAAATTATTTTCAAAAGGAAAGAGAAGTCCTTTGTCAAGATTTACTCAGAAGAGATCTTCAAATTAAAAAAATTCAAGATGCTCAGAAGGTGTACGAAAAAAAACACACAAACAGGGAGACGGGGAATTGGCTTCTGTGATATAGATCCTTATACCGGAACCAAAAGAGACAAATCTCTGTCCTCTCTATTTCACATTGGAGATACAAGAAAACCTGGATTTCCAAATCTTCTCTCTGTAAGTAAAAGGCAAAAAGTCTCTGGGAAACCTCACAAGAGGAAACCTCTGAAGATGACAAATGTGTGGTTTGAAAACACAGATTTGTCACCTTCAATCTCTGTCAAAAGAGAATCCAAACCTAAGAGGTATCTGAAAACTCTAGATCAGATAGGAATCTTCAAGTTTGGTAATCCCGAGACTCAAACTCAAGTTGCATTTGTATGCATGATGAATTCTGAAAAGAAATTATCAGCAGAGGCACCTAAGTTCAAGCCAAGAATTACAGAAGAAAAACTTGATATCTCTGAAGAAAACCTTTGTACATCTTCCAGCGATCAAGATATCTCGGAAGAAAACTTAACATATACTTATGTTAACTTAGAAGATAGTTCCTTAGAAAAGGAAGAAAGTGAGTATGACACATGTTCTGAAAGCCCAGCCTATGTCGAAAGAGAACCAAGTGCCTCAACCTCTGTATATGAGGACGATTCATCCTCTAACGAATCAGAGACTGACTCTAAGTCAGAGATCGGACCTAGTGACACAGAGGTTTTTAAACAAACCTCTGAAGTTCTTAACAGAACTATTCCCCCAAGGAGAAAATCACTGGAATTCCTATCTGTCCAGACTTTTTGGATATGTGCATACAAGCCAAAACCTCTCTTGAGCTTGAAAATTTCAAACAACAGAAGTTAATGTCCACTCAAATTCCAACAAATTCAAAGATTTTAAAACCCTTAAAACCTGTTAAAGAAAAACTAACATGGCAACAGAAGGGTAAATGGACTAAAATTAACAAATCTTTTTCTTCTGTGACAGTGAAATCTACAAAAGTTCACTACAGAAGGGGAACACAGAAGGCCGCACTCAACAAAGGATTTTGCAAACAACGATCTAGCCTACATAAACCTTCTTGTAATAGAAAGTCTAATGTTAGGATAAATTGTAATGCCTCTGTGCCCCCATTTAATGTATTTAATGAAAAGTTCAAGCAAATCTTTTCGCACATTCAATACTGTCATTGCTTTGATCTTATGTTTAAATTAAACCAACACTTCAAAAGTCCACACTGTCATCTTACTGTACCCAAAGAAAATGATAAATGCAAGGGTAAGAAGAAACAAATTGTTTCTTCAACAGAAGCTAAAACAAAGACCAAGAATGCTAAGGCATACTTAAAAACCCCTAACAAAACTGGACCCATGTGGATATGGGTACCTAAAACTCTCTAATTGTCTTGCAGAAGCAGTATGTGCCGATCTGGTATCTAGACTCCGGATGCTCGAGGCACATGACTGGCGACAGAGGTCTTCTATCCATATACAAAGAAAAGAACGATGGTGGATCTGTGACCATTGGAGACAATAAAAAGGGGTACATCAAAGGCTACAGAGTAATAAAGAAGGAAAATATAACCGTATGCAAAGTTGCATATGTTGATGGCCTTAAACACAATCTTCTCAGTGTTAGTCAACTCTGCGATACGGGATTCGACGTAATGTTCAAAAGAACCTTTTGCTCTCTACAGAGCGAGGACACAGGAATTGAACTTCTGCGAGCCGAAAGAAGAGGAGATCTATATCTCATGAATATCAATGCAAAGAACAAGAAAGACAAAATCTGCCTTGTTGCATGCAAAAGCAAGGAAGCCTGGTTATGGCACAACAGGTTCTGCCATTTAAACTTTCATACTCTTGATAAACTTGATCTAGTCAAAGGTCTGCCAAATGTTAAGTTTAATAAAGATCACTTGTGTTCTGCCTGCGAAATGGGAAAACTCAAAAAAGCTTCCCATAAAGGCAAAACTGATATATCTTGCACTAGGCCTCTGTACATGCTTCATGTCGACCTCTGTGGTCCAATCGATACACAGAGCCTAGGTGGCAAGAAATATATACTTGTTTTGATCGACGAATACTCAAGATTTACATGGGTTGAATTTGTCAGAAAGAAATCAGATGTTCCAAACATTCTGATAAATTTAATGAAAATAATCCAACTTCTGTATGAGTGCAGGATTCAGAAACTGAGAAGCGACAATGGCACAGAATTCAAAAACTTTGTCATTGAAGCCTTTCTTACAGAAGAAGGAATTTCATAGAACTTCTCTGCTGCACGCACCCCACAACAGAATGGCATGGTCGAACGAAAGAATCGCACGCTTGTGGAAGCCGCCAGAACTATGCTAACCGCATGTGGATTACCAATGACATTTTGGGCAAAAGCAGTATCAACCGCTTGCTATACCCAAAATCGATCAACCATCGTAAAGAGACACATCAAAACACCATATCATTTGATCAACAAAAGACGACCAAACATCAAATTCTTCCATGTATTTGGATTCAAGTGCTTCGCCTTAAATGATAGAGAAGCAAGAGGAAAGTTTGAAGTAAAGGTAGATGAAGGCAAGTTCATAGGATACTCTGCAACTTCCAAGGCCTATAGAGTTTATCTTCTACGGTTTCGAACGATCATAGAAAGCATAAATTTTTCTTTTGACGGCACCTTCCAAAAGACTTCTGAACAAATCAGTTCAGAACTCGGTCTAAAAGGGGAATCCTCTGGCATCTCAAAAACAAGAGAAGAAGACTTAAATCTTCTATTTCAAGAGATGTTCCATGACGACATTGTGACCTCTGCTGGAGCAGTCAGAGCCTCTAGAGAATCATCTTCTACCAGCCAGAACGCAATAGGTATCTCTCTAACCGGTCCCTTAAATAATTCATCTTCCTCTGTTAATCATACAGATGCAAATGCCGAGGGGGAGCCAACAGAAGATGATACAATAAGGAAAACAACCACATAAGCTACTGAAGAACCAACTCTAGAAACCACAGAGGAACCAATAACAGAGGAACAAGAAGACTCAGTCTATACTTCCTCAGAGGAACAAACACCGCCACTCATTCCAATCATTCCACAATCTGTAGGATCAAGCACGAAAGCAAAATCTATGACTGAGGCTACACCAGAACAACAATTAGAAACCTCTGAAGATCAACTTGCTGAAATCGATGATCATCTCCCAAGAACAACAAAGTGGACAAAGAGCCATCCTCCAAGTCTTATAATCGGCGAACCTTCTGAAAAGGTAAAAACAAGATCTGCCACTGCTAACTTTTGTTTCTTTACAAACTTTATTAGTGTGAGTGAGCCAAAAAGGATCTCTGAAGCCCTTGACGACCCAAACTGGGTAGATGCTATGCAAGAAGAGCTTCTACAGTTTGAACGAAACAAAGTCTGGACTTTAGTTCCTCTGCCACGAGGAAAACAATCCATAGGAACTAAATGGGTCTTGAGAAATAAGAAGGATGAAGATGGAATGGTCATAAGAAACAAAGCAAGATTGGTGGCCAAAGGATATCGCCAAGAAGAAGGCATAGATTACGATGAAACTTTTGCCCCTGTCGCACGGCTCGAAGCCATAAGAATCTTCTTAGCCTTCGCAGCCCACAGAGGTTTTAAAGTATTTCAAATGGACGTAAAATTTGCTTTTTTAAATGGCGAAATCCAAGAAAAAGTATACGTCCAACAGCCACCAGGGTTTGAAAGCTCTAAGTACCCAAAATACGTGTACTACCTCGACAAAGCTCTGTATGGACTGAAACTGGCTCCAAGAGCATGGTACGAAAGACTTTCTACCTTTCTTCTCGATAATGGTTACGACAGAGGTACGACGGATACAACTTTGTTTTATAAACGAAAAAGTGATGAAATTATGCTTGTACAAATATATGTGGACGACATAATTTTTGGGTCTACAAATACAGAAGAGTGCAAAAAGTTTGAAAAACTCATGCAGAGTGAGTTTGAAATGAGTATGATGGGAGAATTAACTTTCTTCCTCGGACTCCAAGTAAAACAATCATCAAAGGGAATTTTCATAAATCAAGCTAAATATGTCTCTGACATACTTTCAAAATACAGTCTCTCTGATGCCTCTGTAATGAGAACTCCAATGGCCACAAGAAATAAGTTAGACTCAGATCCAAATGGCATATCTATAGAGTGCACGCTCTACAGGGGAATGATTGGGTCTCTGTTATACTTAACTGCAGGTAGACCTGACATAATGCATGCCACATGTCTCTGTTAAAGATATCAAGCTAACCCGAAGGAATCCCATTATAATGCTGTAAAGAGGATCTTCAGATACCTCAAAGGGACCAAAAATCTTGGCCTCTGGTATCCGAAGAACTCTGGTTTTGGTCTTAAAGCTTATACAGATTCCGATTATGGAGGATGCAAGCTCGACAGAAAGAGTACCTCTGGGAGTTGTCAATTCCTAGGTGGTAAACTAGTCAGCTGGACCTTTAAGAAGCAGAACTGCGTATCCACATTGTAACACCCGTAATTTCGGATAAGTACGACTTCGAATCAGTGTAGAACCGATCTTTAAGAAAAATATGAAAAATACGATTTTGGGTCAAATCTTAGATTTAATGGTCTTGTTGGATGAGGAATTCAAATACGAGTCCAACGGTCCTTTCCGGAGCGAAAACGGAGCTAAAACGAGAAAGTTATGGCCAAAACGAGTTTCGGTACACTTTGAGCTATTGTGCCCGGCGATAGTGACACTGTCACAATCGTCGTGTCACTATCGCCCATAATGTACCGAGAGTTGGGGGACGCGGGCGATTGTGCCCTGGCGATAGTCACACTGTCACTATCGCCGTCTCACTTTAGCCGACGGGCTCCAGGGTGTTTTAAACCCCTTTTCTTCTTTCTTCTTCCCCATTTCACTCATCTCTCTCAACTCTCTCAACTCTCTCTCTAAAAATCGTCTCTCTCAAGAAACCCTAAACCTCCCCTCTCCTTCCTCATTTCTTCACCAAATTCAACCCATTTCCCACCATTGATGAAGATAGGAGAGCTTTGAGCTCATGTGGATGGTTGGAAGATTTTAGTTGGAGGTTCATACGATTAAGGTAACATTTCTTAACCCAAATACTAGATTATTGTGGATTTCCTCTTTCTTCTACCTTGAGGTTATTGTTAAATGATTTTGTTGGTGATTGGTTGAGATAATCTTCACCTTCTTCATTATTGAAGATTAGGGTTTGGAATATTTGGCGTTTTTGGATGAAATTGTTTAAGGAATGATTTCTTATGGTTAGACTTCGGTATTGATGGATGGAAACTCATAAATCTAGGTTTTGGAAGTTTTGGCTTGAGGATGCAATCTTCATCAAAGGAGCTTACGTTGGAGAAACTCTAGATTTAGCTTAATATAGCAAAGGTGAGTTCAAGTTACTTTGCGAAAACTTTGTACATGCCAAAATGTTATTTTTCCAAGCAATTATGTGTTTTACCTGAAAATTATTAATGTTGAGTTATTTGGTGGATTTTACCTTTTGAGGTATTATATGTGGTAAACATTGTAAAACACTACTTTTGGATATTTTGGAAAAATGTGATAGATAAATCTTATATGAAAATGGATTGTCGATTTATGTGATAAATGGAGTCTATTTATTATGAAAATGAATTTTGTGGATATTTGGAAATATGCATATAGTACATCATGAGATGTTTTGAAAATGTAAAGGTTGAGTCCTTTTGGAAATGAGGGTTATCCCGATCCAAGGTTTTATTTTGGGTTTCCACGGATTTGAAGTATTTACTGACAACCGGTGTGTGTTGTTATACTTAATGTCATTTTATGACTTTCATGAACTATCTTTCGAGTTAGTTGAGCTTGTGGCTCGGTATTGGATTTTATTAAGTTTTGGGGACATTTGTTCGGTTTGATAACTCAAAGTTGAGTTTTGACCATGATTTATGATTATTGGGGAATTGCATGTTTTGAATGCATTTGTTTATTCATTTGGGGTCGTGTAATGTTTTAGACCTTGTTAGCTATGGATCCATAGGCATTTGAGTTTCCCTTAGTCTCGCGGGCAAGAGGTCGGAATTGATTGAGCTCAGTTTACGAGACGTTAGTTTATTTTGTAGCACGGAATAGGCATCGGGTTCCATGATAAGTAAGGCGTGGACTTAGATGGTCGGGCGTCGTCTCATGGGCAGTAAGGTGTAATTCCATATATGTGCTTAGCACGGGATAGGCGTCGGGATCCATGATAAGTAAGGCATGGACCTAGATGGTCGGGCGTCGTCTCATGGGCAGTAAGGTGTAATCCCTAATGTGCTATTGTGGATTTGGTGACCCAATGTATAGACCTGGAGTGGTTGAAGTTGGGGGCATCCTAGTCTCGTGAGCAATAGATCTGGAGTGATTGAGCTCAGCTTTACGAGAGTAGTCAACATGGGTGTTTTTTTAGTACATAGTAAGTGACCCACTTTGGTGTTCCGTCACGTGCGATGTATACGGGTCTCCCCCGTCACCGAAAGGTGTTGTTTTGGGTATTTGTTACTACTCATGTTTTCGGTGACGTGTTCTATTTATATGAATTGTTTTCCATGGTACGTAAGTTGTGGTTTATATCTCATCCGTGAATGATGTTTTGGGTATTTGTTTTACCTCCACCTTCAACGGATACGGGTCTTCCCATTTATGGTATTTGATATTTATTACCTTTTACGGTCGCAATAGTATCGCTTCGTATTGTGTTTTAATAAAGAGTTATATTTAACGGATGGTTTCTATGTTCTGCGGGTTGAGAATGTATTGTCAACCGTATTAGAAGGTTTTGCCTAAACTAGACTTATTCACGTATTTGGGTGAACTGGGATTTGTAACTCATTTTGGAAAACGCATTACACTTTTCGGGTATGGTTTCCATGGATTTGAGTGTGTTGGAAAATGAGTCGTTTATGCCGTTTGTGAAATCTTTTTGGAAATGATAGTCTTTGTCGCAAGCTTTCATTTAAACATTTATTTGAATCATGACTATAACTACTAACCTCCGATTTATGATTTTATATAGTCATGATAAAATGCTTGAACTCACTAGGCGTAAGCCTAACCCTTTTTATTTGTCGGCATGTGCAACAGGCTCAGGTTGGGGTAACTCTAGCTACATTATGAAGTGGCGAGTGCTAGTTAAGTGCACGATAGGTGACTTGTTAGTGAAGTCTTCCGCAATAGTTTGGACTAGCAACTTATGTTGTATTAAGTAACGCCCGTACTAAGTTACAAACTGTAGAATTTATGATGTTTTAGTTCCGAGGTATTTTGAGGAATGATTTGTAGAAATGAATTTATCTATTTTGGTGGATTTATTGAATTTTAAAGTTAGTTGCTCGTTCCAAATTTCAGGGTGTTACACACATCTACAGCAGAAGCCGAATACGTTGCTGCTGCTAGTTGTTGCTCCCAGGTTCTGTGGATGAAAACTCAGCTTAAGGACTATGGCCACATCATATTCAAGATTCCCATCTTCTGTTACTCAAAGAGCGCCATAGCCATCTCTGCAAATCCAGTACATCACTAAAAAACAAAGCATATCGATATCCGTTACCACTTTCTGAAACACCATGTTGAATATGGGACAATCGAAATGCACTTCGTGTCTACAGAGTAGCAGCTTGCAGACTTATTCACCAAGACACTAGATGAGAAAAGATTTTTTTTCTTGGTGGGTATGTTGGGAATGATAAACATGAGTTAAAACCTCTGTAAGTATAACTTAAATCTTCTGTAAATATATATATACATATTTCTGTTGTTTTATTTATTTTATTTTACTTCTGTATGTAAATTCTCAATCACCAAGTGTTCAATACTCAACAAAGCTTTTGTAGGATTGCTCAGAACCTCTGACAATCTTTACAGAACCTCTGAGAAACTTGATCTATGCCCTAAGCATTACTTATCAAATTTTGACCCAAGCATAGATCAAGGGGGAGCAGAAGGAGACCTTGAAATGATCTACAGAAGTTGATCATTCAAGGGGAGCCAAAGAAGAGAAGTGATCACTCATGATCCACAGAAATAAGGTATTATACCGAGCAAGAGAGAGCCAAAAGATAAGTATCTCGAAACAAATCCTTTTTTAAAACAGTTTTCTAGGACAAACATTTCTAAATATGTCCTAGAAACATTGTTTAAAATATACCAAACAAGTTTTGATCAAAAAGATTTACGAGACTTCCGTTATGGGATTTTTAGTGTAATAGAGCTTCTGCTGAGCTCAACAGAGCTTCTGTATGCAGAATCCTCTATAAACTACAAATCTCATACAAGAACTCTACCGATCAAACTCAAATGTTCTCTTTAAGGATTTACTCGAACAAAAGGTTACAGAAGAAGGTATTTTGGGACAAAGAGCTCATTCCATCAAAAAGTCTCTGTCGACCAAACTAGACACTCAAAAAGGAGCATCACGCACAAAAACTTTTCCAGAACAGTTTTCTAGGACAAAAAATTTCAAATATGTCCTAAAAACAATTTATAAAGCAGTGAAAACTTTGGATGATAAAAATGTATTATAAATTTTTTGTTATGAGTAATTCCATCTCATAGAGCATCTGCTAGCTTTGACAGAGCTCCAAAACCTCTGTGAATGCAATTTCTTCTCTAAAAATATATCGATCCTCTCCAATGTTTTTCAAACGTTTTTGGTAAAGGTGCAAGCAACAGAGGATACAAAGAGAGTTTCAAACAACAGAGCTCTATCTCAACAGAGCTTCTGTCATTTTCAAAATTGGGAAACTCTGTAACAGTAACGGGTATTTTTACTACGAGTGAAAATTGTGGAGGAAAGGAAACCCACGCGCCAAGCATTAATGGGCCGCGAACGACGTCAAGTCGTGCTCTGACACTGCTGACGTGTCACATTTTCATTGGACGTACACGACACACGTTCTCCTGGAAAGTTGAACCCGCCGTTCACACTCAAGTACGGATTCCAAATTTTATTCACTTCCATATATACCTCTTCAGAATTCTAACCGTTACCCTTCAGTATAAAACCCAAGTTACCACTCCTCATAAAACCTTTACGAACTCTCATCTTCTTCTCCGACGAACCTTGCAAAACCTGCAACCTACCTATTTTTCATTCTCTTTCTTCAAGATAAACAACAAAGGCATCATCCTCCAACATTCCTGAAGACTCCCCTGTTCAAGAAAACTCACCTGCTCAATCTGAGCATTCCCAAAATCCAAATATAGCCGCAGACCTGGAAAAAGACAACTCCAGCGATGAAGCAAATTTCTCTCCAACCACACACGAGAAAAACTTCATCGCAAATGAACACTTTGAAAGTGTTCTTCCTCTCAAACCCAACAATTATTATCTTGTTCCTTCAAGAACAACTTTTGGGGAATCTAATGCCATTCTCCTTCACATTTTGGAGAGACATTACGTCTTCCCCCTGTTGACAAAAACCGTCAGTAAAATACCAGCAAGATATATAAACCAATTTTGGCAAAGCAGCAGATATGACCCAGCGGACCGACATATCAAGGGCTACATTTCTAAACCTGATAAAACCCAACACATGGAACTCAAGTTCAATAGAATGATGTTCTCACTTGAGTTCAGTCTTCCAACCAGAGGTATGCTAGGTATAAAGAATTACGCTGAAGCACCTACAGACGAAGAACTTTGTAGATTTGTTGAAATGTTAGGGTACAACACAACCCTAAGAAAAAGGAACGACTTCAGAAGAGGTCGATTACCCCCTCTGTGGAATACCCTCTTTTCAATTCTAAACAGATGCCTCACTGGCAAAATCGGTAGTCCAGATCAAACCTCCCATCAGATTCTATCCATAATGTACGGGGTATATTATGATCTGCCTCTGGACTACTCGACCTTGATGATGCAAGAAATGATAAATACCATTGATAGAAAAATCTCCACCAGAAAGCCAAAGAACGCTGAAATCCATCTCTACCTCCTCTGCAGTATCAACGAATTCTTGGAGTACTTCTGGAGCCCCTACCCCTTCTAGAAAAATGGTCTTTAGAAGGTCCAACTGCCAAAATTTATGCCATGACAAAAAATGTTCCAACTTAGCACGTCGATGGATATCCTTTCTGCAGACCTCTGCCATCAAGACTTCTGAGATATGCTACAGATGATACCCTAAGGTTACCTTACATACGCGATCATAGGACTCCAGAACCGAGCCCTGTGACACCCCCGCGTTTAGGTGTGCCTTTAGAAACTAGGGTAGTTAAAAGAATGACAGATGAAGAATGGGCTAAGGCTTTCCAGAAGCATGAAGAAGTTCAAACCAAGTTCCTTGCTCAAAGGAAATCCATCTACTCTGCCTCAACTCCTAAAAAGAAAACAAAGGGGAAAACCATAGAGGGTACTTCAACTTCTACTGTCGAAGCTCAACAATCTCCTCCTCATGCCACAGAAGTTGGATCTTCTGCTCCTCCCCCTCCCCCAAAGGAAAAGAAGAAGAGAAAATCCAAAGCCTCAGAGGAAGGGGCACCTAAACCCAAGAGAAGAAAGAGCAAGAAGAAAACTGGGTAACCTCTGTCTCCTATGCAAACAATTGCAGAGAAAGGAGTAGCAGAAGACGTAGAGGAATAGGTAACAGAAGAAGTAGCAGAAGAACAAACCCAAGAATCCCCTCTGCAATCCCCCGATCCCCTCAACTATGCACATCACGGGGATTTCTCTGACTTCCTTCAACGTCCTGAATTTTCCAACACTCTTGACACTGCTGGATGGACTGCAGAAGCTCTGTCACATGAAACCATAGAAGCCACAGAAGATCCAGATTTCACAATCTCTGGAGTTGATTATGATCTTGATGATGATCAAACTCCAAGGGACAATCCGGCTGAGACCCCATAGGTACTGCAAAACCCCTTCCTTCAACCTGGCCTTGATATTCACAGAAGAAGCCCAGAGCAAGTAATCTCTGCCTCTGACGGTACACAGGTCATGCACCCCTAAGTACAACAACTTTTTGGTACTCATCCTTTGTACGACTCCCTAGGTCCAAAGGAAGAAGAGGTAATAGAAGAAGGGGAGACTAGGGTAGAAGTCTCAACCCATGTGGTAGCAACTCCGAGTGCAACCCGCACTTCTATTGCCGCCAGTCTAGTGGCAGAGGGCAATATTGAAAAAGAGCAGCACGACTCGACCCCAACCCAAACCATCCGGACAGAGGAAATTCTTTCATCCTATGTACCATTAATAACCGGGGAAACCATTCCAGGGGAATCCTCTCTAAAGGATTCATCCGTAGTAAGTGATCTATTGCCCCGGATCACAACAGAAATCCTTGCAGAGGAATTTGTTTCCTCTGACACACGCACACAACTAGATCCAAACATCTCTTCAGAGGAGATTAGAGTGCACAAAGACGGAGAGACTCTAGACAAGTCTCCGAGTCAAGAGAAGGATAATCTAGTACCCACCTCTGGAGTGGATCTAGACAATGTCATTCTCAGAACTTCTGTAGAGTCTGAAGCACTAGATGCTTCTGCTCGAAGATCAGAAGGAAATCCTTCCGTCCTCAACATCAAAATAGGGACGAAAGAAGGTGTCTCAGGAACAGAGACTCACTCTGGGGACGAATGTGTTCCCCAGAGGTTACAACTAGTTCACATGTATCAAGGGATGAGTTCCAAACCCTTGTCACCTCTGTGACCAATACATTGAAGGAGTTGCAAAGCTCTTTCAAATCTTTTGCAGAAACATCATCCAGGGCAATTCTTGATCTGAACACCAAAATGGACAAACTGTCCACAGAGGTGCAAAATGCCGTAACCCAGATGAAGTCAACTGCTACCACCACTACTACCTCTGCAGCAATTGAATTTGGAAAAGCCGCAACCTCTGCATTCAAAGACTCTGTCAAGCACTTTTCTTCAACAACTAAAAGAGCAAATCCTCAAAATCTAAGGGTCTTACACCTGAAGACCTGAAGAAGGTCTTAGACGAAGTTCAAGAGCAAACAACCAAAAATACTCAGGCCATGAAGTCTTCTGACTACATGACAAGTGCTCAAGTGACAGAACTCGGCCAAAGAATACTTGATCAGATGACCGAATTCATCAAAGCTTTCACCGCTGCCAACGCAAACTATGTCAGAGAGTTTCAAGCAAGCGTCGGCAAAATGCGCTTCAACACAGAAACAGAGGTTGAAACACTGCTCAGCCTCTGTGATGACTTATGCGCAAAGATGATTGCTGCAGGGGCTGTACCACCAAAGAAACCAGATACATCTTGCAGGGCAGAAGGTAAAACAGATAAGGGTCAGGATGACTCTTGTTGGTTCCCGTATTTGATTAACAAAGATTATCTTATATATTAGTTCAAATAAGATGTGTTGCGGAAGCGTATTTGAAGAACTAACAGATATGTTTGTATAGAAACAATACAGAATATCAAATGAACAGTATATGAAGAACAGATGAATATCTCAAAGTTTTCCTGTATTTGATGAAGAACACTTAATAATAGATTTGACGTTAATTGTGTGTGTGTTTTTCTTGTATATTAACTGGTAAGGAAGAACTCAACATGAGTCTTCCTTTTATACTACTACAAAAGAACTATTCTAGACAAAAGGACTAATGCTACAGGAAAGAAGGGATGGCATGAACAGTTGGAAATCTGCATGCATTAAATGCACTAATATCAACTTGCAAGGATTCCTATCAGAGTTTGACATGTGTTTGTTGTCGGACCATGCCTTGTACAAGTTGATGAACGGACCCTGGAACAGTAGCAAGATATTTCTGTAACAGTGGTAAGATATTTCTTCAACAGTGGCAAGATATTATAAATATCTTCCAAGTCTTTAGTCTGAACCGCAGAGGCTCTGTCAAGGGTGACAGAGGTTCTGCGGCTCGGTCCTTGGTGAGCATTCTTCTGTAGATCCTTCTTTGGTCCTTTGTAAGTAGTCTTCTGTAGATTCCTCTTGGGACTTGGTGTTCCTTGAATGATCGTTTTCTTTGGCAGAGCTTCTGTGAAACACCGCAGAGCTTCTGTGGAACTCTTTCATACTTAGCCTATTTTTCAATACTTCTAATATTATGAATATTTGGAGCTAACAATCTCCCCCTAAGTATTGAAAAATGAAAATTTGACTTTATGCATAATTAGGCTAAGTAAAGTAGACAGAGGTTAAACAATACCTCAAAAGTTTCATTTCATTTCTTTTTTACTATTACAGAGATAAGTAAAAGAGATTTAGACATTTGCATCTTTGAAGTCATTCAAACTTCTGTTGTCGAATCCTACTTCTCTGAGCTCGTGATAGAAATTGATGCAGAGTTCTCTTAAGCCGATTGTAGCATCTATTTCTCTGATCATTCTTTCTGCTGATTCTTGATCCATAAGCTCAGTACCTCTGTTCTCTTGTAAGATTGATCTGAACTTGTTCAGAGTACTAGTTGCATACTTCTGACAGTCCATTTCCATAAAAAGTCTCACTTGACCAGCAGGGTCCTTATATACTAACCCGTGCCTTGGTGTTGTTATGATTAAGTTGGGTATTGAAGAAGGTGGGCAGTGATCCTCTGGTGGTCTCAGACTTAGGTTTCTGACTCCAAGATCTCTTCCCAGTTGAAAGTCTATCATGCTATACAACAGAAGTTTTTCTCTCATTGCTTTCCTGAACACTTGATAGGCCCTTCTGTTAGCATCGTTGTCGAAGTTTTCTTTCGTCCAAAGTAGAAGATCTGGCAGATCGTAGGGGTTCAAGTTCCTTATATCGGCATCTGAAAATTGATTTTCAGACTTGTTCTCCCTTTTGACTTTGTAAATGTTGTACCTGATCTTTGGAAAGGTTCTCGTTTGAGAGAATTTGCAGTATATTACCTTTTCTATTTTGGACTCTGAAAAGACTTCTGCCCTTGATTTTAGCTTTGTTCTGCTGAAGGTGTTGTCAAGGTCAGCTCTGAGTTGAGGATCTTTGATGTGTGGTATAGGGTTGTTCTGATATTGCTGTTTGTAAAGGTACCTATACACCACATCTTCCATTTCTGCATGTCGTGTATCTGGTGGTGGTATTGGTCTTCGCAGAGCATCCATTTGTGGTTTTATCTCTGCAACCCTACCCTCTATTGGCCAGTCGTCTTCAGGTTTAGGAGTGACAAAGGCATCGATGAGCTCTTCATCAACTTCTCTGTCGTCTATGGCTTTTGCTTTTTCTTCTGTGGTTCTTCTGTCATGATTCCTTTACCTTTATCTTTGGTTTGGGAAGGCTCAGAACCTATTGTCTGCTTTGGACTCTGTGGGATTGCTTCTGTTGGTTTGGGTGTTGAGGTTTCTGTGGGTATGATGGGGATTGCCTCTGTAGTTTTTGACACTTCAGTTTCTGAGGACTTTGGTGGGGATGGTTCTGTTAGTTTGATTGGGGATTTAGGTTTTGTTGATGTTTCTTATGTGAGCTCGGTTGTAGTTTGTGGAGGGATATCAAAACATTTTGCGGCTCTGAAAGCAGATACGAACTCCATTCTTTTTAAGACATACGTAGCAGAACGTTTTGTTGTTTTTGGTTTGTGGGCAATGGATTTTCTTCTTGGGTGAGTTTTGGGTTGGGATTTTGGTTGAGAATGGGGAAGTTCTTCTGAGGATGAAGATGTCAGGATTTGAACTTCAGGGACATCTTTTTCAAGGACAGAGGTCGTTTCCACAGAGGCTGGTGTTTCCTCTGTGGGTCTCTGTTGTGTTTCCTGAGTTTGGGTTTGGGTTGGTGGTGCAGAGGAAATTGGTTCTGTAGATATTGGAGGATTGCTTGCAGTTGTTTCTCCCCTTGTTTCTCCCCCTCAGGATGATCTGATGAATCATCATCATCAGAATCATCCTGACCCTTATCTTCGTTACCTTCTGCTCTGCAAGTAGTGTCAGGTTTCTTTGCCCCGGCTGCCATCATTTTGGCACAAAGATCATCACAAAGACCAAGAAGAGTTTGAACTTCGGCCTCTGTGTTGAACCGCATCTTTCCCACACTAGCCTTGAAGTCTTTTACGTAAGAAGCGTTGGCTATGGTGAAGGCTCTGATAAATTCTGTCATTTGATTCAAGATGCTTTGCCCAAGTTCTGTCAACTGTGCTCTGGTCATGTAGTCGGTAGGCTTCATGGCTAGAGTAGCTTCTGTTGTTTGTTCCTGAACTTGTCGTAGAGCCTTTTGCAGTTCTTCTGGAGTAATAACTTTTGATGACACTTGTTCTTTCATCTTTTCCAGATATATGTTGATTGAGTTGTTGAAGGCAGAAGTTGCAGCTTTTTCAAGATCAGCAGCAGCAGAGGTAGGTGTGGTGGCAGCAGTTGTGGCAGCAGTCTTTATAGATTGCACCTCTGTGGACAAGTTGTCCATTTTGGTGTTTAGTTCTGAGAGGGCCTTGGATGTAACTTCTGCAAAAGATTTGAAAGAGCTTTTCAACTCTTCCAATGTTTGGTTCACAGAGGTGACAAGGGTTTGGAACTCACCCCTTGATACGTGTGAACTCGTGGTAACCTCTGGAGGAACACATTCGTCTCCAGAGTTTGTCCTTGTTCCTTGGACACCTTCTGTCACCCCTGTTTGTACGTTGAGGGTGGAAGGATTTCCTTCTGATCCTTGAGGAGAAATATGAGTTTCAACCCCTACAGAAGTTCTGTGAAGAACATTTTCCAAATCCACTCCAGAGGTGGGTATTGGAATATCCTTCTGTTGACTCGGAGACTTGTCTAGAGTCTCCTCGTCTCTGTGCTCTCTAATCCCCTCTGAAGAGATGTTGGGCCCTATTGTGGTGTGTGTGGCAGAGGAAACGAATTCCTCTGCTAGGATGTCAGATGTGATTTGGGGCAATAAATCACGAACTATAGGTGAGTCCTTTCGAGAGGACTCCCCAGGAATGGTTTCCCCGGTTATATTAGGCACAGAGGTTGAAAGAGTAACCTCTGGCTGGCTGGGAGGGGTTGGGATCGAGCTGTGCTGCTCTATTTCAATGATACCTTCTGCCGCTAGACCGGCGGTATCATAAATGTGGGTTGCACTAGGAGGGGGTTTGGGATGTGTGCCATCTTCTTCTTCGGCATCTTTTTCTGCAGAACCCTCTGCTGTTTCTATCCTAACCTCTTCCTCTATTTCTATGTTTATCTCTTCTTCTGAGGTTTCCTTTGTAGGCGCTACAGTTTCTGCCGCTTCTCTTAAGGAATCATAAATAAAGTGAGATCCTATGAGTTGTCGTATGTGAGAGTGCATGGTTTGTGTACCTTGAGCAGCAGAAATGACTTATGTTGTGTGTATAGCTTCTGTATACTGATCCAATGGTTCTACGACCCATCCTGATGGATCTAAGGTTTGAGCAATATCGGGATTGTTGAGGAAGGCATTAAAATCTCCCTGTTGATCTGTATAAGCTATTGGGGAGGGAGATTGCAGATGTATATCATGGTCTTCCTCTTCTTGTTCGACATCCTCTGTGATAACCTGCAGAGGTGAACTTGGTTTCTTTTTCTTTGACTTTCTCTTATTTGGCTTAGGAGCTCCCTCTTCTATGGATTTGGATTTCCTTTTCTTTTGTTTTGGAGGTGAGGGAGGTGCAGAAGTTCTTGCCTCTGTAGCAAGTGGTGAAGTGGTTTGAACTGCAGAGGTTGTAGTTTCTTCTGTGGGTTTTCTTTTCTTTGTCTTCTTCTTGGGTGTTGCTGCAGAGGTTTTTCTTTTCTGAGAAGAGAGGTAAATGCTTTCTCTTTGGGCTTTGAATCGGTCTTGTACTGAATAGTGTTTCTCCAAAGCTTTAGCCTATTCCTCTTCTGTCATCCTCTCAACTATATTTACACCTAAGGGGGTTCCTAGACGCGGGGGTATCACAGTACTTGGTTCTGGAGTCCTGTGGACGCGTATATACTCTAATTTTCTATCCTCATCAGTTGTATATGCCAGAAGGTTCTTCGACAGAGGTCTGCAGTGGGGGTAACTGTCTTCATGCTCTGTAGGAGTATTTTTATTCATTGGGTAAAGCTTTACAGTTGGCCCTTCCATTGGCCACTTCTGCATTTGAAGTAGAGGCTCGAAAATGACTCCTAGAATTCTTTGGTATTGCAGAGGAGGTAGATACCCTGGTGTGTTTCTCTTGGCCTTTTGAGTTGCGAGCTTTCTGTCGATTGTGTTCACTAATTCCTTCATCATGATGGTCGCATAGTCAAGTGGAATATCGTAATAGATTCCATACATGATGGTCAGGATCTGGAATGAGCTTTGGTCAGGGCTACCGGTTTTTCCTGTGAGGCAACGATTCAAGATGGAGAACAGGGTTTTCCACAGAGGTGGTAGTATGCCTCTGCGGAAATCATTGTGTTTCCTCAGGGTTGTGTTATATCCTAACATTTCGACGAATCGACAGAGCTCCTCGTCCGTAGGAACCTCAGCATATTTCTTGATTCCAAGTAGACCTCTGGTTGGTAGGTTGAACTCCAGTAAGAACATGGTTCTATTAAACATGAGTTCTAGGTAGTCAGACTTGTCTGGTTTTGAAATGTAGCCCTTTATCAAAGAATCATCTGAATCAAAACGACAACTTTGCCAAAATTGATTCAGATATCGTGCAGGGATTTTGGTTGGGGTTTTGGAAAGGAGAGGGTATAGGAAATGATTTTCTAGGATATTTAGGAGAAGAGCATGGGCTTCGCCGAAAGCTGTTGGTGAGGGTACCAGGTAGCAGTTGTTGGATTTTAAAGGTAGAACATCCACAAAATGTTCTTTGTTTAGAAAGTGTTGAAGGTTGGTGGTTGGTGCAAAGTTTGCAGAGTCGCCGGAGTTTTCTTTTTCAGCATTTGCGGCGATGTTAGGGTTTTGGGAGTGCTCTGAATGCACTAGAGAGTGTTGAGGAGAGTTCGCCGGAGAGTTTTGAGTAGCGTTGGAACTGGAAGCCATTTTGCACAGTAAAATGATGATTTGAATATAGTTGCAGGTTCGTCGGAGAAGAGAGTGAGTAAAGTTTTTGTGAGGGAAGGTAACTTGGGTTTTATACTGAGTTTATGGCCGTAGAATCTGAAAGGGTTAATATTATTTGGGGTCTGCACTTGAGTCGTTACGGCGGGTTCAACTTTCCATAGGAATGTGTTGCATGTAGGTCCAATGAAAAGATGACACGTCCTCTGTGTCAGTTATGAGGAGACGTCGTGGGCGGCCTTATTAAATGCTAGGCGCGTGAGCCTCTTTACCTCCACATGATTCTCACTCGCAGAAAAGTTACCGTTACTGTTACAGAAATGCCTTATGTAAAAACTGACAGAGGCTCTGTGATTTGAGAATCTTATTTTTCTTGCCTCTGTAGTTTGTACCTTCAACAAGAATGTTTAAAAAATCCATGGAGAGGATCGATAAATTATGTATAGAAATTCCTTTACAGAGGTTTTTGGACCTCTGTCAGAGCCAGCAGAGGTTCTGAGACAAGAAATTTCGTATATCTAATAATTTATAAACATTTTTGATCATCCAAGTTTTTGATTGTTTTTAACAATGTTTTTAGGACCTTTTTGAAAGCTGGTGTCCCAGAAAATTGTTTTTGAAAAAGGTTTTGTGCAGCAAAAAGTCCTTTTAAAAACAAGTGTTGGTCTACAGAAGTTCTTTCTTGTGGAGAGAACTCTGTAACCGATGACTTCTTCTGCAGTGTTTGTATGGTATGATTCTTTTTGATTTTGATACCTAAAAAGATTTACAGAGTTTCCAAGAATTATTGATTTAAGATCAGAGCTTTTGCCTGCAGAACCTCTGTTGGACTCAGCAGAGGCTCTGTGACCTTAAATTTCTAATAATGGAAAACTCAACATTCTTTTTGATCAAATTTTATTTGGAATGTGTTTAATAATGTTTCTAGAACATATTTAGAAATTTGTGTCCTAGAAAATTATTTTCAAAAAGAATTTGTTCGAGATACTAACCTTTTTGTTCTTCTTTGTCCGACAATGTTCTTTTCTTCTGTTGTTGTCATCTCTTCCTCTGCTCCCCCTTGACTTATAAATCTCTGTAGATTAAGCAAGGTTTCCTTTTGCTCCCCCTTGATCTAATCATCCTCTGTAGATCAAGTTCGTTTTCCTCTGCTCCCCCTTGACCTATGCTTGGTTCAAATAATTAGAAGTGAATGTATATAACATAGGTCGTGTATCAGAGGTTCTGTAAGGATCGTCAGAGGTTCTGAGGAGATTTACAGAATCTCTGTTGCTTTTCAGAAAGGAGTTTAGTAGAATTTACATACAAAGTAATAAACAAAACAAAAAATATACATACTGTATAATATAAAGATAAAGATACTTACAGAGGTTAATCCATATTTATCATTCCTAATTTACCCACCAAGTAAAGGAATCTTTTCTCATCAAGTGCTTTGGTGAATAAATTAGCAAGCTGAAATTCTGTTGGTACAAAATGCATCTCGATGGTTTGATTTTCCACATGATATTTCAGAAAGTGATACCTGATATCTATGTGCTTTGTCTTTGAATGCTGTACTGGATTTGCAGAGATGGCAATCGCACTTTTGGAATCACAGAAGATGGGGATTTTGCAGATGATGTGACCAAAGTCTTTCAGCTGAGTTTTCATCCACAGAACTTGAGAGCAACAGCTAGCAGCAGCAACGTATTCAGCTTCTACCGTAGATGTTGAGACACAATTCTGTTTCTTTGAAGTCCATCTTACTAATTTCCCACCTAGGAATTGACAACTCCCAGAGGTACTCTTTCTGTCGAGTTTCCATCCACCATAATCTGAATCTGTGTATGCCTTTAGTCCAAAACCAGAGTTCTGCGGATACCAGAGGCCAAGATTTTTGGTCCCTCTGAGATATCTGAAGATTCTCTTTACAACAATATAATGTGTCTTTTTAGGATTAGCTTGATATCTTGCACAAATACATGTGGCATGCATTATGTCAGGTCTACTGGCCGTTAAGTATAATAAAGACCCAATCATTCCTCTGTAAAGCGTGCATTCGACAGAGATGCCATTTGGATCTGAACAAAGTTTATTTCCAGTGGCCGTTGGGGTTTTCATGACAGAGGCATCAGAGAGGCTGTATTTTTCAAGTATGTCAGAGACATATTTTGATTGATTTATGAAAATTCCTTATGATGTTTGTTTGACTTGAAGTCCGAGGAAAAAGGTTAATTCTCCCATCATACTCATTTCAAACTCACTCTGCATGAGTTTTTCAAAATCTTTACATTTTTGTGTTTTTGTAGACCTAAAAATAATATCATCTACGTATATTTGTACAAGAATAAGCTCATTTCCTTCACCTTTAAAGAATAGAGTTGTATCAGTGGTACCTCTGTTGTAGCCGTTATTGAGAAGAAAAGTGGAAAGTCTTTCGTACCATGCTCTTGGAGCTTGTTTCAGTCCATATAGAGCTTTGTCAAGGTGATAGACATACCTTGGGTATTTTGAGCTTTCAAATCCTGGTGGTTGTTGGACGTATACTTCTTCTTGAATTTCACCATTGAGAAAGGCATATTTTACATCCATTTGATATACTTTAAAACCTCTGTGGGCTGCGAAGGCCAAGAAAATTCTTATTGCTTCGAGACGTGCAACAGGGGCAAAAGTTTCATCGTAATCGATGCCCTCTTCTTGGTGATATCCCTTGGCCACCAGTCTTGCTTTATTTCGAATGATCACTCCCTCTTCATCCTTTTTGTTTCTGAAGACCCATTTAGTCCCTATGGCCTGTTTCCCTCGTGGCAGAGGTACTAGAGTCCAGACTTTGTTTCGTTCAAACTGCAGAAGCTCTTCTTGCATAGCATCCACCCAGTTTGGGTCGTCCAGGGCCTCAGAAATCTTTTTTGGTTCGGTCACACTAATAAAGTTGGTAAAGAAACAAAAATTTGCAGAAGCTGATCTTGTTTTTACCTTATCAGAGGGATTACCGATGATTTGTGTTTGAGGATGGCTTTTTGTCCATTGAGTTGTTCGTGGAAGATGATCATTTGAGTCATCAAGTTGAACTTCTGTAGTTGAAGTGGTTGATGGTTCAGCTTCTGTAGGAATGGGTATCACGATTGGGATTTCCTTCTCTGTAGGTATTGTGGTTTCATCTTCACTTCCCTCTGGCGTTCCTTCTATTGTTGCTTCCTCTGTTGGATTTAGAATTTGGATAACCTCTGTTGTAGAATCTTTTGTCGTCGTATCTTCTGTTAGATTTTCAGTACCTGTAGAATTTGTAGTAGAGGATGAGGGATTAAATGGATCAGACAGAGAGATACTTACTTCGTTTACAGGTGATTCTGCAGAGGTGCCTTTTGTTCCAGCAGAGGGATCAACGTCGTTGTTGAACATTTCTTGAAATAGAAGACTTAAAACTTCATTTGTTTTTGAGATGCCAGAGGTTTCCATGTTTAGCCCGAGTTCTGAACTGAGTTGTTCAGAAGTCTTTTGGAAAGAGTCATCAAATGACACATTGATGCTTTCTACTATCGTGCATGACTTCAGAAGGTAAACTCTGTAGGCTTTGGAAGCGGCAGAGTACCCGATGAACTTGCCTTTGTCAACCTTTTCTTCAAACTTTCCTCTTGAGTCTCTGTCGTTTAAGACAAAGCATTTGCATCCAAACACATGGAGAAACTTGATGTTTGGTCGTCGTTTGTTGATCAGTTCATGAGGAGTTTTGATGTGTCCTTTCACGATTGTTGAACGATTTTGGGCATAGCAAGCTGTTGAAATTGCTTCTGCCCAAAAGGTCATTGGTAATCCACATGCAGAAAGCATGGTTCTTGCAGCCTCCACTAGCGTGCTGTTCTTTCGTTCGACCACGCCATTCTGTTGTGGGGTGCGAGCGGCAGAGAAGTTCTGGGATATTCCTTCTTCTGTGAGATAGGCTTCAATGACAGAGTTTTTGAATTATGTGCCATTGTCACTTCGTAACTTCAGAATTCTACACTCATAAAGAGCTTGGATTCTATTCATTAGATTAATCAAGATGCATGGAACATCTGATTTCTTTTTGACAAATTCAACCCATGTAAATTGTGAAAACTCATCAATTAAGACAAGTATATATTTCTTGCCACCTAGGCTCTGTATAGCGATTGGACCACAGAGGTCAACGTGAAGCATGTACAGAGGTCTAGGACAAGACACGTCAGATTTGCCTTTGTGGGAAGCTCTTTTGAGTTTCCCATTTCACAGGCAGAGCATAAATGATCCTTATTGAACTTAACATTTGGTAAGCCTTTGACCAGATCAAGTTTTATCAGTTTATCTAGAGTGTGAAAGTTTAAGTGACAGAACCTGTTGTGCCATAGACAGGCTTCTTCACTGTTGCTTGCAACAAGACAGATGTTGTCCTTGTTTTTGGCATTGAAGTTCATTAGATACAGATCACATTTTCTTTTGGCTCGCAGAAGTTCAATTCCCGTGTCTTCACTTAGTAGAGAGCAGAATGTTCTTTTGAATAGTACATCGAATCCTGTGTCACAAAGTTGGCTTACACTGAGTAGGTTGTGTTTTAGGCCATCCACATATGCAACTTTGTGTACTGTGATATTCTCTTTCTTTATGACTCCATAGCCTTTGATATGCCCCTTTTTGTTATCTCCAAAAGTCACCGATCCACCATCTTGTTTTTCTTGGAATGTGGATAGAAGACTTCTGTTGCCAGTCATGTGCCTTGAGCATCCAAAGTCTAGATACCATATTGGCACAAACTGCTTCTGCAAAACAACCACAGAGATTTAGGTACCCATATCCACATGGGTCCAGTTTCGTCAGAATTTTTCAAGTTTGCCTTGGAATTCTTGAAATACATTTTATTTTTTGTTGAAGAATCAGTTTGTTTCTCTTTCATATTTGATTTAGCTGCAGAGAGAAAACAATTTGAACTACAGAAATGATTATTTAACCTGAACATTAGATCAAAGCAATGACAATATTGAACATCAGAGGTGATTTGCTTGAAATTTTTATTAAAAGCTTTAAACTGGGCCACAGAGGCATTACATTCTATTATAGAATATGGCTTCCTATTACAAGAAGATTTATGTAGATTAGATTGTTGGCAAAAATCTTTGTTTGTAGCAGGCTTCTGTGAGTCCCTTCTGTGGTGAACTTCTGTTGATTTCACTGTCACAGATGAAAAAGATTTTTTAGGTTTTGTCCATTTACCCTTTTGTTTCCATGTTGGTTTTTCTTTTGTTTTTAAGGGTTTTAAAAATGTTGAATCTTTTAAATTTTGAGAGGACATTAACTTCTTTTGTTTCAACTTTTCAAGCTCAATAGAGGTTTTGGCTTGTATGCACATATTCATAAAGTCAGGACAGATAGGAATTCCAGTGATTTTCTCTTTTGGAGAAATAGTTCTGTTAAGAACTTCAGGGGTTTGTTTAACAACCTCTGTGTCACAAGGAAACTTTTCTATTCTGTCAGCCTCTGATTCGTCAGATGATGAATCGTCCTCATATACAGAGGTTGAGTCATCAATATTTCTTTCGACAGATACTGGACTTTCCAAGCATGTGTCATACTTGCTTTCTTCCTCTGAAAGATTAATTTCTAAGTCAACAGAGGTGTCTGACAAGATCTCTTCAGAGAGTTTTTGATCTACAGAAGGTGTATATGAATTTTTCAATATATCTATTTTCCCAATTTCCATAATTTCCTTTTCAATTATATTTCTTGGTTTTTCTTCTGAAAGGTTTGGTTTAAACTCAAGTGCTTCTGCAGATAATTTCTTTTCATAATCTATTGTGCAAACAAAGGCAACTTGAGTTTGAGTCTCTGGTTTACCAAACTTAAAGATTCCTATCTGATCTTGAGTTTTCAGATATCTCTTTGGTTTGGATCCTCTTTTGACAGAGGTTGAAGGTGATAAGTTTGTGTTTTCATACCACACATTTATCATCTTCATGGGTTTCCTTAAGTGAGGTTCCCCAGAGATTTTTACTCTCTTACTTACAGAGATTAAGTTTGGAAAATTTGGTTTGTTGACTTTTCCTACTGTAAATAGAGATGACAGAGGTTTATTTTTCTTGTTTTCTGTACCTTGATTAATATCACTGTACCCAATACCTCGCCTTCCTATTTGAGTATTTATTTTCTCATACACCTTTTGAGCATCACAATAATTTTTAATTAAAACATCTCTTCTAAGTAGATCTTGCCAAAGGACTTCTCTTTCCTTTTGAAAATATTCTTTATGAGCTAAAATGTTAAGTCTGTCGCTCTCAGAATCTGAAAGTTCTTTTGTTTTGGATTTTAACGATGTATTTAATTCAGAAATTTTCTCTTTTAAAGGAAAAAGATTCTTGTTCCAGTGTGCTTCTAAGTCTTCCTTTTCATTGAAAATCTTTGCTTTTTCTTCAGTGAGAAGTCTAGCTTCTCTTTCATAAAAAGTGAGCTTTTTCTGAATATCATCACAAGTCTTTTTCAGTTTAACATTTTCAGTTTTAAATATAAGCAAATCAACTTCTGTAGTACTAGAGATGAAGTTTGAAGTAGATACCTCAGTGTCAGAGTCGGAGTTGATGTCTGCCATGCCACAGAACAAGGCATTTTTGGTGAATTCTTCATCAGAGGTTGTATCTGACTCCCAATCTTCCTTGTTCACCACTTTGTTCGCCATGAGTGATTTTTGAGCATAATACTCAGCTTTCTTTTTGTAAAAAGCTGAGTCCTTCTGTGGGCGATTTGATCTGCTTCTACATTCATTGGCAAAGTGGCCTGGCTTCCCACAGTTGTAGCAACCTTGGTTCTTGGAGTTATTGCCCGCACGATCGTCAGTCTTCTGTCGGTCACCACCTTTTTCCGATCTGCATTCATTTGCATAATGACCAGGCTTGCCACACTTGTAGCATTCTTGTGGTGTGTAGCTTGTCTTGTCATCTGACCTCTGTCGGTCATTTCCTCTGTTGTATCTTTCACTCGACCTTTGTTGGTCGTTACTTCTGTCGTCTGACCTCTGTCGGTCAGTTGATTCTTCTCTTTTTCCTTGATCCCTTCTATTCCAATCTTCTATTCTCTCTCTGCCATATCTATCATTTCCAGAATTCTTTTGGTTTCCTCTGAATTCTCTTGTCAATAGAGCTAAGGATGTAGCTATTGATGCCAGAGTAATTTCCCCTTCTTCCACAATCTCTTCATCTTCGCTGTCAACCACTACCATCTTTTTCTTTTTCTCCTTTTTCTTTTCTCCTGTAGTTCTTTCTTTCCTCGGCCTCTCTGTATCTTCTGTAGTTTTGCCAACCAAAGCAAGAGGTGCAGTGGTCAGTGTTTTTGTTTGTGCGATTTGAGGCTCTTGACCAGCTAATGTTCCGTAGAGGTCTGAAAGAGTCCAGGAATCTAAATCTTGATTGGTTTGTAAAGACATAGATAGCTGGAGCCATTCTTCGTTCAGACTATTGAGAAACATGACATTATTCTCTTCAGAAGTTCTGTGGATGCCGAACGTTTTGCAGTTATTGATCAAAGAGTTGAACCTGTCGTATATTGTCTGCAGATATTCATTTGTCAGGGCTTTAAAAGCGTAATACTCGTTTATGTATTGAGCCCTTCGGTTTTTCTGAGTTTTAGCTCCCCCTTCAAGTTGTTTTTCCAGTTCTTTCCAAAGATCATACGAGGATTCGCATGCATCGAAAGACTGGAAGAGTTCGTTGGGGATTGCCATAATCAGAATTCTTTTTGTTTTCTGCGCGAGTTCATCTTTTATTTTGTCTTGATCTGACCAACCATCCCTGGTTTTAGGTTTTTGATGCTCAGGGATTTCAGGAGTGTCAGTTGTCGCTGGTACACGAGGTACTATTAACATAGGAACATGAGGAGGATTATAAAGGTATTGTACGAGCTCTTTATCAGTACCCTCAAAGAAGTGGATCATTCTTATTTTCCACTGAGGATACTCATTTCTTAGAAGAGAAGGTGGTTTGGTTAATGCACCAGCTGTGAAGAAGTTTTGTGTGTTTGTCATTTTAATAGTGAAAAGATTAAGAATGAAGATATGACACGAAAAGTACGAGAGAATAAACTGGAAGTATTTTCTGGGTTTGGAAGTTCTTAACAATGCACTTTTATGGAGTTTTAACTAAAGAAACAGTTTCTCTTGATTTACCAGATATCGAATAAATCGATAATGGCCGAAAAGTAGAATCTGTTTGACGAAATGAATAGCAGGTTAAAATCAGACCATGTTTCTATCAATAATCTTGTTAAACGAAGATCGCTTGATATTGAAAAAACCAAGCTTTGCTCTGATACCAATTGTTGGTTCCCGTATTTGATTAACAAAGATTATCTTATCTATTAGTTCAAATAAGATGTGTTGCGGAAGCGTATTTGAAAAACTAACATATATGTTTGTATAGAAACAATACAGAATATCAAATAAACAGTATATGAAGAACAGATGAATATCTCAAAGTTTTCCTGTATTTGATGAAGAACACTTAATAATAGATTTGACGTTAATTGTGTGTCTGTTTTTCTTGTATATTAACTAGTAAGGAAGAACTCAACATGAGTCTTCCTTTTATACTACTACAAAAGAACTATTCTAGACAAAAGGACTAATGCTACAGGAAAAAGGGATGGCATGAACAGTTGGAAATCTGCATGCATTAAATGCACTAATATCAACTTGCAAGGATTCCTATCAGAGTTTGACACGTATTTGTTGTCGGACCATGCCTTGTACAAGTTGATGAACGGACCCTGGAACAGTAGCAAGATATTTCTGTAACAGTGGTAAGATATTTCTTCAATAGTGGCAAGATATTATAAATATCTTCCAAGTCTTCAGTCTGAACCGCAGAGGCTCTGTCAAGGGTGACAGAGGTTCTGCGGCTCGGTCCTTGGTGAGCATTCTTCTGTAGATCCTTCTTTGGTCCTTTGTGAGTAGTCTTTTGTAGATTCTTCTTGGGACTTGGTGTTCCTTTAATGATCGTTTGCTTTGGCAGAGCTTCTGTGAAACACCGCAGAGCTTCTGTGGAACTCTTTCATACTTAGCCTATTTTTCAATACTTCTAATATTATGAATATTTGGAGCTAACAACTCTGATGATGATTCTGACGATTCATCAGATCATCCTGACGGGGAGAATCAAGGGGAGAAACAAAGGGAAGCAGCTGCAAGCAGTGGTCTACCAGAACCACCAGTATCCGCAGAACCCCTGAACCAAATTCCCCCAACTCAAAACCAAGGAGAAAACCAACAGAAGTCCACAGAGGCAGCAACCACCTCTGTGGAAATGATCTCTAAAGAAACCCCTGCTAAAACCCAAAAACCTGAAACCCAAAACAGAAACAAAACCACATAGACAACAACCATCTCTGTGGAATCCGTTACTGAAGAAACCCAAGTACCCAAAACAACAGTTCAACAGAAGACGACAGAGGCAACACCCACCTCTGTAGAATTTTCTTCTGTATTTGGAGAAGATGTCCAAATCCAAGAAGACGTCCAACTTCTGACATCCTCCGAAGACGAACTACATTCCCCAACGCCCAAAACCAACCCAAGAACCAAAACCAATGCTCACAAAAGAAAATATCTGAGCAAAACACCTGAAACCTCTCCAACAGAACCCAAATCACCAATCAAGCCCTCTGAAACTCAAATATCAAATCCAACAGAGGCAACATCCACAGAACCTCCTACAATCAAGCCCTCTGAAACTCAAGCGTCAAAACCTACAGAGGCAACCCCATCTCAACAAGCAGAACAGCCGAAGGCAAAAGCCAAGGGAAAGGGGATTATGACAGAAGAACCGCAGAAGAAAAAGACCAAGCATCAACCTTCGACAGAAAAACTGATGAAGAGCTCTTTCGATGCATATAAGACACCAAAGCCTGAAGAAGAAGACTGGGCTTTCGGCACCACACCTCTGTCAAATATTCCTATTCTGGATCCAAAGACAAAACCTTCAGAGGATCGAGTGGCAGAAGTCAAGAACCAATTAGATGCTCTGCGCAGAACCTTACCTCAACCACCACCACCACAAATGGAAGAAATGGTATACAGGTACTTATACAGCAGAATGGGCATAATGGATCAATCAGAACCAATCATTCAAGACCCTGACTTCCGTGCTGACCTCGAAAACCTCTTCACCAGAACAAAACCCAAGCCTAAACACGAAGTCTTCTCAACATCCAAGATCGTCAAAGTCCTATATTGTAAGTTCTCAAGAACCAGAACCTGGACTAAACTCTCCAACAACATCTACAAGGTCAAAAGAGAGGACAGATCAAAGAACCAATTTGCAGATGCAGATCTTAGGAATCTCAATCCTTATGATCTACCTGATCTTCTGGAATGGACGAAAGAGAACTTCATAACCGACGAAGTTCGCATAGCCTACAGGGTGATTAGAAAGGCCATACGCGAAAAGCTTCTGCTATACAGCATGGTAGATTTCCAATTGGCTCGATATCTTGGAGTGAAAAGATTAAACGTTCAACCACCAGAAGACTACCGCCCTCCCTCTGCTACACCAAACTCAATCGTCACAAATCCAAGGGTCTGGTTAGTATTTCTAGATCCTGCTGGTAAATCAAAGTTGTTCGTAGAGATGGACTGTCAGAAGTACGCAGCAAGTACTTTGACAGAATTTAGAGCGATACTAGTAGAGCACAAAGGATGAAAGCTCATGAATCAAAGTCTTGCCGACAGACTGATAGAGGTTATCGATGCAACAATCAACTTTCAAACTCTATGCATCAGCTTCTATCCCGAACTCATACAAGAAGGACTTGACCACAGAAGTTTCAATGACTTCAAGGATGCCAACGTCTGAGTCAGTCAAACAGATCCTCTGTAATATTTCCTTTTCAATACAATCATATGTAAATGCCTCTAGCATAATCAAATGTGAAAAGAAAAGCGTTCTTAGTATGTACTTAGCCTAAAAAATCCATGTACTTTTCAATTTTTCATTTTTCACTACTTAGGGGGAGATTGTTAGCTCCAATCTTTCAGTTTATGAAAGTAGTGAAAAATAGGCTAAGTATAGAAGTGTTCGACAGAGGCTCTGCCAAGTAGCCAAGTAACCGAGAAGACAGAAGTCTTCGACAGAGGCTCTGCCGGGTTAACCAAGAAGACCGAAGTAAAGAAGCAACAGAAGACACTTCTAAGCGGACAAGACCACAGACCTTCTGTCATACTAGACAGAGCTTCTGTGGTAAAAAGAAGATCTACACAAAAGATCTCAACAAGGACGAACATGCTTCTTACAATACCTACCATTCGAAGGTTCTAAAGATCAATCGTACAAAGGCGTGACCTGACAACTCCACGTGTCAAACTCTGATAGGTTTCCGCCTAAAGCTGAATACGGAGCATTTAATGAACGTTGTATCTGCAACAGTTCCAGAATAGTGTTTTGTACCTTCCAGCCCATATTACTCAACAGTGTCTTTGTACCTTCAGTCCTTATTGTCCCCTTTAGAAGTAGTATAAATAGAAGGTTCATGTGAACTCTTTTATTAAGCTTAATACCACGAAAATACACATATATCATAAAGCTTTGCACTTCTCACACACACCATTAACTGCAGATTTCTTGTTAATCCTTTGATGTTCTTGGTGTTCTTAATATATATCAAATACAGTAATCTTGGAGATATTCATCTGTTCTTACATACTGTTTATTTGATATTGTGTGTTCTTCTACCTTACATTATCTTTCAGTTCTTAAATACGCTTCCGCACCATATCTAAATCTAAACTAACTGAAAGTTAAGATCATTGTTTAAGCAAAACAGGAACCAACAATTTCATTGTTTTAAAAAAAACATTTGTTTGATCTTGTATTAGCAAGAATAAGATCAAAACAAGTAAAAGAATGGACTAAAGAGAACAAAATAAGAACCTGTTTGTTGAATGTTTGAAGAATATGAATACCAGTTCTTAAAATCCAAATGCAAATTCAGGAGAGTCTTTCTTCTTTAGGAGAGTTTGAGAGCGTAAAAGGTAAAAATATAAACTCGAGTGGTTTATATAGTGAGAGTAGAGAGAGAAAGTGATTACCGGGAAACGAAACTCATCATGATACGTGACACGTCCCACAAAGCGTATTGGTCAAGAATTTCAACAGACGAACGTGTCAGAGAAAAAGGCGTGCCATAGGTTATCCGTTTTGATGACGTCATAAACGTCCTTTGGGTGAAACATTCGCTGCCCACCGGACGCCGTACCTAACTCAATCATCACAGAACCACGGTTTGGGTTAGTATTTCAAAACCCACAAGGCGAAGTTAAACTATTTGTGTGCATGGACTGTCAGAAGTACTCAACTAGTACTCTGAACAAGTTCAGAACAAGCCTTGTAAAATACAGAGGTACAAAGAAAATGGATAGAGATGCTGCAGATACTTTCATCAGAGAGATTGATGCCACAATCCGCCTAAGAGAACTCTGCATCAGTTTCTACAAAGAGATCAGAAGAGTCGGAAGAGACAACAGAAGCTACGACGACTTCAAAGATGCCAAAATCTGATTCTCAGACCTCCAATCCCTGCATACCAAGTCAAAGTTTATCTTTCATTATACTCAAATGTAAAATGCCTCTGGCATATTTCTAAATGAAAGAACCTTCGAGGTATTGTTTAACCTCTGTCTTATCTAACTTAGCCTAACTAAACTCAAAATTAAATTTTTTATTTTTCACTACATAGGGGGAGATTGTTAGCTTCAATCTTCCTAATCATAGAAGTATTTAGAAGTAGTGAAAAATAGGCTAAGTAAAGAAAGCCTCTTACAGAGGCTCTGCCGGACTTACCGAGAAATCAAGATCAAGAATCTACAGAAGCTAAAGAGGCGCGCTACAGAAGCTCTGTCATACGCACAAAGAAGATCAATAACTCGGAATCCGGGGAAGACTGCTCCACAAAGGACCAGACCGCAGAACCTCTGTAACTCATTACAGAGCCTCTGTGGTCCTCACTGAAAGACTTGAAGATATTTATAATATCTTGCTACTGTTACAGGACCCGTTCATCAACTTGCATGGTAGCATGCCCTGTCCAACGTCGACGTGTCAAACTCTGATTGGACTCAGTAGGGCTTAGTACATAATAGACGTCTGCTGCATTAAATGCAATACAACACGTCTTACTGTTCATGCCGTTCTTGCAACCGTTCACGACATCCGTTCAACTATTCATCAGTACCGTCTGAATAGTAGCATATGCTTTATGGTCCCCTTTAGAGTAGTATATAAGGAAGACTCATGTTGAGTTCTTCCTTATCATCATCAATCACATATAAATCGACCATCATAAGAACACAAAAAGCTTATTCACCTTAAGAGTCATATCGATTTTGAAGCTTTTCTTACTCATTGTTCTTAAATCTGTTCTTAATATATATTCAGTAAACTTTGAAATATTATTTCCTGTTCATTGTTTATTTATATTTTGGTCTAAATCTATCAAACTTATCTATTAGTTCTTCAAATACGCTTCCGCATCAAACATTAACTTGAACTAATAGATCTGATAATCTTGTTTAAAGCAAAACGGGAACCAACAATTGGTATCAGAGCAAAGCTTGATTTTCAATATCAAGTGATCCTCGTTTTACAACTTTTTTCTGATAGATTATTTTCTCTCTTCATCACCAGATTTCTGGATATTAGTTGTACCCAAAAAAACTTTCAGATCTTCATACTCATAAATCCTCCATCAGATTATCCTTTTCTCAAAATGACAAATACCAATAACTTTTTTACAGCTGGCTCATTAACTAAACCTCCTACTCTTCTTAGAGATGAGTATCCTCAATGGAAAATAAGAATGGTTCATTTTTTTGAGGGTACTGAAAAAAATCTCAAACAATATCTTTATAATCTTCCTCCGGTTCCTATGATAACTATGCCACGTGTACCAGCTACTAACGAATCTCTTGAAATCCCTGAACATAAGAAACCTAAGCCGAAAGTAGACTGGTCAGATGAAGATAAGGCAGAAGATGAAGTTGCACAGAAAACGAAAAGAATATTAATCATGGCTATCCCCAACGAAATATTTCAATCTTTAGATGCATGCGAAACAGCGCACGATCTTTGGAAAGAATTAGAAAGACAACTGGAAGGGGGTGCTAAAACACAGAAGAACCGAAGGGCACAATACATAAACGAGTATCATGCCTTCAGAGCCTCTGCAACAGAATCGCTGCAAACAACATACGATCGGTTCAACTCTCTCATAAACAAATGCAGAAAGTCTGGTATTCACAGAACCACGGAAGAAAATAACGTCATGTTTCTAAAGAGCCTGAACGATGAGTGGCTTCAGTTGTCTATGTCTTTACAAACAAATCAAGTTCTAGACTCCTGGACACTCTCTGATCTCTATGGAACACTAGCCGCACAAGAGCCTCAAATAGCTCAAGCTAAAACACTAACCATTGTACCATACGCATTGGTTAGTAAATCTACAGAGGCTACGGACAGACCACGAAATGAGAGATCTACAGAGGAGAAAAAGAAGGAGAAAAAGAAGATGGTAATGATTGATAGCGAAGAAGACGAGCTGAAAGAGGAAGAAATAACTCTTGCGTCATTAGCTAAATCAATGGCTCTATTGACAAGAGAGTTTAGAAATAACCAAAGGAATTCTGGTAGAAGAGATGATGGTAGAAGAGATGATGGTAGAAGAGATGAAGGAAGAAGAGAAGAATCAAGTGACCGACAGAGGTCAGACTACAGAAATGATGACCAACAGAGGTCGAGCGAAAGAAGCTACAGAGGAAATGACCGACAAAGATCAGATGACAAGGTAGGCTACACACAAGAATGCTACAAATGTGGTAAGCCTGGTCATTACGCAAACGAATGCAGAACAGAGAAAGGTGGAGACCAACAGAAGTCCGAAGATCGAACTGGAAACACCTCCCAAGGTTGTTTCAACTGCGGCAAGCCAGGTCATTCCGCTAAAGAATGCAGAAGTAGACAAAATCGCCCACAGAAGGACTCAGCCTTTTACAAAAAGAAGACTGAGTATTATGCGCAAAAATCCCTAATGGTGAACAAAGGGCATTCTGAGGCAAGCAAGGAGGACTTCGAGTCAGACTCTACCTCTGACGATGAATTTCCCACAAATGCCCTGTTCTGTGGCATGGCAGAAGTTGAATCCGGCACTGACACTGAGGTATCCATTTCAAACTCTACCTCAAATATTAATATTGTAGATGATGATTTATTTGAACTTAACAATGAACTGAAAGAAGTAAATAAAAGCATTCAGAAAAGGGTGACCTTTAATGAGAGAGAAGTAAGGCTTCTCACTCAAGAAAAGGCCAAAATCTTTGAAGAAAAAGAAAAAATCGAAAAATATTGGAGCAAAAACGTAGATCCTTTAAAAAGACAAATTTCTGATCTAACCTATGCTTTAAAAATCAAAACAAAAGAACTTTCAGTTTCAAGAAGTGAAACAACTGACATATGAGCTCTCAAAGAATACTTTCAAAAGGAAAGAGAGGTACTTTGGCAAGATCTTTTAAGAAGAGAAGTTTTAATTAAAAACTATAAAGATGCACAGAAGGTGTATGAAAAAGTAAACTCTCAAATAGCAAGACGAGGTATAGGGTACAGTGATATTACCTTAGGAGTTGAAAATAAACAACTAAAACCTCTGTCTTCTCTATTTGTTTTGGGAAAAACTAACAAACCAAACTTTCCAAACTTACTTTCTGTAAGTAAAAGGGTTAAAATCTCTGCAGAACCTCACTTGAGGAAACATACGAAGATGATCAATGTATGGTTTGAAAACACAGATTCATCATCTTCAACCTCTGTCAATAGAGGAATCAAACCAAAGAAATATCTGAAAACACAAGATCAGATTGGTATCTTTAAGTTTGGTAAACCAGAGACTCAAACACAGGTCGCTTTTGTCTGCATGATAAACGATGAAAAGAAATTATTAGCAGAAGCTCCTGAGTTTAAACTCATCTTTTCATAAGAAAAACTTGAAAAATCTATTGAAAAAGAAATTTTGGAAGTTTTAAAATAAAATGTTTTAGAAAATCTCAGTACATCTTCTATAGATCAAATTCTCGCTGAAAAGATCTCATCAGATACCTCTGCCATCTATGAAAGTCATTCTATAGAGGTAGAAAGCTCGTACGATACTTGCTCAGAAAATCCAGCCTCTGTCGAAAGAGATGACTCAACCTCTGTATATGAGGACGATTCATCCTCTGAAGACTCGGAGACTGATTCTAAATCAGGGATAGTTCACTATGACACAGAGGATGTTAAAATCTCCTCTGAAGTTCTTAACAGAACTATTTCTCCAAAAGAGAAAATCACAGATATACCTATCTGCCCAGATTTTCTGAACATATATTTAAAAGTCAAAACCTCTGTTGAGCTTGATATGTTAAAGAAGACCTCTGTAGATCCTAAAAGTTCAAAATTTTCAAAACCTTTAAAGAAAATTAAAGAGAATCTCACTTGGCAACAAAAGGGAAAATGGCCTGAAGCTAACATATACTTTTCCTCTGTGACAGTGAAGAAAGATGTTCACCACAGAAGAGAGTCACAGAAGGCAGGACCTAAACAAGACTTTTGGAAACAACATTCTAGTATTCATAGATCTTCTTGTAATAGGAAATCTAATGTTAAGAAAGAATGTAATGCCTCTGTGGTTCGGTTCAGTTCAATAAATTCAATGAAAAGTTCAAACAAATCACGTCTCATATTAAATACTGTCATTGCTTTGATCTTATGTTCAAATTGAATAATCACTTCTCAAGTCCAGATTGCTTACTCTCCACTAAAATTCAAACTCCAAAGTCAAAACCTCGAGAGAAACAATCTGATCTTTCTACAAAGGATAAAATGTATTTCAAGAATGCTAAGGCAAACTTGAAAAACTCTAACAATATTGGACCCATATGGTTATGGTTACCTAAGTCTCTGTGATTGTCTTGCAGAAGCAACATGTGCCAATTTGGTATCTTGACTCCGGATGCTCAAGGCACATGACTGGCGACAGAAGATTACTATCCACATACAAAGAAACACACGATGGTGGATCTGTAACTTTTGGAGACAACAAGAAGGGACACATCAAAGGCTATGGAGTCATACAGAAAGAAAATATCTCTATATACAAAGTTGCATATGTGAATGGCCTCAAACACAACCTACTAAGTGTAAGTCAACTCTGTGATACAGGATTCGATGTGTTATTCAAAAGAACTTTCTGCTCTCTACAAAGTGAAAACACAGGAATGGAACTTCTGCGAGCTGAAAGAAGAGGTGATCTATATCTAATGAATTTTACTTCAAAATCCAAGGACAAAGTTTGCCTAGTAGCCTGCAAAAGTGAAGAAGCGTGGTTATGGCACAACAGGTTCTGTCACTTAAACTTTCACACCCTGGATAAACTAGTAAAACTCGATCTAGTTAAAGGTTTGCCAAATGTTAAATTCAATAAGGATCACTTGTGTTCGGCCTGTGAAGTGGGAAAACACAGAAGGGCTTCCCACAAAGGCAAAACAGACGTGACTTGCACTAGGCCTCTGTACATGCTTCATGTCGACCGCTGCGGTCCCATTGCTATACAGAGCCTAGGTGGCAAGAAATACATACTTGTCCTAATTGATGAGTATTCACGTTTCACATGGGTTGAATTTATTAGAAAGAAATCAGATGTTCCAATTATACTGATAAATCTAATGAAAAGAATTCAAGTTCTTTATGGCTGCAGAATACAGAAGTTAAGAAGTGACAATGGCACAGAATTTAAAAACTGTGTCATTGAAGCCTATCTTTCTACAGAAGGAATATCACAGAACTTCTCTGCCGCTCGAACTCCACAACAGAACGGTGTAGTCGAAAGAAAGAATCGAACACTTGTGGAGGCCGCAAGAACTATGCTATCTGCATGCGGATTATCAATGAACTTTTGGGCAGAAGCAATTTCTACTGCATGTTATACACAAAATCGTTCAACCATTGTGAAAAGATAAATCAAGACGCCTTACGAATTACTTCACAAAAGGCGGCCAAACATCAAGTTTTTCCATGTATTCGGATGCAAATGCTTTGTTTTAAACGACAGAGATTCGAGAGGAAAATTTGAAGTAAAAGTTGATGAAGGCAAATTCATTGGATACTCTGCCACTTCCAAAGCCTACAGAACCTTCCTCACAAAGTCTCGCAAGATTGTAGAAAGCATTAATGTTTCTTTTGATGATTCATTCCAGATGACTTCTGAACAAATCAGTTCAGAACTCGGAATTAAAGGGAAATCCTCTGACATCTCAAAAACAAAAGAAGATTTGGATCTTATATTTTTAGAGATGTTCAACAATGACATTGATCCTTCTGTTGGAACCATCAGAATTTCTGAAGAACCATCCTCTGTCGGACAAAATCCTATAGGTATGACTCTAACAGGTCCAAATAATGCTTCATCTTCTTCTATAAATACTACAGATGCAATTGTCGAAGAAGAACATGTAGAAGATGAAACATCAAGAAAAATGACCACATAAGTTGCTGAAAAACAAACTCCACAATCCACAGAAGAACCAATTACAGAGGAAATCGAGGACCAAGACTATACGTCCTTAGAGGAACAAACCCCACCACCACTCATACCAATATTTCCAAAAACGGTAGAATCAACTACCAAGGCACGAAGAACGACAGAGGCTACACAAGAAGAAACACAAGAAGCCGCTGACGAAAGGTTCGAGGACATTGATGATCATCTTCCACGCACAACTCAGTGGACAAAAAGCCATCCTCCAAGACAAATAATCGGAGAACCTTCTGACTCAGTAAAAACCAGGTCTGCCACTGCTAATTTTTGTTTTTTTACTAACTTTATCAGTGTGATAGAACCAAAGAAGATTTCTGAAGCCCTAGATGACCCAAATTGGGTAGAAGCCATGCAAGAAGAACTTCTGCAGTTTGAGTGTAACAGAGTATGGACTTTAGTACCACTGCCACTAGGGAAACAGGCCATTGGGACTAAATGGGTCTACAGAAACAAGAAGGATGAAGATGGAGTGGTCATCAGAAACAAAGCAAGATTAGTAGCAAAGGGATATAGACAAGAAGAAGGCATAGACTACGATGAGACTTTTGCCCCTGTCGCACGACTCGAAGCAATAAGAATATTCTTAGCCTTCGCAGCCCACAGAGGTTTTAAAGTCTATCAGATGGACGTAAAATCAGCTTTTCTAAACGGTGAAATCCAAGAAGAGGTTTACGTAAATCAGCCACCAGGGTTTGAAAGCTCAAAGTTTCCAAGGCATGTATACTACCTTGAAAAGGCTCTATACGGACTGAAACAGGCTCCAAGAGCATGGTACGAACGACTTTCTACCTTCCTTCTAGTCAATGGCTACAACAGAGGTACAACAAATACTACCTTATTCTATAAACATAAAAAGGGTGAGATAATGCTTGTACAAATCTATGTGGATGACATAATTTTCGGGTCTACTAATTCAGAAGAGTGTAAAAGTTTTGAAAAACTCATGCAGAGTGAGTTTGAAATGAATATGATGGGAGAATTAACATTCTTCCTCGGACTTCAAGTCAAACAAAATTCAGAGGGAATTTTTATAAATCAGGCCAAATATGTCTCTGACATTCTTTCCAAGTATAGCCTCTCTGATACCTCTGCAATGAAAACTCCAATGGCCACTGGAAATAAGTTATTCTTAGATCCAAATGGTATCTCTGTAGAATGCACTCTCTACAGAGGCATGATTGGATCTCTGTTATACTTAACAGCAAGCAGACCTGACATCATGCATGCCACATGTCTTTGCGCACGTTATCAAGCTAATCCTAAGAAATCACATTATGATGCGGTGAAGAGAATCTTTAGATACCTAAAGGGAACCAAAAATCTCGGTCTCTGGTATCCACAGAACTCTGGTTTTAGTCTTAAAGCTTATACAGATTCAGACTATGGAGGATGCATGCTCGACAGAAAGAGTGCCTCTGGGAGTTGCCAATTCCTAGGTGGTAAACTAGTCAGTTGGACCTCCAAGAAGCAGAATTGTGTCTCAACATCCACTGCAGAAGCTGAATACGTTGCTGCTGCTAGCTGTTGTTCTCAGGTTCTATGGATGAAAACTCAACTAAAAGACTACAGCCACATCCTATTCAAAATACACATCTTCTGTGATTCCAAAAGTGCCATTGCTATCTCTGCCAATCCTGTGCAACACTCGAAAACCAAGCATATCGATATAAGGTACCATTTCTTGAAACATCATGTTGAATACGGTACAATTGAAATGCATTTCGTGCCAACAGAATATCAACTCGCTGACTTATTCACCAAAGCACTAGACGAGAAAAGATTCAATTTCTTGGTGGGTAAGTTAGGAATGATAAACATGGTGTAACAATCCTCTGTAAGTATAGCTTTATCTTCTGTAAATATGTACAAATTTCCTTTATTTTTGCTTTAAGTTAATTTATTTCTGTTTGTAAGTTCTCAATCTTAAATAGTTCTTAAAATCACAGAGCTTCTGTAAGTCAACTCAGAACCTCTGACGACCCCTACAGAACCTCTGGAAAACATGACCTATGTTCTATGCAAAACTTATCATTCTTTGATCCAAGCATAGGTCAAGGGGGAGCAAAAGGAAATTACTTGATCTACAAAGGTGATTAGATCAAGGGGGAGCAGAAGGGAACCCTGAAATGATCTAAAGAGATAAAACTTTCAAGGGAAAGCCAAAGAAAAATGTCGATGACTCCATATCGACAGAAGTCAGATATCACTGCCGAGAAAAGAAGAACCAAAAGGTATGTCTCTCGCACAAATGGTTTTTGGAAAACAATCTTCTAGGACAAGAATTGTCAAATATGTCCTAAATATACTGTGAATAACATTTCAAAAATCAAAAGCTCAAAAAGTTTCACAAAATTCGAATTAGGAGAAATTTAAGGTCATAGAGCTTCTGCTGAGCTCAACAGAGGTTCTGCAAGAAACATGCTCTGTGATCACAAATTAACCCTCTGTCGATCTTTTGGAATGTTATCTCGGAAACCGAAAACACAAACCATGACCTTCTCGAACAAACCGTTTTTTTAACAGTTTTCTCGGACACAAACTTTCAAATATGTCCGAAAAACATCTCTTAAACCAAATCAAAAATTGGATGATCAAAAATTTTAATAAAATTTTTGTTATTAGATTTTTTCCCTCATAGAGTTTCTGCTGGCCCTCACAGAACTTCTGCAAGTTCCAACAGAGCCACAAAACCTCTGCAAAGCAAATTTCTTGACAAAAATCCGATTTTATCCTCTCCAATACCTTTACAAATGTTTTGGTTAAAGAAGAACCCCACAGAAGGCATGATAACAATGAGATATATGAAAGGGATAAACAACAAAGATTTTCAAGTTCACAGAGCTTCTGTAAGGTACAGAAGTTCTGGAGTAATAACGGTTACTTTTACTGAGAGTGAATTATATATGGCTAAGAATAACCCCACGCGCCTAGCATTAATGGGCCGCGCACGACGTCCTGTCATCTTCTGACATGGCCTACGTGTCCCATTTTCATTGGGCGTACATGGAACGTTTTCTGTGGAAAGTTGAACCCGCCGTTCTAACTTGAGTTCGGATTCCAAATTTTAATCAATTGCCATATATTTTACTCTTTCGAATTCTACCGTTTTACCCTCCTATAAAAACCAAGCTTACCCTCTCATAAACCTTTTACAAACTCTCATTCTTCTCCGGCGAAACCCTGCAAAAAACCTGCAAGTTTCTTATTCTCAGTATCAAATGGCTTCATCTTCTCAAGCTATCTCCCCTGCACACTCTCCGGCAACCTCACCAGAACATTCACCGGCTCATTCTGAACATTCAGAAAACCCCAACCCTGCCCAGAACATTGAACTAGAAGATTCCGGTGACTCAGCAGACTTTGCTCCGATAACACATCTGCAAAACTTCATAGCTAAGGATCACTTCGAAAAGGTACTACCAATCAAATCCAACAACTGCTATTTGGTCCCCTCACCCACTGCTTTCGGCGAAGCCCACGCCATTCTTCTGAACATAATGGAAAATCACATCCTCTTCCCTCTACTCTCAAGAACCCCAAAGAAAATACCAGTCAGATATCTGAACCAGTTTTGGTAGAGCTGCCGATTTGATAAAGACGACTTTATTATCAAAGGGTACATTTCAAGACCTGACAAATCTGAACATCTTGAAATCAAGTTCAACAGAACAATGTTCTCACTTGAGTTCAACCTACCCACGAGGGGTCTTCTTGGTTTGAAGAAATATGCAGAGCAACCAACAGACGACGAGCTCTGTCGCTTCGTAGAAATGCTTTGGTACAACACACAACTACGGAAGAGAAATGACTTCCGCAGAGGCAGATTACCACCTATGTGGAACACCTTGTTCTCTATTCTTAACAGATGCCTGACAGGGAAGATAGGCAGCATTGACCAGACCTCGCATCAGATCTTAACCATCATGTATGGGGTGTACTATGATCTTCCACTCGATTACGCGACGATAATGATGCAAGAGATCATCAACACCATCGACAGAAAGAACAACACCAAACGGGTCAAAGAGAACGATCCCAACTTTCTACCACCTCTGCAATTCCAAAGAATATTGGGAGTATTGTTCGAACCTCTGTTGCTGATACAGAAATGGCCAATGGAAGGGCCAATTCCCAAACAGTTCCCCAATGAGCAAAAATGTCCCCACTGATCATGTAGATGGCTACACACACTGCAGACCTTTGTCAAGGAAACTTCTGAAGTATACCTCGAATAAAACCCTTAAGAAAGAGTATATACGCGATCATAGAACTCCTAAACCGAGTCCTATGACACCCCCGCGTTTAGGTGTCCCCCTAGGAACAATGATTGCAGAACCTCTTTCCACTCGAGAAGAAAAAGATCAGAAATTAGCAAAACACATGGCTATTCAACTTAGCTTCATAGCCAAACGTGCAGAGCTCATGGGAAAGAAGTCCTCTTCAAAAACCTCTGCATCTACTCCAACAGCAAAGAAAAGAAAAACTGCAGAAGGCACCTCTACAAGCGCTGCAAAAGATCAACCATCACCTCCTCATGCCACAGAAATTGGCTCCTCTGTTCCTCCATCTTCCCCAAAACAGAGGAAGAAAAGAAAATCGAAAATCACAGAGGAAGGGGCACCAAAACCCAAGAGGAGGAAAACCAAAAAGAAGCATGGTAAATCACTTGAAAAGTTGGTTACCATTGCAGAAGAAGAAGAAATCGCAGAAGAAAGAACTGCAGAAGAAGATGCAGAAGAAGGGATGGAAACAGAAGAATATCAATCACCCTATCAATCTCCAGATAGATTTGCTCACCAAGGAGACCTGAACGACTTCCTACAGAACCCTGACATTGCCAACACCTTAAATACAGCAGGGTGGACGGCACAACCTCTCGACCACCACTCCCCAGAAGAACAATATTTCTCCATTTCTGGCATTGACACACATCTGCAAGAAGATGACACAACACCCAAAGATCAACCATCTAACACACCTATTATCCTACATAACCCCTTCATTCAACAAGGATTGGACGTCCACAGAAAGAGCCTAAGCACAGATACAGAAGAAGGAATAGAGGAAATAGACATGTCAGAAGAAGCTATCAAAGAACGAAATCAAAAGAACGCAACAGAGTGGAATAGAGAAAAGGTTAAGGAAATCATAGAGAAAATGGGAGAAAAAGAAAAGGGAAAAGAAAAAGATGCCGAAGTTGAAGAAGGCACAAATCCCTCACCCCCTCCCAGTGCAACCCACATATCTAACTCCGCAGGTCTAGCTGCAGAAGGAGTTATTGAAATAGAGCAGCACAACTCGATCCAAACCCAACCCAACCAGCCAGAAGTCACTCTTTCGACTTCTGCGCCAACAACAACCGAGGAATCCATTCCTAGGGAGTCTCCTCAGAGAGACTCACCTACAGTTCGTGATCCATCGCCCTAGATCACAACAGAACACCCTACAGAGGAATTCGTTTCCTCTGCCACACACACACTAGGGCCAAAAATTCTTTCAGAGAGAAGTAGTGAGCACAACGACGAAGAGACTCTAGACAAGTCTCCGAGTCAACAGAAGGATAATCTAGTACCCACCTCTGAAGTGGATCTAGACAATGTCATTCACAGAACTTCTGTAGAGTCTGAAGCACTAGATGCTTCTGCTCAAGGATCAGATGTAAATCCTTCCACCCCCATCGTACAAACAAGGGTGAACGAAGGTGTCCCAGGAACAGGGACTCACTCTGGAGACGAATGTGTTCCTCCAGAGGTTACACAAGGAACACAAGTATCAAGGGATGAGTTCCAAACCCTTGTCACCTCTGTGAACCAAACAATGAAAGAGTTGCAAAGCTCTTTCAAATCTTTTGGAGAGACAACATCGACGGCTATCCTGAAACTAAACACCAAAATGGACAATCTGTCCACAGAGGTGAAATCTGCCATCTCAGCGATGAAGTCTTCTGCCGAAACTACTGCCAAAGCTACAGCCACCTCTGCCGCTCAAGAAATCGGAACAAATGCAACTTCTGCGTTCAAGGACTCTGTCAAAAACTTCCTTGAACAAATGAATACGCAATCCAATAGAACAGAGGGCATTACTCCTGCAGATCTACAGAATGCCCTAAAACAAGTACAAGCAGAGGCAATGCGCAACACGACAATGATGCAACCAAAAGACTACATGACCAGAGCACAGCTAACAGAGCTAGGACAGAACGTCATAAACCAGGTCACAGAATTCATTGTCTCCTTCACAACAGCAAATGCCAACTTTGTCAAAGATTTCAGAAGAAATGTTGGCAGAATGCGTTTTAAAACAGAGGCAGAGCTTGCGACTCTACTTGGCCTCTGTGACGACGTCTGTGAAAAGTTGATAGCAGCAGGAGCAGAATTACCGAAGAAAACAAAAGCTTCTTGCAGAGCAGAGGGTAGTTCTGATAAGAGTCAGGATGATTCTGATGATGACCATCCTGGTCCATCAGATAATCCTGAGGGGGAGAATACAAGGGAGAAAGCTACGAACAGAGGAATACAAACTCCACCAATCGCAGCAGAACCAATCAGTCAAGTTCCTCCAGAACAAACCCAAGATCAGCAACAAACTCAACAGCCCACAGAGACAACACCCATCTCTGTGGAATCAAGTCCTGAAGAAACAAATATTCCAGAACCTGATCAGCAACCCACAGAGGCAACAACCACCCTTGTGGTAATCATTTTGGAAGAAAGTCCTTCAACAAAATCAACAGAAAAACCCCCAACCATACCAAGAAGAAAGTCGATTGCCACCAAACCAATAAAAGCAACGACCTCTGCGACCTCTGCTTCTGACATTCTGAAAAAGATGCACAATACAATGACTGATCGAATGTCACAGAGAGAAGAAGAAAGGCACAGGTTCACACTAGCGTTCAAAATGGCAAGAAGATTCGACATACCTCAATCCACAGAAACCGATCTTACAAAAGAAGTCACCAAAGAACCTCCTACAGAGGTTACAGAGCAAAGAAAGCCAACAGAACCAACGCCACAAAAGTCCTCTAAAAAACAAGTGTCAAAACCTACAGAGGCAACCCCCATCAAGCCAACAGAAGCACCAACCTCCAAACCTACAGAAGAAACAGGTTCTGCACCTCCAAAAGCCAAAGATAAGGGCAAAGAAATACTGACAGAAGAGCCCAAGAAAAAGAAGTCATTGCCCAAGCCTACAGAAAAATTAATGAAAAGCGCGTTTGATACCTTTCAAACTCCAAAGCCTGAAGAAGTTGACTGGGCATATGGATTGAAGCCTCTGTCAGACATTCTTCTAACTGGTAGAGCTGCAGAAGTTGTTCAAAAGATGGAGAGTCTCAGAAGACAAGTACCACAACCTGAAGAGATGGAAGAAGTGGTATACAAATACCTCTATAAACAATCCTTTCAGACCAATCATCCTACAGATCATGTGACAGATCCAAGGATCAGAGAAGAATTTTAGAACATCTTCACAAGAACAAAGCCAAGAACCAAAGCAGATGTCTTCTCAATCTCCAAGGTCAAAAAGGTAATCTTCTGCAAATTCTCCTTTACAAGAACCTATCCAAGGGTCAGGTACAATCTTTACAAAGTCAGAAGAGAAGACAATTCAGAAACCACCTTCGCTGATGCTGACCTAAGAAATATCAGTCCTTATGATCTACCTGATCTTCTGCAATGGACAAAGGACAACTACAACACAGAGGCAAACACCAGAGCCTATCAAGTGTTGAGAAAAGCGATGAGGGAAAAGCTTCTGCTCTACAGCATGATAGATTTCCAGCTGGGAAAGGATCTTGGTCTCAAACATCTGTATTTACAACCACCAGAGGATCGCTGCCCACCGGACGCCGTACCTAACTCAATCATCACAGAACCACGGTTTGGGTTAGTATTTCAAAACCCACAAGGCGAAGTTAAACTATTTGTGTGCATGGACTGTCAGAAGTACTCAACTAGTACTCTGAACAAGTTCAGAACAAGCCTTGTAAAATACAGAGGTACAAAGAAAATGGATAGAGATGCTGCAGATACTTTCATCAGAGAGATTGATGCCACAATCCGCCTAAGAGAACTCTGCATCAGTTTCTACAAAGAGATCAGAAGAGTCAAAAGAGACAACAGAAGCTACGACGACTTCAAAGATGCCAAAATCTGATTCTCAGACCTCCAATACCTGCAAACCAAGTCAAAGTTTATCTTTCATTATACTCAAATGTGAAATGCCTCTGGCATATTTCTAAATGAACGAACCTTCGAGGTATTGTTTAACCTCTGTCTTATCTAACTTAGCCTAACTAAACTCAAAATTAAATTTTTTATTTTTCACTACATAGGGGGAGATTGTTAGCTTCAATCTTCCTAATCATAAAAGTATTTAGAAGTAGTGAAAAATAGGCTAAGTAAAGAAAGCCTCTTACAGAGGCTCTGCCGGACTTACCGAGAGATCAAGATCAAGAATCTACAGAAGCTAAAGAGGCGCGCTACAGAAGCTCTGTCATACGCACAAAGAAGATCAATAACTCGGAATCCGGGGAAGACTGCTCCACAAAGGACCAGACCGCAGAACCTCTGTAACTCATTACAGAGCCTCTGTGGTCTTCACTGAAAGACTTGAAGATATTTATAATATCTTGCTACTGTTACAGGACCCGTTCATCAACTTGCATGGTAGCATGCCCTGTCCAACGTCGACGTGTCAAACTCTGATTGGACTCAGTAGGGCTTAGTACATAATAGACGTCTGCTGCATTAAATGCAATACAACACGTCTTACTGTTCATGCCGTTCTTGCAACTGTTCACGACATCCGTTCAACTATTCATCAGTACCGTCTGAATAGTAGCATATGCTTTATGGTCCCCTTTAGAGTAGTATATAAGGAAGACTCATGTTGAGTTCTTCCTTATCATCATCAATCACATATAAATCGACCATCATAAGAACACAAAAAGCTTATTCACCTTAAGAGTCATATCGATTTTGAAGCTTTTCTTACTCATTGTTCTTAAATCTGTTCATAATATATATTCAGTAAACTTTGAAATATTATTTCCTGTTCATTGTTTATTTATATTTTGGTCTAAATCTATCAAACTTATCTATTAGTTCTTCAAATACGCTTCCACATCAAACATTAACTTGAACTAATAGATCTGATAATCTTGTTTAAAGCAAAACGGGAACCAACAGGAACTCTCGCTCTTTAGATTAAACATACAGCGAACACTGTTCACCATAATGCTCTTAGCCTGTTCAGTCCTAATGGTGATCCCTGATAAGTTAGTTGTTTACTTATGATCCCTAAAGACAAGTTTCACGTCAACATAGGTTCTACGCTGAAGTCGAAGATCAAGCTTGAGAACCAGCGACAAGTCTCCTAATGAACTGATGCGGATGAACGAAGACTCAGATTTGTCCACTCAACGTGAAGTATCAAGTATAAGACTTCGGCTATCGCTGAACTTTATCATTCGCTGATATAGAATGATAAACCGCTGAATCAACGAAAGCTGATCATGAAGTCCTCCTTACAAAGTATTTTTGTCTTAACCACCCTTGCACGACTCCGTACGATATGTCAGAAAAGAACCTCCCTATTGTCTGAAATCGTACAACCACTCTGATGCTACACTGTTCAAACATGCGGCTACTAAGGTTGTCTACAAAGGTCAATGACATACAACCAATGAGCTGCTGCCACATGTAAAGTATAAACTGCCATGCATTAAATGCATGCAGTATATAAGAAGGACTCCAGCTTCATTTTTGAAGCACTTGCTAACTCTGGACAAGTTATCTTTCTTATCTTGAGTTAGGTTATTATTAGTAATTTCCTTCTCTTTCTTAGCGCAAGAAACTTAGTGTTCCAACTTGTTTAGATTTAGGTTTATCCTTAATCTTGTTCCGCAACAAGCTGTAAATTGTTAATGATTTATCAATAAACAATTTAGAAAAGTAAAATCTATGTGTTTGTATTCAACCCCCCCCCCCCCCCCTTCTACAAACGTGTATAGACCTTCGGGACCAACAAGTGGTATCAGAGCAGATTTGTTTAATCTCATAAACAAGATCTAATCTATACTAAGATTTCTCTTCCTTGCTATTTCTGAAAATGGCTACCAACACAAACACAAACTATATTGACAATGGTTCTCTTACAAAACCCCCTAGATTCTCCAAAGATAATTTTAATCTAGGGAAAAATAGGATGATTCTCTTCTTAGAAGGTGTAGACCCTACTATGCCTTATTATCTTGAAAACGACCCATATATTCCTGTAAGAATTGATGCTGCAGTTCCAGTCGCTGAAAATAGACATGCTATTCCAGAAAGGCTGATTCCTAAAGAAATTCATATGTGGACTAATGAAGATAAGAAGAAAGTGGCTATCGACACCAAAGCCAGATCCATACTATCCATGGCTCTTCCTGACGAAGTCTACCATTCCGTCATGAACATGAAAACCTCAAAAGCTATGTGGGACACAATCTGTGTTCAGTATGAAGGTACTTCTGAAGTCTAGGACTCTCGAAAGATCAACCTGGTAAGACAGTACGAAAGCTTCATTTGTGGTAAGAATGAAACTCTCTCTGAAGTACACCAACGTTTTAACTGTTTAATAATAGATCTGAAAACTGTTGGTAAGGAATATTCTAACTTTGAAGTGTTGACAAAGTTTTTAGAATGTTTACCTGAAAGCTGGGACAGTTATTTTATGTTTCTCAAGCTGTCAAAGGATCTAAAATCAATTACCCTTTCTACCTTATATGGCACGATGCTGAATCATGAGCAATCGAGTCATCTGAAGAAGAATCTTGTAAAAGATTCCAAAAGCACCCCTGTTGCTTTAATCTTAGAGGAACCTTCCACTCACCGACCCTCGGTCACTATCACTGAGTTGGAGAGTAACTCTGAAAGGTCACCAGATTCTGACTCTTCAGATGATGATGAATCTTTGGCTCTCCTCACTAAAAAGTTCAGGAGATTCGCCAAAAAGAAAATGTTCAGAAAGAATAAACCTCTTTCCATTACTGACAAGCCAAGATCATCAACTCCTGTTGATAAGGCTACTGCTACTTGTTTTAACTGTGAAATGATAGGACATTTCGCTAACGAGTGCAGGTCAAAGAAAGTTTCGAGAAACTCAGCGTTTCCCAAGAAATCCTTTATTCCCAGGAATAGAGATGACAAATACGCCAAGCTGAAAGAAAGGTATGCAAAGCTGAAAAGCTTTAAGAAGAAAGGCAAAGGCCTGATGGCTGACTATGATTGGGCTGACTCTGATGAGGAAGAAACATCTGACTCTGAAGATGATGAAGCCAATCTCTGTCTTATGGCAAAACTTGAAGATGAGGAAGAAAATTCTGACATTCCCTCTACTTCAACCTCTGCAACTTAGGTATCACCTTCTTTCTTTACCAATATTGCAAATATTGATGAAGCTGATAGTCTTCGTAAAATCGATCTCTTGACTAGAAGTTTATATAAAGCCATGAATGGCAAAACGATAGTTGAAAATCAAAACCTTGATCTCGCTGAACAGCTTAAAAACTGTCACCTTCAAATAGAAAATCTTTCTAGAATTGAAGAAGATTTTAAAGATCAAGTTCACTTAAATCGGCTAGTCAAAATCGAGCGCGAAGAAGCTATCGCTGCATTGAAAGCTGAAAAAGCTACTGTTGATGGATGGTATAATTCCTCAACAAAGATCACTGAGATAATTAAGTCTCAGATTCCCCTGAATGATAAACGTGGTCTTGGTTATAAAGCTAATAATATAGAACCAACCACTGATCGTTCCATGCTCGTATTTGGAACTATCGTATCCTCAGTCGCTGATACTTCATCCTCTCAGTGTTCCTCTTCTAATCCGCCTATCCCTGAGGAAACTTCTACCTCTTCAAAAGGTAAAGAGAAAATGGTTTATCCAAAACCTACCTCTGTCTTTAAAGATAGAGGTAAAGGAATTGCTTTTAACCAAAATCCTCAGAAGGGTATCTGTATACCTAAGCTGAATGCTTCTAAAGCTTTAGTGACCTATCCATCTGGATCAAGGAATCAGATCTCTGGATCTACTCAGCGTGGATCTATTCAGCGATCTACTCCTAGAATCAGAGTGGATGTCTTTGGTAAGAAATCCGAAGAACTAAATGTTCCTCCCATTTCAAAAACCAATAGCTTATTTGGTGCTGGTCCTTCTAATTCAAAATCTAAAGCTCAGCATGCAAATGGTCCTAGAACTACTTTTAGTTATAGGAAATGTTATCACCGTGGACTTACTGATCATATTGCTAGTAAGTGCCCCACAGCCACCAAAGCTGAAAAGATAGCTAAGGTGAAGATCACTGCCCCCAAGGCAAAGAAGACCACTAAGGTTAAGAAATTAACCAAAGTGAAGACTGACAAAGCTGAATCTTCAAATGCTGCGAAGACTGCTGAACCTTCCATTCCAACTACTTCCACTGACAAATGTGTACACATGGTTAAGTGGGTACCAAAGAAAAACTAATCTTCCTTTGTAATGCAGGTTAAGAAGGGTATCTGGTATCTCGATAGCGGATGCTCTAGACACATGACTGGAAAGAAAAGCCTCCTCGCTGACTACAAGGAAGAGAAGGGTCCCTCTGTGACTTTCGGTGGACATGAAAAAGGACATACCCGAGGGTTTGGTGTACTATCTAATGGTACAACAACCTTCAGCTTTGCGACATGGATAACAAGGTAATCTTTACTAAGGAATCCTGCTTTGTCGCTGACAAAAAGGAGAAGATAGCTCTCATCGGTTATCGTTTGGAAAATGTTTATGTAATAAACATGGACTCAACAACCACTGAGAACTCCTGTTTCTTCTCAAAAGCCTCATCTGATGTCAACTGGCTATGGTATAAGAGGCTCTCTCATCTAAACTTTAAGACACTGAACACTCTTTCTTCAAAAGAGTTAGTCACTGGTCTACCTCAACACTCATACGCCAAAGAGTCCTTATGTTCAGCGTATGAGAAAGGGAAGCAGACCAAAGCAAGCTTTAAGTCAAAGCAAGTCTCCTTAGTGTCATCTCCTCTACAACTTCTCCATATGGATTTGTTTCGCCCTGTTAACAAACAATCCATCGCTGGAAAGAAATATACACTGGTCATAGTTAATGAATTCTCTCGCTATACATGGGTTATGTTTCTCCGTTTTAAGAGTGACACCCCTGAAGAACTCATCACCTTTGTTCGGAAGATGGAAACCTTGAACAACTTGACCGTTCACTCAATAAGGAGTGATCATGGGACTGAATTCAAAAACAGTTCTCTTGATTCCTTCTTTGAGAGTAAGGGTATTTCTCACAACTTTTCTTCAGTGAGAACACCGCAACAAAACGGAGTCGCTGAAAGAAGAAATAGAACAATTATTGAAGCTACACGTTCAATGCTCAGCGATTCTCACCTGCCTACTCAGTTTTGGGCAGAAGCTGTCAACACTGCTTGTTTTACGCAAAACAAGTCGCTGATAGTCAAAAGATTCAATAAAACAGCTTATGAACGTTTTCATGGGAGAAAGCCTTCAATTAGATTTCTTCACATCTTTGGATGTCAGTGTTTCATACTGAATAACAGAGATGCCCTTGGAAAGTTTGATCCTAAGGCTGATGATGGAATCTTTCTTGGATATTCTTCAATCTCCAAAGCCTTCAGAGTCTTCAATCGAAGAAGACAAATTGTTGAAGAAACTATTCACGTCACGTTTGACGAATCCCGTTCCGCGAACTCTAAACCGTCCGCTGATACTGAAGAACTGAATCAATGGATGTTTTCACATCTTGGTGATTCAGAAGATATTCCCACTCCTCATACTCATACAGTTGAATATGATAGTCCTACTATCATCCCAAATATGCAGAATAGTGAAGCTGAAACATCATGGGTCTCAGCTGTTCCTTTAAACACTATACCTGCTTCTGAACTAAATGTCTCAGACATTCCATCTACTTCTCAGCAATCAGTGAATGAAATGATATCTGCACCTACTCCTCTCTTGGTTGGTATTCTAGAAGTTGCTGAAGCTTCATCTTCAGCCCCTCCAGTTCAGGTTGAGTCAGCGACTTATGCTCCTGCTCAGCGATGGACTGTAAATCACCCAATTGATCAAATTCTTGGTGATCCAAACGCTGGTGTTCAGACTCGACGAAGTGCAGGTAATATTTTTTTATTTGTTAACTTTATTTCTCTGACTGAACCAAAGAAAGTAGATGATGCCCTCAAAGATCCAAACTGGGTCAGCGCTATGCAAGAAGAGCTGACTGAATTCGAAAGAAACAAAGTTTGGAAACTTGTTCGAAGACCAACTGATAAGACAGTGATAGGTACTAAATGGGTCTATCAAACAAGTTGGACGAACATGGAACTGTAACCCGCAACAAGGCTCGACTTGTTGCTCAGGGATATAGACAAGAGGAAGGCATAGATTACGACGAAACATTTGCTCCTGTAGCAAGACTAGAATCTATTCGTCTATTCTTAGCATACGCTGTACACAAAGACTTCAAAGTATATCAGATGGATGTTAAGTCAGCATTTCTAAATGGAAAGCTGAATGAAGAAGTCTATGTGGAACAACCTCCAGGATTCTCAGATCCTAAGCATCCAGGTTATGTTTATAAACTGGATAAGGCACTTTACGGCTTAAAGCAAGCTCCTCGTGCATGGTATGACACTCTCTCTACTTATCTCAATATTGAAAAATTTGAGCGTGGTAAAATTGACAAGACTCTATTCTTTAGGAAAGTAAAAAGGTCATATTATTCTTGTTCAGATATATGTTGATGACATTATGTTTGGTTCTACTAACCCTGACCTTTGTACTCGTTTCGCTGATAGAATGAAGGAAGAGTATAAAATGAGCATGATGGGTGAGCTAACATATTTCCATGGTCTTCAGATAAAGCTAAATGAAAAAGGAACTTTTATTAATCAGGGAAAGTATGTTAAAGATATGCTGAAGAAATTCGATTTAACTCAGAGTTCAGCTATGAAAACCCCTATGACACCACCGCTGACACTAGACAAGGATTTAAATGGAATACCTGTTAATGTCACGCTGTACCGTGGGATGATCGACTCTCTTTTGTATCTTACAGCTAGCCGACCCGATATTATGTACGCAACCTGTTTGTGTGCACGATATCAAGCTGAACCTAAAGAATCTCATATGACCGCTGTAAAGCGAATTTTTCGATACCTTAAGGTTACTGCGAACCTAGGTCTTTGGTATCCCAAAGACTCAGGGTTTGACCTAATCGCCTATTTAGATAGTGATTTTGCAGGTTGCAAATTGGATAGGAAAAGCACCACAGGAGGCTGTCAGCTCCTGGGTGGAAAGCTGGTGAGTTGGACAAGTAAAAAGCAAAACTCAATGTCCACCTCCACAGCTGAAGCTGAGTATGTAGCCGCTGGAAGCTGTTGTTCTCAGGTCTTGTGGATGAGAAATCAACTACTGGACTATGCCCTTCAGCTCTCGAAAATTCCAATCTATTGCGACAGCACAAATGCCATGGCTATAGCCAACAATCCAGTGCTACACTCAAAGACAAAACACATCGAAATCAGGTATCATTTTATCAGAGATCATGTGATTAATGGTGATATAGAACTTCATTTTATCCCAACTGACTATCAGTTAGCTGATCTGTTCACTAAACCTCTTGATGAGACAAGATTCAACTTTCTCATCAGCGAGCTTGGAATGCTGAACTTTGAAGAGTAAAATCTTCAGCGGTTCACATTTGATCAGCAACAGGATAAAACCAACTTGTATAACCCATTCTATCATTTTCTCTCTGAATAAACTTGATTCGCTGATATCAAGGTATATTTTTCTCTCGCTGACAATCGCATATAAATGCAAGATTTCAAAACAAATTGCATCGTTGAATATCTCTTCCTTAATCAGCGATACTTTGAAATTTCTAAAACCAGCACTGATATTTCTATTCAGTGCTTCATGTTTTCAAAAGTGTCCCTGAGCTTTCAAAACCTCAGAGACATCCTAAAATATGAGAGGACAGTTGTGATGTCATCGCAACGGATAAGCCCCGACACGTTCTTTTTCTGACACACGTTTACACGTTTCGTTTACCAGCCAATCAAATGCAAACACGTGTCCGTGTCATGATGAAATACTTTCCCGCTCTAGTTTTTCTCTCTCTCTAATCTCACTATATAAACACATTTTGGGTTTATATTTTTCCTTTACGCGAAAAACTTCTCCTCCAAGCAAGAAAACGATTTACTGTTGCATCTTGAACATTCGAGTTTTCTCTCCTAAAGAACTGTTCATCTTCTACAAAGAACACAAGGTTAATATTCTTATATTATCTACTGTGTTAACTTGTTTATGATCTTCTCTTTGTTTTTACAAGATCAAACAAAAGAACTTTTTCAAATGAAATCATTTCTTTCATGGTTTTATGAACACAACCTTTCATGGTTGTTTTTCAAGTTTAATCGCAAATATCTTAAACTGGTTCTTCATACGTTTTACCAGAATCCTAATCCTCAAAGGAAACTGGAAAACAAGATTTTTATTGGGTTTGCATTTCTTTTTCAAAAACAAGAAAACCCTAATCTTCATTAAGACATTTTTGTCTGAATGAAATGGACAAAATTCGAACCATCTTATTGGAAAATCTTTCCACATTAAGATTATTTTTATTTGTTAAATCTTTGGTTGAACTGATAATACAGAAATGGCATCTACTATTCCTACCGCTGAGAACATTGTTGCTGCTGAGAACTGGAAATCATCAAGGCTCCTCAAGTCAAGTTCACACTTGAGGAACTGGATTGGACAAAAACAAAAAACCTCTATGCGCTTTTCGAGTTTCCTCCTCGAAAGCAAGTCACACATACAAATGATGCTGTGAATTTCCTCAAAACCTGTTGCCTATCTACAACCCTGACCATAACACCTCCTGCACATCAGCTACTACTATCTCAGTTCTGGTATTCTGCCAGACACACTCAGCTTCCATCAGCCAAAGACCCCTCAAAGAAAATCGATTGCATCCTCTGTGACACTGATTTTGGCACCATAAAAATCACCCCTACCATTATTCGAAAAGCACTGAGCCTTCCCATCGCCACAAAAGAAAAACCCTTTGTTCCTCTCCCTGACCACAAGAAACATGCTGATAGGGAAGCCATCATTGCATTCTTTGATGCAATGGGTTATGTATGGGAAACTGGAAGGGACAAGAAGCCTGAAAAGAAGCTGACCCTCATCAAGAAGTCAAAAATGCCCAGCGTGATGAACTTCATCTTCGCACACTTAATAAGCTGCATGACTGCAAAGACCGACTCCTCTGATCAAGCCGCTCAACCTCAGCAAGCAATGGGATATGCATTGCTGAAGGGTCTTCATATTGACTGGGCCTCGATAATATACGATGACCTTGTGCTCAAAGTAGACTCTGCCGCTGACCGACCATCATGAGTTCCATACCCAAGATTCATCAGCGCCGTCTTCCAAACCGGCCTGAAGGACAACTACCCAAAAGTAAGAGACCTGAAACTCTCTCAGGTTAGCCCTAAGGTACTCGACTTCAAGCCAGTGGAAAACGAGGTACGTCTCTATACTCTCTTAACTCTTCTTAATCCTTCTTCTTCTATTTCTGTGGCTACTTCAGCGACAATACCCCTCGCTAATACCCAGGCCACAAAATCCATTCCTTAAAAAAGGAAACACTCTATTACCCCCCTTGATTCCAAAAGAATCAAGAAAACCAAGGAGCAACCCCATCAATCTCATGCTGAAGACTCCTCAGCTCATCTTGAAGAGCTGAAGGAAAGTTCAGTAGTACGCTCTGCCACAGCTGAACATGCCACCCTTTCCATCCCAGTTTCAGCGTCTCTAAACGCTGAGGTTATAAACTTGGAACCTACCCAACCTCCTTCAGTCTCTCTACAGACTGAAGAAGTGATTCTCAGCGGATCCAACGCTGAACCCCGCACCCAACCAACTTTCTCAACCTTCACTTCTCTCTGTACTGCATTGGACTCAAATCCAGTTTTCACCACGATCACTGGAGCAACCGTCATTCTTCCAGAAGCTAAAGCTGATACTCTTCAAGGAATGGTGGATGCAGGACCTGCAGGCATTTCCATACGTACACGCACTCTAGCTGACGACATGGAACATTATTCAGGTCACAGAAGTTTTGATGACTTCGTCGACCCTCCTGTAGGTATACACCAAACCATATACACTGTAACTAAACCCCAAACTTCTGAGCTTTCCTTTGTTCATAAGTACTTATCTGTTACAGGTCCTAATTTGTGAGACATCAACGCATCTCTGAAGAACCTGGATACAAAGCTGACAGGTCTCGCCACTACTCTCTCAGACAACTCTTCAGCTGTAACAAACGCTGGAGAGAATCTAAACAAGCTGACAACAGTGGTTGAACAGAAAGCCTCCAAAGCTGATTTGGAGAAGGTTGATGGTACTCTTGGTGACTTTGCCAAAGTTCTTGCTGACATCTACACAGACTATACCTCTCTCAAAACAACAGTTCAAACCTTGTCCAGCGAGGTCACAACGCTGAAGACATCAGTTGGAAATCTTCAGGGAGATATGTCTGCTGTAAAAACTGACGTAAGTTCAGTAAAGACTGACGTGAGTTCTGTAAAGACTGACATAAGTTCAATGATGCAGCAGATCTTGAATAACATGACCGCCCCTGCCCATGCACCTTCGCATTTTACTACGGCGGATCGTGCTGAACTTTTGAAGATCACTGCTGCTATTACTGGCCTAAAAGACAGAGTAGCAGCGATTGAAAATTATATTGGAGTCCCTGACCAAGAAGATAGGGAACCAAAACCAACTGCTGAATCATCGCATTCCTCCCCCACTCATCTTGAGGAAGGGGGGAGAAGAACTCTGAAGACCTTCCCCAAGATGAATCTATCGGGGGGGGGGGGGGGGGGGGGGGAAGACTGAAGACCTTCCCCTTACTGAAGAGGGGGAAAAGACAAATGAAGAAACAATTGCTGGACCTCAGGGAGATGAAAACCCTGAGGGAACCGAGAAGCTTACATGTGTATCTGAGGGGGAGCAACTCGAAGAAGATGCTGAAGAATTTGAATCTGAAGCTGAAGCCGTAGACATCTCTGATGATGAACCATCTTCTTCTCTAAAGAATGATGACGATGATGATGATGATGATGACTCCTTTATCGTCAAGCCTGCTCAGAGGACTACAGCTCTTAAAGGGATCTTGATAAACGAACCTTCAGGGGAGCGGAACAAGACAAAGCCTTCAGCGTCTGAAGCTGACAAAGGCAAAAATAAAGGCCTCGCTGAAGAAGACAATCTGACGATCTTGCTTCCAAAGCCAGTTTGTCAGGTACACTAAATCTTACTTCCTTACACTGCATCCCTCCTCTATCCATACACATTATCAGCTCTACTCTCCAAAAAGCCTATACACTTAAAACCATTTCTTTTCTCTTTTCTACCCAAGTTCTTATTCGTACGATCACTGTGTATCAGCTAGTCCTCTCCCCTGTTTGAGGATATCGCTGAAATTTCTACAGCTACGACTTCACCAACAATAATCCCAGCTCCCAACGCTGAAGAAATAATCCCGGTCTTCAGATATCGACCTGCCAGAATCAACATGGTACTTATCACTGGAGGATCAACCCTCAAAGTTTCAATCGCTAAAATCGAGATATTCAGAGAGAACGGACAGTACCAAAAATTCTATGCTAAAGCCAACACGAAGTACGGTCTCTCTGAATGGTTGGAGATTAGATTAGCCATCCAGAAGTCTCAATCTAAGTACAAGGATCATGTCAAAAAGCTGATAAATAAACAGATCGACTTAGTCTCTTCTTGTGTGGATATTCCTCCTCCCCCTCCTCTCGCAAATCAGAAAAGAAGGGCCTCTATAAAGAAAAAGTCTAAACCTTCAGACTCAGGTCCTCTTATATGAAACGAAACAGGTATTGGTTTTTCTTGTGCTGAAGTTCTTGGTCCAGAACCTGACCTTTCCGTACTTGACACATCTTTTCCTCCTGATGAGACTTTCATCCCTGCGGAAGTCATAAGCAAACCCTATGGGATATTCTTTATTGACTATGGTGGACGACAACGTTTTCAACGTATCTCTGAGCTTCCCATCACTCCCATCGAACAGCTGAAAGATCTCATCTACTGGTGTGAATTCAAACGCGACATTCAGGCACGGCATCTTAAACCCTTGATTTTTGAAGAAGCTCTGAACAAAAGGAATCAAGGAGTAAATGTCCCTGACTGGATGATTCCCACATCAAAGACCCTTGATGAACTTCTCATTAAGGAAGAACCTCTATAAGCTGATAGGATCGCCTTATTCTTGTATTTTATCAGTTATTCTTCTGTACATGTAATTTATTTCGCTTATACTTGTAATCTTTCCACTTCCCTTTGTAATCTGATACGAAGTTTAAAGAAAGATTTCAGCGAAAGTACTTTACTCCATCAGTACAGAAAAGAGCCCAGAAAACAGTAAAAGGGACAAATATTTTATGAGTTCTTTTTATCCTTGTGTTTTCATTAAATAGCAATTTTCTCTGTTGCTATGTCATAATCAAATAGGGGGAGATCGTTGATCGAAACCCTCAGTGATTTGATAATGACCCTCTCTTAAATACTTAGTGAAAATTGTAGGTAAACAATATGTATCAGAGTTTCACTATCGCTGATAAGTACTAAGACCTTACAGTACCGCTGATAGGAACTCTCGCTCTTTAGATTAAACATTCAACGAACACTGTTCACCATAATGCTCTGAGCCTGTTCAGTCCTTATGGTGATCGCTGATAAGTTAGTTGTTTACTTATGATCCCTGAAGACAAGTTTCACGTCAACATAGGTTCTACGCTGAAGTCGAAGATCAAGCTCGAGAACCAGCGACAAGTCTCCTAACGAGCTGATGCGGATCAGCGAAGACTCAGATTTGTCCACTCAACGTGAAGTATCAAGTACAAGACTTCAGCTATCGCTGAACTTTATCATTCGCTGATATAGAATGATAAACCGCTAAATCAACGAAAGCTGATCATGAAGTCCTCCGTACAAAGTACTTTTGTCTTAACCACCCTTGCACGACTCCGTACGATATGTCAGAAAAGAACCTCCCTATTGTCTGAAATCGTATAACCACTCTGATGCTACACTGTTCAAACATGCGGCTACTAAGGTTGTCTACAAAGGTCAATGACATACAACCAATGAGCTGTTGCCACATGTAAAGTATAAACTGCCATGCATTAAATGCATGCAATATATAAGAAGGACTCCAGCTTCATTTTTGAAGCACTTGCTAACTCTGGACAAGTCATCTTTCTTATCTTGAGATATGTTATTATTATTAATTTCCTTCTCTTTCTTAGTGCAAGAAACTTAGTGTTCTAACTTGTTTAGATTTAGGTTTATCCTTAATCTTGTTCCGCAACAAGCTGTAAATTGTTAATGATTTATCAATAAACAATTTAGAAAAGTAAAACTGTGTGTTTGTATTCAACCCCCCCTTCTACAAACTTGTATAGCCCTTCGGGACCAACAATAAGACTTGAGCACAACAACTTCCAGCGGCTACATACTCAGCTTCAGCTGTAGAGGTGGACAATGAACTTTGCTTTTTTGCTTGTCCTACTCACCAGCTTTTCACCCAGGAGCTGACAGCCTCCTGTGGTGCTTTTCCTATCCAATTTGCATCCTGCAAAATCACTGTCTGAATAGGCGGTTAGATCAAACCCTTAGTCTTTGGGATACCAAAGACCTAGGTTGGGAGTACCCTTCAGATATATGAAAATTCGTTTTACAGCGATCATATATGATTCTTTGGGTTCAGATTGATATCGTGCACACAAACAAGTAGCATACATAATATCAGGACGACTAGCTGTAAGATAAAGGAGAGAGCCGATCATCCCACGGTACACAGTGACATTAACAGTTTTTCCTGAAGGATCTTTGTTAAGTGTCAGCGGCGGTGCAATTGGGGTTTTCATAGCTGAGCTTTGAGTACGATCAAACTTCTTCAGCATATCTTTGACATACTGACCTTGGTGGATAAAAGTACCCTTATCATTTTGCTTGATTTGGAGTCCAAGGAAGTAGTTCAGTTCACCCATCATACTCATTTTATATTCAACTTTCATTCTTTCAGCGAAACGAGTACATAATTCAGGGTTAGTAGAACCAAATATTATATCATCGACATATATTTGAACAAGAATGATATGACCTTTTACTTTCCTGAAAAATAGAGTGTTATCGATTTTACCACGCTCAAATTTTTCAATATGGAGATAAGTTGAGAGAGTGTCATACCATGCACGTGGAGCTTGTTTCAGTCCATAAAGTGCCTTATCCAGCTTATAAACATAACCTGGATGCTTAGGATCAGTGAATCCTGGAGGTTGTTCAACGTAGACTTCTTCATTCTGCCTTCCATTGAGGAATGTTGATTTCGCATCCATTTGATATACCTTGAATTCTCTATGAACAGCGTCAGCAAGAAATAGACGAATAGCTTCGAGTCTTGCCACTGGGGAAAAGGTTTCATCATAATCAATACCTTTCTCTTGTCTGTATCCCTGAGCAACTAAGCGAGCTTTGTTGCGGGTTACAGTTCCATTTTCATCCAACTTATTTCGATAGACCCACTTGGTGACTATCACTGATTTGTCAGATGGTCTTGGAACGAGATTCCAAACCTTGTTTCTTTCGAATTCAGTCAGCTCTTCTTGCATAGCGCTGACCCAGTTTGGATCTTTGAGGGCATCATCAACTTTCTTTGGTTCAGTTAGTGAAATAAAATTTACATAAAGACAAATGTTACCTACACTGCGTCGAGTCTGAACACCTGCGTTTGGATCACCAAGAATTTGATCAATAGGGTGATTTATGGTCTATTGCTGAGCAGAAGCATGAGCCACTAACTCAGAATGGAACTCTGGAATCACTGAGGAGGAAGCTTCAGCGACGTCAGGTAGTAGAGGCAAGATTGGCAGCACAGATGAAATTCCATTCACTGACTGCTGAGCGGTTGATGGAATATCAGATGATGGTTCAGAAACAGGCATAGTGTTGAAGGGAATAGCTGAATCCCAAGACGATTCAGCTTCACTTGTCTGCACGCTAGGAATGATGATGGGATCATCATCAGCAGTTGGAGTGTTGACTTGAGGGTCAGGGTTAGGAGCAGTTTCTAAATCCCCAAAATGAGAAAACATCCACTGATTGAGTTCTTCGTTATCATCAGATGGTCTTGAGTTCGCTGAACGGGATTCGTCAAAGGTGACACGAATGATTTCTTCTACAGTCTCTCTTCTTTTATTGAAGACCCTGAAGGCTTTGGATATAAAAGAATATCCAAGAAATATTCCATCGTCAGCTTTAGGATCGAATTTTCCAAGAGCATCTATGTTGTTTAAGATAAAGCATTGACAACCAAAGATGTGAAGAAAGGTGATAGATGGTTTTCTTCCGTGGAAAAGTTCATAGGCAGTTTTGTTGAATCTTTTGATGATCCGCGATCTATTATGTGTAAAGCAAGCAATATTTACAGCTTCAGCCCAGAACTGAGTAGGTAGATGAGAATCACTGAGCATTGAACGAGCAGCTTCGATGATCGTTCGGTTTCTTCTTTCAGCGACTCCATTTTGTTGAGGTGTTCTCATTGAGGAAAAGTTGTGAGAAATACCCTTAATTTCAAAGAAGCTATCAAGGGAACTGTTTTTGAATTCAGTTCCATTATCACTCCTTATTGAGTGAACAATGAGATTATTCAGGACTTCCATTTTTCTGACAAAAGATACCAGTTCTTCTGAGGTGTCGCTCTTAGCACGGAGAAACATAACCCAGGTGTAGCGAGAGAATTCGTCCACGATAACCAGCATAATTTTTTTTCCAGCGATGGATTGAACGTTGACAGGGCCAAACAGATCCATGTGGAGAAGTTGAAGTGGGGATGACACTGAGGAAACTTGCTTTGACTTGAAGCTAGCTTTGGTTTGTTTTCTTTTTTCACACGTTGAACAAAGAGATTCCTTAGCGTATGAATGTTGAGGAAGACTAGTGACTAACTTCTTTGAAGAAAGAGTATTCAGTGTCTTGAAGTTGAGATGAGAGAGCCTTTAATGCCATAGCCAGTTGACATCAGATGAGGCTTTAGAGAAGAAACAAGCATTTTCAGTGGTTGTTGAGTTCATGTTTATTACATAAACATTTTCCAAACAATATCCACTGAGAGCAACTTTCTCCTTCTTGTCAGTGACGAAACATGCTTCCTTAGTGAAGCAAACTTTGAAGTCTTTGTCACATAGTTGACTGATGCTAAGAAGATTGTGCTTCAGCCCTTCGATTTCAGCTTCGAACTTGGTTGACGGGAATTTTGTCTTCAGGGATCATAAGCAAAAATTACATAATGAACATTCAGCGATCATCAGAGAGACTTGTAAAGGCTCAGGGCTCACTGATGTACAGTGTTCGCTGAAGTATAATTAAAACATGTTTTCCATCAGCGATACTAAACAGACTTAGTATATTTTCTTTGATGACAAAACATTAATAGATATTGTCTACTTACAATTTTCACTAAGTGTTTATCAGAGTCATTATCAAATCACTGAGGGTTTGGATCAACAGTAATCACATTATTGAAATTCTATGAATAATTAATGAAAGAGGAATGACAAGTTGAAATCATATCGTGTTTATTGATTATCTGGTCGTGATTTTTTCGTATTGCACTAATCTGGGATCCACATTTTTTTTCTGTCAAAATATGCACACGTCAAGGGGGAGTAAGGGTCAAAGTCCAATTTTTCACAAGTTTTCTCTTTCTGGACCCCATCTTGTCTGGACAACATCATTTCCGAAAAACTACTTTTACCGGAAGTTTTCCGGATGACTTAGTTTTCCGGATGACTCTTTCCGGTCAATCTTTTCCGGTACTCGCGGTGTCCCATCCGCAAACCGTCCTTAGTATAAGTACTCTTAACCCTCTTTTTGATACTTTATGCTTTCCGGATTTCGAAACCTCTCTTAAACCCTTCCTTTTCCGACACTCTTGCACACATCACAGATCATCGTTCGAACGATTCACCATCTCGGCTCAGGTAATTTATTCGATTTTGTTTTTGTTTCTTTCGATTACTCGTTCCTCGTCTCACACATACATCGTCCAAATCGACGATCGCACACACTCACAGTGAGTCGATTCGACACCACAATCGCACATCGGGTTAATCCGGGCACTTAATCACACTTACTCTCACTCATTCTCGTGTTTTTGGCCATCATATAACTCTCTTAGGGTTGACATAGACACATTATTTCGTTTGCTCACTAAGTTTTCACTCGATTTGTTCTCCGGAATGGTTTCCGGACTTGGGTTCTATTCGATACTTTTTCCGGGCGATCATGTTTTCCGGATTTTGATTTTTCCGGATGTTGATGTTTTCCGGACGCGACTTTTTCTGGAAAACATTTTATCCGGAAATCCCATTTTCCCGGAAACTCACCCTATCCGGAAAACCTCTCTGCCTTGTCCCTGTTTTGTATTTCTCAACCTTCTGGCAGATCCACGACACGGTAAGTACTCCATATTTCACTATTTCAATCATGACTAACACTTTGTAATTGTAGGCACTATGGAAAACCAAGGTTCTCCAATCAATGACAATTTGGACATCGCCCTCGTTCCAATTCGCGAACGCGTGAACATTCAAGGTAATAATTACCACCTTGATGTCATGATCTTCCAAAGCCGCCATCACGTCATTGTTGAAATCCTCTGCGGCCATCCACTCTTTCACGCTCTAACCGCGACGGCTGAAGTCCCATCTCTGTATGTTCAACAAGTATGGCACACGATCTGCCATGTGACTACTGATCAGGGCACCTCTCTGGAAGCTCTCGTTGACAATTCCAACTTTGTACTCACCCGAGAAACATTCCGCCAACTCCTCCGCCTGCCAGCCGCCACTGACAACGACAATGCTTCCTATGCTCCAATGGTTTTCGATGACCAGCTATGTGCAGACATCCACTCTCTTGGCTATTCCAGGGATCTCACTCGCCCATCCGCCTTCACCAGAACAAACCTGGCCCCTCTTTGGGCAACACTATTCAGTATCCTGAGTAGGAGCCTATCCTCAAAGTGGTGCGGCATCGACCAATACAGCACTAACTTCCTACGGCTCTTCCATGGCGTGGCCTTTCCTCGACACATAGACTTTGCCAGGATTCTTTGGAACGAACTACTCCAGAACATCGCCGACAAAGAAGCCAACCGACCACGTTCTTTCATCCCATACATCCGCTTCCTACAATTCGCCATACGACGACACATCGATGTCGATCCCACCATTCGTCGCCGCTCATCCCATGCGCCATGTCTTCCTTTACGAATGAACCATCTACAAAACTGTGCTGAACTGACTAACGTTGTTACCAGGAATGACTTCAATGTAGGCACCGAGTGTGAGGGAGTATAGGAATGACTTCAATGTAGGCGCCCCCATGGTCCATCCAGAACCGGAAGGACCTTCCAAGGGGACGCAACCCGAGAGACGTCAGGGTCCTAGAACGTGAGGAGGTAGAGTCCATAGAGCTGGGGTTCCTGGACAGGGTGTGCTAAGAGTATCTCTTGGGAGGGGAAATGCAGCGGGCGGTGCTTCGGACATGCAAGTGAGTACCATCCAACGACCTCATCAAGTTACCACTCATACAACCGAAACTACTTCCCATACCTCCACAGCCGCGCCCAGCAGACCCCCGGTCATCGAATTCGACTAATCTGATGACGATCTACATGACGCACCCGTTACATTTGATTCAGGCCTGGTTAGAGATGACTCATCCACCGACTCTTCTAGTTCGGATGCCTCTCAACCCGCATCTGGCTCAGGATCAGACACCGAGTCTGGTCGTGATCAAACCATCCGACACCAAAAGATACCAGCGCGAATCGGACCAAGCCCATCAACTCTAGACACCGACTCACCGTTTCATCTTCCGCACCCTCTACCACCTCCTTAGCCGATATGGGAGACATAAGGAGAACGGAGGGAGTTCAAGTTGAAAATATAGAACATGTTAGTGTGAGGGAAAGGCGAAGCAAAAGAAAAAAAAATGAGAGAGTGAGTATCCAATCCAGTGTCGCCCAGGTAGCCACATCTGCTACCCAGTCTCATCCATTGAGACAGTGTATTGAAGAAGCCGTCGTGGATCTAGCGACGCAATCCCACGTCCTCTTTAGCCACTCAGGTGTCTCTCAACAGATACCTGTTTTACTTGATCATGGGGATTTAGCACACAACTATCAGGCTCTCGCTTGGAGAGTGTTGATATTTAAACAAGAGAACAGTTGCCCCCGTTTTCGGCTTCTTTCAGTGCACATTTGAGTCTATATCCCCTTGATACTATATTTTCTTTGGCTAGGACACAGACAACATCATCTGCTACCATCGGTGAATCAAGTGAACCGATTGGAACGTCCAGAGTAAGTCTGCCTTCGAGCGGATTACGAGGATCGAACGAAGGTCCTACCACAGCTATCCTCATGGCAGCTGTGAACGTAGGCGGTACGACTGTTGAATCAACGGTTGTTACCTCAACAGGCAATCTAAGTGATCCCGGTGTTAGCTTACCCTTCTTTGTTTCCAGGGACATCTTTGAACAGGATCTAAAGGCAATGGAAGAACGTATGCAAAAACAGTTCAACGACATAAAGTGGTTGCTTAAAAGAAAAGATCCGATGGTTGAGTCTGAGCTTGAACCTCGACCAGTTCCAAATCCAACTCCACCGGCTCCTCAACAACCCACAGTCGACCTACCTGTCGATGAACTAAAATCACTCATACTTTCCAAATTGCTATCCGTCAACCCCAATACACCCCAAGACCAAGATCTGATGAGTTTGCTTCGACAGCAACACGCGACTCATCTAGATCCCACCCAACCACCAGCTGCTCCACAACCACCATCTTCCGAGTTCGCTGCCTTAAAAGAAAACGTTGGAAACAATCTAGCAGCAGTTCGAACCTCATTAGATGCACTAACTGAGTGCATCACCATTCTTGCAATTACATGCAAATCACAACCTCACGGTCATAAGTGAAGTCATGATCACGATGAGGACCCCCGATGACCATGAGGGGGAGAACTCCATGAGACATAAGCTTGATGATGCCTCAACCGCCGAGAGAGTACAGAATGAGGCCACTGTCGAGGCTACTACAGAGAACGTCGAGAATCAAGCCGCCGATGATGATACTTCCGAGAGAGTCTCTCAGATGTTTGAATCAGGGGCTTACGGTGAAGAAAGCAATAGGCATGTCGTTCTTTATATTGATCCGAATGTTGATCCAACCGTTGAAAAGCCCGAGGTCAATGAAGAGGAAATCAGGCTGATCACGACAACGACAATAGAAGTGATTGATATTCCCTCGAACGATGATCACTTCAACTTGGAAAAGTTCTTCCTGGTCAAAAGGCAATCCGAACCCCTAATCATCGTGTCCTATTTAGAGGCAGACTTTTCTGAACCCGAGGACGACAAAGGAGCTGTTGCACGAGCTGCGTTGTACAAAGAGCAGCAATACGTGTTTCTTGATGATGTTTTAGGTGCTGAAACATCAGAAGATGTTGATCCTACTTTAAGACTCAACAATGATTCAAACTGCAATAGTTCTAAAAACAGAGTATAATAAAGTTAAGTGCGGAAGCGATTTAGGAACAAATAGGGTTTGATTGAAATGGTAGATAACACACAGAATAGATGAATAAATCTATAAATAACTAGATTGTAGCTCAACAATTCATCTCTATTTGATTCTTCAAGGTTACACCAAGAACACCGTGAAATGTGTGTTTTCAGGATATGCGCTCTAACTGGTGTGTGTGTGTTATGCTTAATTGTTACTAGAAAAGGTCTGGTAGAACCATTCTATTTATACTAGTCGACAGGGGACAAACAGTAGACAACAAGTACAAGGGTACAAGAGACAAGGTCGTGGGACTGATTCTGGTACACGTTAATATAGTGTGCCGCCTTATGCAAAAGCTGCGATCCTTCAGAAGATGACATGTGGAAAGTGGCAGGGCACACCTTGTACTATTGATTTTCAGGATCTTTGTACAGCAGAGGCACGTGAGTTGCACGCCTGTCCTTGTCTTGATCTTCAAGCTTTTGTCTTCTGAGTCTTCATACCACAGAGGCTTTGTCAAGGGTGACAGAGGCTCTGTGACCTTGTCCTCTGATGGTCTTCTGGTTGATGACTAGTGGAGGTTCTAATGTTCTTGTTGTCCGACAGAGGCTTTTGCCGGTGTCTTCTCAGCCTATTTTTCAATACTTCTTTTACAAGAAGTTGGAGCTAACAATCTCCCCCTAAGTATTGAAAAATAAAAAAATTAAAAGTTGCATGAGTTCTTAGGCTAAGAAGAACAAGAGGTGAAAAAATTGACCTCTGTAAAAATAAAACTGTTCATTGAGTTTATTCCGGAGGCATTTACATTTGTTTAAGCATAAATTACATAACGTGAATATTAATCAAAAGCATTATAGATTTGCAGAGGCTAGATCCTTGCGTTTTGAAAGTCATTGATGGACTTGGTGAGTCCTCCAGACTTGAGTTCTCGGTACATGAAGGCGCAGAGGTCTCTGAAGCGAATGACAGAATCAATAACTTGAATCAGTCTATTTGCAAAGTTCAGGTTCATCAATTCCGTTCCTCTGTGGTTTATGAGATTGGTCCTGAACTCGAGAAGCGTCTTTGTAGCATATTTTTGGCAATCAATCTCTAGGAATAGCTTCATTTTTCCTTGAGGGTCAAGGAAAACATATCCAACCTTTGGGTTGCTGATGATGGTGTTTGGATTAATGTCGGCAGAGGAGGGGCAATGATCATCTGGTGGTAGAAGATTGATTTTTCTCACTCCCAGGTCAAGTGCCACATGAAAGTCGATCATGCTGTAGAGTAGGAGTTTTCCCCTCATTGCCTTCTTGATTTCTTCATAGGCACTTCTGTGTTCAAGTCTCTCGTTGTAGTTTTGTCTGGCCCAACTGAGGAGTTCAGGTAGATCATAGGGGATGAGGTTTCTCAAATCTGCATCGGAGAACTTTGTCTCTGATCTATCTGCCCTCTTGACGTGGTAGAGGTTGTACCAGAAGTTTTGGCATTTGGTGTGTGAGAGCTTGCAGCTTAAGACCTGTGTGATTTTGGAGTCAGAGAAGACATCTTTGACAGGTTTGGCTTTATCTCTGAAGAAGTCTTCTCTTATTTGTTCAATGAGGTCGCAGTTCAGAGTGGGAGGTGGCAGAGGATCATTGATGGCTCAGCTGTAAAGATACTTATATACTACCTCTTCCATTTGGCGTTGAGGCACAAGGGGTGGAGGCATAGGTTTCCGCAGAGCCTCCAAGTCTCTGATCACTTTGGCCACTCTGTCATTAATTAGTTTGGTTTTGGGATCTAGCATGGGTTTTGTTGATAGAGGAATTCCAAAAGCCCAGTCTTCCTCTTCTGGTTTAGGAGTTATGAATGCGTCGAAAGAGCTCTTCAGTAGCTCCTCTACGACTTGAGGTTTTGGTTTCTTTGGCTTTGGGTCCTCTATAGCTATGGACTTTCCTTTGTCCTTTGCCTTAGGCTGAGTTGCTTCTGTTGGTTTTGGTAGGGTTGCTTCTGTTGTTTTGGGTCAGATTGCCTCTGTTGGTTTGGTTTTGGGTATTGTTGCCTCTGTTGGTTTGGATGGTGGTTGGGTTGAAGAATCTTCTGTTGGGTTGCTTGGTGATGAGGGTTTGGTTGGTATAGGTTCTGCTGTAGGATCTTCTGATAAGGTTTCTTCTGCTACACTGGTTTTTAAAATGTTGAGTACAGCAGCAGTTGTAGTGTGCTATTTCTTTGAAGCTCAAAACTTGTCTCTCTGTAGTTGTTTCATCTGAAGTTGTTGCACAATTTCTTCTGTTGGGTTTACTCAGGTATTTTAGTGGTTTTTGAGCTAAGGTTTTTTTTCGTGGTTTTGATTTTGGTTGATCTTCTGTTAGTTTGGGGGATGGTTGTTTGGTTTCTTCAGCTCTTGGTTTTTGTGTTAGGGAGGGTAAGTCTTCTTCAGAAGTAGATGATAGTATCTGGATTTGCTCGGTTGTTGGCTTCGGTGTGGGAGAGGGCAAGTCTTCTGCTAGTTTGTTTGTTTCCAAAGAGGTGGGTATGGCCTCTGTGGTCTTTTGCTCTTGCGATTGGCTGGAAGATTGAGTTTGCGTGGGTACCTGTGCCAGAGGTTTGATGGTGAGTGGTTTTGGTAATATGGCTCTGCTTGCTCATCTGCTATTCTCTCCCTCAGGATGATCTAATGGCCCATCAGAATCGCTATCAGAGTCAGCCTGCCTTCCCTCAGACATACCTTCTGCTTGGCACGACGATGATGGTTTCTTTGGCTGGCTCGCCCCTGCTGCAATCATTTTTGTACAGAGGTCGTTGCAGATCCCAAGCAGGTATGCAACCTCTGTCTCGCACTTAAACCGTAGCTTGGCCACGCTGTTCTGGAACTCTTTAACGTATGTGGCATTTGTAGTAGTGAAGGATTTGATGAACACTGTCATTTCATTCAGGACGCCTTGGCCGAGTTCTGTGAGCTGGGCCCTTGTCATGTAGTCTGAAGGTTTCATGGCCTGCATCTGCTCTGTGGTCTGTTCTTGAACTTTTCCCAAGGCCTATTGCAGGTCTTCTGCGGTTATACCTGGGGATGCAGAGGATCGAGTAGACAGAGATTTGGCCACTTTGCGTGCCTTCTTCATTTGCTTGGTTAGTTTGGTGATGGAGGTTTCGATTGCAGAGGTGGAAGTGGTTTCAGGTGCCGAGGCCTCTGGAGTTTTCTTCAGCAGGGCGTTTGTATTCTTCACCTCTGTTGATAGAGTTTTAACCTGGGCGGCAAGATCGTTGAATGCCTTCTGCGATGACTTTGCAAGAGATTTGATAGAGCTTTGCAACTCTTTCAAAGAAGTTGTCACAGAGGTGACAAAGGTTTCGAATTCATCCTTTGCGACGTATGAGCCAGGTGTAACCTCTGGGTGAACACATCCATCCACAGAGTGAGTCTCCATTCCTGAGACGCCTTCTTTCGTTCCTGTTTTTGCGTTGAGAATGGAAGGACTTCCTTCTCATCCTCGAGAAGAGATTTTTAAGGATTCAGACTCTACAGAAGTTCTAGCAAGGACCTTGTTCTAAGCTACTCCAGAGGTGGGGACAATGGTATCCTTGAGTTTGCTCGGGGACTTGTCTAGAGTCCCTTCGCTGTCGTGCACTATACGCTCCTCTGAAGAGTGGTTTGTCTCTATGTGTGCTTGTATGACAGAGGAAACGAATTCCTCTGTTGTGATTTCAGATCTGATCTGGGTGAATGATCAGGAATAAGAAGAGTGCCCTTTGGAGAGGACACCTTCTGTAGGGATTCCCCAGTTTGTGCAGGAGCAGAGGAGAAAAAAGGTTCTTCTGCCTGGTTGGATGGGGAAGGGATCGAGCTGTGCTTCTCTAATTCAATAACTCTTTCGGCCACTAGACTAGAAGAGTTAGTAATGTGGGTTGCACTGTGAGGGGAGATGGATGTGTGCCTATTCTTTCTTCGGCATCTTTTTAACTTTGTTCCTATGTTTGGCATCCTAAGACTATAGGGGTTTCTATCTTAGACTCTACCTCTACCCAGGTGTCTTCTGCCTCCATCATTTCCTATGTGTGTTCTAGCTCTAGGTCATAACTTGGAGGAGAGGCAAAGAGGTATGAATTCATTGGACCCTCTGGTGTTTCGGCTTGATTACCGGTGGGGTTTGGGGTTGTTGTTGTGTTGAACTCTGTGGTGGCTTCTGCGGTCCATCCAGAGGTGTCCAAGGTGTTGGCTATATCTTCCCGTTCTAGGAAAGCAGCGAAGTCGTTTGGCTCTGCGTATTGGATAGGCGTGGGGGATCGCAGAGGTTGTTCTGTGATTGCTTCCGCTGCTTCTGCTTCCTCTGCGATGCTCAACAGAGGGGATTTGGGCTCCTGGGTTCTCTTCTTTTTCTTTGGCTTGGGAGCACCTTCCTCAGAGGTTTTGGATTTCCTCTTTTTCTTTTTCTCTTTCTGAGGAGAGGGTGTAGAGGAGGCTATCACAGTTGCCTCTTTGGGTGGTTGTTGGGATTGTTAAGCGCTGGCAGAGGTCCCTTCTTTTGCTGCCTTTTTTGGTTTAGGTTACCACGACACAATATTGTCCGCTTTGCCCCACTGGCTCACGGCTTTGTTCTTGGCGACCTGGCAAGGACTTCGCAAGGACTTCCTAGGAGGTCACCCATCCTGGTACTACTCCCACCTAAGCACGCTTAACCACAGAGTTCCCAAAGAACCCGCATGCTTGTGGCCCCAAAACGCGTTGTGTCTTGTAAGGCCAAGGTTTACTAATATACCCAGCATCTCTCCTGTCCACGGCCGATGTGGGATATGCCTAAGGTGTTACATACACCCCCCCCCCTTAGGGACTCATCGTCCTCGATGAGGTTTGCCCCACCATCCCGAACGGCACAGGAGTGGCTCTGATACCATTTGTAACACCCCGCTTACCACGACACAATATTGTCCGCTTTGCCCCACTGGCTCACGGCTTTGTTCTTGGCGACCTGGCAAGGACTTCGCAAGGACTTCCCAGGAGGTCACCCATCCTGGTACTACTCCCACCCAAGCACGCTTAACCACAGAGTTCCCAAGGAACCCGCATGCTTGTGGCCCCAAAACGCGTTGTGTCTGGTAAGGCCAAGGTTTACTAATATACCCAGCCTCTCTCCTGTCCACGGCCGATGTGGGATATGCCTATGGTGTTACAGTTGCACTGTGGTTTTCGATGGGGTTGCAGAGGTCTTTGCTTTGGATCTAGCCAGTATGACCTTCTTTTGCTTCTGTCTGTACTTTTCCAGAGCCATAGTCCAATCCTCCTTAGTCAACCTCTCAACTACTTCAGTTCTTATGGGGGCTCCTAGACGTGGGGGGGTCACAGGGCTCGGTTGGGAAGTCCTGTGTGCACGTGTATACTGTCTCTTCGACAGAGGTCTGCAGAACCTGTAGCCCTCAGCGTGTTTGGTTGGGACGTTCTTTACCATGGGGTAGGTCTTCACAATGTCTCCTTCCATTGTCCATTCTTCGGCTGCAAGCAGAGGCTCTAGCAGAACACCAATTATTCTTTGAAATTGCAGAGCTTGGAGCTGAGTCTTCGCATTTTTGCCCTTAGCCCTCTGCGTGGACTGTCTGTGCTCGATAGTTGCTACTAGCTCTTGCATCATCAGAGCGGCATAGTCCAGAGGCAGGTCGTAGTATATCCCATACATTATAGACAAAATTTGATGGGAGCTCTGGTCCGGGCTTCCAACTTTCCCAGTTAGGCATCTGTTGAGTATCGAGAATAACGTGTTCCACAGAGGGGGAAATTTGTTCCTCCTAAAGTCGTTTCTTTTGGCAAGGGGGGTATTGTAACCTAACATCTCTGCGAAGGCACAGAGTTCAGCATCAGAGGGTTCTTCCACATACCTCTTTATTCCTAATAGACCTCTGGTGGGAAGTTCAAATTCGAAGGAGAGCATGGTTTTGTTGAAGCCGATGTGGAGGTTCTGTGAGTTATCAGGCTTGGATAGATAGCCATTTATTTTTTTTGTCTAAGGTTCATAGTAACAGCTCCGCCAGAATTGGTTCAGGTATCTGGCAGGTATCTTTGTAACATTCTTAGTTAAAAGGGTGTTCAGGGGGTGGTTTTCTAGTATGTTCATTAAAACGGCTTGTTCTTCTCCAAATGCAGACCTAGAAATTACCATGTAGTGGTTATTTGGCTTTAAAGGGAGGGTGTTTCGAACATATTGTTTTCCAGGAAGTTTTGCAGGTGGGAGGTCGTAGCAAACTCAACGGAGTTGCCACTGTTGTCCTGTTCATCGTCGTTTCTGGCTATTGAAGGATGCTGAGAGTGCTCAGAATGAGCAGGGGAGTTCACCGGAGTATTGGTGGTTGTCATTGAAGGATTCTTCAAAGAAATGAGGAGAGAATGAGAAAATTGCAGGTTCTTGCAAGGTTTCACCGGAGTAAACAGCGAGAGAGATTCGTAAAAGATGAAGATGAAGGGTAAATGAGGGTTTTATAGGGGTGTTAAAATCGGATAGAATTTGAGCAGTACAAGTGAATTCAATAGTGTTTGGGGTCCGCACTCGAGTATACAGCTGTGATCAACGCTTCAGAACCCTCGTTTGACTGACACGTCCAATAGAAGCATGCCACGTCAGAAGTGGCGGGGCACGATGAGACGTCGAGCGGTGCCTATTAATGCTATGCACGTGGGAGTCTCTACACCCGGATGACTGTCACTTTGGTAAATAACCCGCACCTTAGAACCCTTTAAGACACGTGTCAGAATCGACAGAAGCTCTGTGGTGGAATGAGCTCTGTGATCTGAAACCTTCTTCCAATATCTATGTACTTGCACCTTTACCAAAACATTTGGAAAATACAATTGAAGTGATCGATAGAGTATCCGTAAGAGATTTTCAGTTACAGAGGCTCTGTCAAGCTCAACAAAGGCTCTATGACTGAAAATTTCTAATTGCGGAAAGCTCATAAAACTTTTTTGATAATTTAAAGTTTTGACAGTTTTAAACAGTGTTTCTAGGACATATTTTGAAATTGTCCTAGAAAAATGTTTTGGAAAGAGGATTTGTACGAGGAATTTACTCTTAGATCCTCCTTTGTTCGGCAAGGTCTGCAACTTCTGTTGGTTTGATCGATCAAATATCCCCTTTTGGCTCCCCCTTGAATGACTAACTTCTGTAGGTCATTACAAGGTCTCCTTCTGCTCCCCCTTGACCTATGCTTGGATCATATATTGATAAGTAGAGCACAGGACATAGGTCAAACTCATCAGAGGTTCTGTGAGAATAGACAGAGGCTCTGAGCTATTCCACAGAAGCTCTGTCGGGTATTGAACTTTTAAAGGTGAAGAATTTACATGCTGAGAGTTTGAAATATATACATATGTACTGGAGGAGTTAGTCTCACTTACAGAGGGATCGGTTCATGTAACGACCTGGTTCCCAAACATACAACAAATAACATATTTTACATAACATTGTTTCATAACAAAAGATACAACATATAACATGTACGGTCCCTTAGTCTTTACAACCATAATAAGTATTTCATTACAAACTTTTTTTTCTAATAATAAAGTTATAACTGCAAAACACTTCATGATCTTCAAAAAACATAGGTCTTCCAAAAGCTAGTCACAGATTACCCTTTTCACTTGCTCTTACTTGATCCACGACCTGGAATACATATTTTTAAAACAAAATGAGGGTTAGACCTAGTGGTCTAAGTGAGAAAATCCCTGTCAGTTTAAAATCATTTGTACAAACACCATATACATAACACAAATTTGAATACCAATATTGACTCATGCATTGTGTACTTTCCTGTCTCATTCCCATGGCCATAATAGTTGGTTGCGAGCCAACTAATCAGTTTACTCCACTGCACTAATATACAGCCAACTCCACTGTCCCTCCGTACAGCCAACTAATCTTTAGCAATATGTCCGGTCTTCCCACACTTGTAACAAAATCGAGGATCAACTTGACAATTTCCTTGATGAATATGGTTGCATTTTGGACAAGGTCTTTCAACTGGTCTGAAAGGTGGACGACTATCAAACCTCTGGGATCTGAACTTCTTTGGATCATAATGTGGTCCTTCCCATTTTCTTTTTCCAGTACTTTTATCACTAGCATCTCTCCCTTTATCCCGTTCCACATTTTCTGCGGCATCTACTGCGGCTGAGAAGGTATCTGGTCCCTTTGCAATCACTAAACTTCTGATTTCTGAATTTAACCCAAAGATAAACCTTTCCATCTTAAGTGCCTCCGTGGAAACGTAGTACTCAGCGAAACGAGACCTCTCCAGAAAACGAGCAGTATAATCCCGAACCGATAAACTTCCCTGTTGCAGGTTCATGAACTTTTCTTCCAGTTGTCTAACTGCTGCTTAAGGACAAAACTGTCTCTTGAAAGCTATAGTGAATTCTTCACAAGAAAAAGTAGAATACACATCAGATCCTCTAGAGGTAATAAGAGCTTCCCACCAATATAGAGCATCGGCTTTCAGCATCGCGGTTCCATATAACACTTTATCTTCCTCGGCACATTTGCTGGTTTTGAAGATGGCTTCTATCTCTATTAGCCACCTCATAGCCTTTACTGGGTCTCTTTCTCCTGAGTAAGTCGGAGGTTTGCAGCTCGGAAACATCTTATAATCACACTTCTTTGGCACCGGTATGACAGTAGGTGTAATGGGCATCTCGTCTTCCAGACTAGGATCTGGTACTTCAGTTTCAGTGTGACGAGTTCGGTTAAACATAGCTTGTATATTTGCTTGCAGTCTTCCCATTTCAGCGGTCAGATCGTCCCTTGTAACAAATTATGTGCCTTGAGATTGAACTCTACCACCCGTTCTGCCCCTACCTCGTTCTCCGCCCCTTCCCCTTGTCCCGGTTGTTGTATTTGTTCTACTAGGATTTCCTTCTTCCTCTCTATTCGTACGTCGAGTACCACTTGCCATTCTGTAGATTTCAACAAGGTTAATATACACGTAAGCACATACCCCATATAATAAGGTTTTCCAGTTCAAACATGTACCTGTAAGTTCATGATTACACTCGACAAATGTAATTTGAAATTACCTTACATGATGTTCCATCTACCTTTTATATTTAGCATCCCAAGGTTCTAAATAATAGGGACATCCTACTTCACATGCAGTTTAAGTCTAGGTATGGATCCGAATACCAAAATCCCTTAAACTAGGGCTCTGATACCATCTGTAACGACCCGGTTCCCAAACATACAACAAATAACATATTTTACATAACATTGTTTCATAACAAAAGATACATCATATAACATGTACGGTCCCTTATTCTTTACAACCATAATAAGTATTTCATTACAATTTTTTTTTTTGCTAATAATAAAGTTATAACTGCAAAACACTTCATGATCTTCAAAAACAAAGGTCTTCCAAAAGCTAGTCACAGATTACCCTTTTTACTTGCTCTTACTTGATCCACGGCCTGGAATACATATTTTTAAAACAAAATGAGGGTTAAACCTAGTGGTCTAAGTGAGAAAATCCCTGTCAGTTTAAAATCATTTGTACAAACACCATATACGTAACACAAATTTGAATACCAATTATGACTCATGCATTGTGTACTTTCCTGTCTCATTCCGCTGCACTAATATACAGCCAACTCCGCTGTCCCTCCGTACAGCCAAACCCCACCGGTCCTAAGCCCGGCCAACGTGCACTCGTGTAGTGTAATACTCGTATAAATATAAAATACACCTCAATATATCATACTTCATACATATGCACATTATTACACTACTTATCACATTCTCAATCCACATATATGTATTCTAGTTTGAAAACATTTTAAAGTAAAACTCACATGTTTGCTTATCAAAACGCTTCCAAGCTTTTCTCAAAACGATTCAGCTTTCACCCCAAATTCACATAATCTAAAACAATTAGATACAATTATCTCTTTACCAAATGGAACACATAAGACTTACTAGGGCTAAGAACTCTAGATAAATCTATCTAACTCTTATCCTCAAATGTTTCCCCCAAACCCGAACTTAAGTCGAGTCCACAGTATTTCCAGTCCTCATTCATACTCTATTCAAGAGTCGACAAAACCCAAAGTTACCGGATACTCAAAAGTATCTGGAATCTCAAAAGTGACCGGACAACCAAAGTTTCCGGACACCATGAACTATCCGGACAACATAACTATCCGGAAACTACATAATAAACCAAACTTACCGGATAACTTTGCCTTACCCGGAAACCTTCACACAGGGGTTTCCGGATACTTCAACTACCGGATACCATAAAAAAGAAACTACCGGACACTATCAATTTTGTCCGGAAACCTCTGTTTGTTTACCAAAATTCTACCCAGAATCAATTAATCTGCTACAAATCGAAAAATTGAGAAATCTAAACCGATAGGAATCTACTACTAACTATTACAAACATAAAACATAAAGGAAACATACCTCAATTTGTCTTCTATTGAAATCCCTTCAAGCCCTAACCATATGACTCTTTCTTCTTCTTCTTCTTGTCTAAAACACACACGCACACACACACACTATCTGATCTTTTTTTTTGTTTTATGAAATATCAGAAGACTTAAAGGGTGTATATCAAACCCAATTTTGCAATTAAGGCTTGAACTATACAAGAATGACTAAAACATCCTTAAACTTATAAACTTACCCTAAACATCCAATTTCAAAATTAAATAAATTTAACGGAAAAGAGTTTAACTAACGAACTTACCCGGGTTATTACATCATCTCCCCCTTAAAAGAATTATGTCCCGGAATTCGGTTAAGCAAAGAGGTACGGGTACTTAGTTCTCATTTCTGATTCTAATTCCCAAGTAGCATCATGCCCTTTATTGTGTCGCCACTGCACTTTTATTTGTTTGATCTCCTTACCATTCCGCAGAACATTAACTTTACTGTCAACAATGGCTTCAGGTTCCTCCACAGAATTCAGCCTTTCATCAACCTGTATATCTGGTAGAGAAACTTCCTGATCTGGCGTAGCCAAACACTTTCCTAAATTTGAAACATGAAAAGCATTGTGGATACTGCTTAACTCAGACGGAAGATCTAACCTGTAAGCTACTTCACCGATTCTTTCTATAATGGTAAACGGTCCGATGTACCTTGGACTAAGTTTACCTTGTTTCCCAAATCAAATGACTCCTTTCCAAGGTGAGACTTTTAACATTACGAAATCTCCAACTTGGAATTCTAATGGTTTTCGGCGTCGGTCAGCGTAGCTTTTCTGTCTGTCTTGAGCCACTTTCAATCGTTCCCGAATCTGAGTAATCTTATCCACGGTTAACTGAACTATATCTGGCCCCGCTAATTGTTTCTCTCTCACTTCGTTCCAACACAGAGGAGTTTGACATTTTCTACCATACAGAACTTCGAACGGTGCTGCTTGTATGCTGGAATGATAACTGTTATTGTAGGCAAATTCAATCAACGACAAATGCTTATCCCACGATCCCCCAAAATCAACAATGCAGGCCCGCAACATATCTTCCAAAGTTTGAATCGTTCACTCACTCTGACCATCAGTTTGAGGATGATACGTTGTACATAGTTTTATTTGCGTCCCCATTACTTTTTGAAAACTCCTCCAGAAACTTGAAGTAAAACGACTATCCCGATCAGAAATAATTGATATTGGAACTCCATGTCGAGTTACTATTTCGTCGATGTACAATTTGGCTAGTCTTTCTAATGAATAGGTTTCTTTTATCGGTAAAAAGTGAGCAGACTTTGATAACCTATCGACGATCACCCAAATGGCATCAAATCCTTTCGAAGTCTTTGGTAACTTCATGATGAAATCTGTAGTAATCTGGTCCCATTTCCACGTAGATATTTCTAACTGTTGCAACTGACCAAAAGGCTTTTGATGTTCAATCTTAACTTTCTTACAAGTGGAACAGCCTTCCACGTGCTGAGCAATACTTCTTTTCATTTCCGGCCACCAGTAAAATTGTCGTAGATCCTTATACATCTTATTCGTACCCGGATGAATAGAGAAACGAGATTGGTGAGCTTCTTGTAGTACTCGATCGCGTAAATTACCCAGACGAGGCACCCATATTCTGTTTTCTAGACATAGTAACCCACGATAATCTTTTACGAGTGATGCTTATATACCTACTACCCGTTCTGGTTTCAGATGTTCCTCTTGAAAGGCTTCCATTTGACACTTCTTCAACTCATCGAAGATGTTAGGTAGAAGTTCAGATCGTAGTGCAATTGCCTTTATTGTTCCGCTTCTCTCTTGGCGACTCAGTGCATCAGCTACCACATTCGCCTTCCTCGGATGATAGAGAATTTCGCAGTCGTAATCATTCACCAATTCTAACCATCTTCTTTGCCTCATATTCAATTCTCGTTGATCGAAGAGATGTTGGAGACTCTTATGATCGGTATAAATTTGACATTTAGAGCCGTATAAATAATGTCTCCAGATATTTAGAGCATAAACAACTGCGGCAAGTTCCATGTCGTGTGTAGGATACTGTCGTTCATGATCCTTCAGTTTTCGAGAAGCATAAGCAATAACTTTCCCACGCTGCATTAATACACATCCCAATCCTAGTTTGGAGGCATCACTGTAAACAACAAAGTCATTTGAACCTTCAGGTAGTGATAGTATCGGCGCGCTACAGAGTTTCTCTTTCAATATTCGGAATGCTTCATCCTGTTCTGCTTTCCATTCGAACTTTATATTCTTTCAGGTCAGCTTGGTCAGGGGCGTAGCGATACGAGAGAAATCTTGTATAAACTTTCGATAGTAGCCAGCTAAACCTAGAAAACTTCGTACCTCGGTTGGCGTTCTCGGCGGTTCCCACTTTTCAATTGCTTCTATTTTCATCGGATCAACTTGAATGTCGTTCTCCGAAACTACATGCCCAAGAAATTGAACTTTCCGAAGCCAAAATTCGCATTTGGATAATTTAGCATATAACTGTTCCTTTTTCAACAAATCAAGAATCAAACGAAGGTGTTGAGCGTGCTCTTCTTCGGATCGGGAATAGATAAGGATATCATCGATAAACACAATAACAAACTTATCGAGATATGACTTACATACCCGATTCATTAAATCCATAAAGGCAGCTAGGGCATTCGTCAGTCCGAAAGGCATCACTAGGAATTCATAGTGACCATACCTTGTGCGAAAAGCAGTTTTCAGAACATCTTCTTCTTTAACCTTTAACTGATGGTAACCGGATCTTAGTTCAATCTTGGAAAAATAAAAAGCTCCAACTAATTGATCAAAGAGGTCATCAATTCTGGGAAGCGGATACTTGTTCTTGATCGTACGCTTATTCAGTTATCGATAATTAATACACATTCTCATCGACCCGTCTTTCTTTTTCACAAACAGAACTGGTGCTCCCCACGGTGACGTACTGGGTCTGATGAAGCCCTTATTAGAAAGATCTTGCAGTTGCGTCATCATTTCTTTCATCTCTGGAGGTGCCAGACGATACGGTGCACGGGCTACAGGAGCGACTCCAGGAATTAAATCTATACCAAACTCTACTTGTCTAACGGGCGGAAGACTAGTCAAATCTTCTGGGAAAACTTCCGGAAATTCACACACGACAGGAATATCTTCCAATTTATTCTTTTCTAGCTTAGTATCTATCACATAAGCTAAATAACTCGAGCAACCTTTACTAACACACTTACGAGCTTTCATCATAGAGATAAGGCAAGACTGATGATTTCTATGATCACCATAAATCACTACCGGTCCCCTCTCAGGTAAGACAACATTAATCAACTTCTTATCACAAACTAGACTAGCTTGATTCTCGGCTAACCAATCCATTCCCACTACCACATCAAACTCGATCAAAGCTATAGGAAATAACTGAATAGGTACTCCACACCCATCTATATCTATAACACAACTATCAAACACCTCTTTAACCGATACTCGATTATCATTTGAAGTATCTACCATTAAAGCATGATCTAACACTTTAGGCTTTAAATGCATATAAGCAGCAAATGAAGGAGACACAAATGATCGGTTTGCATCAGAGTCAAATAACACTTTAGCACGTGTAGAGTTTATTAAAAATGTACCTGTAACCACATCAGAAGTTTCCTCCGCTTCTTGCGCTGTCATTTGAAAGGCACGACCCCTTGCTATTGGTAGCTCTGGCCTTTGTACTACTGGCCTAACACCCGTTGGTCTCACTGACGTACCACCCTGTTGTACTCTCCACCATGGACAATCAGACTGAATGTGATCAGGGGAATTGCAAGAGAAACAGAATCGAGTTACTCGACAATCTTTAGCAATATGGCTGGTCTTTCCACACTTGTAACAAACTCGAGGATCAACTTGACAATTTCCTTGATGAATACGGTTGCATTTTGGACAAGGTCTTTCAACTTGTCTGAAAAGGTGGATGACTATCAAATCTCTGGGATCTGAACTTCTTTGGATCATAATGTGGTCCTTCCCATTTTCTTTTTCCAGTACTTTTATCACTAGCATCTCTCCCTTTATCCCGTTCCACATTTTCTGCGGCATCTACTGCGGTTGAGAAGGTATCTGGTCCCTTTGCAATCACTAGACTTCTAATTTCTGAATTTAACTCAAAGATAAACCTTTCCATCTTAAGTGCCTCCGTGGCAACGTAGTACTCAGCGAAACGAGACTTCTCCAGAAAACGAGCAGTATAATACCGAACCGATAAACTTCCCTGTTGCAGGTTCATGAACTCTTCTTCCAGTTGTCTAACTACTGCTTGAGGACAAAACTGTCTCTTGAAAGCTATAGTGAATTCTTCCCAAGAAAAAGTAGAATACACATCAGATCCTCTAGAGGTAATAAGAGCTTCCCACCAATATAGAGCATCGGCTTTCAGCATCGCGGTTCTATATAACACTCTATCTTCCTTGGCACATTTGCTGGTTTTGAAGATGCCTTCTATGTCTTTTAGCCACCTCATAGCCTTTACTGGGTCTCTTTCTCCTGAGTAAGTCGGAGGTTTGCAACACAGAAACATATTAAAATCACACTTCTTTGGCACCGGTATGACAATAGGTGTAATGGGCATCTCGTCTTCCAGACTAGGATCTGGTACCTTAGTTTCAGTGTGACGAGTTCGGTTAAACATAGCTTGTATATTTGCTTGCAGTCTTCCCATTTTAGCGGTCAGATCATCCCTTGTAACAAATTATGTGCCTTGAGATTGAACTCTACCTCCCGTTCTGCCCCTACTTCGTTCTCCGCCCCTTCCCCTTGTCCCGATTGTTGGATTTGTTCTACTAGGATTTCCTTCTTCCTCTCTATTCGTATGTCGTGTACCACTTGCCATTCTGTAGATTTCAACAAGGTTAATATACACGTAAGCACATACCCCATATAATAAGGTTTTCCAGTTCAAACATGTACCTGTAAGTTCATGATTACACTGGCCAAATGTAATTTGAAAATACCTTACATGATGTTCCATCTACCTTTTATATTTAGCATCCCAAGGATCTAAATAATAGGGACATCCTACTTCACATGCAATTTAAGTCTAGGTATGGATCTGAATACCTAAATCCCTTAAACTAGGGCTCTGATACCATCTATAACGACCCGGTTCCCAAACATACAACAAATAACATATTTTATATAACATTGTTTCATAACAAAAGATACATCATATAACATGTACGGTCCCTTAGTCTTTACAACCATAATAAGTATTTCATTACAAACCTTTTTTTGCTAATAATAAAGTTATAACTGCAAAACACTTCATGATCTTCAAAAACATAGGTCTTCCAAAAGCTAGTCACAGATTACCCTTTTCACTTGCTCTTACTTGATCCACGACCTGGAATACATATTTTTAAAACAAAATGAGGGTTAGACCTAGTGGTCTAAGTGAGAAAATCCATGTCAGTTTAAAATCATTTGTACAAACACCATATACATACACACAAATTTGAATACCAATTATGACTCATGCATTGTGTACTTTCCTGTCTCATTCCGCTGCACTAATATACAGCCAAATCCGCCGTCCCTCCGTACAGCCAAACCCCATTGGTCCAAAGCCCGGCCAACGTGCACTCGTGTAGTGTAATACTCATATAAATATAATATACACCTCAATATATCATACTTCATACATATGCACATTATTACACTACTTATCACATTCTCAATCCACATATATGTATTCCAGTTTGAAAACATTTTAAAGTAAAACTCACCTGTTTGCTTATCAAAACGCTTCCAAGCTTTTCTCGAAACGATTCAGCTTTCACCCCAAATTCATAGAATCTGAAACAATTAGATACAATTATCTCTTTACCAAATAGAACACATAAGACTTACTAGGGCTAAGAACTCTAGATAAATCTATCTAACTCTTATCCTCAAATGTTTCCCCCAATCCCGAACTTAAGTCGAGTCCACAGTATTTCCAGTCCTCATTCATACTCTATTCAAGAGACGACAAAACCCAAAGTTACCGGATACTCAAAAGTATCTGGAATCTCAAAAGTGACCGGACAACCAAAGTTTCCGGACACCATGAACTATCCAGACAACATAACTATCCGGACAACATAACTATCCGGAAACTACAGAATAAACCAAACTTACCGGATAACTTTGCCTTACCCGGATACCTTCACACAGGGGTTTCTGGATACTTCAACTACCGGATACCATCAAAAAGAAACTGCCGGACACTATCAATTTCGTTCGGAAACCCCTGTCTGTTTACCAAAATTCTACCCAGAATCAATTAATAGCTACAAATCGAAAAATTGAGAAATCTAAACCGATTGGAATCTACTACTAACTATTACAAACATAAAACATAAAGGAAACATACCTCAATTTGTCTCCTATTGAAATCCCTTCAAGCCCTAACCATATGACTCTTTCTTATTCTTCTTCTTGTCTCAAAAACATACACACACACACACACTATCTGATCTTTTTTCTGTTTTATGAAATATCAGAAGACTTAAAGGGTGTTTATCAAACCCAATTTTGCAATTAAGGCTTTAACTATACAAGAATGACTAAAACATCCTTAAACTTATAAACCAACCTAAACTTCCAATTTCAAAATTAAATAAATTTAACGGAAAAGAGTTTAACTAACGAACTTACACGGGTTATTACAGCTCATGTTTAGCATACCTAACTTACCCACCAAGAAAAAGAATCTTTTCACATCAAGTGCCTTGGTGAATAAGTCTGCAAGCTGATATTCCGTAGACACAAAGTATATCTCTATGGTGCCTTGTTCAACATGATGCTTTACAAAGTGGTACCGGATATCTATGTGCTTTGTCTTAGAGTGCTGCACAGGGTTGGCAGAGATCTCTATGGCACTTTTGGAGTCATAGAGGATTGGGATCTTTTGGATGTCTAGACCATAGTCTTTTAGCTGAGTTCTCATCCACAGAACTTGAGAGCAACAGCTGGCAGCAACAACATATTCTGCTTCTGATGTGGATGTTGACACGCAATTCTGCTTCTTAGAAGTCCATCTTACTAATTTACCACCTAAGAATTGAAAACTCCCAGAGGTACTTTTCCTGTCTACATTGCATCCTCCGTAATCTGAATCTATATAGGCCATAAGATCAAAGCCAGAGTTCTTTGGATACTAGAGACCAATATTCTTGGTTCCTTTGAGGTATCTAAAGATTCTCTTGACATCAAATAGGTGGGATTCTTTAGGGTTAGCTTGATATCTTGCACAAAGACATGTGGCATACATTATATCTGGCCTACTAGCAGTTAAGTATAAAAGAGACCGGATCATGCCTCTTTAGAGCTTGCACTCGACAAATTTTCCTTTTAGATCTTAATGTAATTTAGATCCAGCGGCCATGGGGTCTTCATAGCAGAGGCACCAGAGAGTTTGAATTTTGAAAGTATGCCAGAGACATATTTTGATTGATTTATAAAAATTCCCTCTAATGACTGTTTGACTTGGAGTCCTAAGAAGAAGTTTAATTCTCCCATCATACTCATCCCAAACTCGCTCTGCATGAGTGCTTCGAAATCAGTGCAATATTTTGCATTAGTAGAGCGAAAAATAATGTCGTCCACATATATTTGCACAAGCAGAATCTCTTCACCTTTCCTCTTATAGAACAAAGTAGTATTGGTAGTACCATGCTCTTGGGGCCTGTTTTAGTCCATACAAAGCCTTGTCGAGGTAGTAGACGTGATTTGGGTACTTAGCACTTTCGAACCCTGGTGGTTGTTGGACATATACTTCTTCTTGAATCTGTCCGTTCAGAAAGGAAGATTTGACGTCCATTTGAAAAACCTTAAAACCTCTGTGGGCTGCGAAGGCTAAGAAGATTCTTATCGCTTCAAGCCGTGCGACAGGGGCAAAGGTCTCATCGTAGTCTATCCCTTCTGCCTGACAGTATCCCTTAGCCACCAGTGTTGACTTGGGTCTGATGACCACTCCATCCTCATCCTTCTTATTTCTGAAGACCCATTTAGTCCCTATAGTTGTTTTCCCTCTTGGTAGAGTAACTAAGGTCCACACTTTGTTTCTTTCAAATTGGAGAAGCTCTTCTTGCATTGCTTCTACCCCATTTGGATCTTCTAGGGCTTCAGAAACTCTTTTAGGTTTGATCACACTGCTAAAGTTTGTAAAGAAACAAAAATTAGCAGTGGCTGATCTCGTCTTTACATTGTCAAAAGGACTACCAATGATTTGGCTCTGAGGATGGCTCTTTGTCCACTTGGTCATCCTTGGGAGATGGTCATTTGCATCATTGAGTTGAACTTCTGTCGTTGCACACGATGGTTCTGGTGCAACTTCTGTTGTAGATGGTACTTCTGTGCTTGTACACAAAGTTTCTGCTTGAGGAGGTATTTCAATAAGGGTTGGTACTGAATCCTCTGAGGATGTTGATACCGAATCCTCATTCTCCTCTGGTATTGATTCCTCTGTTGTTACAGGAGTTGGTATTTTTGGTGCCTCTGTTGTGGAGTTCTTGTTCACATTATCCTCTGTTTGCTCCCATTCGACACTTGCATCTGCAAAATTAATGGATGAGGGTGAAGAATTTGAGGGACACATAAGAGATATACCTGAATTTGTCTGGTCAGCAGAGGGTGTCCCTCCAGAGGCTCTGGGAGCTCCAGTAGAGGGATCAATATCATCATTGAACATTTCTTCAAACAGCAGATTAAGCTATGCTTCTCTTGATTTGGAAATGCCAGAGGTTTCTTAGTTCAGTCCGAATTCTGAACTTATTTGCTCAGAAGTCTTTTGGAAAGAGTCGTCAAAAGAAACATTAATACTCTCTATGATTGATCGGGTTCGCATAACGTAGACTCTGTAGGCCTTAGAAGTGGCAGAGTACTGGATGAATTTGCCTTCATCTGTCTTAACATCAAACTTCCCTCGAGTCTCTCTGTCGTTGAGGACAAAGCATTTGCATCCAAATACATGAAAGAACTTGATATTTGGCTTCCTCTGGTTGATCAAATGGTATGGTGTCTTTATGTGTCTTTTCACCACTGTTGATCGATTCTGGGTAAAGCATGCAGTAAAAACAGTGTCTGCCCAGAAAGATAAGGGCAATCCTGATGCTGTAAATATGGTTCTTGCAAGCGTGCAATTTTTGCGTTCGACTACGCCATTTTTTTGTGGGGTGCGTGCAGCAGAGAAGTTTTGAGAGATGCCTTCTTCTGTAAGGTAAGCTTCAATGATAGAGTTTTTTAATTATGTTCCATTGTCGCTTCTTAGCTTCTGTATCCTACACTCATAAAGAACTTGGATTCTTTTCATTAGATTTATCAACATGTTTGGCACATCTGACTTCTTTCGCACAAATTCTACCCAAGTATATCTTGAGAATTCATCGTCCAACACTAGCATATATTTCTTGCCACCTAGGCTCTGTATAGCAAGAGGACCGCAGAGGTCAACATGAAGCATGTACAGAGGCCTAGTGCAAGACAGATCAGACTTGCCTTTATGGGAAGTTCTTTTGAGTTTTCCCATTTCACTGGCAGAACACAAATGATCCTTATTAAATTTAACATTAGGTAAACCTTTCACCAGATCAAGCTTGACAAGTTTATCCAAAGCGTGGAAGTTTAAATGGCAGAACCTATTGTGCCACAACCATGCTTCTTCGTTCTTGTATGAGACAAGACAGAGTTTGTCATCTTTGTTCTTGGCCTTGAAGTTCATGAGGTACAGATCACCTCTTCTTTCGGCTCGCAGAAGTTCTACTTCTGTGTCTTCCTCTAGCAGAGAGCAATAGGTTCTTTTGAACTTAACATCAAAGCATGTGTCGCAGAGTTGGCTAACACTTAAAAGAATATTCTTAAGGCCGTCCACATATGCAACTTTGCACACAGTTATATCTTCTTTCTTTATGACTCCATAGCCTCTGATGTACCCCTTCTTGGTATCTCCAAAGGTTACTAATCCTCCTCCAAGTTTGTCTTTATATGAGGATAGTAAACCTTTGTCGCCAGTTATGTACCTCGAGCACCCGGAGTCTAGGTATCAGATCGGCACATACTGCTTCTGCAACATTATCAGAGAGATTTAGGTACCCATTTCCAAATGGGTCCAATTTTGTTAGGGGGCTTTAAGGTTTCCTTGGCATCCTTAGGTTTGCTTTTAACTTCTTTTGAAGAACCATCTTGTTTCTTCTTACCCTTGAATTTTGCATTCTTTTCTTTGGGTTTAGAGAGGAAACAGTGAGGACCGGAAAAGTGTTGATTCAGTTGATACATGAGTTCAAAACAATGACAGTAATCGACATGTGAAGAAATTTGCTTAAACTTTTCATTAAAAACGATGAACATGGGCACAGAGGCTTTATCATTACAATCTTTCCTAGCATTAGACTTTCTATTACAAAAAGACCTATCTAGGCTAGATTGAGTTTTTGGAAAATCTCTCTTTGGAGTAGCCTTCTGTTGTGCCCATCTTCTATGGTGAACCTCTGCCGATTTCACTGTCACACAAGAAAAAGACTTGTTATTTTCAATCCATTTACCTTTTTGTTGCCAAATTAGTTTTTCTTGATTTGGCCTTAGAGGTTTTGAAACTTTTGAATTTTGAGAGGACTTTTCTTTTTGTTCTTTAATTTTCTTAAGTTGAAGAGAAGTTTTTGCTTGTATACACATATCTAGAAAGCTTGGGCAGATAGGAATACTTGTGAATTTCTCCATTGGAGGAATAGTTCTGTTAAGAATGCCAGAGGGAAGCTTAAATCCCTCTAATTCACAAGGAACTATCTTTGACTCATCAGAGTCAGTCTCAGATGCGTCAGAGGTTGAGTCATCCTCGTATACAGAGGTTGAGTCACAGAGATCTCTGTCGTCAAAGGCAGGACTTTCTGTGCATGTGACATACTCACTTTCTTCCTTGCTTTTGGGAATATCTTCTAAAAGTATAGAAGTGTTCACTGAGATTTTCTCACAGAGATCTTGTTTTGCAAAGGGTGTATCGTGATTTTCGTAAAAGTTGTTTTTGCCAATTTCTTTCAACTCATTTTCAGTAACTTGTTGCAATTTCTCTTCTGTAGCAGTGGGCATAAACTCAGGTGCCTCTGCCGATAGCTTCTTTTCAGAATCTATGGTGCATACAAAGGCAACCTGGGTCTGAGTCTCTAGATCACCAAACTTGAAGATTCCTATCTAATCCTGAGTTTTCAGATATTTCTTTGGTTTGGAGTCTCTTTTGACAGAGTCTGAGGGTGACAAATTTGTGTTTTGATACCACACATTAATCATCTTCAGAAGTTTCCTCTTGTGAGGTTCCCCAAAGGTTTTCTGCCTTTTGCTTACAGAGAGTAGATTTGGAAATCCTGGTTTTCGAGTGTCTCCAACCCAGAATAGAGAAGACAGGGACTTGTCTCTTTTGGTTCCTGTATAAGGATCCACATCACAGAAGCCAATTCCTCTTCTTCCTATTTGTGTATTTATCTTTTCGTACACCTTCTATGCGTCTTGATACCTTTTGATTAAAAGATCTCTGTTGAGTAGAACTTGGTGAATAACTTCTCTTTCTCTTTGAAAAATGTTTTTAAGAGCAAGTATATTAGGCCTGTCACTCTCATTATTCATAAGCTCTTTTGTTTTGGCTTTCAAGGCAGAGTCAAGATCTGAAATTTTCTCTTTTAAAGATTTTAGTTCTTTATACCTGTTTGATTCAAGATCTTCCTTTTCTAAAGTTATTTTTCCTTTTCCTGAGTGAGAAGTCTAGCTTCTCTCTCATAGAAGGCAAGCTTTTTCTGAACATCAGCACAAGTCTTTAAGTTCAAGGTAATCTTTTGTTAGTTTAAGCAAATCAGCTTCTTTATCATTTGAGGGAGAGTTAGAAGTGGATACCTCACTTCTGCCATCCCACAGAACAGGGAATTCTTTTTCTCTTCCTCGTAAGAGGATTCATCTGACACCCAGTTCTCTTGCTCAACCATGAGTGACTTTTGAGCGTAGTACTCTGCCTTCTTTTTGTAAAAGGCAGAGTCTCTCTGTGGCCTGTTGGGCCTGCTCCTGCAGTCAGCTGCATAGTAGCCTGGCTTGCCACAGTTGAAGCACCCTGAGTTCTGTGGTGCATTGCCAGCTCTGTCACCCTGTCTTTGTTGGTGATCACTACTTCCCTTCTGTTCGTAAGCTCTGTCATGTGACCTCTGTTGGTCATTGGAATCCTCTCTTCCCTGGTTCCTCTGCTCATACCCGTGGTTCTGATACTTGCTACCACGATCATCTCTCCCGTCTCTCTCATACCCAGTCTTCTTTCTGTAACCTATGTTTCTAAACTCTTTCGTCAGCAAAGCTAAAGATTTAGCCATCGAGGCCATCGTTGCCTCTTCTTCATCCACCAGCTCCTCTTCATCACTATCCACCACCAGAACCTTCTTCTTCTCCTTCTTCTCTTCCAGAGCCTTCTCTTTCTTGGTCTTTTCGTTCACCTCTGTAGCCTTGCCTACAAGTGCCAGAGTTCCACCCATCTGAGCTTTGGTCTGAGCTATCTGAGTGTCTTGTGCAGCCAAGGTGCCATAGAGGTCCGACAGAGTCTAGGTGTCCAAATCCTGATTTGTTTGTAAGGACATGGACAGCTGGAGCCATTCGTCGTTTAGGCCATTGAGGAACATGACATTATTTTCCTCAGAGGTTATGTGGATCCCGAACTTCTTGTACTTGTTGATCAGCGAGTTGAATCTGTCGTAGGTGGTCTGCAGAGATTATGATGGCAGAGCTTTGAATGCATAATATTCGTTTATGCATTGAGCCCTTCTGTTCTTTTGGGTTTTGGCTCCACCTTCTAATTGTTTCTCCAGTTCTTTCCACAGATCATAGGCAGTTTCACATGCGTCTAAAGATTGAAACAGGTCATTGGGTATGGCCATAATCAGAAGTCGTTTTGCCTTCTTTGCCCATTCATACTTCTCCCAATCTTGTGGGGACCATTTATCGATATCCTTAGGTTTCTCGTACCCGGGGACTTCTGGAGTGGTTTCTGTGGCAGGCACTCTTGGTACTGTTGTCATAGGAACATATGGTGGATTGTAGAGATAAGTGATCAGTTCCTTGTCAACACCTTCGAAAAAGTGAATCATATGATTTTCAACTGAGGATACTCATCTCTGAGCAGAGTTGGGGGCTTTGTCAAGGAACCAGCAGTAATGAAATTAGCTGCGTTGGCCATTTTTGAGTAGTTTTTTTTAAGTATATAATATTTATATACGGCAAATGTAACAAATAAATTCACACACCCTCCTCACCTTTGGTGAGGTTTGAACCCTGACCTCCTAGGAGGAAAGAGACTCACATACCGCTAGGCCAAAGGACCTTTGGTATTTTTGAGTAGTTTTGAAAGGAACAGAAAACAGAGTATTGAAAAATAGTCTTCAATCGATGGTATTGACTTCAGGTATGAGTTTAGATCTTCAAATACTTGAACAAAGCACTGAATGGAGTGATTTCACCAAAGAAACAGTGCCTATTAATTTGTTAGAATCGAACTGGTCGATAATAACATAAAAACAGGGGCTGTTTTGTAACAGATGAATAAGGGGTCAAAATCAATCCATTAATCAACCAAAATGAGTCGAGATCATTGTTAGAGTGGATCCTTTGATATTGGAAATCAAAGAAGGCTCTGATACCAATTGTTGATCCCACTTTAAGACTCAACAATGATTCAAACCGCAATAGTTCTAAAAACAGAGTATAATAAAGTTAAGTGCGGAAGCGATTTAGGAACAAATAGATGAATAAAGCTGTAAATAACTAGATTGTAGCTCAACAATTCATCTCTATTTGATTCTTCAAGGTTACACCAAGAACACCGTGAAATGTGTGTTTACAGGATATGCGCTCTAACTGGTGTGTGTTGTGCTTAATTGTTACCAGAAAAGGTCTGGTAGAACCGTTCTATTTATACTAGTTGACAGGGGACAAACAGTAGACAACAAGTACAAGGGTACAAGAGACAAGGTCGTGGGACTGATTCTGGTACACGTTAATGTAGTGCGCCGCCTTCTGCAAAAGTTGCGACCCTTCAGAAGATGACACGTGGAAAGTGGCACGGCACGCCTTGTACTATTGATCTTCAGGATCTTCGTACAGCAGAGGCACGTGAGTGGCACGCCTGTCCTTGTCTTGATCTTCAAGATTTTGTCTTATAAGTCTTCATACCACAGAGGCTCTGTCAAGGGTGATAGAGGCTCTGTGACCTTGTCCTCTGATGGTCTTTTGGTTGATGACTAGTGAAGGTTCTGATGTTCTTGGTGTCCGACAGAGGCTTCTGCCGGTGTCTTCTCAGCCTATTTTTCAATACTTCTTATACCATAAGTTGGAGCTAACAGAAGACATTCAGATCAGTCCCATCACATCTCCAGTGTCTACTCATGCGCATCAAACTCTAACTCCTCCCGTTCCTCCAGTATCCACTCAACCTCAGCCCTCTGCTCCTGAAACTGCTCAACCAAACCCTGATCAAGCTGGTCCTTCAAACAATGATCAAGTTGGTCTGTCAAACGCCAATCAACCAGATATCAGTGAAGCTGAAATGAAACATTTGTCAGACTCAGAGAAGCTTTTCTTGAAGAGACTGAGAGATGGTTTTTTGCTCATCGCATCTGCATACTTGATCCGTACGCAGTTCTAGGTGTCGGTAGAGAATCAGAGGAATTCAAGATCGAGTACATGTTCCCGATTAAAGGTAAAGCACAACGGAATGAGTACGTTCATTCAAGGAGACAAATTGGTCAAGTTAGAGAAGTTGTGGCCAAACTGTTCTACGAGATCTGGTACCCGGAATTCATAGTAATGAGAAAGAACGGACAACTGTACACATTCACTGAGGCCGATTTTCAGCATCTGAGGATTTATGACTTCGAATTTATGTACCATCATTTCTGAAACCTCCAGATCCGTAAATACAACATCCAGATAGCCCTGAATGCTATCAATCGGTTCATGCATCGCCAATACCTCTACTACAATGTGTTTCATTTTCAGCTCTCGCTGGAAAGCCACCAACCACTCGTGAACATGCGAAGGCCGAACAACCAGCTATCCAACATCGACGACTATCCGATGTATACCATTCTGAACTAACCCGAACTTGGTGTAATCTACAGAAACCAACTGAATGAGAAAAGGTTTCTGAGATTTTATGAGATTGCTAAATATTTCGACGGTACTTTGAAGGCAAACAGAATACAACTCGAGCAGATTCATTAGCGAAACGAAAGCGCAGTTGTTGGTTTTCAAATGTCGTCAACTAGAAGAAACTTAATGATTAGATCTCTTGAAGAACTGGATGATCGCATAGAGTTCATAAAAGAGATGAGAAGAATAGAGACTTATCTGGGATTGCATCCGCAAAACCGGCCAATTAGAGCGTGATGACAGAGCTGAAGACGCAGGTTCCAAACGTTAAGCCAAAGGGGGAGATTGTTGGGGTAGAATATGTAATTGTCTTAAAGTTATGGGCTGAAATTGTAAATACCCCAAGAGGTTATAAATAGTTAATTTCCTTTAATTTTTTAGGCTAATCATCCTATTAGCTTTCATAGTCGTACACTTAAACTGTAAAAATTCTCCGATCTTTAATACAATTGGATGACGAATGTTTGATCTTTGCTTTGTTATTATTCATTGATTATTGATTCAATATTGCACAATCTAGGATCTACAGCAAGCAATTAGTTGCGAAAACCAAGCTTTTCGTAACCAATGGGTTACGAAAACTAAGCCATTTTTCAGAATGAAAATTCCAACTTTTTCGAAAAAGAATTCTAATACTGAAAATCACACATCAGTTTAAAACATTTTAAGCATAAACCCATTTTTAAAAACACTTTGACATATATGCACATTTTTTTAAAAATGTGCATACATGTCTGGAAACAGAAACATAGAACACACTTACAGACATTGCTTCTTACTCCCCCTTGAAGAATGCACAGTGTTGAAGAAAAACACAGCTTTAGAAGCATCTGCAAAACCAGATAAGACTTTGTACTCATTGAACATGAGTCCTGAACTGTTAGATATATTAATCTTTGGAAATTTATTAACTCCCCCTCACAAATAAAATATAAATAGACACACACACACACACTCCCCCTCAATGTGATAAAGAAAATTATTGTTATGCAGAAGTATTCAACATGCCAAGCTTGCTGATTAGAAAATTAAACCTTTTCTCATCTAAAGGTTTTGTAAAAAGATCTGGAAGCTCGAACTCTGTTGGTACAAAATGCATTTCAATAGTTCCCTTTTCCACATGATCCTTAATAAAGTGGCACCTGACGTCGATCTGCTTTGTTTTTTAATATTGAACCGGGTTTGCCGTAATGGAAATTGCACTTTTGGAGTCGCAATAAATTGGGATTTTATTCATTGTGTAACCATAGTCGCGAAGTTGTGTCTTCATCCAAAGGACTTGAGAACAGCAACTAGCTGCCGCAACGTATTCCGCCTTGGCAGTAGAAGTTGATACACAATTTTGTTTCTTTGAAGACCAACTTACTAGCTTATCCCCTACGAATTCACATGCTCCTGAAGTGTTTTTTCGGTCAAGTCTAATTCCGGCATGATCTGTGTCTGTGAAAGCAGTTAGCTCAAAACCAGAATTCTTTGGATACCAAAGGCCCAAATTCTTTGTGCCTTTGAGATATCAAACGATTCGCAAAACAGCAATAAGGTGAGATTCTTTCGGATTAGCTTGAAATCTAGCACATAACGATTTACCGGGTAAATCAGCATCCAAAAGTCTACTAGTAGCCATTGGTGTTTTCATGATGGAGGTTGTTAAATCAAACTTTTTCAACATATCAGTAATGTATTTAGATTGACTTATAAAAGTTCCTTCTAGAGATTGTTTTAACTTGTAAACCGAGAAAAAAATTTAGTTCTCCCACCATGCTAATTTGAAATCGACTTTTCATCGTGTTTTCAAAATCGACACACATTTCTGGATTGTAGACCCAAATATAATATCGTCAACATAGATTTGTACTAAAATTAAATATGCACCTTGTTTCTTGAGAAAAAGAATAGTACCTTTAGTGAAGCCAGACTCAGTGATATATGTAGTTAGAGTTTCATACCACGCCCCGGGTGCTTGCTTTAAGCCGTAAAGAGCCTTGTCCTGGACATAAACATGATCAGGATGCTTCGGATCAACGAAACCTTCTGGTTGACATACATAGACCTCTCCATGTAGTACCTCATTAAGGAACGCGACTTGACATCCATTTGGAATACCTTTAGTTTTTATGAGCCGCGTAAGCCAAGAAGATACGAATCGCTTCAATCCGAGCTACTGGTGCATGGTCTGATCGTACTCAACCCCTTCTTGTTGGTTGTAGCCCTTCGCCACCAGTCTTGCTTTATTTGTAACTATAATCCCAGCCTCGTCCTTCTTATTTCTAAAAACTCATTTGGTTCCGATGATAATTTATTTTTGGGTTTCTTCACTAATCGCTACACCTCATTCCGCTTGAAATCAAGAAGCTCGTCTTGCATCGCGTTTATCCAGTCTGGATCTTTCAACGTTTTGCAGGTTTTCTTGGGTTCCATGCAGCTCAGAAAATTTACATACATACATTCATTGGTTGTTGCAGATCGTGTCTTCACACCGTCTTTGGCATCACTTATTATGTTTGCAGGAGGATGTGCTCTAGTCCACTTATGAGTGCTAGGGAGAGTTTGAATTTCCGTTTGAGTATTCGACTCATCATTCTCATCAGTTATTGCATGTATATCTATTGCTGATTCTTCTGGAATTTCAATTGCACTTGTTAGTTGCTCAACCTTAGGTTGTTGTAAATCTGATGTAGTATCTTTAGATTGTTGATCCAAACCCTCAGTGATTTGATAATGATCCTCTCCATTCTACTTAGTGAAAATTGTAAGTAAACAATGTATAAGAGTTTCACTATCGCTGATAAGTACTAAGACTGTTTTCAGTACCACTGATAGGAACTCTCGTTCTTTAGATTAGACATTCAGCGAACCCTGTTCATTCAGCAAGCTCTGAGCCTGTTCAGTCTTGTTGATGATCGCTGATGATCTCATACATTATTCAGCATAACTGTTCACCATATATTCTTAGGAATATAGCTCTGAGCCTGTTCAGACCTATTTGGTGATCGCTGACATTCATAGTTGTTTACTTATGATCCCGGAAGACAAGTTTCACGTTAACATAGGTTCTACGCTGAAGTCGAAGATCAACCTCAAGAACCAGCGACAAGTCTCCTAATGAACTGATGCGGATCAGCGAAGACTCAGATTTGTCCACTCAATGTGAAGTGTCAAGTACAAGACTTCAGCTATCGCTTAACTTTGTCATTCACTGATATAGAATGATAAAGCGCTGAATCAACGTAAGTTGATCATGAAGTCCTCCGTACAAAGTACTTTTGTCTTAACCACCCTTGCACGTCTCCGTACGATATGTCAGAAAAGAACCTCCTTATTGTCTGAAATCGTACAACTACTCAAATGCTACACTGTTCACCATGCGGCTACTAAGGTTGTCTACTCAAGTCAGATCCTACAACCAATCAGCTGCTGCCACGTGTAAAGTATAAACTGCCATGCATTAAATGCATGCAGTATATAAGAAGGACTCCAGCTTCATTCTTGAAGCACTTGCTAACTCTGGTCAAGTCATCTTCTTATCTTGAGATAGGTTATTATTAGTAATTTCCTTCTCTTTCTTAGTGCAAGAAAACTTAGTGTTCCAACTTGTTTAGATTAGGATTTTTTCCTTATCTTGTTCCACAACAAGCTGTAAATTGTTAATGATTTATCAATAAACAATTTAGAAAAGTAAAAACGTGTGTTTGTATTTGTTTGGGCAAAAAATCACGTCGCCCGACCACGACCAAAACAGGTAAGACGCATGTCCTAAGCTATATCTTGTATTAAGATAAGGTCTCAACAAGAACCCAGAAAACATCCGTCATCTCCCGTAAAAGGTAAGTCGTACGTCCCCCATGACGCTCGACCATAGCATCGCCCGTCCCGCACGACCGTCGCATAGAACCATGCGACCTCGACCAAACTAACGTTAACCATGACTGTTACGTTTGTTAAGTGTTTAATGCAGGAGTCAAAGTCATTAAGGAGCAACGGATATAACCGACGCAACCATCAACGATCGATAGCCGTAACGGACGAAGATCATCATGGATAATCACTCCGACAACCGTTACAGACCGTTGCAGCCGTTATAGCCGTTAAATGAAGCAATCAATGAGCTAATTAAAGCTCCCGAAGACTATAAAGACCGAGTTCAATCATCATTTCAAGGACCGAACACTGAACATCGAACACAACATCTGATACCGAGCTCGAGAAAGCATACACATCTTAGACTGAATTCCAGAATACTACAGTGAACTCAAGAACAACAGAAGTGAAGAACTTAATCTCGAAGAATCGCTCTCGACGCACGCCAACAGCTTTCGACCAACAGTTGTTTACACTTTGTATTCACACGACAAACACCAGTTTTACACTTTAAACATTTGTACTTTACATTTCAAAGCGTTTCCTTCATTTGTATTGTAATCATCGTACGATTGACACCAGTATCAAAGGACATCGCCCCTGATTGGCGACAAGAGTATAGAGACGACACCCACTGTCGTCCGTAGGTTTTTTCCTAGATTGAGGTTTTTCCTGCGTCATCAAATCCCTTGTTTCTTTATTTTATTTATCGTCGCACGTCTCGTCGAAAGATTCTTTCCTTAGTTGTTTAAGTCCCCATCGACCTTAAGTTGTCCCTTTGGTGCGATTTTTGGCATTAACAGTTTGGCGCCATCCGTGGGACTACATATAGAGAAAATCCTCGACGAACGTGCATTCTACTAATAGTTTCTTGGAGTTTCTTCTATTTTCTGTTGCAGGAAAATGGCAGCCCCTGGAAATCCGCAGTACGCCGTCGCTCAAATGCATCAGGAGCTCGAGGTTGCCAGGAATCAACTCAATGCAATGGCAGAGCAGAATCGCAGAGCAGCTGAAGAGATCGCGCGGCTAAGGAATCCTTTTGGACCCCAGAATGGTCCTAGGCCATTCATTCAGAATCCAGGTCCGGGACCAGGTCCGTCCGCGCAGAATCAGCATCCAGGTCCATTCATGCAGAATCAGCAGTCGGGTCCGTTCATTCCGAATCCCCAGTCTGGGCAGATTCCCCCTCAGCACATCCGACCACCACCCTTGAACAATGGATCCCAACCATTGCAAGGTGGCGCCTAGCCGTTTCAGAATGGATCCCAGTCGTTTTCCCAGCCGTTCCAAAGTGGTCTGCAACCTTTCCAGCAAGGATCACAACCTTTCCAGCAAGGATCGCAATCTTTCCAGCAGAGATCGCAGCCATTTCAGCAGGGACCACAATCGTTTCAGAATGGACCACAACAATTCCACTATGGCTCGCAGCCATATTTTGTCCCGTTCAACGGGGACACAAATGGTCCGTCGCATGGTAATGGCACTAGTCCAGGGACCAATCCCTCGACAGGGGCAAATCCTGATCTTAACGATCCCGTCGCCCAGCGTTTGAAGATGTTAGAAGACCAAAATGAGCGCGTCCTGTCCTTGCTCGCCAAGTTGCCTGGGGCAGCCATGCCTGTCGACGTCGAGCCTCGCTCGGGGTATCAGGCATCGCCCTTCATCGACGAGACCACCACCGATGAGGTCCCAAAGAAGTATAACATTCCTGCCTTCACTCCCAAGTATTCGGGTGTGACCGATCCAACCGAGCATGTCGCGCAGTATAAGCAGCTCATGTGGACAATCTCGATTCCACACATGTACCAGGAAGTATGCATGTGCAAGAGTTTCGGGGCGACTCTCACTGGTCCAGCTCTCCAGTGGTTGATTAATCTCAAACCCAAATCTATCGGGTTGTTCACCGAATTGGTCAACCAATTCTCCCGGCAATTCTCCAGCAGTCGGAAGATGGAAAAGCAGACTAGTGATCTGTACTATGTCGTGCAGAATACCAATGAGTCTATTCGAAGTTATTTCAATAGATTCAATGCCGAAATGATCAGTATCCGCAATTGTGACATCAAAACTGGGACCAAAGTTTATAAGCATGGTCTAGACGATAGTTCAGGTCTATATATCGATCTAACCAAGTATCCCCCAGAGACTTTCAAAGACGTCCGAGCTCGAACGTTAGCATATATGAGGGTCGAAGACGACGCAGCCTTTCATCGCAAACACACTGACGACAAGAAGCCGTTAGGTGTCAAGAAGCCAGAATTCAAGCCGAAAGCCATATCCAGAATAGAGCCAACGCGTCAGATTTCAAACGTTCGTTTCAAGTCGAAGGCAGAAGCTAAAACCGCGACTAAATTCCCCATGTACCCCAAGATCTCCTCTTATGGGTTCAAAGGGTCAGCTAAAGACTTAGCCGAAGTTCTGAAGACCACCCAAGCAACCATCCGGTGGCCGAAGAAGTCTGACTTGGACGATGCTAAGAAGGATAAATCAAAGTGGTGCGACTTCCATGCCGATCATGGTCATGCGACAGACGACTGTATCGCATTGAAGAAGGAACTAGCATATCATTTTCCGAAAGGAAATCTCAAAGATATCATCGACGATGTCGCTATTTCAGCTAACGGACATCGAACAACGACCCCCGAGCATGCGAAGGTCGTCAATTGCATCACCGGTGGTTCAGATGTGTGTGGTCTGACGTACTCCGCAGCTAAGCGTCATTCCAGTCAAGCGCCCGACGACCGGCCTATTCCTCGTTCATCCAGACCCAAAGGGGATTTGGAACTAGAAGCCATGAAGATCGTGTTCGACCAAGTCGACCTCGGCGACTCGTACTAAAAGCATCACGACGGGTTGATCATTCAACTCACGGCCGGTAACTGTTTGACGCGTCGAATATTGGTAGACGGGGGCAGTTCAGCAAATGTCATTTTTCTCAACACTATCAAAGCAATGGGAATTGATCGCTCAGAAATCACCCGACGTTCGACAACTTTGGCCGGTTTCAATGGAGAAGCGACGAGCACTTTTGGAGAGATTATCCTGCCTGTCTACGCCGGAGGAATCAACAAGCAGACCAAGTTCAGCGTCATCGACTGTGCGTTGGCCTATAACATCATTTTAGGTCGACCATGGATTCATGATATGAAAGCCGCCCCTTCAACATATCATCAAATGTTGAAATTCCCTACGCCATGGGGAATCCAAGAAATCAAGAGTGAGCCGAAAGTTTCTCATGAATGCCATAAGTCCACCTTGAAGCCGCGAAAATAGACTGTCAAGCAGTTGCAAGAGACATAACTGCAAAATCTCGACAGGTTCATCCCTCTGTCCCTGACTTCTTAGATAAATTGATATCTTTTCCGCAAGTCGACTATCTTGCCCTGTCGCACGAAAGCACGGTCGAAGCAGACATGGACGATATTCTTCAAGATCTCTGTGTCGATCTGTCATTTAAAACCCACTTTCTCCCGAGAAGAATGGGATATTAAATGACAGGGGGCAAATACCCCACTAAAAACAGAATCTGAAAAGGTATGTTCCCTATCTCTTTTTCATTCCTTTCATACGATTTTTTATCACAAACGTCTACTGACTTAAACATCGAGGGGTTGTTGGTTAGGCAACGACCAACCCATGACATTGTTTTATCGCAGAATCGCACGACAGTAGTCACCAAGTCTACTATACGATTTTAATTTCGCATGATCTTCTAAAAGATTCCAAAAACACCCCTGTTGCTTTAATCTCAGAGGAACCTTCCACTCAGCGACCCTCGGTCACTATCACTGAGTTGGAGAGTAACTTTGAAAGGTCATCAGATTCTGACTCTTCAGATCTTGATGAATCTTTAGCTCTCCTCACTAAAAAGTTCAAGAGATTCGCCAAAAATAAAATGTTCAGAAAGAATAAACCTCTTTCCATTACTGACAAGCCAAGATCATCAGCTCCTGTTGATAAGGCTACTACTACTTGTTTTAACTGTGAAAAGATAGGACATTTCACTAACGAGTCCAGGTCAAAGAAAGTTTCGAGAAACTCAGCGTTTCCCAAGAAATCCTCTAACCTCAGGTCTAGAGATGACAAATACGCCAAGCTGAAAGAAAAGTATGCGAAGCTGAAAAGCTTCAAGAAGAAAGGCAAAGGTCTGATGGCTGACTATGAATGGGCTGACTCTGATGAGGAAGAAACATCTGACTCTGAAGATGATGAAGCCAATCTCTGTCTTATGGCCAAACTTGAAGATGAGGAAGAAAGTTCAGACATTCCCTCCACTTCAACCTCTGCTACTCAGGTATCACCTTCCTTCTTTACCAATATTGCAAATATTGATGAAGCTGATAGTCTTCGTAAGATCGATCTCTTGACTAGAAGTTTATATGAAGCCATGAATGGCAAAACTGTAGTTGAAAATCCAAACCTTGATCTCGCTGAACAGCTTAAAAACTGTCACCTTCAAATAGAAAATCTTTCTAAAATTGGAGAAGATTTTAAAGATCAAGTTCACTTAAATCAGCTAGTCAAAATCGAACGAGCAGAAGCTATCGCTGCATTAAAAGCTGAAAAAGCTACTGTTGATGGATGGTATAATTCCTCAACAAAGATCACTGAGATAATTAAGTCTCAGATTCCCCTGAGTGATAAACGTGGTCTTGGTTACAAAGTTGATACTCTAGAACCAACCACTGATCGTTCCATGCTCTTATTTGGAACTTTCGTATCCTCAGTAGCTGGTACTTCATCCTCTCAGTGTTCCCCTTCTAAACCAGTTGATCCAAACCCTCAGTGATTTGATAATGACCCTCTCTTTTATACTTAGTGAAAATTGTAAGTTAAACAATATGTATCAGAGTTTCACTATCGCTGATAAGTACTAAGATCTTACAGTACCGATGATAGGAACTCTCGCTCTTTAGATTAAACATTCAGCAAACACTGTTCACCATAATGCTCTGAGTCTGTTCAGCCCTTATGGTGATCACTGATAAGTTAGTTGTTTACTTATGATCCCTGAAGACAAGTTTCACGTCAACATAGGTCCTACGCTGAAGTCGAAGATCAAGCTCAAGAACCAGCGACAAGTCTCCTAATGAACTGATGCGGATCAGCGAAGACTCAGATTTGTCCACTCAACGTGAAGTATCAAGTACAAGACTTTAGCTATCGCTGATAAACAATGGTAAAGCGCTGAATCAACGAAAAGCTGATCATGAAGTCCTCCGTACAAAGTACTTTTGTCTTAACCACCCTTGCACGACTCCGTACGATATGTCAGAAAAAGAACCTCCTTATTATCTGAAATCGTACAACCACTCTGATACTACACTGTTCAAACATGCGGCTACTAAGGTTGTCAACAAAGGTCAATGACATACAACCAATGAGCTACTGCCACGTGTAAAGTGTAAACTGCCATGCATTAAATGCATGCAGTATATAAGAAGAAGAACTCACTTCGTTTTGAAGTAACTTGCTAACTCTGGACAAGTTCATACTTCTTATCTTGAGATAGGTTATTATTAGTAATTTCCTTCTCTTTCTTAGTGTAAGAAACTTAGTGTTCCAACTTGTTTAGATTTAGGTTTATCCTTAATCTTGTTCTGCAACAAGCTGTAAATTGTTAATGATTTATCAATAAACAATTTAGAAAAGTAAAATTTGTGTGTTTGTATTCAACCCCCCCCCCCCCCCCTTCTACAAACTTGTATAGCCCTTCGGGGCCAACAAAACCGCCTATCCCTGAGGAAATCTCTACCTTAACTTCTAAAGGTAACGAAAAAGTTATTTATCCAAAACCTACCTCAGTCTTTAAAAACAAAGGTAAAGGAATTGCTTTTAATCAAAATCCTCAGAAGGGTATCTCTATACCTAAGCTGAATTCTTCTACAGCTTCAGCGACTCATCCATCTGGTTCAGGGAACAAGAACACTGGATATGTTCAGCGTGGATATATTCAGCGATCTACTCCCAGAATCAAAGTGGATGTAACTGGTAAGAAATCTGAAGAACTGATAGTTCCTCCTATTTCCAATACCAAAGGTGTACTTGATGCTGGTCCTTCCAATTCAAAATCTAAAGCTCAGCATGCAAATGGTCCTATAACTACTTTTGGTTATAGGAAATGTTATCATTGTGGACATACAAATCATATTGCTAGTAAGTGCCCCACATCCACCCAAGCTGAAAAGATAGCTAAGGTGAAGATCATTGCCCCCAAGGCAAAGAAGACCACTGAGGTTAAGAAATTAACCAAAGTGAAGACTGACAAAGTTGAATCTTCAAATGCTGTGAAGACTGCTGAACCTTCCATTCCAACTACTTCCACTGACAAACGTGTACACATGGTTAAGTGGGTACCCAAGAAAAACTAATCTTCCTTTGTAATGCAGGTTAAGAAGGGTATCTGGTATCTCGATAGCGAATGCTCTAGACACATGACTGGAAAGAAAAGCCTGCTCACTGAATACAAGGAAGAGAAGGGTCCCTCTGTAACTTTCTGTGGAAATGGAAAAGGACATACCCGAGGGTTTGGTGTACTATCTAATGGTACAACAACCTTCAGAAGAGTCGCATATGTTGAAGGGCTGAAGCATAATCTTCTAAGCATCAGTCAGCTTTGCGACATGGATAACAAGGTAATCTTTACCAAGGAATCCTGCTTTGTCGCTGACAAAAAAGAGAAGATAGCACTCAGCGGTTATCGTTTGGAAAATGTTTATGTAATAAACATGGACTCAACAACCACTGAGAACTCCTGTTTCTTCTCAAAAGCCTCATCTGATGTCAACTGGCTATGGCATAAGACGCTCTCTCATCTAAACTTCAAGACACTGAATACTCTTTCTTCAAAAGAGTTAGTCACTGGTCTACCTCAGCGTGTGAGAAAGGCAAGCAGACCAAAAAAAGCTTTAAGTCAAAGCAAGTTTCCTCAGTGTCATCTCCTCTACAACTTCTCCATATGGATTTGTTTGGCCCTGTTAACAAACAATCCATCGCTAGAAAGAAATATACGCTGGTCATAGTTGATGAATTCTCTCGCTATACATAGTTTATGTTTCTCCGTTCTAAGAGTGACACCCCTGAAGAACTCATCACCTTTGTTCGGAAGATGGAAACCCTAAACAACTTGACCGTTCGCTCAATAAGGAGTGATCATGGGACTGAATTCAAAAACAGTTCTCTTGATTCGTTCTTTGAGAGTAAGGGTATTTCTCACAACTTTTCTTCAGTGAGAACACCGCAACAAAACGGAGTCGCTGAAAGAAGAAATAGAACAATTATTGAAGCTGCACGTTCAATGCTCAGCGATTCTCACCTGCCTACTCAGTTTTGGGCAGAAGCTATCAATACTGCTTGTTTTACGCAAAACAGGTCGCTGGTAGTCAAAAGATTCAATAAGACAGCCTATGAACTTTTTCATGGGAGAAAGCCTTCAATTAGCTTTCTTCACATCTTTGGATGTCAGTGTTTCACACTGAATAACAGAGATGCCCTTGGAAAGTTTGATCCTAAGGCTGATGATGGAATCTTTCTTGGATATTCTTCAATCTCCAAAGCCTTCAGAGTCTTCAATCGAAGAAGACAAACTGTTGAAGAAACTATTCACGTCACTTTTGACGAATCCCGTTCAACAAACTCTAAACCGTCTGCTGATACTGAAGAACTGAATCAATGGATGTTTTCTCATCTTGGTGATTCAGAAGATATTACCACTCCTCATACTCCTACAGTTGAAGATGATAGTCCTACTATCATCCCAAATATGCAGAATAGTGAAGCTGAAACATCATGGGTCTTAGCAGTTCCTTTAAACACTATACCTGCTTTTGAACCAAATGCCTCAGACATTCCATCTACTTCTCAGCAATCAGTGAATGAAATGACATCTGCACCTACTCCTCTCTTGGCTGATATTCCAGAAGTTGTTGAAGCTTCATCTTCAGCTCCTCTAGTTCAATTTGAGTTAGCGACTTATGCTCCTGCTCAGCGATGGACTGTAAATCACCCAATTGATCAAATTCTTGGTGATCCAAACGCTGGTGTTCAGACTCGACGAAGTGCATGTAATATTTGTTTATTTGTTAACTTTATTTCTCTGATTGAACCAAAGAAAATAGATGATGCCCTCAAAGATCCAAACTGGGTCAGCGCCATGCAAGAAGAGGTGACTGATTTCGAAAGAAACTAAGTTTGGAAACTTGTTCGAAGACCAACTGACAAGACAGTGATAGACACTAAATGGGTCTATCGAAACAAGTTGGACGAACATGGAACTATAGCCCGCAACAAGGCTTGACTTGTTGCTCAGGGATACAGACAAGAGGAAGGCATAGATTACGACGAAACATTTGCTCCAGTAGCAAGACTAGAATCTATTCGTCTATTCTTAGCATACGCTGTACACAAAGACTTCAAAGTATATCAGATGGATGTTAAGTCAACATTTCTAAATGGAAAGCTGAATGAAGAAGTCTATGTGGAACAACTTCCAGAATTCTCAGATCCTAAGCGTCCAGGTTATGTTTATAAACTGGATAAGGCACTTTATGGCTTAAAGCAAGCTCCTCGTGCATGGTATGACACTCTCTCTACTTATCTCCATATTGAAAAATTTGAGCGTGGTAAAATCGATAAGACTCTATTCTTCAGGAAAGTAAAAGGTCATATTATTCTTGTTCAGATATATGTTGATGACATTATATTTGGTTCTACTAACCCTGACCTTTGTACTCGTTTCGCTAATAGAATGAAAGAAGAGTATAAAATGAGCATGATGGGTGAGCTAACATATTTCCTTGGTCTTCATTAATCAGGGAAAGTATGTTAAAGATATGATGAAGAAATTCGATTTAACTAAGAGTTCAGCTATGAAAACCCCTATGGCACCACCGCTGACACTAGACAAGGATTCAAATGGAATACCTGTTAATGTCACGCTATACTGTGGGATGATCGGCTCTCTCCTGTATCTTACAGCTAGCCGACCCGATATTATGTACGCAACCTGTTTGTGTGCACGATATCGAGCTGAACCTAAGGAATCTCATATGATCGCTGTAAAGCGAATTTTTCGATACCTTAAGGGTACTGCGAACCTAGGTCTTTGGTATCCCAAAGACTCAGGGTTTGATCTAATCGCCTATTCAGATAGTGATTTTGCAGGTTGCAAATTGGATAGGAAAAGCACCACAGGAGGCTGTCAGCTACTGGGTGGAAAGCTGGTGAGTTGGACAAGTAAAAAAGCAAAACTCAGTGTCCACCTCCACAGCTGAAGCTGAGTATGTAGCCGCTGGAAGATGTTGTTCTCAGGTCTTGTGGATGAGAAATCAACTACTAGACTATGACCTTCAGCTCTCGAATATTCCAATCTATTGCGACAGCACAAGTGCCATCGTTATAGCCAACAATCCAGTGCTACACTCAAAGACAAAACACATCGAAATCAGGTATCATTTTATCAGAGATCATGTGATGAATGGTGATATAGAACTTCACTTTATCCCAACTGATTATCAGTTAGCTGATCTATTCACTAAACCTCTTGATGAGACAAGATTCAACTTTCTCATCAGTGAGCTTGGAATGCTGAACTTTAAAGAGTAAAATCTTCAGCGGTTCACATTTGATCAGCGATAGGATAAAATCAACTTGTATAACCCATTCTATCATTCTCTCTCTGAACATAATTGATTCGCTGATGTCAAGGTATGTTTTTCTCTCGCTGACAATCGCATGTGAATGCAAGATTTCAAGACAAGTTACATCGCTGAATATCTCTTCCTTAATCAGCGATACTTTGAAATTTCTAAAACCAACACTGATATTTCTATTCAGTGCTTCATGTTTTCAAAAGTGTCCCTGAGCTTTCAAAACCTCAGAGAAATCCTAAAATATGAAAGGACATCTGTGACGTCATCGCAACGGATAAGCCCTGGCACGTTCTTTTTCTGACACACGATTGCACGTTTCGTTTACCTTCCAATCAAATTTAAACACGTGTCCGTGTCATGATGAAAATCTTTTCCCGCTCAAGATTTTCTCTCTCTCTAATCTCACTATATAAACACATTTTGGATTTATATTTTTCCTTTACGCGAACAACTTCTTCCTCAAGAAAACTACTGTTGCATTTTTGCTCTCAAGTTTTCAAGAACTGTTCATCTTCTTCTTCTTCAACGAACCAGGTTAATATTTCTTTTATTTACCTGTTTCTTAAAACTTGTTAATGATCTTCTCATTGTTTTTACAAGATCAAACAAAAGAACTTTTTCAAAAATGAAATCATTTCTTTCATGGTTTTATGAACACAACCTTTCATGGTTGTTCTTCAAGTTTAATCGCAAATATCTTAAACTTGCTCTTCATACGTTTTTCCAGAATCCTAATCCTCAAAGGAAACTGGAAAACAAGATTTTTTATTGGGTTTGCATTTCTTTTTCAAAAACAAGAAAACCCTAATCTTCATTAAGACATTTTTGCCTGAATGAAATGGACAAAATTCAAACCATCTTATTGGAAAATCTTTCCACATTAAGATTATTCTTATTTGTTATATCATTGGTTGAACTGATAATACAGCAATGGCATCTACTGATATTCCTACTGCTGAGAACACTGCTGCTGCTGAGGAACTGCAAATCACCAAGGCTCCTCAGGTCAAATTCACGCTTGAGGAACTCGATTGGACAAAAACAAACAATCTCTATGCGCTTTTCAAATTTCCTCCTCGAAAGAAAGTCACACATCTGAATGATGCTGTGAATTTCCTCAAAACCTATTGCCTCTCTACAGCCCTGACCATAACACCCCCTGCTCATCAACTACTACTATCTCAGTTCTGGTATTCTGCCAGACACACTCAGCTCACATCGACCAAAGACCCCACGAAGAAAATCGATTGCATCCTCTGTGACACTGATTTTGGCACCATAAAATCACTCCTGCCATTATCCGAAAAGCATTGAGCCTTCCCATCGCCACAAAAGAAAAACCCTTTGTTTCTCTCTCTGACCACAAGAAACATGCTGATAGGGAAGCCATCACTGCATTCTTTGATGCAATGGGTTATGTATGGGAAACAGGAAGGGACAAGAAGCCTGAGAAGAAGCTGACCCTAATCAAGAAATCCAAAATGCCCAGCGAGATGAACTTCATCTTCGGACACTTGATAAGCTGCATGACTGTAAAGACCGGCTCCTCTGATCAAGCCGCTCAACCTCAGCAAGCAATGGGTTATGCATTGCTGAAAGGTCTTCATGTTGACTGGGCCTCGATAATCTACGATGATCTTGTGCTCAGAGTAGACTCTGCTGCTGACCGACCATCATGGGTTCCATATCCTAGATTCATCAACGCCGTCTTCCAAACCGGCCTGAAGGATAACTACTCAAAAGTAGGAGACGCGAAACTCTCTCAGGTTGGCCCTAAGGTACTCGACTTCAAGCCAATGCCAAACGAGGTACGTCTCTCTACTCTCTTAACTCTTCTCAATCCTCCTTCTTCTACTTCTGCAGCTCCTTCAGTGGAAAAACCCACCGCTGATACCCAACTTGGTTCCAAAAAGGACTAAGAAAACCAAGGAAAACATCTTCCCAACTTCAGCTGCAACCTCCACTCCTTCTAGAAAAAGGAAACACTCATCTTCCCAACTTGGTTCCAAAAGGACTAAGAAAACCAAGGAGCAACCCCAGCATTTACATGCTGAAGACTCCTCAGCTCATCTTGAAGAGCTGATGGAAAGTTCAGTGGTACGCTCTGCCACAGCTGAACAAGCCACCCCTTCCATCCCAGCTTCAGCGTCTCTAAACGCTGAAGTTATAAACTTGGAATCAACCCAACCTCCTTCAGTCTCTCATAGGACTGAAGAAGTGATTCTCAGTGGATCCAACACTGAATCAGCTCCACATCAAACCTTCTCAACCTTCGCTTCTCTCTCTAATCCATTGGACTCTAATCCAGTTTTCACCACGATCACTAGAGCACCCGTCATTTTTCCAGAAGCTAAAGCCGATACTTTTCAAAGAATGATGGATGCAGGACCTGTAGGAATGTCCATGCGTACACGCACTCTAGCTGACGACATGGAACTTTTTTCAGGACACAGAAGTTTTGACGACTTCACCAGCCCACCTGCAGGTATACACCAACCCATATACACTGTAACTAAACCCCAAACTTCTGAGCTTTCCTTTGTTCATAAGTACTTATCTGTTACAGGTCCTAATTTGGAAGACATCAATGCCTCTCTGAAGAGATACAAAGCTGATAGGTCTCACCACTACTCTCTTAGACAACTCTTCAGCTGTAACAAACGCTGGAGAGAATCTCAACAAGCTGACAAAAGTGGTTGAACAGAAAGCCTCCAAAGCTGATTTGGAGAAGGGTGATAATACTCTCGGTGACTTTGCCAAAGTTCTTGCTGACATCTACACCGACTACACCTCTCTCAAAACAACAGTTCAAACCATGTCCAGCGAGGTCATAACGCTGAAGACATCATTTGGAAATCTTCAGGGAGAGGTGTCCGCTGTAAAGACTGACGTGAGTTCAGTAAAGACTGACGTAAGTTCAGTGAAGACGATGGTACAGCAGATCCTGAATCACATGGCCGCCCCTGCCCCTGCACCTTCACATTTTACTACGGTGGATCGTGCTGAACTTTTAAAGATCAGCCATGCTAGAACTGGCCTAGAAGACAGAGTAGCAGTGATTGAAAACTATATTGGGATCCCTGGCCAAGAAGACAGGGAACCAACACCATCCGCTGAGTCATCGCATTCCTCCCCCACTCATCATGAGGAAGGGGGAGAGAAGATTGAAGACCTTCCCCAAGATGAATCTATCGAAGGAGAGAAGACTGAAGACCTTCCCCTTACTGAAGAGAGGGAGAAGACAAATGAAGAAACAACTGCTGGACCTTAGGGAGATGAAAACCCTGAGGGAACCGAGAAGCTTACCTCTGTATCTGAGGGGGAGCAACTCGAAGAAGCTGCTGAAGAATATGAATCTGAAGCTGAAGCTGAAGACGATGAAGCCATCGACATCTCTGATGATGAACCATCTTCTTCTCCAAAGGACGATTATGACGATGATGATGACTCCTTTATCGTCAAGCATGTTCAGAAGAGTACAACTCTTAAAGGGATTTCGATAAACGAACCTTCAGGGGAGCGGAGAAAGCCTTCAGCGTCTGAAGCTGACAAGGGCAAAGGAAAAGGTGTCGCTGAAGACGAAGATAATCTGATGATCTTGCTTCAAAAGCCAGTTCGTCAGGTACACTACATCTTACTTCCTTACACCGCATCCCTCCTCTATCTATACACATTATCAGCTCTACTCTCCACAAAAACCCTATACACTTAAACCCATTTCTTTTCTCTCTGTTCTACCCAAGTTCTTATTCGTAAGATCGCTATGTTTCAGCTAGTCCTCTCCCCTGCTTGAGGATTCTGAAGTACAACCAGCTGCTGCTAAAGCTGAAGAAATAATCCCAGTCTTGGATTTAATCACCGAGACTGATGAACCGGAAGAACAGATGCTCTTTCACAAAATCAGACCTTCCTTGGCTCCTCAAAAGCTGAGTGAAGAGGATCAGATAAGAAGAGAATAAATGATAAAGAAGCTTGAGGCTCAACGAATCATCCTGAAGCGTGATCAACTTCCTTCTATTCCTCCAAAGTTCAGACTTTCACAAAAGGAATACCAGGATCACCTCAGAGCTGAAAGGTTAATCGCTGAAAGAAGGGAAGCTGAAGAAAAAGACAGAGAACTCGCCATCCAGCTTACTCAACAATCAGTGAAAGACCCCTCGCTGAAAAGAACTCCAATCGAAGTTCAACGTCAGCTATGGGAAGACGCCAAGAAGATCGTTGAAGAAAAGAGAATTGTGTCTCAATCTACTTTAAACTGGTGCAAAGAAAAGATACACTTCAGATATCGACCTGCCAGAATCAACAAGGTACATATCACTGGAAAATCAATCGCTGAAATCGAGATATTCAGAGAGAACGAACAGTACGAAAAATTCTATGCTGAAGCCATCATGAAGTACGGTCTCTCTGAATGGTTGGAGATCAGATTAGCCATCCAGAAGTCTCAATCTAAGTACAAGGATCATGTCGAAAAGCTGATAAATCAACAGATCAACTTAGTCTCTTCTTGTGTGGATATTCCTCCTCCCCCTCCTCTCGCAAATCAGAAAAGAAGGGCCTCTGCAAAGAAAAAGTCTAAACCTTCAAACTCAGGTCCTCCTATACGGAACGAAACAGGTATTGGTTTTTCTCGTGCTGAAGTTCTTGGTCCAGAACCTGACCTTTCCGCACTTGACACATCTCTTCCTCCTGGTGAGACTTTCATCCCTGGAAAAGTCATAAGCAAACCCTATGGGATATTCTTTATTGACTACGGTGGACGACAATGTTTTTAACGTATCTCTGAGCTTCCCATCACTCCCATCGAACAGCTGAAAGATCTCATCTACTGGTGTGAATTCAAACGCGACATTCAGGCACGGCATCTTAAACCCTTGATTTTTTAAGAAGCTCTGAACAAAAAGAATCAAGGAGTAACGGTTCCTGACTGGATGATTCCCACATCAAAGACCCTTGATCAACTTCTTATTAAGGAAGAACCTCTATAAGCTGATAGGATCGCCCCATTCTTCTATTTTATCAGTTATTCTTTTGTACTTGTAATTTATTTCGCTTGTACTTATAATCTTTCCACTTCCCTTTGTAATCTGATACGAAGTTTAAAGAAAGATTTCAGCGAAAGTACTTTACTCCATCAGTACAGAAAAGATCCTAGAAAACAGTAAAAGGGACAAATATTTTATGAGTTCTTTTTATCCTTATGTTTTCATTAAATAGCAATTTTCTCTGTTGCTATGTCATAATCAAATAGGGGGAGATTGTTGATCCAAACCCTCAGTGATTTGATAATGACCGTCTCCATTCTACTTAGTGAAAATTGTAAGTAAACAATGTATAATAGTTTCACTATCGCTGATAAGTACTAAGACTGTTTTCAGTACCGCTGATAGGAACTCTCGTTCTTTAGATTAGACATTCAGCGAACCCTGTTCATTCAGCAAGCTCTGAGCCTGTTCAGTCTTGTTGATGATCGTTGATGATCTCATACATTGTTCAGCATAACTATTCACCATATATTCTTAGGAATATAGCTCTGAGCCTGTTCAGACCTATTTGGTGATCGCTGACATTCATAGTTGTTTACTTATGATCCCTGAAGACAAGTTTCACGTTAACATAGGTTCTACGCTGAAGTCGAAGATCAAGCTCAAGAACCAGCGACAAGTCTCCTAATGAACTGATGTGGATCAGCGAAGACTCAGATTTGGCCACTCAACGTGAAGTATCAAGTACAAGACTTCAGCTATCGCTGAACTTTGTCATTCACTGATATAGAATGATAAAGCGCTGAATCAACGTAAGCTGATCATGAAGTCCTCCGTACAAAGTACTTTTCTCTTAACCACCCTTGCACGTTTTCGTACGATATGTCAGAAAAGAACCTCCTTATTGTCTGAAATCGTACAACTACTCTGATGCTACACTGTTCACCATGCGGCTACTAAGGTTGTCTACTCAAGTCAGATCCTACAACCAATCAGCTGCTGTCACGTGTAAAGTATAAACTGCCATGCATTATGCATGCAGTATATAAGAAGGACTCCAGCTTCATTCTTGAAGCACTTGCTAACTCTGGTCAAGTCATCTTCTTATCTTGAGATAGGTTATTATTAGTAATTTCCTTCTCTTTCTTAGTGCAAGAAAACTTAGTGTTCCAACTTGTTTAGATTAGGATTTATTCCTTATCTTGTTCCGCAACAAGATGTAAATTGTTAATGATTTATCAATAAACAATTTAGAAAAGTAAAAAAGTGTGTTTGTATTCAACCCCCCCCCCCCTTCTACAAACTTGTATAGACCTTTGGGACCAACACAGATGTAGTATCTTCTGAAACTGGTTCAGCCTTAGGAATAGCCGATTCAGATACAACTTCAGGAGTATAAGTTTCAGGATTTACAGCATTAGCGCTCGTTAAGGTTGCACCAATTTCTTCAGAAGGACCTGACAGTTCAACACTAGTCTCCGGTGTGTTATCATTGTTGCATATTGTAGGATTCTCCATATCTGCACATATCCATAAATGCATCAAAAAATAATAGATCGAGTTCTGAATTAATCTTATTTTTCTTTAATTCAGAAGTCTTAGTCTGTTTAGGTGTAGGTTCCACTCCATCTTGAGTAGAAGCTTCAAATTGAAGTCCGAGTCCTGAACTGGATTGTCTAGAAGTCAATAGGGAGTTCATCAAAGGACACATTGATGCTTTCCACGACCGATCTTGTACATTTGTTGTAGATTCTATATGCCTTGGACGTCAGTGAATAGCCAATGAACACTCCTTCGTCAGCCTTTGTTTGAAACTTTGCAAGATTTTCTCGATATTGGAGAACAAAACATCTGCATCCAAAGACACGTAAAAATTTGATTTTAGGTTTACGTTTATTAATAATCCCATATGCAGTTTTATTTAGGCGTTTATTAATAATTGTCCTATTTTGAGTAAAACACTCCGTCGCGACTGCTTCTGCCCATAAACTTGGAGATAAGCCAGAACATGCCAACATTGTTTGAACCGCTTCTACCAAAGTTCTGTTTTTGCGTTCAACAACCCCATTTTGTTGAGGAGTCATCGTCGCGGAAAAATTATGTGAGATTCCAACGGATTGAAGGTAAGACTGAAGCGTGTCATTCTTGAACTCCGTGTCGTTGTCACTTCGCAGTTTCTGAACAAGACGTTGTAGAAGAACTTGAATCTTTTTGATGAATTTGATAATCAATTCAGGCGCATCTGACTTTTGTCTTAAAAATTCCAACCAAGTATACCTTGAGAACTCATCTATCATAACCAGAATATACATTTTCCCACTCATAGATTGAGTCTGCATCGGGCCGCAGAGATCCATATGGATTAATTCCAACCAAGGGTTTACAATTAGATTGTGTCTTCGACTTGTGAGCACTTCGTTTCATTTTACCTATTTCACACGCCGGGCATAACGAAACTTTTTTTATTCTCAGCTCTGGTAGACCTAGAACTAATCCCTTGCTTCGTAGCTTGTTGATATCCCGAAAATTTTGATAAGATAATCTTCTGTGCCATAACCAACATTCCTCAGGTGACGCCTTTGAAATTAAGCAAGCTGGTTTAGACGCCGATAGTGTTGGAAAGTTAGCCACATACAAATCACCAAATTGATCAGCTTTGAAAATATCAACACCAGTTGGATAAGCAATATAGCATTAGTCTTCATCAAAGCAAACCTTGTATTTCTTATCGCAGAATTGGCTAATACTAAACCTTCAACATATAGAACCTTTTCTATTGAGATCGTTCCATTGGTTAGTGTTAGCGCATTATATTGTATTCAATTTATGTAAAAGTCAATGTGATAGAAAAGTCAAAGTCAACGTAGTTAAAGAGAAAGTCAATGTAATTAGCCTTAATGCCTTGTAATGTCTAGATATAAATAGGTTTAGTAAGCTTTGTGTTTAAGCAAGTAAGTCATTTATAGAGTAACCTTTTTAGAATTTTACAAGTTTAGTCCTTTTAGTTTTTAATTTTTAGTTTTTATAATTTTTATAATTTTTAGTCCTTATTCTTGTCTAGTCTTAGTATTTTACACTTTTAGTCCTTATTTTTCGTGTTAGTTTCATTTTCGTCAGTTTTAGTCCCTATATTTTGTATTGTTTTTCATTTTTAGACATTTTTGTTCAATTTTAGTCCCTTTTTTAGTTTTCATTTGTGCCGTTTTTAGTCCTTGTTTTTCGTTTAATATTCATCTTAGTCATTTTTTTGTCAATTTTGTCACTATACCTGCATTTGTCTGAATCTGATATATGTTTCTTCTGTATTGCAGGTTAGCCGATTAAAGTTCAATAATTCCACGCTGATTTTTCAGAATTATTTTTTTAGAGACAAATATACAATTTGTTTTTCATATTTTAATTTTGATAATTTTTCTGACTTTAATTGTGTTTCTCTGATTATATATTTCTGAGTGTGCACCTAATTCAACTTCTAAGAGAAGTTTCTCTTGACGATCACTCTATTAGGTATATTTTTGCTTATTTTCATATTTTACATCTAACTTTTGTGTTTCATTTTTACAGGATTAAATCAAGATGGTGATTACTGATCCAGTAACAATAGGATACATAAATCTTTTTATCCATTACAAAGATGAAAATCAAATTCTCAAACAACAACTTTCCGATCTAATGAAAGAAGCAGAAAAAGAGACCAAAGCAAAAGTTGTCAAGAAATTGGAACTTGACAACACAGGTCTTCAAGATGTTAAGAAGAAGCTTCAAGAGGACATGAAAGCATTGGAAAGTGAGAATGCTGATTTGAAAAAGAAACTTTCTGTTCTTGAAACTAATTTTGCAAAAGAAAATGAGCAATTTGAAAAGGTTTTTGTATAAAAATTGTCAAATTTTTCTAAGAAATCCTTTGAAGAAAAGAAAGTTATTGAGTTAAAATGTATCAAACTTTCAAAACAAGTTTCAGACTTTGAGAAAGTTTTGATCATTGACAGTTATAATTTTGAAAAAGAAAGAATAGTTTTTTATGCTGAAAGAAAATCTTTTGAAACAAAAAGTGCTAAGCTTTCACAAAAGATATCTGATTTGGAAAAAGAACTAGATATAAATAGGAAAGAGCTTGAAAAGATGAAAGTTGAAAATTTTAGAGCAAAAAGTGTGAAAGATGATTTTTCAGATGAAAGAAAGATTTTCCAAAATGAAATAAAGAAGCTGACAATGAAATTATCTAGTTTATCTACTGAAATTATGATAGAGAAGAAAGTTAAATTTGATCTTCAAAGGAAATACGATCTAATTTTTTAGGAAAATAATGTTTTGCTTAACAAAATTAAAGAACATGAAGACATAAACTTTAAAGTTGAGTTATCTGAACAAGCTAGTCCATATACTATTGTTCAATCTCCATATGATGACTCAACTGGTTCTGAACATTCTTTTAGAACAGCTTCAAGTTCATTTTACGCAAATGTTTCTTCAAAAACAAAAAGGTTTTCAACAGATCAGATTTGTCCTTCCAATCTATTCTATAATCCTCTGTTTGATAAGTCGGATAATAATTTGTCTATGCCTAAAGATAATACTTCTTCTAAGTCTAAAGGTAATCAAGTTTTTAAGAAGGTTAAGATGGTATGGAGAGTTAAAGGCACAACTCCCGAGAAAGATGTGCCAAAGTCAACAGTTCCTACTCCAAATGCCAACAAGAACAATGCACATTAAGGTAAATCTTTTGTCAAACCTGACTTAGTTTACTCTGAAAATCAATTAGCCAAGTTAGCACAAAAGAAATATTTTGTTCTTACTGTGGAACCAATGATTTTGTCCATAAATATTATGTTTCTTATTGGTATGGTACATACAGAGTTTCTTCTAACAAAACTACACCTAACAAGCCAGGACCCCAAGTTCCGTTAGGTACCAAAATCTACTTAATCTGTTTTGCAGGTTCATCATGTGTAGTGCTGATTGTTAGATGTATATCACACACATGACTGGAAAACAAAAGAGAAGTTGTGCAAACGTTTGAAGAAAAGTACTTGTGCTTTTAAGGGGGAGTAAAGAAATGTTGACTTCTGAATATAACAGTTCAGAACTCGTCATTTAAAGATAAATGGCTTCTGAATATTTTAGTACAGAACCCGTTCTTCAAAGTGATTTTGACTTCTAAACATATCAGTTTAGGACTCGTACTTCAAATAGATTTTGACTTCTGATCATGTCAGATCAGGACTCGTTCTTCAACGACTATGACTTCTGAATTTACTTTCAATCCTGGTAATTCAGAACTCGTTTTAATGCTTAAGGATATTTTAATCCAAGTTATGTTATTTGTGCAGATTTAGATAAAGATCTTATGCACATGTTAAGGGGGAGCTTACATGATTTTAAATCAAATTATCATGATTTGTGGGGGAGCTCAAATATTTATGAATGTAAGTATCTTCTGACCTTAATCTCAGATTGTTTGAAAGAAGAACGACTTTCGAACATGAAAAATAATTTTCCTTAAATGTTCAAACCACTTCTCTATTCTCAAACAGATTTTATGAATTTAGAAGTATGATTTTAAATGTTTTTCATGGAGATCTTGGATTATTATAACATCAATTCTGACCGTGTGTTTCCAAAGATTAATACTTGTGTATTATCTTTTCTATACTTTCAAGTATTCATACACACCGGTACAACTTCATATTGACTTTGTTATTACCATGTCTTAAAATGAAACAATTTTTCGATGGTAATACTCCCGTTTGTATTTCAAATTTTGTTGAGCATATACCTTTTTTTCAGAGTGAGAATTAACCATTTCATTCAAAGATTGTTTATATTTGTTCATATAAACAAATTTCAATTCTTTGATACCCTAATCCTTCATGATTATATTTCAAAATATTTGATCCGATTGATACATTGTCAGATATTCAAACAAGTCCTTTGAATTCATTTCATTTTTTCAATATTCTTGTTGTGAGAATTTTTCAAAGTTCAAATGCTCAAATATTCATGATATTACTGTAGAGCATACATCCAGATGACAATGTTATTCAAATTTTGCGATTCATATTTGTTCAAGCTAAACTGTTGAACAACACAACTTTTTAGGACAAAATTTCATGGGATCAGTGTGTAAGCTACATTGTACTTCTATGGATTCACATTAACCAGCGTTTCCTACCCAATAAGTTATCCTTGAGTGAATGAGGGGTGAGGGGTCTACATCAAAGAGTGGGGGGGATAACTCATCTGGTTGAGTAATCTCATTGTGTTGAGGTAAAATGTAAATGAGAGTTTGGGTAGAAGTGAGTGGATTAAAAACAGAAATAGGGTGTGAGAACAGAGTTAAAAGAATAAGAGAACTCTGCACCAACCATTTTCTGAGCCGGGAAGCCACATTACTGATTGGTTCACATTCTTTGGTGACCATCATTGAAACAACTCTTGCATTTAACCCCACCAGCTACTCATTTCTTTCTCAAAGAAATGTTTCAATTTTTCTTGGGGACGTAACATATAATCTATCTGATCTTCACTCAGAAGATTTGGATATTGAAAAAGAAGGAAGTTTGCCCCACCTTCGCACTTCAATCATGCACATTGAGTCCGTGGAAAACTTGTTGTTGTCTCAACAGTTTACACAATTTGAGCCTATTATTCAAGCATAAGTTGCTTCAATCATTTCTACACATGCACGTACACACAAGAAATATGTTTTCTTGTCATAACGTTCATAGAAATTCCTTAGTGTTTTTCGTGATTGAATGGAAGCCCTAGGGGAGTGAACATCAAAAAGATCCTTTCCAAAGTACATATGTTGTACTAAGTGGCTCTGTGCTACTTACAGGCATTTTAACTGATTCATTCGTTGTTTTAGGGTTACCACATTCATTCTATCTGAATTTGAAAAGATTCGGATAAATATATTTTTTGGAATTGACGGATACATCATATCAAAAGGAGGAGAATGTTACTTGTGGTGAACAAAGACAGTGCTGAAATTGAAAAGAGTTTTGATGATCATGATGCTCACAATCATCAAAAAGGGGGAGAAATAACATACTGAAGAAAAGTGGAGATATATCAATGATAGATAAAGGGGGAGAAATAGCATAAAGATTTGTCAAACTCAAGAAGATGGTTCGAGATGATTCGAGAGAGATCAATGTTCAAAGTTTGTTCAAGGGGGAGACATAGTTCAAAGCGATGAAGATACAAAGTTCAAGAAATTGTTTAAAGAGTTGGAGTTCAAAGCCTCAAATATTACAAAGTCATAAAGTTCAAAGCTTCAAAGTTCAAAGCAACGAAGATCAAAGCTGCAAAGATCTAAAATTCGTGTTCAAGACTTGAAGAAAATTTGTTGAAGATTATATTCATGAAGATTGACTTTTCAAAAAGAAGACGAAGACTTTTCAAGTTTGACTGAAGACTCTTCAAAGTTGAAAGTTTGAAGATTATAAAGTTGTTTGAAGATTGTCAGAGCTTCAATGTTTAAAACAGTCAGAGTTAAAGTTTTGAAGATCAAGAGCTGAAGATTGCTGCCATATTTTTTTAATCTTGAATCCAAAGGGGGAGAATGTTAGCGCATTATATTGTATTCAAGATTTATGTAAAAGTCAATGTGATAGAAAAGTCAAAGTCAGCGTAGTTAAATAGAAAGTCAATGTAATTAGCCTTAATGCCTTGTAATGTCTAGGTATAAATAGGTTTAGTAAACTTTATGTTAAAGCAAGTAAGTCATTGATAGAGTAACCTTGTAACTTTCAATCTTGAGAATATCTTGTAACCCTTCCAAGTTAGATGAATGACAAGATACTTTCTATCTCTAGATTGTGACTTGATCTTTGTACTCTCTCACTAGATTTCTGTGACTAATAGTTAGAACGTCGTATCCTCTGATATATCCCTTGGTTTTATTTCCCAAAACCAACTGACCCTCTAGGATGAACAACGAAATCGTGCAGTAGGTGCTTGTAACCTGTCATGTATCTTGATGCACCAGAATCTATGAATCGCACATGACAGTCCTGAAAAGTCATTAATTCAACTTAGATACCCATATTAATATGGGTCCTTTCTTGTTGGTACTCAAACATTTCTTCACATCAGTTGAAGAACCTTTAATTCGTCATTCAAATATGGGCTCTTTTTGTGAATTTTGTGTCTTAGTTTTATCTTTTGGAATCCACTTCCACACAAAATTTACATCAACTGATTGAACAAACTTTTTCTTAGATTTACTTTTCAAACCAAATTCAAACAATTTAACGCTTTGATTAGGTGAAGATTTGGAGAAAGATCTATCAATATTAAAGCGTTGATTGTTGCTTTTCGTCGAACATTTACGGTTAAGTGAGAAAGAATTATCCCAGCAGTGAACACAATGTATTTTTCTTTTTGCTTGTGTCAACAATTCAGAATCAGAAAATCGAACGTTTTTATTGACACATCGTTTGCAAACATCAGAAAACTGATTACAATGATTTTTATTTAAATCAATACATTGTGCACTATGAAATCTTCTATTCTTAACACCACTACAAGTCCTCTTCAATGCCACGTGCTTTTCACCATCCACTTCTGAAATACAAGAGGAATCAGTGTTAGAAGATGTTTTTGAGCTTTGAGATTTAGAATTGGGAGATTCATTTGAAACTGAATCAGATTTAGTTCCCGAAGATTCTCCTTTTTCAAAAACACTATACTCCTTTTTCAAAACGAACCTTTCATTCTTGTCACAGAACTGACTTAGTCCTTCCACATATAGAACCTTCTCAATGGTGATCGTTCCATTGGTTAGAATGACGTATCCTCTGATATATCCCAAACTTTTGTTACCAAAACCAACTGACTCTCTAGAAAGTATAGTAAAATTATGCAATAGGTGCTTGTAACCTATCATGTGTCTTGATGCACCAGAATCTATGACCCGCACATGACTGTCTTGAAAAGTCGATTAATGCAACTTAGGTACCCATATTAATAGGGGTCCTTTCTTGTTAGTACTCAAAAACGTCTTAACTTCAGTTGAAGAACCCTTAATTCTCCATTCAAATCTGGTCTCTTTGTGTAAAGTTTGTGTTTTAGTTTTATCTTTAAGAATCCACTTCCACACGAAGTTTACATCAACTGATTGAACAATCCTCTTCTTAGAATTATTTTTCTTTCCAAATCCAAACAATTTAGCGCTTTGATTATTTGAAGATTAAGTGAGAAAGAATCATCCCAACAGTGAACACAATGTATTTTTCTTTTCACTTGTGTCAACAATTCAAAATCGGAAATTCAAACATTTTTATTGACATGTCGCTTGCAAAAATCAGAAAACTGATTACAACTATTTTTATTGAAAGCAATACATTGTTCACTAGGAAAGCTTCTATTCTTATCAACACTACAATTCTTCTTCAAAGCCACTTGCTTTTCACCATCCACTTCTGAAATGCAAGAGGAATCGGTGTTAGAAGATGAGTTTAAACTTTGAGATTTGGAACTGGGAGACTCTTTGGAAACTAAATTAGATTTAATTCCCGAAGAATCCCCTATTAAACACACTGTACTCCTTTTCAGATGTAGGTAATGAAGATTCAAATAATGAATTTTCAAAACACACAAATGTAGATTTTGTCGGAGTATTTTGATCTTTATTTTCAAAATTTTGTTCAACAAATGAACTTTTGACTGTATCAACAAACAAATAAGAATATTTATTCTGATTTGTAGATTATGACTGTTTTTCAAAACATTTTTCCTCAGAGTTTGAAGATTTGGATTTTGAAAATTCGAATAATTGGGCTTCTAATCGTCTTATTTCTTTTTGAAGATCAACATTGACTTTCAAACTATGATCAAGATCCATCCCAATATTCTCGTTTTCATCCTCCAATTTTTTAATACAAGATTTTAAATTGGAATTTGATTTTCTAAAATGGAACTCTTTTCAAGCGCACAATCTAAATCAGATTTTTCAGAAACAGACTTACCAATAGACTTTTATGTGCTAGAATCTTTAGAATCTTCTATCTCCGTTTCTTTGGAAGAATTGGAGTCAATTGAGTTAGGCTCTTTATTTTCATCTTTAATTTCAGAAGATTCAATTTCTTTTGGAAATAACAGATTAAATTCTGTTAGTTCGGTCTTTTGGGACTTATAACTAGAATTTAATTCGTCATATTTAAAATTTGTCTTCTTAAAACAAGGTTTTTCTGAATCTTTGTCTTCATCATTTGAGCCTTCCTATTTCTTCTCATTTTCTTCTTTAGAAACAGAAGATATAGGACTTTCAGACTTCGCAAAAACTTTTAAACATTTGAGCCTTCCTATTTCTTCTCATTTTCTTCTTAAAACAAGGTTTTGCGGTATTTTTTTAAACCTTCACCCAATTTATCAAAATTGTATAAATTTTCAGGTGCTTTCTTAAGTACCTCAACTTCTAAAAGACCAAGACCCATTTTTGGATTGTAGAAGCGAGTATCTTTTAGGTTACTAGTCAATAACTTTAAAATCTATTCAGTTTGTCCTCTTTTAAAATTTAAATCTTCTAATTGTTTGATTTTTGAATAAGCCTCAGTTCGTTCTTCAAGAACAACTTGGAATTTAAGATTAAGATCTATATTTTCATCTTTCACAACACTTAACTCCTTTTTGAGTTCATAAATTTTGGTTTCAAGCTCAATATTTTTTGCTTTAATCATGTCTTTCTCTTTCTCTTTATCTTCAGCTAAACATTTATAAAGAAGTGCATCATCTTGATATCTCAAAAGTGAATTCTTTTCAATATTAAAATTGTTTTTCATGTTTTCAAATTCAATTTTCATCGCATTGAGTTCAGATATCAGATTTAGCATTTCTTCATTTTCAGAAATATTATCACAATTATTCTCAGAGATATCGGATAAAGAATGTACCTCAGATTCCAGATCATCTTCATCAACGGTTTCCATGAGATTGTAATGCACTTGTGTGCAATATGTGTCCACAAGCGCCTTGCCACTCTCCTTGGCCTTAACAAGTTGAGCTTTCTTATTGTAGTACTCGAAATCCTTAACTTTCTTGAATTTGCAATCACGAGCAAAATGACCTGGTTTTCCACAGTTAAAGCATTTGCCATTCTCTTTATCCTTTTCTTTCTCATCCTTCCTCTCCTCTTTCTCTTCCTTTCTTTTCTCATAACTTCCTTTGTACTTGTCAGCTTTGTAATGATTAGGCTTGGATTTTGAGAAATACTTCTTCTTTCCATACCTCTTGTTAAGCCTATTTGTTAACAAAGCTAACTTTTCCACAAACTCACTTAGCTCGTCTTCCGATTCTTTTTCATCACTATCAGAATTCTTTCTATAATCAGGAAAATCATAAATCAGTGCCTTTGCTTGTTTTCTCACCCTAACCTTCTTTTGTTAAGCAATCAATGCCAAAAGCTCATCAACCTTCTTTTGTTTGTCTTTGATCTTCTTTACTTTATCCTCGTGTTGACTCAAATTACTAAAATATCATTGAGCTTTTCATCATCCATATCCCTGCTCATTTGCAACTGAACAGAGAAAGTGTCCCACTCAGGCAAAAGATTCTTAACAAACTTGTAATTGATTCCCGACTATGTTTTGATAACCCCATTCCTTCTCAAATCATTTTGAATAATGTTGTATTTGTTGTATGAATCTCTTAGAGTCTCTCCATCCTTTACTTTAAAACCCTCATATGCATTTATGCTTTGATTCCTTTTGGTTCTCATAGACTTTTGTGAACCCTGAAATTGACTTTCCAATTCATCCCAGATTTTTTTGTCCGAATCTCGACTATCTACGCGGTTATAGATATCGTTTAGGATTTCCATAGCCAAATAGGTCAAAGCTTTTTCATCTAACTCTGTGAGTTTCTTATCATTCTCATTAAAATGTTGTGGCTCCTTTAACAAAATCCTTTCAGAAATATAAGGACTCACATAAGTAGCCGGTTGCGCTGCAACAACAATATGAGGAACATGAGGACCCTTAATGATGGAGTTCATCAACTCGCTATTCTGATTGTTCAAGAATTGGATCATCCGTTTTCTCCATTGTGGATATTCATCGATTTGTAGAACCGGAAGCTTCGACTTGGAACCCATGCTAAGTAAATCTCTCGACATCTTCACATACAGTAAACACTTCAATAGATACGATCGTTAACAGAGAATCAGAAAAAACAGTGAAAAAGTACACTGATATAGATCAAACAGAAGCTACTTTTCGCAACTCAAAGAAACCACTTTTCGCAACCTGAAGAAATCACTTTTCACAACTTGAAGAACAAACAAGTTAACTTCTCGTAACCCAAATAATTAGTCTTCAAGAATACCACTTGACGTAAACCGTTGTTTACGAAAACCTTACTTCTCGGTAGTAACCTGTTGCGAAAAACTCACTTCTCGTAACCAGTTGGTTGCGAAAACCTCACTTTTCGTAACCAGTTGATCGCGAACACTTTACTTTTCGTAATTCATTGATTGCGAAAGCTTCACTTGTTTCTACAAGACAGTTGCAAAAACTTCACTTTTTGCCACAAGACCGTTGCGACAACTACACCTGTTTCTACAAGGCAGTTGCGAACAGTACACTTTTTGGTACCTATGGTTTGTGAAAACCACACTTAGTAAAATCTCCAAAATATCAACCTTCTTCAGGATGAACTTGCGAAAACCAAAATGAACTTGCGAAAAGTTCAGATCTAGCGATAAGTGAGTCTAAAATCTTGAATCTGCCATATCTCTTTCAATTTTTCGAATTTTCAAGGAAAATCTGAAGGAATGCTCAAAATATGATTCTGATCACTTTCTTAGTTGGTGATTTCACCTAAAAACCTGAAAATTACAGTCTTTCGACCCAAACTCAGTCAGAACACTTTCGAACAAAATCCAAGTAAATCAATCTAAACCTCTGATTCTGGTGCGAATTGGATTGAATTTTCTAAATCAAAATTGTTTTGTATGATCAGTCGAACCTAATTCAAACAATCTCGAACTTCAATTACCCCAAACAGAAGAATCAAAAATCCCACAACAACTTTCCAAAAATGGCAAGAAACTTCAAGATTTGAACCAAATTCGACCTAATTTTCAATCCAAATTGTCTGAAATCTCTGTCTTGCTCTGATACCAAATGTTAGTCCAAGAATCTGGTGAGAAGATGTACAATTAGACACAAAGATGTAGAGATAGAAAGTACGTCATCTATGTCATAAGTCTCACAAAGATACAAAATGTCAAAAGGTTACAAAAGACATTAAGGAACAAGCTTTATATAGTAGGTCAAGACAAACCCTTGACTCCACCAAGCTACAAAGGTAAAATTACATAATAGACCCTTCAACTGCTAAACTTGATTACAACAAAATCTACTAACAATATACTCAAGAGCCTTAAAGAGATTAGCCAAATTCTTGATCTATACATATATATATATATATACATATATATATACATATATATATATAGGGGTTAAATCTAGTGAGGACCAAAAAAAGGTTAAAAACTTAAGGACTAATTTAGTGCATTGATTAATTTTAATCAATGGTCATTAAAGAAAAATGGTCATTTGTAATAAAAAAGAAAAATAAGGGTATTATTGTCAATTTGTAATGAACTTTGAGGGGTATAATGGTGATTCATTTAACAAATTCAAATAAAAAAACACGCGGACTTCATATAAACATTATAAAGAACATAATTTTCTTCTCATACGCTTTCTTTAACAAGATTCATCACTTTCACCTCTCATCAGTTACATCTTCGAGCGATTGATGTATAATCGATGATGGCAAAAGACAACAAAAATCTTGCATTGCCGAAGATAAGAATCAAAGGTAAACGACTATTTCACTCAAATCCTTAAACTTTGAACATTTAGGGTTTTATTACGATTTGAAATCTTCACTCAAATCCTTAAAATTTAGGGTTTTATTATGATTTGAACTCGATTTCTTGATATACAGTTGGTAGAAAAAACGAGATGTTGGTAGAGAAAACAAATACATCTAGCATTCCTGAAGACGACATCCATAATGCGAAGAAACAAAGTGCGATGTCTGGAAAAGGTATTTTTAGACTGTGATTTGGAATATATGCTATCTTCTATCTCTTATTGTCCATCTCGTTGCTCCTCTGTTTGACACACATATTCCACTTTAATGTTTGAAATTTGTATTTTGTTGACTGTTATAGTTGAATTTTTTATTCATATGATGATCGTTTGATGAAAAATATAAGTCATGCTAGATTCACATATCAAAAAATATATGTTTACTCTGATCAGATTCATAAGGTGAAACTAGTTTTGCTTCATACGGTGAAACATTCTGATCAGATTCATATGGTGAAACAATCACCATATGAAAAAGTTTTTGATTCATATGGTGAAACAATCTGATCAGATTCATATGGTGAAACACTCTGATCAGATTCATATGGTGAAACAATCACTTTTTTTTATATATTGTTGGTAGAAATTTAGGGTTTTATTATGATTTGAAATTTTCGATATACAGTTGGTAGAAATTTTTGATATACAGTTGGTAGATTCATATGGTGAAACAATCTAATCAGATTCATATGGTGAAACACTCTGATCAGATTCATATGGTGAAACAATCACTTTTTTTTATATACTGTTGGTAGAAATTTAGGGTTTTATTATGACTTGAAATTTTTGATATACAGTTGGTAGAAATTTTTGATATACAGTTGGTAGAAATTTTTGATATACAGTTGGTAGATTCATATGGTGAAACAATCTGATCAGATTCATATGGTGAAACACTCTGATCAGATTCATATGGTGAAACACTCTGATCAGATTCATATGGTGAAACACTCTGATCTTAGTAACATCTTAATATATCTAATTAACATGGAACTAAATCTTAACATACCTTGTCATACTTAAATATATGTTAAAGATGCCCCCTTGTATTCTAAAATTCATTAGAATGGTAACTGAAACGTGATTTTTCACAGGGAACAATATTGGTGAGCAAATGCCTAGTGTTCAAGCAAAAGACACAGGTGAAGGTATAGATCATATTGAATCAGGGACTGAAAAAGGTATGAAAGTAGGAAATAAAAAAGGTTTTGTTTGTTTATTTTCTGATTAGTTTATGTATATTACATAAAAAGGAAATGTGATTTGCACAGGGGACAAGATTGGGGACCAAATGGATAATCATCAAGCCAGAGAGACAGGTGAATGTATAGATCATTTGGAATATGGTAGTAAGAAATAAATAAAACTTTTCACTTGGTGAAACTTCATATATTTTGTATAAGGTGTACATTTTTTTAATATATATGAAGTAAATGAAACAACTTCATTAGTCTGCCTAGTTTATGCTATTTAACATCTCAATGAAATCTCATTTGCAGCGCATGCGCGTTTGACAAAGGAAATGATCAAGAAAAGAAAGAAATCGGACAAAGTAAACATTTCAAAAGATTCAAACCCTACAGGTATTTTTAAATAATGAATTGTGTGTATGACTTTGAAACATTGTCTATATGTTTAATAAGGTGAATTTGTTAATGTTTATATTCAGATGATCATCCACCTAAGAAAAAGAGCAAAGTTATATCAAAGATGGATAAAACGATTGCTATCACTCAAAGCCCTAACACAAGATCTGCTACAAAGAAACAGATAGTTGGTGAATCAAAGGGCAATGAAATAGTAGTGGTCAATTCATAGGACAAGAAGAAAGTTGTAAGAAAGGATAAGAAAAAGGTTTTTATGAATGAGGACTACAAAACATTAAAGATAAGGACATCTCCAAATTCACTGTATTTGGCAATGCAAAGTTTGACCACTGAATAAAAGTAATGGGTGATTAGGACAGGTTTTGAATCAATTCTGACAATGAAGATAGATACAATACCATCAAAGATGGCCTTCTATATTTTTGACAATCTTGATACTGATAACATGAGGTTAAATTTTAGGGAAGCTTCAATAGAAATAACACCCGACAGTGTGCATCAAATGTTAGGAGTGCCTATTGGAGGATTAGATTTAAATTCACTGGATTGCGCACAAGATGAAGAAGACATTACTACTGAATGGAAAAAACAGTTTGAAAATCCGAAGGTTCGACCAATGGAAATCATGAGAAAGATCAAGAGTTCACAGGTTAATGATTTCAATTTCAAGATCAACTTCATAGCGTTGTTTGTAAGTACAATGGCAGATTGCAGCAATATGGGTTGTTGCAATCTGGGGTTCCTATCACACCTGCGCAAAGACACGAACTTAGGAAACATTGATTGGTGTAAGCTCATATTTGATTTTCTCAAGACTAGTAAGCAGGGATTGAAGAGATCAAGTGAATTAAGTTTCTATTCTGGGCCTATAACTTTCTTGACGGTACTCTTATAATAATATTCATATAAAGTCATAGTCTTTATCAAATTGAACATTAACTTTACATTAAACTTTTTCATGCAGTTGTTATATGTTGATTCCACCACATGTTCAACTCCATATGTTCAGAGGGGACGACCTTCAATAGGGTCATGGAACACAGACCTTTTAAAACGGCGTGAAACAGCAGAGATTGACAGAGGGGGTTTTGGACTAGGAAAAATTGTTGAAGAACAAACAGAAGAGGATATAATGGAGGTATTTTACTTACGACATATTTATAAAGTTTGCTTCATAATAAGTATAGAATTAAATTATACATTTCATGAAAAAATACCTTCATGAGGTGAATTTTCAAATACATTCATATAAGTTAATAGCTTCATGAGGTGCATTTTCATTTAAATATTATAATTTTTACAGGGATACATAGATCGACTTCATGAAAAGATATCATGGATGATTGCTGTAAAGATATCATGGATGATTGCTGAAAAGATAACAATAGAAGCAACATTACACGAGGCATGTTCTAGGTTTCCAGATGCAGAATACTTTGTGGAGTTCAAAGAGAAGTTAGATAACTTGTTCATGGTCGGTCGAAAAAACATGAACGATGAGGGTGTAATCAGTTTGAATAAGAGGACATCTGATGCTACTTGTTATGATGGAAATGATAATGATGTCACTGCAGAAAAAGTCGATAATCAACCAAAGACGACTAACCTTGAGCCTCCGAAGAATTCTGTGCAGCATGATGTAGTAAGTGTACTACAACAACCCAATGCAACAATTGATGATCCATTCCCGGCGTCACAATATTGGTACAGCCCAGGATTCCATAGATCATGTGATAAAACTGTTGAGCGTATAACAAGAGTAGATGCCGAAGGTGCACCAAGTTACAGTCTTGATTTTAGTCCACTGGACGGAGAAAAAAATCAGACCGAAACAACAAAGACAACTGAAGTTGGGGATGGTGTAAGGCGAGCACTTTGCCTTAGTCAACATCTCCGGTCTCCTTATGTTAATAGGATAGTCGACATTTCTACACTACAAAATAGAGATGAGAAAATGGTTTCCAATTGGATTAGTGCCGGTGTAGGACCATCAAGGTAAGTATATTTAACAATTGTTTATGTGATTAATAATTGTTTCTCATATAATTTGCTTGTTAAAATTTTATGCTAAATTCAATTCTTTTGTTTCAAATTTATGCTTTAGCGAGGTTGTGTATGAAACAACTTCATTCAAAGCATTCAGAGATGAAATGGAAGCACTTGTAGTAGGACTTTCAGTTCCATCCAATGTCATTGACAGTTGGACATCTGTCTTAAATGACGAGGAGAAGTACAAAAGCAATGAAGCTTTGCGAAGAATGTTCTTCAACACCAAAGTCGTGGTAAGATTCTAGAAAATATACAATATAATAAATGAAATTATACTCTTTCTAACTTTATATATTTTCAATAAAACAAGCAGGAATTATGAACCAGACTTTAGAAATGGATAAGCGTTTTGATATATTCGCTGCCAAATTAACTGCTGCAGCACCAATAAGTGAGACGCTTACAATGAGGAATGTTGATTTGGTATGTTTATCTGTTTCTTTATTGAATTATTAACCATATAACTAAGTTAAATAACTGTTTTATAATACTATACTTTCCGTGTCACTAAAATCATAATAATTACTAATTATTCATTATAGGCGTTTTTCCCAATCGTGTGTGGAATTAATTACTATCTGATGGTTTTCAACCTCAAGAACCCTGCTGTTGTCATTATAAACAACCATGCATATGATGATGAAGTAGAAAATATATATGGAATTGTTCCTAGTAATGTGGTATGTGCACTACTTCTGTCTTATTAATTTAATATAAATTTTCTTTTTATAATAATGTTATATGTTTTTCGGATTTGTAGCAACACCTAATGTCAAGATATCTTTACGCCGTCCATCATCCTTCATGTGATGAAATAACAAAAGCAGTCATTGAACAACTATCGGTGCGATGGTGTACAAAGACTATGGGAAATGAAGGTGGAGTGTTTCTTATGCGCCATATGGAAACATACATGGGAGAACCAACTCACAGATGGAAATCTGGATTGTACAAGGAGTGTATGCGACAAAAAAATCAATTGTACAATTTGAGGAGGAAATATGCTACAAAGATATTGCTATCAGATATCAACAGTCATCGCGTGAAAGTCATAGAGCAAAGCGAAAAGTTTCATGCTTTAAGTGAAGGAGAAAAGATCAAACTTTATGAAATTGCTCACGCAAGAAGGACAGTAGGATTGAAGACTAACAAATGATGATATTGGTTGTTCTGGAAAACATGTTGTGATATGGCTAGAAACTAATATGGGTTTGTTAGCTTTTGATAAAACGTTGTCGATATTAGGTCTTTTGCTTGAATATGGCTTTTTAGTTAAACTTTTTTGAACATTTGCCATATGATGAAATCTACCGTAAATGATGATTGGTTGTTGTTAATATGATGTTCCTTTATACCTTTAGCTTTTTTTATTGTTATACGTGAAGTTATATATGAAGCAAATGAAAGATTTTGAAGTTATATAAAACTTTTCAGTTGGTGAAACTTCATGTATTTTAAAGTTATATAAACTTTTCAGTTGGTGAAACTTAAGTCTTAAACATGGTTGTTATTATAAAATTTTGAATGTGAATGAATTTATGCTAATATAAGTCTTAATTATATTAGACGGTTTTAAGCTTGTTTTCTGTTTGGGATAACTACGGCTGCTGGAATAACTCAATTCTAAAACTCATTTTAGGATTTTTATCATCAATCATGTTTCACCATATGAAGCTCTATTATCATGAACAATTAAACATCATGTTTATATCATCAATATATCATGTTTCACCATATGAAACTCTACTATTATAATATGAATTATGTTTAAATTAAATATGAAACAACTAATCAATAAATCTAAAATCAAATTCTAAAACACAACAGATTAAATGTATAATAACACAATTTAGGATTTATAAAGGAAATATATGATGTTTCACAATATGAAACTGACAAATTTAGTAATGTGAGATGAATATATGGTAATTCATACAACTCAATATTAGAAATCACAAGCAACTTTATTATGCATAGTAAACAGTTCAATGTATCCAACAAGTTCAATATCGTATCCGGTAGAATCTAAAAGAAAACAATCAAAAATCAAACTACTTTGTTCGAAACAGTTATGCTAGTCATGAGTCACAAAACTTTCAGCAACTTTTGCACATCTCTTGATTCTTGATCGAAGCAACTTCTTTGTTTGGACAATTGCGGGAGTCATGGTTCCCAAGCTTTCCGCAACTCTTGCACATTCTCTTGTTTCGTGAGCTTTTAACAGATGCCCTCTCAGCTGCACCAATAAGGCGTTTTCCGGTCCCACAGCCTTTATTCCTGATCCCTGTTGGAGGATGAACTTCAATAGTTTCAGGTTGAGAAACCCCAATCAAATCTATAATTGTCTCAATCTTTCCATTTACACTAGCCTCCGTCGGAAACAATTCATCTATTTCACCCCTCAAATTGCGAACACTTTCAGCAAAAGATGACAACTTCAACTTGTTATTCCTCAATTTCCCAAGACAATAGTCCACTGTCGACAAAATATCATTGAAAAGCTTTTCATGTTCCTCATCTAAATCTCCGTATCTCAAACGACAGTGTTGCAATTCAACGGGCATTAAGTCTCTTCTCCACCTTCGAATGATATACTTTTCTAGGATATGATCAACATTACTATTCATCAAGACCTTAAACACGTGTCGGCACAAGAATCCATGTTGAACAAAATGATTACAGCTACAAACAATTGTCGATTCCTTTCTAGTTTGAACAACCTACAAGTGAAACATTCTGATCAGATTCATATGGTGAAACATTCTGATCAGATTCATATGGTGAAACACTCTGATCAGATTCATATGGTGAAACACTCTCATCAGAAACATTACCACAAAATATTATATGGAATGAAATGGATAATGTTGCAAAGAAATTTGAAATAAACAAACAAATGAAGAAAATTGAAGACTTCAAAAGTTAAGATATTACCTTATGATGTGATTTGACTATCGAGGCATTGTCTTTGTGCAATATCATATATGTATCAATATCATCTTCTGAAATAACACTTCCAATTGAACAAAACCACGTTGCTCTATATATCTCGATCTGCACATCATTGAATATCGCACGAGTATACACATCACATGCATGCCTCTCAATTCTACAAGGAGTCAACCACTTCGGCAAGGTTGACCTTGTTACTTGATCAAGATTTCGTTGCGAAAAACGCTGTTTATCCAAAGTAGCATCAAAACAATTGACAAAAAAACACAAGAGTGTTGCCAAAATGTGAGAATGCATTGAAAAATGAATTGATACTTTTTGAACGAGATGTTGTCTTCATCAAACAACACATTGGAGTGTCCCTAAAATATGCTGGGATCCAACTTTCACGGATGTTAAACAAACCTTGAAGCCACTTATCACCAGTCAGGCAAAAATCTTCCAACAAAATCTTCCATTTCATCTCAAATTCATCCGGATCAATGAATACATTCCACATAATTTTATTTAACTGTTTCCTGAAACTTGTTTCATTTAGCAATTCTGAGCTAAACTGCAACACAAAAACACAATTAAAGTCCAAACGTGAGGAATAGATCAAGAATGTATACACAAATAACTTAATAATAAATTGGATCAAAATACTTAAAAAAGTTATACTATATATGATTACCTTACTAGGAAGTTTGCTCATGATGTGCCACATGCACAGTCTATGTTTTGAATCAGGAAACACATTAGTTATGGCTTGTTTCATTGCTGCACATTGGTCTGTCAAAACCAATGTAGGTTGTTTTTTGTGAGCTTTCAAAAATGCTTCTAACACCCATTCGAAATTCTCAACGGTTTCCTTATTCACAAGGGCAGCACCAACAACAACAGTCTTTTTGTGGTTGTTCACAACAGTAAAGGGAATGAAGACCATGGCATACCTAAATACAAAACATATAAAAATAATATAATATAATTAAAAGTAGTGAATAGACTCGAACATATAATGAACACTTACCTATTAGTTCGAAAAGTTGCGTCAAAGGACATAACATCCCCAAACTCTGCATAATTGAACCTTGCTGCCTCATCTGCCCAAAAGGTACAGACCAACTCGCTATCGCAGACTTTATAATCAAAGAAAAAGTTTGGGGCAATCTCTTTCCTTTTACTCATCATGTTAATGAACATTTGTGCATCACCACCAGTAACAACATATTTATCCATGTCCCTTTTAAAATTTTGAAAGTCTACGGTAGAACACGAAGCAAATTCATATCCACCTCTCAAACTGGTTCTCATCTTATGCATCCTAGTTGCACCCATGTTCAAACTATTCCCTCGATGTATTAACATTTGTTCTCCGAAACCGAGTTGCCTACGTTTACGAGAAAAACATATGTCATCCGGTTCTATAAGAGGGTGATTGTGTTGTTCTATAAAACTATACAACTCATATATTCCTCTCCCCTTCAACAAACGAAAACGAACACCAGCTTTACACCCACACCTCTTCACATTAGAATTTCGAAATTCTCTTTTACCATGAGCAACATCAAGAGAGTTATAAGACTTCCTTGGTGGTTGTCCATTTTTACTGCATACTACGTACCTTACTTGAACAACCCCAAACTTGTTCATTTTTTGTGTCGATAACCGAACATCAAATCCAGCATTGTCAGCATAATTCCTATACATCATTACCTCTTGTTCCAGTGTATCAAAACAAGACCGAATAATAGGTTTCAGTGATTGATTTACAATAGGAATCCAACTTCTAGTTCCATATGGAGCTTCCAAAATATAACTAGAATACAATTCCTCAGTTGGATGACTTCCATGTTCTGAAAATATATACAATCATATAGTGAAACACAAACAACAAATGATCATCCATGTTCTGAAAATATATACAATCATATAATGAAACACAAACAACAAATGATCATTTATAAAAGCATAAGTAATGATTCACAATATGAAACTCTACTGTCACAATATGAAATATATGGAATTTCACCAAGTGAAACTCTATTGATATAATTCGACTCAATTAAACGTACAACTCATTTAAACATAAAACAAATCAATCAAACATAAACAAAATCAAATAGAGAAATAGATAAGATTAAATGTATCAGAACTCAATTTTAGGATATATATCAACAATACATCATGTTTCACCATATGAAACTCTAGTATTATAATATGAACAATTAAACAAGAAAATAATTGATCGAATAAAGTTATATAACATGAAAATCTATTAAGTTGACTCAATTAAACGTGAAACAACTCGTTTAAACATAAAATAAATCAAATAGTGAACTAGATTAGAGTAAACTTATATGAGGTAATGAACTCAATATTAGGATTTATATTAGCAATACATCATGTTTCACCATATGAAACTCTACTATATGATATGAACAATCTAACATGTAACAACTAATGGAATAAATCTAATATCAAATTCTAAAACATAAAAGATTAAACGTATAATAACTCAATTTTAAGATTTATAAAGGAAATATATGATGTTTCACCATATGAAACTTACCTAACACTTACATTGTGTTCTACAACAACACACATTACTGCAATTGAAAACATAACATTCACAGAACATTTGATCTTTCAAACAATAAGTTATAAAATCATAACAATCACATAAATAAAAATATAAATAAAACGATCAGTTATAAAGTCTATAAAACAAAGGAGAAAGAAAAACCTGTTTCAACCATTTGATCCTTCAAATCGTTATTAATAAGATCGAGAAGTAGTTCTTCATCCCTATTTTGATCAACGAGATTAAACTCTGTCAATTCCATAGACTTGAAGAACAGATAGTTGAGGATTGGGATGAGACGTTAACCTAGAGCGGGAATTATGGAATCTGATTTGGGAATTATGATATTATATACAAGAGAGAGTTCAATTTGGGAACCGTATAATTTTAAAAAATAAAATATTATTATATTTGTTATCAAAATGACCATTATACCCATTTTAGTTTAAAATCAGCATTTAATTTAAACCATAAGATTAAAACCTATTTAAGGTTTAGATTAGTCCTCACAGTTCTTAATCTTTTTTTGGTTTTCATTTGATTACCACCCTCTATATATATATATATATATATATATATATATATATATATATATATATATATATATATATATATATATATATATATATATATATATATATATATAGTGAGGATCATACGAGAATGACAACTATTTAAAAGAATAAAAGAATAACTCACAACCAATCATTTTTATGAATAATTTCAAAAATAATAACTTCCAAAAATCAGTGATTATGAATAATTCCAAAAATAGTAAATTTCCAAAAATCAGTGATTATTTTTGGAATTGTTTTTAAAATGAATGGTTGAGAGTTGTTCCTTTATTCTTTTAAATAGCATGCATTCTCGTTTGAACCCACCTGTCTATATATATATATATATATAAAAGTGATCCAGGAATAACAACCATGGATTTTCTGGGTATTGTCCAATAGCCTTAATAGGCATTTGAGACTTGTGATGTATTATTATATTAAAAAAATGGCAACCACGTGAAAATAATTTGGGGGTGTTTGGGAGTGCTTATATTTTTAACTTATGCTTATTTGCTTATGTGGTGAGGAAAAGCAGTTTTTAAAAAGTGTTTGTTAAAAATTGAGGGTAAAAAGGTAATTTGGATAGATAAGAAAATAAGGAGAAGTAAATAAGTAGGTATGGATTGACTTATCAAAAATAACTTATTTGTGGTGAGGAGAAACAAATAAGCACTTTTGATTTTTTCTATCCAAACACTCCAAACTGCTTATTTGCGGTGGGAAGAAGCTATAAGCAAATAAGTCAAAAATATAAGCACTCCCAAACACCCCCAAAATATGGACTTAGTAGTCATGCGTAGTAAGTTTAGGGACGCTTCATGCCAAATGCTTAAGGGTGTATATATATATATATATATATATAGAGAGAGAGAGAGAGAGAGAGAGAGAGAGAGAAAAGGTTCAAACGAGGAGCGTAACAATTTACGAGAAACGCGAGGAGCACCGCCCATGTAATGAATCACAAGTGATTCACTACTGCCGAATCACATGTGATTCACAACTGATCGGGGGGCTTCCGCCCATGTAGTGGATCACATGTGATTCACAACTATGATTAAAATTCGGACACACGCGGTTTGTCCCGCGGTTTGCAAAAGCGTGCGGTTTGTCCCGCGGTTTGTGTAGTGAATCACATGTGATTCAGTACATGGGCGGTGCTCCTCGCGTTTTCTTAAATTGGTGCGCTCCATGTTTGAACCCGCCTCTCTCTCTCTCTCTCTCTATATATATATATATATATATAGAGGAGGGTTCAAACGAGGAGCGTACCTATTTACGAGAACGCGAGGAGCACTCTCATGCTTCTGATCACATATGATTTACAACGCTAAAAAATCGGATGGTTTTCGAAAATTCGCGCAAAAGTGGCGCGACCTGGTTCGCGACGCGTGCAAGTCGCGGATCATTAATGATCCACAACTGCCAATCACATGTGATCCATAACCGTCGATTGCTCATCCAGATCAGTTGTGAATCACATGTGATCCACAACTGTCAATCACATGTGATTCATAACTATCAATTGCTCCTCACGTTCTCTTAAATTGGTACGCTCCTCGTTTGAACCCGCCTCTCTCTCTCTCTATATATATATATATATATATATGTGTGTGTGTGTGTGTGTGTGTGTGCGCGCGTGTATCACGTTTTGGTTATTGTGATGAATACCCAAATGGGTTTTGTTGCTGCCGGTTTATATATATACATGTTGTAAATTTGTTTAAATATATGTGTAGGTATATATATTTCTAGAGGACGGTAAAAGGGGTTGAAGGGTGAAACTGTCTCATTAGTTTATCGATTTAGAAAATAATGGACCGAGCTTTAGAAACTCGTTTAAAAGTTCGATAATTGAGCGGTTGTTTATTAAAAACACATACTTAAGGAGATATTATGATGTCATGAAGGATTGGGAGCCATCAACTGACGAGTAAATCGACACTAATTGAGGTGAGTTTTGTATGACTTTTAATTGGGATACACGCAAGTATGTAAGTATGTTCTTGTTATGTTTACGATTGTTTCTAGCATGCTATGTTTTTGTTAATATGAAATGCATGCTTGTATGATTGGGTGATGTGTGAAAAGGGCGATTACATGAACATGCTACATTATGTTGGAAATGGTATACATGTTACACTTGATATACAAATATGCTTCACTTGATATACAAATATGCTTGCATGTTTGACGATGTTGGACGTTTAGTGACGGAAAATGTTTTTGATCATGCCATTAATTTAAATATTGAATGTAAAGCATGTTATGTACGATATGTATTTTAAATGATGGAACTGGAATGAGGAGACGTGTCTATAAGTGTGGGGCTCATTACCGAGACGCCCGTATTGGACAGCAGGAAACCGCAAATGATGATGATAGTCAGTACATGTGCCGGAAGGGGTACCTCTGGGACTGATCTATGGGACGGAAGTTAGAACATGTGCTTGAGGACACCTCTGTGCTTGACTTGAGATAGACGGAATGACGAAGCCCCACCATGCCAAGTGGACATAAACCTTAAATGTGATGGCAAGATGTATTTTTAATAACTGCAAGATGTGTTTTTAAATGCATGATATTTTGTGAGTAAATTATGATATGACTACTTGTATTCGATTTGTTTTTATAATTGATGGATGACGTTGCGAAAAACACAAACTTACTTAACGTAAAGCTAACTTTAGCGTGTATCTCAGGATCAGGAAAGTTCGAGGTCGATAAGGGCAAAGGTCTAGCTTGAGAATTGTTTATGTTAGCAAACTACCTAAGTTGGTTTTAATTTTACGTTACTAAGTTGTTACTTGGTATTTCCTTCTTTTGTTTAAAAGATTGATTATATAATGTCTAGTATTCTGTTGCGATGTATTTGGAATTAAGTATATTCTAAGTGATGATGTTACGTTACGACCCGGTTGTTTTAAGGGTGTAACATAAATGTTTTTTTATTCATTGTATCAATTAAATTGCTTTAAAGTACATGTTTAGAAGAGATGAATAATATTTTATGAGTTGTATTAAATATTTTAATAATATAATTAATTGTGTAATCTTCAAAATAGAAAATTTATTGAAGACCATTTCTTTCTATAAATTTTGAGTTTTTATTTCTCTATTTCAGATAAACGGTTGGAGACAGGGGTGAGCATCGGGCGGGTCGGGTCGGGGCCCAAAACTCATTGCATGCATCCAATATCACATGGTACCTATTATTGAAAAATCATATTTTTTCTTTTATTGGTTCTTTTAGTTCAAAATAAAATCTCCATTTTATTAACTATTTCGTTGCGGTTAATTTTAAACTAATATCCTATATTAATGTTCGAGTTTGAGCGCATTAGAACCAATTTTAGTCTTTTAATAAAACAACCTTTTATTATTTAGACATAGAGTTTGGATGAGTTTTAAAATCACAATTTTAACTCATTTTACCATTTCAAAATATTTTTAAGAGTTGTAGAATAAAACTCCTTTTATTTTAAAAACTCAATTTTATCATTTTACATTAAAATGTTATTTTGAAAAGTCAAACTCCAAAAGATGATTTACTTTTATGTTCAAAATATTATCTAGCATGCAAAATCCTATTTCAACCACACATGATAATATCAACATAAACATTCATCAACATTATGTAAAAGTGTATAAACCAAGCCATATTTTCTAGTGACAATTCTTGTTAACCAAACAAGAATGTCAAGTCCATTCCTAAGGGACAAAGGACCAAAACTCCAAGTGATGTCTTCAAGCTCCCACTTGCCAAAGCAACTAGGAACTCCATGGTGTGTGTGTTTGCTCCTTGAAAGCCGAGAGGTGGTGGTGAACCACCACCAATGCCGAGAGCACCAAGAGCATCTCCAAATGGTCTTCATTCTTCAAACTTGTTACAATTTTATATAAATAAACTAATCTAACATTAATCTATCACAAAAAAAGTTAACAAAATGAAAGAATGCCTATTTACTATTACATACTTTATGAATAAATAAATATTACAACCATTTGAATAAACAACATAACCATCATCACAAGGGGTCTTTGGCTTGTTTATACACATCATTTTCATACAACAAAATAAACAAACACTTTGTTTTTCTAAGGCAACTTTTATGACCCAAAAATGCATGTAAGTTTTGGTCATATAAAATAACAATTATAAACTTATAAAGTTGCCAAAGATGCCATGCATGAACTCTTCATGCAAGATGAAAATCATCCATGGCTTCCAAAAACCAGGGTTTCAAATAAACATATAATCTTAGCATGCATGCAAAAGTGGCTCTGATACCACTTGTTGTGTCTTGTTCAAAACACGATTTCAAAACCCATAACATTTTGCAACGGAAGCTTAAAATTTTGAACAACATTAAAGCCATATTAACACCCATCAAGGATCCATTTTCATGAACATTAAAGATTAAAACATACATAGGGGGTTTCTAGAAAATACAACCTTTGTAGTCCTTTGAAAAAGCTTCTAGAAATCGAAGATGGAGATGGCAAGAACTCAACCGAGAGCTCCTCTAGAGAAGTCCACCAACAAGATCCAACGCCAATGTATGCTAGTACGAACTCTTGCTTAGGAAACCTCTTAAACTTGAAGCCAAAAATCCGAATCCTTTGCTTCAAGAGAGGGAGAGAACTTTTCTTCTTGAATTTTTTGCTTAGAGAACTTTTCTTCTTCTCACTAACTCATTAGAGAGAATTCCTAGAGTGTGTGTATGTGTGAATTTCGTTCAAGAGGAAGCAACCCAGGGAAAGATGAAAGCATTTCTTATTTAAACATGTCTTACATGCAAAAACCAATTATGAGCCTTGAACTTTTCAAGCATATGCATTGGACCATCTCTTTTGGGAAGAGGAGAGGTAGTGGTGAACGAGATTATGGAGAGAGAGAGAGAAGGGGAAAGGAGTGTCCAACACTCCTCATGGGTCCCATATGTTATCTCTCATCTTTTATAAATAAACCTAGCTTTTCTTTTATAAAAGATATGGACTTTATAAATTCATACCATATGAATTTCATTTATTTAACTTAACCTTTAATTAAATAAATAAGTCACATAAAACTAATTAAATCATATAACCTTTTGTTAGGACATTGAAGTTGTCCTTTATAATAGAAAGTTTTGTAAAGCAATAGCTGTGTTAAAGGGCTTATGCTTAATTGTTGTAGCAAGTGATGAAGACTATAAATAGGTCTTTACTTGTAGTTTGTAAGAAGTGAATTCATTAATACAAGATGTAGATCTCTAATCACTTTGTGTTCTCTCTAGGTTAGATTTCCTTTTCAATAATGTTCTTCATCATCTTGTTACACAATGCTTGGATTGTATGAAGATCATGGACCTAACACCTTTAAATGATATAATTACCATACACGAATTAATTCATACCATGTGAATTAAGATATTATTTTCCCATAAAATAATAAATACAAGAGTTATGATATCTTAACATGAATCAAATTCAACTAGTTAAAATAATCAATATGGTGTCTACGTGTTATTGGTGTGACCCTATAGGATCATATGTTATTGGCAATATCATTTTATGATCATTCTTGAGCATATAAAACCAATAATCTCCCACTTGCTCAAGATTGCATTATAGAATGATACAGACAGTGGTGAACGTCTAGCAACATTTCACTGCCCCCAACAACACATGACGAAGTGCCATTCAATAACATCCAATTCCCATAAGCTCATAGCTTCAATTGATGTAGAAGGTGATGTATCAGTTATCCCTTTGATCGGACATCATGTTGAACATGATACATGGATCACTATCATTCTCATTTATTGTTCAACTTCTAGTCAGGCGCCTTAGATGTCTCACTCTCAACGCATAAGAGGAACAAATCCCATCTTGACTACATACGCCTCTTGTGCAGTTCATACTATACCCAATAATGGCTTTTATAACTGCTTGGTCAAAGAGCAGTGTTTAACCATATCAAAGCACAACACTCACAACACTTAAGTCCCTAATATGCATCTCAGGTCGAAGGATACAAAGATATTACCTGTTAATGCAAAAAATCGCCCAAAAGAACAACTTAAGGTTGATGTGGACTTTTAACAACTAAAGAAACGTATATCAAGACCAATCAACACAATCGCAAGGAAAAATTAAGTAAGACAAGAGATTTGGTGACGCGGAAAACCCCAAAATGAGGGAAAAAATCACGGTCGACTTGTGAGAGTCGACAGTGCACTATAGTCGCCAAACAAAGGCGAAAGTCCTTTTGTAACAGGTGTTTTGTGTACAACAGATTACAAATAAATGTAGAAATAAACGTAGTCGTATGCAGAAGTCGCGTGTCGTGTGTAAAACGTATGAAAAAGTCTGATGTCGTGCGGTTCGAACTGATGTCGTGCGAAGGTAGCTTTAGTGATATTCGTTCGAAAGCTCTGCAGATTGATGTGTTTTCGGTATGTAATAGCTTAGAAAATAGATGGAGCAGATGTAGATTCAGTTAGATCAGATTGCTTTTTCGGTTGCAGAGCAGGCCTTTATATAGCTTTCGTTGGTCATTAAATGTGTCTTGATGGCTTGCTTCGTAACCGTTGTCGGGCTTTTAATGCCATTGATGACTTGTCCGTTACTGGCCGTTTGCATCATGAATGCTCGTGGACCTGCATTAATGAAAAAAAGAAACGGATGTTGACTGTTAACGGTTAGTATAATCGTACGACCGTCTTAAGTCTCATACGTCGGTCGTACGGAACGTACGACCAGCATAAAAACATACGACCGAGTACTCGTTTGTAAACAACTTGTAAGACCGTATCTTAAAACAAGAGTGGTCTTATGAAAATGTTATTTGAGTTTTCTAGCGTCGGTCGTGAGGTGTGATTTTTTACCCAAACAGTTTGCCCCCAAAATTTGTATTTTAGGCGTGAAATTCGAATTTTATATCTGACGAAGTGTTCCGACACGTGTCGTGCGAGGAGAGAGTCTGGTCGGATTCCAATCGTCTTGGTTCGATTTGGATTGGAGGAAATGATAAGGTCGTGACGTCACGACGGCGTGTCAGAGGCGTAGAGTTGTTTAGGGGACAGGTGTCGTTCATCGGCATGATGCATGTGAAAAGGCGATGGACAGGGGTCGACCATCCAGAGGGTCGACCTGACACGATCATTGCCATAAATAGCGCGAATCAGGGAATCGTTTCCTTTTCACGCTCACTTGTATTTTTAGGAAAAGATTTCAGAGAGATTTGCTTGCTATTGTTACGTGTGCTTCGAGTGTTTCTAAATTTAGAAGAAACTTTTTCGTTCCTCTCACAGTTTTTCAGAAAATGTCGATCGAACCAGCGAGCACCATTGATGGTCGGGAGAGTTTGGAGCCCTTCAGGACCTTGTCTGGTATTCCTGATGCCGTCCAAATATATTCGCCGGGTCAATTCCGACCGGCAGATTGTCCGAATGGACACTTTGTTCTGTATGAGTACCCATTTAAAGTAGTTTTCAAATGGTCGTTTTCTTCTTTGGCAAGGGAATTTTTGACCAGGTTTTCATTGTCTCCTGCCCAAATGATGCCGCAGTTCTGGCGGATAACTTTTGTGATCGACTGGGTCACTAACGAGTGGGTGCCGTCGTTCAACGTGGACGATCTGTTGGCGGCGTACACGGTGAAGGTGGATGGTTACCACAGTTATAGTTTGTCTTCTAAGCACAGAAGTGCTTTCGTACTTGTGCAGAATACCCAGGTCAACGACCGCGGGTGGAAGGCGAGGTATGTCTTTGGAAAGACACAGTCGCTCGAGCTCCTGCAGGAGGATACGACGTGGGTCGTAGCTGGATGGAACACCGCTCGTAAGCCTTTTTCTTAGGATAGCATGTTTTTTTTATTTAAATCGTACGGTTTGGTTAATGTATTTGGCTTTTGTTTCAGCCATCACGTTTCCTGACGTTGATCTTCTCGAATCTGCGGCGAAGATCGACAAGTTTCGGGACTATTCTCTATAACAGAGGTCCTTCCAGCGGAATTTTAAGGACGATGGTGTTGACGATGGTGTTGACGATGAAATCGTCAGCCTTAGGGGGACGGAGAGAGGAGAGGAGGAAGATGAGGCTACAGGTGGTAAATTTTTCTTTTGTCGTACGCCTCTGTCGTATGACTTTTTTCATTTTCTCTTACTCTCGTCTTTTGTCTATTTTGTAGGTGGGTCAGGAGATATGCCTACCCATGGTTTATCAAAGAAGGAGTCTCAGCTCCTTTTGGCCCGTCAGGCCAAGAAATTGAAACGAAAGGTTGCCATATCCCCGCCGTTGGGGGTAAAGAAACAACGGACGATCATCCGGAAGGGACCGTCGTCGAAGGGTAGCGATTCATCTGGGGTCACTACTGCCGAGAAGGCGAAGACGCCACCGGTCACGACCGACGTGACTCGGGTGACGTGGCCTCTCCTCTGACAGGAGAGGTCGCTCCTTCCCCCTCGTCAATCGACAAAGGGAAGGGGAAGGAGACGGAGGAGTCCGCTGGCGTTATGACGGTGAACTTCACCTTTCCATCGAATTTTATGGCCGGTGAGGAGATGGACAGCGACAAACTCTTCCCTGACCTGGAGAAGTTCCTCCTTCCTTGCTTTCAGGAGCGGCTGGAGGGGATTACGATTGATAACATGGGGTCGTACATCGCGGGGTTGACCTTTAAGGTGCGTACGACCTGTTTTACTTAACGTTTTACTTTGTTGTTTGTTTTCTGATGTTCATGTGTATTCATGTGCATTCGTGCGCTACAGGCGTTCCAGACGTCTCTCTGCATGTATGCCCATATTGAGAAAATCCGTAAGGTTACACCCACTGCCTTAGAGATGATGCGCAAGGCGCAGGAGAAAACTCGAGTGGCACGGGAGCAGGAGAAGACGACGATGGAGAAGGAGGAGGTCCTTTATGAAAAATTCTACGAAGTACAAGGCTTCCCTGGCCAAGAGCGAAAAACAGGTCGGGGACCTTACTTTGCTCGTCGAGGCTAAGGGGAAGGAGGTCGTCTCCTTGGAGGAGTGACTCCTGTCCTTTGAAGCTTTAACCCGCTTGAGGGTTAAAGCGGCGATTATGTGTCGCCATTTACGGGGAATAAACCCTATGGCTAGAGCCGAAGAGGAGGTCAAAACCTTCTTGGAGCAAGTCGGGGACGAGGAGGAACTCAACCCGGAAGACAAGCTTGAAGAATATGACCCAACGGACGTTGAGGTCGACGTAACTGGCGACGAGGAGGTCGCTGAGGACTCCCCTCTGCCTTGACTTTTGTCTTTGCTTGATTTTTAATGTGGGGCGACTGTAAACGACCGTGCCCTTTACTTGTATAGTCTTTATCGTATAAATACAAGTTAGATACTTTTGTCGTATACTTTTTACTTTGTTGCGAACGAACAAAATAAGACGGAAAGATAACAAGACTTAATGAAGGAGCATAATTAGCCATAAAACGTATGTAAAGTTGTATGACTGAGATAGTTGTAACCGTGAAGTAATCGGGCGACTGAGGCCGAAGAAGTATTCTAAGTATGGATTTCAAGTCATAAGACTTGCGTCTCCAATACTTAGTTTAAAGAGCACCTGTGATGGTCATAAGACCTGTATGATGAATCATAAGATTCCTTTTATGATATGCAAGTCTTAGAGACTTCGTCCCTCACGATGGAGATCGTAAGACTTGTATTTAAGTCGTAGGTTTCCCATAAATCGTACGACCTGTGTCATAAGACTTATGTTTTAAGTCGCAGAGACTTAATTTCTTATGATGTGAATCATTTAGAAGAGAATGACTTTGGAAGTAATTGGGCGACTGGCCAGAACATACATTCTAAATCATAGAGTTTAAGTCATAAGACTTTAGCTTTGTGACTAAAGTTTGAAGTCACATGTTGTGATCATAAGATCTAGGTAGTGAATCGTGATTCGGTTTATGTTGTATGAGTCATGAGTTACGGGTCATGACTTTATCGGTCGTGACATATTTATCGTGACCTCGCAGTCTGAATGATTTTGTCTTCTCACGATATAGATCGTAAGAGTGATGTTCGTGTGATCCTGCGAACCTGCAATATAAGATTCAGGGGTGGTCGTTGGTTTGACCAACGACCCTCCGATGCTTAAGTCAGTAACCGTTTGTCGAAATAAATCTCAAGCAAAAAGGAAATAAAATGTATTATAGTCCAACTACGTGGGGTTGTAGTCGTAGATTTGACATTACGATCTTCAGACGTATGATCACTTGTGGGTCATTGAAGTACATGATTTCGGATGGAATTCGGAACCTGCATGGAATGTTAGTCTGGATAACAGAGATGACTTTTTTGTCCCGATTCTGGGAGTAAGTGTCTACTTCTGTCCGTTCGGAGGAATAATTCGAAAAGACTAACAAGGAAACATTTCTTGCCCTGGGGGCAGTATGTCCATTCCCTACCTTATGAAGGGTCATGGGATTAAGGACGTATGTAAAACTTTTAGAAGGTTAGAATGTCATACTTGAGCGCCGTTGACGGGCGTTACGTACCTGGTGACGTTTATCGTCGGTTATTGGAGAATTACTTCTGTCGTGGGGTCCGACTGCCCCCAAGTCGTGAGCTATGTCTATGCCCACGATTGGTCGTTGAAAATTGTAATGTCGTATGGGGTACAGTATTTTGCCCCCTTGTGGTGATTGTAAGACGACACCCGGACTTGCGCAGTCACCACAATGTAGGTTTCATTTCTGAGGTTTCATCGTTGCTTTGTAGCAATCACGTGCGGTCTTCTGCTTTCTTTTGATTTCCTGTACTCCCCATGGCGTCGGGAATTTGATCGTCTGATGCTAGGTCGAGGGGACCGCTTTCATGTCGTGGATCCAGGGTCGACCAAGTATAACGTTATATGCTGATGAATAGTCAATAACATTAAATCTTGTTTGTTTGTTGACCTCTTTAGCATATACCGGGAGAATGATCTCTCCCAGAGTGTTGGTAGAATCGCCATTGAATCCTATCAGAGTCGTCGATCGATGGGTGATTTCTGATTTATCGATTCCCATAGCTTTGATAGTGCTTAGAAAAATGATATTGGTCGAACTGCCCCCATCGACCAATACTCTTTTGGTCGAGCAGTTGCCAATAGTGAGCTAGATGATCAAGCCATCGTGATGTTTTTGCCAACTATCCTGGAGGTCGTCTTGATCGAACGTTATTGGCATCGCCTCCAGTTCCAATTCCTGTTTCGGTCGGGACGACTGAGGAATGGGGTATTCTCCCGATGATTGACTGGCGTGCCGCTTGGCTGCCGAATAGGTTAAACCGCAGACGTCTGATCCGCCCGTCACATAGTTGACGACTTTTTCATCGACGGGGGATGTCGGTCTTACGTTATCGACTGGCGTAGATTCTTTAGCAATCAAGCCCTGCAGATAACCCTTGGGGACGATCTAGGCTAACTCCTTCTGCAAAGCAAGGCAGTTATCCGTCGTATGACCATGGTCGCTATGGAAGTCGCACCATTTGGTCTTGTCCTTCTTGTCGTCATCCTTATCACTCTTCTTGGGCCATCGGACAAACGACTGAATGTTTCTAAGAGCGTCGACTAGCTCTTTCATTGTTCCCTTGAATCCATAAGAAGAAATCTTTGGATATTGCGAGAATCGAGGCATAGGATTGCACTTTTTCTTATCGAACCGAACATTCAATATTTAGCGCGAATGCTCTGACTTGACGCTCGGCTTGGATTTAAAATCTGGTTTCTTGATCCCGAGCGACTTTTTGTCAGCGGAATGTTTACGGCGGAAGACTAGGTCGTCTCCGACCCTCATGTAGGCCAAAGTCCTAGCTCGGACGTCTTCAAAATTTTCCGGTGGGTACTTCGTAAGATCGACGTACAATCCCGTAGTTTTGTCGTCAAGACCATGCTTGTAGGCCTCGATGGCAGTCTTGACATCACAATTTCGAATGCTGATCATTTCTGCGTAAAATCGATTGAAATAACTACGGATGGACTCTCCAGATTTTTGGACGACGTAGTACTGGTCGCTGGTCTGCTTCTCCATCTTGCGACTGTTGAAGAACTGTTGCGAAAACTGGTTGACCAACTCTGCGAAGTTGCTGATGGACTTGGGTTTGAGGTTGATCAACCATTGGAGATCAGGACCTGTAAGAGTCTCCCCGAAGCTTTTGCACATGCACACTTCTTGATATTGATGTGGGATTGATACTGTCCACATCAATTATTTGTATTGTGCAATATGTTCTGTCAGATCAGTTATTCATGAATATTTGGGCGTGAAAGCAGGAATATTGTACTTCTTTGGAACATCGACAGTTGTTATCGCATCAATGAAAGGCGACGCTTGAAATCCTGTGCGGGGTTCGATGTCGACGGGAACGGCGGCGCCTGGAAATTTGGAAAGTAGGGACAGCATCTTCTCGTTCTGATCCTCTAATAACCTAAGTCGTTGGGCGACGGGGTCATTAGGATCGGAATTTACGCCTGTTGGAGGGTTGACCCCTGAATTAATGGTCGTCGTCGTACCGTTTCCGTACGAAGAACCATTGGCATCCCCGTTGATAGGGAAGAAATATAGCGGGGCGCCATTATGCAAAGGTGGCGGCCTCAAATACTGAGGGGGATATTGCCCTTGATGAGGGTTGCTGACAAATGGCCCCGGACCTGTCTGGAATTGGGGCCTTATGATAGCCGCTCTCATAGGTCGGGGACCATTCTGAGGACTAAAGGGATTGTCCATCGCTGGATTCCTCAGAGAAGCAATTTCCGCGGCTGCTTTCTGATTCTGCTCATGCAGGGTTTGAATCTGACTTCGAGCCGCATTCAATTCTGACTGGAGTTGAATCATGGGATCTTGATAATTTTCCATTTTACCTGAAAATAACAAAACTTCACAAGATCGTTAGAGCGATATATGCGTTGGCTTGAGATTTTCTCTAGATGGGGTCCCACGGATGGCGCCAAACTATTAATGCCAAAAATTGCCCAAAAGAACAACTTAAGGTTGATGTGGACTTTTAACAACTAAAGAAACGTATCTCAAGACCAATCAACACAATCGCAAGGAAAAAGTAAGTAAGACAAGAGATTTGGGGACGCGGAAAACCCCAAAACGAGGGAAAAACCGCGGTCGACTTGTGAGAGTCGACAGTGCACTATAGTCGCCAAACAGGGGCGAAAGTCCTTTTGTAACAGGTGTTTTGTGTACAACAGATTACAAATAAATGTAGAAATAAACTTAGTCGTATGCAGACGTCGTGTGTCGTGTGTAAAACGTGCGAAAAAGTCTGCTATCGTGCGGTTCGAACTGATGTCGTGCGAAGGTAGCTTTAGTGATATTCGTTCGAAAGCTCTGTAGATTGTTGTGTTTTCGGTATGTAATAGCTTAGAAAATAGATGGAGCAGATGTAGATTTAGTTAGATCAGATTGCTTTTTCGGTTGCAGAGCAGGTCTTTATATAGCTTTCGCTGGTCATTAAATGCGTCTTGATGGCTAACTTCGTAACCGCTGTCGGGCTTTTAATGCCATTGATGACTTGTCAGTTACTGGCCGTTTGCATCATGAATGCTCGTGGACCTGCATTAATGAACAAAAGGAACGGGTGTTGACTGTTAACGGTTAGTATAATCGTACGACCGTCTTAAGTCTAATACGTCGGTCGTACGGAACGTTCGACCAGCATAAAAACATACGACCGAGTACTCGTCTATAAACAACTTGTAAGACCGTATCTTAAAACAAGAGTGGTCTTATGAAAATGTTATTTGAGTTTTCTAGCGTCGGTCGTGAGGTGTGATTTTTTACCCAAACAGTTTGCCCCCAAAATTTGAATTTTAGGTGTGAAATTCGAATTTTAAATCAGACGAAATGTTCCGACACGTGTCGTGCGAGGAGACAGTCTGGTCAGATTCCAATCGTCTTGGTTCGATTTGGATTGGAGGAAATGATAAGGTCGTGACGTCATGACGTTGTGTCAGAGGCGTAGAGTTGTTTAGGGGACTGGTGTCGTTCATCGGCATGATGCATGCGAAAAGGCGATGGACAGGTGTCGACCATCCAGAGGGTCGACCTGACACGATCTTTGCCATAAATAGCGCGATTCAGGGAATAGTTTCCGTTTCACGCTCACTTGTGTTTTTAGAAAAAGATTTCAGAGAGATTTGCTTGCCATTGTTACGTGTGCTTCGAGTGTTTATAAATTTAGAAGAAAATTTTTCGTTCCTCTCACGGTTTTTCAGAAAATGTCAATCGAACCAGCGAGCACCATTGATGGTCGGGAGAGTTTGGAGGCCTTCGGGACCTTGTATGGTATTCCTGATGTCGTCAAAATATATTCACCGGGTTAGTTCCGACCGACAGATTGTCCGAATGGACACTTTGTTCTGTATGAGTACCCATTTAAAGTAGGTTTCAAATGGTCGTTTTCTTCTTTGGCAAGGGAATCTTTGACCAGGTTTTCCTTGTCTCCTGCCCAAATGATGCCGCAGTTCTAGCGGATCATTTTTGTGATCGACAGGGTCACTAACGAGTGGGTGTCGTCGCTCAATGTGGACGATCTGTTGGCGGCGTACACGGTGAAGGTGGATGGTTACCACCATTATAGTTTGTATTCTAAGCACAAAGGTGCTTTGGTACTTGTGCAAAATACCCAGGTCAACGACCGCGGGTGGAAGGCGAGGTATGTCTTTAGAAAGACACAGTCGCTCGAGCTCCTGCAAGAGGATACGACGTGGGTCGTAGCTGGATGGAACACCGCTCGTAAGCCTTTTTCTTAGGATCGCGTGTTTTTTTTATTTAAATCGTACGTTTTGGTTAATGTATTTGGCTTTTGTTTCAGCCATCACGTTTTCTGACGCTGATCTTCTCGAATCTGCGGCGAAGATCGACAAGTTTCGGGACTATTCTCTAGCAGAGAGGTCCTTCCAGCGGAATTTTAAGGACGATGGTGTTGACGATGAGATCGTCATCCTTAGGGGGACGGAGAGAGGAGAGGAGGAAGATGAGGCGACAGGTGGTAAATTTTTCTTTTGTCGTACGCCTCTGTCGTATGACTTTTATCATTTTCTCTTACTCTCGTCTTTTGTCTATTTTGCAGGTGGGTCAGGAGATATGCCTTCCCATGGTTTATCGAAGAAGGAGTCTCAGCTCCTTTTGGCCCGTCAGGCCAAGAAATTGAAATGAAAGGTTGCCCTATCCCCACCGTCGGGGGTAAAGAAACAACGGACGATCATCCGGAAGGGACCGTCGTCGAAGGGTAGCGATTCATCTGGGATCGCTACTGCCGAGAAGGCGAAGACGCCACCGGTCACGACCGACGTGACTCGGGTGAGCGTGGCCTCTCCTCTGACAGGAGAGGTCGCTCCTTCCCCCCAGTCAATCGACAAAGGGAAGGGGAAGGAGACGGAGGAGTCCGCTGACGTTATGGCGGTGAACTTCACCTTGCCATCGGATTTTATGGCTGGGGAGGAAATGAACAGCGACAAACTCTTCCCTGACCTGGAGAAGTTCCTCTTTCCTTGCTTTCAGGAGCGGCTGGAGGGGGTTACGATTGATAACATGGGGTCGTACGTCGCGGGGCTGACCTTTAAGGTGCGTACGACCTGTTTTACTTAACGTTTTACTTTGTTGTTTGTTTTCTGATGTTCATGTGTATCCGTGTGCTACAGGCGTTCCAGACGTCTCTCTGCATGTATGCCCATATGGAGAAAATCCGTAAGGTTACACCCACTGCCTTAGAGATGATGCGCAAGGCGCAGGAGAAAACTCGAGTTGCACGGGAGCAGGAGAACACGGCGATGGAGAAGGCGGAGGTCCTTTATGAAAAATTCTGCGAAGTACAGGACTTGTATGCAGAATCGTCGATGGAAAAGGAAGACCTCCAGCACCATCTGAGGGAAGCCTTGGAGAAGTCCTCTGCGCCGGAGGCGGAATTAGGAGCAACTAAGGCTTCCCTGGCCAAGAGTGAAAAACAGGTCGGGGACCTTACTTTGCTCGTCGAGGCTAAGGGGAAGGAGGTCGTCTCCTTGGAGGAGTGACTCCTGTCCTTTGAAGATTTAACCCGCTTGAGGGTTAAAGCGGCGATTATGCATCGCCATTTACGGGGATTAAACCCTATGGCCGGAGCCGAAGAGGAGGTCAAAACCTTCTTTGTAACGACCCATCCCAAACATACAACATATAACATATTATACATATCATCGTTTCATAACAAAAGATACATAATAGGTCACGTACGGTCCCTTAGTCGCAAAACTATACAATACATATTTGAGTATTAACTTTTCGCTAATAATTTACATTACATTTCATAACACTATTCATACAAAACAAAACATAAGCACTTCCTAATCTCCGTCAGCTATCAACCGTATACTACACTTTATCCTTTCCTTTGCCATTAAAAGTTCCTCGACCTGGAATACATATTTTTGAAAAAAAAATAATGGTTAGATCAATTGGTCCAAGTGAGAAAATCCCTGTCAGTGTATAATCATTTGTAAAACACACAATATATATAACACATATTTGAATACCAATCATGACTCATATGCATTGTGTACAATTCTTCCTCATGACCATATTAGTTGGTTGCGAGCCAACTAATCAATATACTCCACTGCACTAATATACAGCCAACTCCGATGTCCCTCCGTACAGCCAAACTCCACCGGTCCTAAGTCCGGCCAACGTACATTCGTGTAGTGTAATGCTCATATAAATACAATATACATCTCAATATATTATATTTCAAACATAAGCACATAATCACACTATCTATCACATTCCCAATCAATATATGTATTCCAGTTTGAAAATGGTTAAAGTAAAACTCACCTTGTTAATAGTTTGAAGCCACACACGCGCAAACGATACAACCGAACACTACTATCAAACTTCACTAACGAGGGGCAACCGAGCCTGAAATATATACACATTGATGAAATCCATATGATTATATGTATATAAGACTCCCTACGACAATTGACAACCTTAACAACCCACCGGACACCCCCAACTTGCAACCGAGCTAGAAACCGAACAACCAACGTCAATCACAAGACTTTGGGTTTGTAACTGGCACATAAAAATATGTTCAAAGTATTCAAATGCTATTTTACACTCAAAACGAGTACCCATACCCCTATATTTCGCTTTGAAACGACACGAGTACGTAACAATAAAAAAATCAGAAACCAATACCGGGAAAAGGATTCGGAACTAAAACAACCCAGAAATCGATTGAAATTGATACCAACCATAAAATCGACAAATCTAAACCGATAGAAACTTACTATTAACAATTTCAAACACAAAATGAAAAGGAACTATACCTCAAAACGCTTCCAAACGAACCCAATTGGAACCCTAGTTTGAGCGATTCTTTCTCCTGCTTTCTATCTGTTTCTCGTACACACACACACTATATGGAGACCGACTTACTGAAAAGGTCTGAAAATGATGGTTTAAATATTAAACCAAAATTGCTCCTAAGGGTTTAAACTTTACTATAATGACCAAAATACCCTTAAACTTATAAAACTAACCCAAACTTACTTTAAACTAAAATAATAAAAATTAAATAAACCAACAACGTACCTGGTTATTACAACATCTCCCCCTTAAAAGAATTCTGTCCCGAAATTCGATTAGGCGAAAAGATAAGGGTACTTAGTTCTCATTTCTGATCATGATTCCCAAGTAGCATCCTGGCCTTTATGATGTCGCCACTGCACTTTTACTTGTTTGATCTCCTTATTCCGCAAAATTTTAACTTTATGGTCAACTATGGCTTCAGGTTCCTCCACAAAGTTCAGCTTTTCATCAATCTGTATATCCGGTAAAGAAACCGCCTGATCTGGCGTAACCAAACACTTTCATAAATTTGAAACATGAAAAGCGTTGTGGACGTCGCTTAACTTCGGCGGAAGTTCTAACCTGTAAGCCACTTCCCCTATTCTTTCGGTAATTCCAAACGGTCCGATGTACCTTGGACTAAGTTTACCTTGTTTCCCAAATCGAATGACTCCTTTCCAAGGCGAGACTTTTAACATTACAAAATCTCCAACTTGGAATTCTAACGGTTTTCGGCGTCGGTCAACGTAACTTTTCTGTCTATCTTGTGCCACTTTTAATCGTTCACGAATTTGAGTAATCTTATCCACAGTTAACTGAACTATGTCTGGCCCTGCTAATTGTTTCTCTCCCACTTCATTCCAACACAGAGGTGTTCGGAATTTTATACCATACAGAACTTCAAACGGTGCCGCCTGTATGCTGGAATGGTAAGTGTTATTGTAGGCAAATTCAATCAACGGCAGATGCTTATCCCACTATCCCCCAAAATCAACAATACAGGCTCGTAACATATCTTCTAAAGTCTGAATTGTTCGTTCACTCTGACCGTCAGTTTGAGGATGATATGTTGTACTTAACTTTATTTGCTTCCCCGTTTCTTTTTGAAAACGTCTCCAGAACCTTGAAGTAAAACGACTATCACGATCAGAAATAATCGATATTGGAACTCCATGTCGAGTTACTATTTCGTCGATGTACAATTTGGCTAAACCATTTCTGTTGAATAGGTTTCTTTTATTGGCAGGAAGTGAGTAGACTTTGTCAATCTGTCGACGACCACCCAAATGGCATCAAATCCCTTCGGAGTCTTTGGTAACTTCATGATGAAATCTGTAGTAATTTGGTCCCATTTCCACATAGGTATTTCTAAACGTTGCAACTGACCAAAAGGCTTTTGATGTTCAATCTTTACTTTCTTACAAGTAGAACAACCTTCCACATGATGGGCAATACTTTTCTTCATTCCCGGCCACCAGTAAAATTGTCGCAGATCCTTATACATTTTATTCGTGCCCGGATAAATAGAGAAACGAGATTAATGAGCTTCTTGTAGTACCTGATCACGTAAATTACCCAAACGAGGCACCCATATTCTATTTTCCAGACATAATAACCCACGATCATCTTTTACGAGTGATGCTGATATACCCATTAACCGTTCTGATTTCAAATGTTCTTCTTGAAAGGCTTCTACTTGACATTTCTTCAATTCGTCAAAGATGTTAGGTAGAAGTTCAGCTCGTAGTTCAATGGCTTTTATTGTTCCGCTCCTCTCCTGACGACTCAGTGCATCAGCTACTACATTCGCCTTCCCCGGATGATAGAGAATTTCGCAGTCGTAATCATTCACCAATTCTAACCATCTTCTTTGTCTCATAATCAATTCCCGCTGATCGAAAAGATATTGGAGACTCTTGTGATCGGTATAAATTTGGCATTTAGAACCGTATAGATAATGTCTCCAAATCTTTAGCGTGAAAACAACTGCAGCAAGTTTCATATCGTGCGTAGGATACTGTCTTTCGTGATCCTTCAGTTGTCTAGAAGCATAAGCAATAACTTTTCCACGCTGCATTAATACCCATCCCAATCCCAGTTTGGAGGCATCACTGTAAACAACAAAGTCATTGGAACCTTCAGGTAGTGACAGAATCGGTGCACTACAAAGTTTTTCTTTCAAAATTCTGAATGCTTTATCTTGCTCTTCTTTCCTTTCAAATTTTATATTCTTTCGAGTCAGCTTGGTTAGAGGTGTAGCGATGCGAGAGGAGTCTTGTATAAACTTTCGATAGTAGGCGGCTAAACCCAGAAAACTCCGTACTTCTGTTGGCGTTCACGGCGGTTCCCACTTTTCAATTGCCTCTACTTTCATCGGATCAACTTGAATGCCTTTCTCTGAAACTACATGCCCAAGAAATTGAACTTCCCGTAGCCAGAATTCACATTTAGAGAATTTGGCATATAACTGCTCCTTTTTCAACAATTCAAGAATCAAACGAAGGTGTTGTGCGTGCTCTTCTTTGGATCGAGAATAGATAAGGATATCATCGATAAACACAATAACAAATTTATCGATATATGGCTTACACATCCGATTCATTAGATCCATAAACGCAGCTAGGGCGTTTGTCAGACCGAAGGGCATCACTAAGAATTCGTAATGACCATACCTTGTGCGAAAAGCAGTTTTCAGAATGTCTTCTTCTTTAACCTTCAGTTGATGATAACCAGATCTTTGATCAATCTTGGAGAAATAACAAGCTCCAACTAATTGATCAAAGAGGTCATCAATTCTGGGAAGCGGATACTTGTTCTTGATCGTACGCTTATTCAGTTCCCGATAATCAATGCACATTCTCATCGAATTGTCCTTCTTTTTCACAAACAGAACTGGTGCACCCCACGGTGAAGTACTGGGTCTGATGAAGCCCTTATCCGAAAGATCTTGCAGTTGTGTCATCATTTCTTTCATCTCTGGAGGTGCCAAACGATACGGTGCACGGGCAACAGGAGCGGCTCCGGGAATCAGATCTATACCAAACTCTACTTGTCTAACGGGCGGAAGACCATTCAAATCTTCTGGGAAAACTTCCGAAAATTCACAAACAACAGGAATATCTTCCAGCTTATTCTTTTCTAGCTTAGTATCTATCACATAAGCTAAATAACTTGGGCAGCCTTTACTAACACACTTACGAGCTTTCATCGTAGAGATAAGGCAAGACTGATGATTTCTACGATCACCATAAATCACTACCGGTCCCCTCTCAGGTAATACGACATTAATCAACTTCTTATCACAAACTATACTAGCCTGATTCTCGGCTAACCAATCCATTCCCACTACCACATCAAACTCGAACAAAGTTATAGGAAATAGCTGAATAGGTACTCCACACCCATCTATATTTATAACACAACTATCAAATACCTCTTTAACCGATACTTGATTATCATTTGCAGTATCTACCATTAACGCATGATCTAACATTTTAGGCTTTAAATGCATAAAAGCAGCAAAAGAAGGAGACACAAATGATCGGTTTGCACTGGAGTTAAATAACACTTTAGCACGTGTAGAGTTTATTAGAAATGTACCTGTAACCACATCAGGAGTTTCTTCTGCTTCTTGTGCTGTCATTTGGAAGGCTCGACCCTTTGCTTTCGGCACTTCAGGCCTTTGTATCCCTCCCGGCCTAACACCCATTGGTCCCACTGTCATACTACCTTGCTGTGCTTTCCACTATGGACATTCAGACTGAATATGATCAGGGGAGTTGCAAGAGAAACAGAATCGAGTTACCCGACAATCTTTAGCGATGTACCAGTTTTTCCACACTTGTAACAAATTCGGGAATCAACATAACAATTTCCCTGATGAATACGGTTGCATTTTGGACATGGTCTTTCAGCTGGTTTGAAAGGTAGACGACTATCAAATCTCAGAGATTTAGACTTCTTTGGATCATAATGCGGTCCTTCCCATTTCCTCTTTCCCATACTTTTATCACCAGTATCCCTCCCTTTATCTCTTTCTACATTTTCTGCAGCATCCACTGCTGCTGAGAAAGTATCGGTTCCCTTTGCAATTACTAGTCCTCTGATTTCCGAATTTAACCTAAAGATGAATCTTTCCATTTTGAGTGCTTCAGTGGCAACATAATATTCGGCAAAGCGGGACTTCTCCAGAAAACGTGCAGTATAATCCCGAACTGATAGCTTTCCCTGTTGCAGAGTCATGAACTTTTCTTCCAGTTGTCTAACGGCAGCTTGAGGACAAAACTACCTTTTAAAAGCTATGGCGAATTCTTCCCAGGAAAAAGTAGAATACACATCTGGTCCTTTAGAGGTAATAAGAGCTTCCCACCAATATAACGCATCAGCCTTCAACATTGCAGTCCCATATAATTCTCTATCTTCTTCGGCACATTTGCTGGTTTTGAAGATAGCTTCTATCTCTTTTAACCACTTCATAGCCTTTACCAGATCTCTTTCCTCTGAGTAGGTTGGAGGTTTGCAGCTTAAAAACATCTTGTAATCACACTTCTTGGGCACCGGTATAACAGTAGGTGTAACAGGCGTCTCTTCTTCCAAAATAGGATCTAGTATTATAGTTTCAGTGTGACGAGTACGGTCGAACATACCTTGTATATTACTTTGTAATCTTTCCATTTCTGCCATCAAATCATTTCTAGTAACAAATTCCGTGCCGTGGGGATGACCCCTACCTCCAGTTTCACCCCGACCTCGTCCTGCACCTCTTCCTCCGGTTCCGGTCATCATTTCCTGTATATTTCTCATTCTTGGATTCGGTCTGATTGGATTTCCTTCTTCATCTCTATCCATATTTCCAGAACCACTCGCCATGCTATTGATTTCAACAAAGTTAATATACACGTAAGCACATACCCTATATAATAAGGTATTCCAGTTCAAACATGTACCTGTAAGTTCATAATTACACTGACCAGATGTAATTTGAAATTACCTTACATGATGTTCCTTCTACATTTTTATATTTAACATCCCAAATGTTCTAAAATTATTAGGGACATTCTACTTCACATGCAGTTTAAGTCTAGGTATGGATCCGAATACCTAAATCCCTTAAACTAGTGCTCTGATACCATCTGTAACGACCCATCCCAAACATACAACATATAACATATTATACATATCATCGTTTCATAACAAAAGATACATAATAGGTCACATACGGTCCCTTAGTCGCAAAACTATACAATACATATTTGAGTATTAACTTTTCACTAATAATTTACATTACATTTCATAACACTATTCATACAAAACAAAACATAAGCACTTCCTAATCTCCGTCAGCTATCAACCGTATACTACACTTTATCCTTTCCTTTGCCATTAAAAGTTCCTCGACCTGGAATACATATTTTTGAAAACAAAATAAGGGTTAGACCAATTGGTCCCAATGAGAAAATCCCTGTCAGTGTATAATCATTTGTAAAACACACAATATATAACACATATTTGAATACCAATCATGACTCATATGCATTGTGTACAATTCTTCCTCATGGCCATATTAGTTGGTTGCGAGCCAACTAATCAATATACTCCGCTGCACTAATATACCGCCAACTCCGCTGTCCCTCCGTACAGCCAAACTCCACCGGTCCTAAGTCCGGCCAACGTACATTCGTGTAGTGTAATGCTCATATAAATAAAATATACATCTCAATATATTATATTTCAAACATAAGCACATAATCACACTATCTATCACATTCCCAATCAATATATGTATTCCAGTTTGAAAATGGTTAAAGTAAAACTCACCTTGTTAATAGTTTGAAGCCACACACGCGCAAACGATACAACCGAACACTACTATCAAACTTCACTAACGAGGGGCAACCGAGCCTGAAATATACACACATTGATGAAATCCATATGATTATATGTATATAAGACTCCCTACGACAATTGACAACCTTAACAACCCACCGGACACACCCGACTCGCAACCGAGCTAGAAACCGAACAACCAACGTCAATCACAAGACTTTGGGTTTGTAACTGGCACATAAACACATGTTCAAAGTGTTCAAATGCTATTTTACACTCAAAACGAGTACCCATACCCCTATATTTCGCTTTGAAACGACACGAGTACGTAACAATAAAAAAATCAGAAACCAATACCGGGACTCCAATACCGGGAATCCAATACCGGAACTCCAATACCGGGACTCCAATACCGGGAAAACGATTCGGAACTAAAACAACCCAGAAATCGATTGAAATCGATACCAACCATAAAATCGACAAATCTAAACCGATAGAAACTTACTATTAACAATTTCAAACACAAAATGAAAAGGAACTATACCTCAAAACGCTTCCAAACGAACCCAATTGGAACCCTAGTTTGAGCGATTCTTTCTCCTGCTTTCTCTCTGTTTCTCGTACACACACACACACACACACACTATATGGAGACCGACATACTGAAAAGGTCTGAAGATGATGGTTTAAATATTAAACCAAAATTGCTCCTAAGGGTTTAAACTTTACTATAATGACCAAAATACCCTTAAACTTATAAAACTAACCCAAACTTACTTTAAACTAAAATAATAAAAATTAAATAAACCAACAACGTACCTGGTTATTACATTCTTAGAGCAAGTCGGAACGAGGAGGAACTCGACCAGGAAGACAAGCTTGAAGAAGAGGACCCAACGGACGCTGAGGTCGACGTAACTGGCGATGAGGAGGTCGCTGAGGACTCCCCTCTGCCTTGACTTTTGTCTTTGCTTGATTTTTAATGTGGGGTGACTGTAATCGGTCGTGCCCTTTACTTGTATAGTCTTGATCGTATAAATACAAGTGAGATACTTTTGTCGTATACTTTTTACTTTGTTGCGAACGAACAAAATAAGATGGAAAGATAACAAGACTTAATGAAGGAGCGTAATTAGCCATAAAACGTATGTAAAGTTGTATGACTGAGATACTTGTAACCGTGAAGTAATCGGGTGACTGAGGACGAAGAAGTATTCTAAGTATGGAATTCAAGCCATAAGACTTGCGTCTCCAACACTTAGTTTAAAGAGCACCTGTGATGGTCATAAGACCTGTATGATGAATCATAAGATTCCTTTTGTGATATGCAAGTCTTAGAGACTTCGTCCCTCACGTTGGAGATCGTAAGACTTGTATTTAAGTCGTATGTTTCCCATAAATCGTACGACCTGTGTCATAAGACTTATGTTTTAAGTCGCAGAGACTTAATTTCTTATGATGTGAATCATTTAGAAGAGAATGACTTTGGAAGTAATTAGGCGACTGGGCTGAACATACATTCTAAATAATAGAGTTTAAGTCATAAGTTACGGGTCATGACTTTATCGGTCGTGACATATTTATCGTGACCTCGCAGTCTAAAAGATTTTGTCTTCTCACGATATAGATCGTAAGAGTGATGTTCATGCGATCCTGCGAACCTGCAATATAAGATTCAGGGGTGGTCGTTGCTTTGACCAACGACCCTCCAATGCTTAAGTTAGTAACCGTTTGTCGAAATAAATCTCAAGCAAAAAGGAAATAAAATATATTATAGTCCAACTACGTGGGGTTGTAGTCGTAGATTTGACATTACGATCTTCAGACGTATGATCACATATGGATCATTGAAGTACATGATTTCGGATGGAATTCTGAACCTGCATGGAATGTTAGTCTGGATAACAGAGATGACTTTTTTGTCCCGATTCTGGGAGTAAGCGTCTACTTCTGTCCGTTCGGAGGAATAATTCGAAAAGACTAACAGGGAAACATTTCTTGCCCTGGGGGCAGGATGTCCATTCCCTACCTTATGAAGGGTCGTGGGATTAAGGACGTATGTAAAACTTTTAGAAGGTTAGTATGTCATACCTGAGCGTCGTTGACGGGCGTTACGTACCTGGTGACGTTTATCGTCGCTTATTGGAGAATTACTTCTGTCGTGGGGTCCGACTGACCCCAAGTTGTGAGCTATGTCTATGCCCACGATTGGTCGTTGAAAATTGTAATGTCGTATGGTGTACAGTATTTTGCCCCTTTGTGGTGACTGTAAGACGACACCCGGACTTGCCTTTTCTGGCGTATGCTTTGGCTGGATCGTGTCGTGCGCAGTCACCACAATGTAGGTTTCATTTATGAGGTTTCATCGTTGCTTTGTAGCAATCACGAGCGGTCTTCTGCTTTCTTTTGATTTCCTGTACTCTTCATGGCGTCGGGAATTTGATCGTCTGATGGTAGGTCGAGGGGACCGCTTTCATGTCGTGGATCCAGGGTCGACCAAGTATAACGTTATATGCTGATGAACAGTCAATAACGTTAAATCTTTTTTGTTTGTTGACCTTTTTAGAATATACCGGGAGGATGATCTCCCCCAGAGTGTTGGTAGAATCGCCATTGAATCCTATCAGAGTCGTCGATCGACGGGTGATTTCTGATTTATCGATTCCCATATCTTTGATAGTGCTTAGAAAAATGATATTGGTCGAACTGCCCCCATCGACCAGTACTCTTTTGGTCGAGCAGTTGCCAATAGTGAGCTAGATGATCGAGCCATCGTGATGTTTTTGCCAACTATCCTGGAGGTCGTCTTGATCGAACGTTATTGGCATCGCCTCCAGTTCCGATTCCTGTTTCGGTCGGGACGACCGGGAAATGGGGTATTCTCCCGATGATTGACTGGCGTGCCGCTTGGCTGCCAAATAGGTTAAACCGCAGACGTCTGATCTGCCCATCACACAGTTGACGACTTTTTCATGGACGGGGGATGTCGGTCTTACGTTATCGACTGGCGTAGATTCTTTAGTAATCAAGCCCTGCAGATGACCCTTGGGGACGATCCAGGCTAACTCCTTCTGCAAAACAAGGCAGTTATCCGTCGTATGACCATGGTCGCTATGGAAGTCGCACCATTTGGTCTTGTCCTTCTTGTCGTCATCCTTATCACTCTTCTTGGGCCATCGGACAGACGACTGAACGTTTCTAAGAGCGTCGACTAGCTCTTTCATTGTTCCCTTGAATCCATAAGAAGAAATCTTTGGATATTGCGAGAATCGAGGCGTAGGATTGCTCTTTTTCTTATCGAACCGAACATTCGATATTTGGCGCGATGGCTCTGACTTGACGCTCGGCTTGGATTTGAAATCTGGTTTCTTGATCCCGAGCGACTTTTTGTCAGCTGAATGTTTACGGCAGAACACTAGGTCGTCTTCGACCCTCATGTAGGCCAAAGTCCTAGCTCGGACGTCTTCAAAATTTTCCGGTGGATACTTCGTAAGATCGACGTACAATCCCGTAGTGTTGTCGTCAAGACCACGCTTGTAGGCCTCGATGGCAGTCTTGACATCACAATTTCGAATGCTGATCATTTCTACGTTAAAGCGATTGAAATAACTACGGATGGACTCTCCAGATTTTTGGACGACGTAGTATAGGTCGCTGGTCTGCTTCTCCATCTTGCGACTGCTGGCGATCTGTTGCAAAAACTGGTTGACCAACTCTGCGAAGTTGCTGATGGACTTGGGTTTGAGGTTGATCAACCATTGGAGATCAGGACCTGTAAGAGTCGCCCCGAAGCATTTGCACATGCACACTTCTTGATATTGATGTGGGATTGATACTGTCCATATCAATTATTTGTATTGTGCAATATGTTCTGTCGGATCAGTTATTCTTGAATATTTGGGCGTGAAAGCAGGAATGTTGTACTTCTTTGGGACATCGACAGTTGCTATCGCATCAATGAAAGGCGACGCTTGAAATCCTGTGCGGGGTTCGATGTCGACGGGAACGGCAGCGCCTGGTAATTTGGAAAGTAGCGACAGCATCTTCTCGTTCTGATCCTCTAATAACCTAAGTCGCTGGGCGACGGGGTCATTAGGATCGGAATTTACGCCTGTTGGAGGGTTGACCCCTGAATTCATGGCCGTCACTATACCGTTTCCGTACGAAGAACCATTGGCATCCTCGTTGATAGGGACGAAATATAGCGGGGGATATTGCCCTTGATGAGGGTTGCTGACAAATGGCCCCAGACCTGTCTGGAATTGGGGCCTTATGATAGGCGCTCCCATAGGTCGGGGACCATTCTGAGGACCAAAGAGATTGCCCATCGCTGGATTCCTCAGAGAAGCAATTTCCGCGGCTGCTTTCTGATTCTGCTCATGCAGGGTTTGAATCTGACTTCGAGCCGCATTCAATTCATACTAGAGTTGAATCATGGGATCTTGATAATTTTCCATTTTACCTGAAAATAACAAAACTTCACAAGATCGTTAGAGCGATATATGCGTTGGCTTGAGATTTTCTCTAGATGGTGTCCCACGGATGGCGCCAAACTATTAATGCCAAAAATCGTCCAAAAGAACAACTTAAGGTTGATGTGGACTTTTAACAACTAAAGAAACGTATCTCAAGACCAATCAACACAATCACAAGGAAAAAGTAAGTAAGACAATAGATTTGGTGACGCGGAAACCCCCAAAACGAGGGAAAAACCCGCGGTCGACTAGTGAGAGTCGACAGTGCACTATAGTCGCCAAATAGGGGCGAAAGTCCTTTTGTAACAAGTGTTTTGTGTACAACAGATTACAAATAAATGTAGAAATAAACTTAGTCGTATGCAGACGTCGTCTGTCGTGTGTAAAATGTGCGAAAAAGTCTGCTGTCGTGCGGTTCGAACTGATGTCGTGCGAAGGTAGCTTTAGTGATATTCGTTCGAATGCTCTGCAGATTGCTGTGTTTTCGGTATGTAATATCTTAGAAAATAGATGGATTAGATGTAGATTCAATTAGATCAGATTGCTTTTTCGGTTGCAGAGCAGGCCTTTATATAGCTTTCGTTGGTCATTAAATGTGTCTTGATGGCTTGCTTCGTAACCGTTGTCGGGCGTTTAATGCCATTGATGACTTGTCCGTTACTGGCCATTTGCATCATGAATGCTCGTGGACCTGCATTAATGAACAAAAGAAACGGGTGTTGACTGTTAACGGTTAGTATAATCGTACGACCGTCTTAAGTCTCATACATCGGTCGTACGGAAACATAAAACATACGACCGAGTACTCGTCTATAAACAACTTGTAAGACCGTATCTTAAAACAAGAGTGGTCTTATGAAAATGTTATTTGAGTTTTCTAGCATCGGTCGTGAGGTGTGATTTTTTACCCAAACAGTTTGCCCCCAAAATTTGAATTTTAGGCGTGAAATTCGAATTTTAAATCAGACGAAATGTTCCGACACGTGTCGCGCGAGGAGAGAGTCTGGTCAGATTCCAATCGTCTTGGTTCGATTTGGATTGGAGGAAATGATAAGGTCGTAACGTCACGATGTTGTGTCAGAGGCGTAGAGTTGTTTAGGGGACAGGTGTCGTTCATCGGCATGATGCATGCGAAAAGGCGATGGACAGGTGTCGACCATCCAGAGGGTCGACCTGACACGATCTTTGCCATAAATAGCGAGATTCAGGGAATCGTTTCCTTTTCACGCTCACTTGTGTTTTTAGTAAAAGATTTCAGAGAGATTTGCTTGCCATTGTTACGTGTGCTTCGAGTTATTATAAATTTAGAAGAAAATTTTTCGTTCCTCTCACAGTTTTTCAGAAAATGTCGATCGAACCAGCGAGCACCATTGATGGTCGGGAGAGTTTGGAGGCCTTCAGGACCTTGTCTGGTATTCCTGATGACGTCCAAATATATTCACCGGGTCAGTTCCGACCGGCAGATTATCCGAATGGACACTTTGTTCTGTATGAGTACCCATTTAAAGTAGGTTTTAAATGACAGTTTTCTTCTTTGGCAAGGGAATCTTTGACCAGGTTTTCCTTGTCTCCTGCCCAAATGATGCCGCAGTTCTAGCGGATCATTTTTGTGATCGACAGGGTCACTAACGAGTGGGTGTCGTCGTTCAATGTGGACGATCTATTGGCGGCGTACACGGTGAAGGTGGATGGTTACCACCGTTATAGTTTGTATTCTAAGCACAAAGGTGCTTTGGTACTTGTGCAAAATACCCATGTCAACGACCGCGGGTGGAAGGCGAGGTATGTCTTTGGAAAGACACAGTCGCTCGAGCTCCTGTAGGAGGATACGACGTGGGTCGTAGCTGGATGGAACACCGCTCGTAAGCCTTTTTCGTAGGATCACGTGTTTTTTTTATTTAAATCGTACGTTTTGGTTAATGTATTTGGCTTTTCTTTTAGCTATCACGTTTTCTGACGCTGATCTTCTCGAATCTGCGGCGAAGATCGACAAGTTTTGGGACTATTCTCTAGAAGAGAGGTCCTTCCAGCGGAATTTTAAGGACGATGGTGTTGACGATCAGATCGTCATCCTTAGGGGGGCAGAGAGAGGAGAGGAGGAAGATGAGGCGACAGGTGGTAAATTTTTCTTTTGTCGTACGCCTCTGTCGTATGACTTTTATCATTTTCTCTTACTCTCGTCTTTTGTCTATTTTGCAGGTGGGTCAGGAGATATGCCTTCCCATGGTTTATCGAAGAAGGAGTCTCAGCTCCTTTTGGCCCGTCAGGCCAAGAAATTGAAACGAAAGGTTGCCATATCCCCGCCGTCGGGGGTAAAGAAACAACGGACGATCATCCGGAAAGGACCGTCGTCGAAGGGTAGCGATTCATCTGGGATCGCTACTGCCGAGAAGACGAAGACGCCACCGGTCACGACCGACGTGACTCGGTTGAGCGTGGCCCTCCTCTGACAGGAGAGGTCGCTCCTTCCCCCCAGTCAATCGACAAAGGGAAGGGGCAGGAGACGGAGGAGTCCGCTGACGTTATGACGGTGAACTTCACCTTGCCGTCGGATTTGATGGCCGGGGAGGAAATGAACAGAGACAACCTCTTCCCTGACCTGGAGAAGTTCATCCTTCCTTGCTTTCAGGAGCGGCTGGAGGGGGTTACGATTGATAACATGGGGTCGTACGTCGCGGGACTGACCCCTTAAGGTGCGTACGACCTGTTTTACTTAACGTTTTACTTTGTTGTTTGTTTTCTGATGTTCATGTGTATCCGTACGCTACAGGCGTTCCAGACGTCTCTCTGCATGTATGCCCATATGGAGAAAATCCGTAAGGTTACACCCACTGCCTTAGAGATGATGTGCAAGGCGCAGGAGAAAACTCGAGTGGCACGGGAGCAGGAGAAGACGGCGATGGAGAAGGCGGAGGTCCTTTATGAAAAATTCTGCGAAGTACAGGACTTGTATGCAGAATCGTCGAGGGAAAAGGAAGACCTCCAGCACCATCTGAGGGAAGCCTTGGAGAAGTCCTCTGTGGCGGAGGCGGAAATAGGAGCAACTAAGGCTTCCCTGGCCAAGAGCGAAAAACAGGTCGGGGACCTTACTTTGCTCGTCGAGGCTAAGGGGAAGGAGGTCGTCTCCTTGGAGGAGCGACTCCTGTCCTTTGAAGCTTTAACCCGCTTGAGGGTTAAAGCGGCGATTATGCATCGCCATTTACGGGGATTAAACCCTATGGCCGGAGCCGAAGAGGAGGTCAAAACCTTCTTTGTAACGACCCATCCCAAACATACAACATATAACATATTATACATATCATCGTTTCATAACAAAAGATACATAATAGGTCACGTACGGTCCCTTAGTCGCAAAACTATACAATACATATTTGAGTATTAACTTTTCGCTAATAATTTACATTACATTTCATAACACTATTCATACAAAACAAAACAAAACATAAGCACTTCCTAATCTCCGTCAGCTATCAACCGTATACTACACTTTATCCTTTCCTTTGCCATTAAAAGTTCCTCGACCTGGAATACATATTTTTGAAAACAAAATGAGGGTTAGACCAATTGGTCCAAGTGAGAAAATCCTTGTCACTGAATAATCATTTGTAAAACATACAATATATATAACACATATTTGAATACCAATCATGACTCATATGCATTGTGTACAATTCTTCCTCATGGCCATATTAGTTGGTTGCGAGCCAACTAATCAATATACTCCGCTGCACTAATATACAGCCAACTCCGCTGTCCCTCCGTACAGCCAAACTCCACCGGTCATAAGTCCGGCCAACGTACATTCGTGTAGTGTAATGCTCATATAAATACAATATACATCTCAATATATTATATTTCAAACATAAGCACATAATCACACTATCTATCACATTCCCAATCAATATATGTATTCCAGTTTGAAAATGGTTAAAGTAAAACTCACCTTGTTAATAGTTTGAAGCCACACACGCGCAAACGATACAACCGAACACTACTATCAAACTTCACTAACGAGGGGCAACCGAGCCTGAAATATATACACATTGATGAAATCCATATGATTATATGTATATAAGACTCCCTACGACAATTGACAACCTTAACAACCCACCGAACACCCCTGACTCGCAACCGAACTAGAAACCGAACAACCAACATCAATCACAATACTTTGGGTTTGTAATTGGCACATAAAAACATGTTCAAAGTGTTCAAATGCTATTTTACACTCAAAACGAGTACCCATACCCCTATATTTCGCTTTGAAACGACACGAGTACGTAACAATAAAAAAATCAGAAACCAATACCGGGACTCCAATACCGGAACTCCAATACCGAGAAAACGATTCAGAACTAAAACAACCCAGAAATCGATTGAAATCGATACCAACCATAAAATCGACAAATCTAAACCGATAGAAACTTACTATTAACAATTTCAAACACAAAATGAAAAGGAACTATACCTCAAAACGCTTCCAAACGAACCCAATTGGAACCCTAGTTTGAGCGATTCTTTCTCCTGCTTTCTCTCTGTTTCTCGTACACACACACACTATATGGAGACCGACTTACTGAAAAGGTCTGAAGATGATGGTTTAAATATTAAACCAAAATTGCTCCTAAGGGTTTAAACTTTACTATAATGACCAAAATACCCTTAAACTTATAAAACTAACCCAAACTTACTTTAAACTAAAATAATAAAAATTAAATAAACCAACAACGTACCTGGTTATTACAACATCTCCCCCTTAAAAGAATTCCGTCCCGGAATTCGGTTAGGCGAAAAGATAAGGGTACTTAGTTCTCATTTTTGATTTTGATTCCCAAGTAGCATCCTGACCTTTATGATGTCGCCACTGTACTTTTACTTGTATGATCTCCTTATTCCGCAAAATTTTAACTTTATGGTCAACTATGGCTTCAGGTTCCTCCATAAAGTTCAGCTTTTCATCAATCTGTATATCCGGTAGATAAACCGCCTGATCTGGCTTAACCAAACACTTTCGTAAATTTGAAACATGAAAAGCGTTGTGGACACCGCTTAACTTTGGCGGAAGTTCTAACCTGTAAGCCACTTCACCTATTCTTTCTGTAATTGCAAACGGTTCGATGTACCTTGGACTAAGTTTACCTTGTTTCCCAAATCGAATGACTCCTTTACAAGGCGAGACTTTTAACATTACAAAATCTCCAACTTGGAATTCTAACGGTTTTCGGTCAGCGTAACTTTTCTGTCTATCTTGTGCCACTTTTAATCGTTCACGAATTTGAGTAATCTTATCCGCATTTAACTGAACTATGTCTGGCCCTGCTAATTGTTTCTCTCCCACTTCATTCCAACACAGAGGTGTTCGGCATTTTCTACCATACAGAACTTCAAACGGTGCCGCTTGTATGCTGGAATGATAACTGTTATTGTAGGCAAATTCAATCAACGGCAGATGCTTATCCCACTATCCCCCAAAATCAACAATACAGGCTCGTAACATATCTTCTAAAGTCTAAATTGTTCGTTCACTCTGGCCGTCAGTTTGAGGATGATATGTTGTGCTTAACTTTATTTGCGTCCCCATTTCTTTTTGAAAACTTCTCCAGAACCTTGAAGTAAAACGACTATCACGATCAGAAATAATCGATATTGGAACTCCATGTCGAGTTACTATTTCATCGATGTACAATTTGGCTAGTCTTTCTAATGAATAGGTTTCTTTTATTGGCAGGAAGTGAGCAGACTTTGTCAATCTGTCGACGATCACCCAAATGGCATCAAATCCCTTCGGAGTCTTTGGTAACTTCATGATGAAATCTATAGTAATCTGGTCCCATTTCCACATAGGTATTTCTAAACGTTGCAACTGACCAAAAGGCTTTTGATGTTCAATCTTTTCTTTCTTACAAGTAGAACAACCTTCCACATGCTGGGCAATACTTTTCTTCATTCCCGGCCACCAGTAAAATTGTCGCAGATCCTTATACATTTTATCCGTGCCCGGATAAATAGAGAAACGAGATTGATGAGCTTCTTGTAGTACCTGATCACGTAAATTACCCAAACGAGGCACCCATATTCTATTTTCCAGACACAATAACCCATGATCATCTTTTACAAGTGATGCTTATATACCCATTAACCGTTCTGATTTCAAATGTTTTTCTAGAAAGGCTTCTACTTGACACTTCTTCAATTCATCAAAGATGTTAGGTAGAAGTTCAGCTCGTAGTGCAATGGCTTTTATTGTTCCGCTCCTCTCCTGACGACTCAGTGCATCAGCTACTACATTCGCCTTCCCCGGATGATAGAGAATTTCGCAGTCGTAATCATTCACCAATTCTAACCATCTTCTTTGTCTCATAATCAATTCCCGCTGATCGAAAAGATATTGGAGACTCTTGTGATCGGTATAAATTTGGCATTTAGAACCGTATAGATAATGTCTCCAAATCTTTAGCGCGAAAACAACTGCAGCAAGTTCCATATCGTGCGTAGGATGCTGTCTTTCGTGATCCTTCAGTTGTCTAGAAGCATAAGCAATAACTTTTCCACTCTACATTAATACACATCCCAATCCCAGTTTGGAGGCATCACTGTAAACAACAAAGTCATTGGAACCTTCAGGTAGTGACAGAATCGGTGCGCTACAAAGTTTTTCTTTCAAAATTCTGAATGCTTTATCTTGCTCTTCTTTCCTTTCAAATTTTATATTCTTTCGAGTCAGCTTGGTTAGAGGTGTAGCGATGCGAGAGAAGTCTTGTATAAACTTTCGATAGTAGGCGGCTAAACCCAGAAAACTTCGTACTTCTGTTGGCGTTCACGGCGGTTCCCACTTTTCAATTGCCTCTACTTTCATCAGATCAACTTGAATGCCTTTCTCTGAAACTACATGCCCAAGAAATTGAACTTCCCGTAGCCAGAATTCACATTTAGAGAATTTGGCATATAACTGCTCCTTTTTCAAAAATTCAAGAATCAAACGAAGGTGTTGTGTGTGCTCTTCTTTGGATCGGAAATAGATAAGGATATCATCGATAAACACAATAACAAATTTATCGAGATATGGCTTACACACCCGATTCATTAGATCCATAAACGCAGCTGGGGCGTTTGTCAGACCGAAGGGCATCACTAAGAATTCGTAATGACCATACCTTGTGCGGAATGTCTTCTTCTTTAACCTTCAGTTGATGATAACCAGATCTTAGATCAATCTTGGAGAAATAACAAGCTCCAACTAATTGATCAAAGAGGTCATCAATTCTGGGAACTAATTGATCAAAGAGGTCATCAATTCTGGGAAGCGGATACTTGTTCTTGATCGTACGCTTATTCAGTTCCCGATAATCAATGCACATTCTCATCGAACTGTCCTTCTTTTTCACAAACAAAACTGGTGCACCCCACGGTAAAGTACTGGGCTTCATGAAGCCCTTATCAGAAAGATCTTGCAGTTGTGTCATCATTTCTTTCATCTCTGGAGGTGCCAAACGATACGGTGCACGGGCAACAGGAGTGGATCCGGAAATCAGATCTATACCAAACTCTACTTGTCTAACGGGCGGAAGACTATTCAAATCTTCTGGGAAAACTTCCGAAAATTCACAAACAACAGGAATATCTTCCAGCTTATTCTTTTCTAGCTTAGTATCTATCACATAAGCTAAATAACTTGGGCAGCCTTTACTAACACACTTACGAGCTTTCATCATAGAGATAAGGCAAGACTGATGATTTCTACGATCACCATAATCACTACTGGTCCCCTCTCAGGTAATACGACATTAATCAACTTCTTATCACAAACTATACTAGCCTGATTCTCGGCTAACCAATCCATTCCCACTACCACATCAAACTCGAACAAAGCTATAGGAAATAGCTGAATAGGTACTCCACACCCATCTATATTTATAACACAACTATCAAATACCTCTTTAACCGATACTTGATTATCATTTGCAGTATCTACCATTAACGCATGATCTAACATTTTAGGCTTTAAATGCATAAAAGCAGCAAAAGAAGGAGACACAATTGATCGGTTTGCACTGGAGTCAAATAACACTTTAGCACGTGTAGAGTTTATTAGAAATGTACATGTAACCACATCAGGAGTTTCTTCTGCTTCTTGTGCTGTCATTTGGAAGGCTCGACCCTTTGCTTTCGGTACTTCAGGCCTTTGTATCCCTCCCGGCCTAACACACGTTGGTCTCACTGTCATACTACCCTGCTGTGCTTTCCACTGTGGACATTCAGACTGAATATGATCAGGGGAGTTGCAAAAGAAACAAAATCGAGTTACCCGACAATCTTTAGCGATGTGACCAGTCTTTCCACACTTGTAACAAATTTGGGAATCAACATAACAATTTCCCTGATGAATACGGTTGCATTTTGGACATGGTCTTTCAGCTGGTTTGAAAGGTAGACGACTATCAAATCTCGGAGATTTAGACTTCTTTGGATCATAATGCGGTCCTTCCCATTTCCTCTTTCCCATACTTTTATCACCAGTATCCCTTCCTTTATCTCTTTCTACATTTTCTGCAGCATCCACTGCTGCTGAGAAAGTATCGGTTCCCTTTGCAATTACTAGTCCTCTGATTTCCGAATTTAACCCAAAGATGAATCTTTCCATTTTGAGTGCTTCAGTGGCAACATAATATTCGGCAAAGCGGGACTTCTCCAGAAAACGTGCAGTATAATCCCGAACTGATAGCTTTCCCTGTTGCAGATTCATGAACTTTTCTTCCAGTTGTCTAACGGCAGCTTGAGGACAAAACTACCTTTTAAAAGCTATGGCGAATTCTTCCCAGGAAAAAGTAGAATACACATCCGGTCCTTTAGAGGTAATAAGAGCTTCCCACCAATATAACGCATCAGCCTTCAACATCGCAGTCCCATATAATACTCTATCTTCTTCGGCACATTTGCTGGTTTTGAAGATAGCTTCTATCTCTTTTAACCACTTCATAGCCTTTACCAGATCTCTTTCCTCTGAGTAGGTTGGATGTTTGCAGCTTAAAAACATCTTGTAATCACACTTCTTGGGCACCGGTATAACAGTAGGTGTAACAGGCGTCTCTTCTTCCAAAATAGGATCTAGTATTATAGTTTCAGTGTGACGAGTACGGTCGAACATAGCTTGTATATTCCTTTGTAATCTTTCCATTTCTGCCATCAAATCTTTTCTAGTAACAAATTATGTGCCGTGGGGATGACCCCTACCTCCAGTTTCACCCCGACCTCGTCCTGCACCTCTTCCTCCGGTTTCGGTCATCATTTCCTGTATATTTCTCATTCTTGGATTCGGTCTGATTGGATTTCCTTCTTCATCTCTATCCATATTTCCAGAACCACTCGCCATTCTATTGATTTCAACAAGGTTAATATACACGTAAGCACATACCCCATATAATAAGGTATTCCAGTTCAAACATGTACCTGTAAGTTCATAATTACACTGGCTAGATGTAATTTGAAATTACCTTACATGATGTTCCTTCTACCTTTTTATATTTAACATCCCAAAGGTTCTAAAATTATTAGGGACATTCTACTTCACATGCAGTTTAAGTCTAGGTATGGATCCGAATACCTAAATCCCTTAAACTAGTGCTCTGATACCATCTGTAACGACCCATCCCAAACATACAACATATAACATATTATACATATCATCGTTTCATAACAAAAGATACATAATAGGTCACGTATGGTCCCTTAGTCGCAAAACTATACAATACATATTTGAGTATTAACTTTTCGCTAATAATTTACATTACATTTCATAACACTATTCATACAAAACAAAACATAAGCACTTCCTAATCTCCGTCAGCTATCAACCGTATACTACACTTTATCCTTTCCTTTGCCATTAAAAGTTCCTCGACCTGGAATACATATTTTTGAAAACAAAATGAGGGTTAGACCAATTGGTCCAAGTGAGAAAATCCCTGTCAGTGTATAATCATTTGTGAAACACCCAATATATAACACATATTTAAATACCAATCATGACTCATATGCATTGTGTACAATTCTTCCTCATGGCCATATTAGTTGGTTGTGAGCCAACTAATCAATATACTTCGCTGCACTAATATAAAGCCAACTCCGATGTCCCTCCGTACAGCCAAACTCCACCGGTCCTAAGTCCGGCCAACGTACATTCGTGTAGTGTAATGCTCATATAAATACAATATACATCTCAATATATTATATTTCAAACATAAGCACATAATCACACTATTTATCACATTCCCAATCAATATATGTATTCCAGTTTGAAAATGGTTAAAGTAAAACTCACCTTGTTAATAGTTTGAAGCCACACACGCGCAAACGATACAACCAAACACTACTATCAAACTTCACTAACGAGGGGCAACCGAGCCTGAAATTTATACACGTTGATGAAATCCATATGATTATATGTATATAAGACTCCCTACGACAATTGACAACCTTAACAACCCATCGGACACCCCCGACTCGCAACCGAGCTAGAAACCGAACAACCGACGTCAATCACAAGACTTTGGGTTTGTAATTGGCACATAAAAACATGTTCAAAGTGTTCAAATGCTATTTTACACTCAAAACGAGTACCCATACCCCTATATTTCGCTTTGAAACGACACGAGTACGTAACAATAAAAAAATCAGAAACCAATACCGGAACTCCAATACCGAGAAAACGATTCGGAACTAAAACAACCCAGAAATCGATTGAAATCGATACCAACCATAAAATCGACAAATCTAAACCGATAGAAACTTACTATTAACAATTTCAAACACAAAATGAAAAGGAACTATACCTCAAAACGCTTCCAAACGAACCCAATTGGAACCCTAGTTTGAGCGATTCTTTCTCCTGCTTTCTCTCTGTTTCTCGTACACACACACACTATATGGAGACCGACTTACTAAAAAGGTCTGAAGATGATGGTTTAAATATTAAACCAAAATTGTTCCTAAGGGTTTAAACTTTACTATAATGACCAAAATACCCTTAAACTTATAAAACTAACCCAAACTTACTTTAAACTAAAATAATAAAAATTAAATAAACCAACAACGTACCTGGTTATTACATTCTTAGAGCAAGTCGGAACGAGGAGGAACTCGACCAGGAAGACAAGCTTGAAGAAGAGGACCCAACGGACGCTGAGGTCGACGTAACTGGCGACGAGGAGGTCGCTGAGGACTCCCCTCTGCCTTGACTTTTGTCTTTGCTTGATTTTTAATGTGGGGTGACTGTAATCCGTCGTGCCCTTTACTTGTATAGTCTTGATCGTATAAATACAAGTGAGATACTTTTGTCGTATACTTTTTACTTTGTTGCGAACGAACAAAATAAGACGGAAAGATAACAAGACTTAATGAAGGAGCGTAATTAGCCATAAAACGTATGTAAAGCTGTATGACTGAGATACTTGTAACCGTGAAGTAATCGGGCGACTGAGGACGAAGAAGTATTCTAAGTATGGAATTCAAGCCATAAGACTTGCGTCTCCAACACTTAGTTTAAAGAGCACCTGTGATGATCATAAGACCTGTATGATGAATCATAAGATTCCTTTTGTGATATGCAAGTCTTAGACTTCGTCCCTCACGATGGAGATCGTAAGACTTGTATTTAAGTCGTATGTTTCCCATAAATCGTACGACATGTGTCATAATACTTATGTTTTAAGTCGCAGAGACTTAATTTCTTATGATGTGAATAATTTAGAAGAGAATGACTTTGGAAGTAATTGGGCGACTGGGCCGAACATACATTCTAAATCATAGAGTTTAAGTCATAAGACTTTAGCTTTGTGACTCAAGTTTGAAGGCACCTGTTGTGATCATAAGATCTAGGTAGTGAATCGTGATTCGGTTTACGTTGTATGAGTCATGAGTTACGGGACATGACTTTATCGGTCGTGACATATTTATCGTGACCTCGCAGTCTGAAAGATTTTGTCTTCTCACGATATAGATTGTAAGAGTGATGTTCGTGCGATCCTGCGAACCTGCAATATAAGATTCTGTGGTGGTCGTTGGTTTGACCAACGACCCTCCAACGCTTAAGTCAGTAACCGTTTGTCGAAATAAATCTCAAGCAAAAAGGAAATAAAATGTATTATAGTCCAACTACGTGGGGTTGTAGTCGTAGATTTGACATTACGATCTTCAGACGTATGATCACTTGTGGATCATTGTAGTACATGATTTCGGATGGAATTCCGAACCTGCATGGAATGTTAGTCTGGATAACAGAGATGACTTTTTTGTCCCGATTCTGGGAGTAAGCGTCTACTTCTGTCCGTTCGGAGGAATAATTCGAAAAGACTAACAGGGAAACATTTCTTGCCCTGGGGGCAGGATGTCCATTCCCTACCTTATGAAGGGTCGTGGGATTAAGGACGTATGTACAACTTTTAGAAGGTTAGTATGTCATACCTGAGCGTCGTTGACGGGCGTTACGTACCTGGTGACGTTTATCGTCGGTTATTGGAGAATTACTTCTGTCGTGGGGTCCGACTGCCCCCAAGTCGTGAGCTATGTCTATGCCCACGATTGGTCGTTGAAAATTGTAATGTCGTATGGGGTACAGTATTTTGCCCCCTTGTGGTGACTGTAAGACGACACCCGGACTTGCATTTTCTGGCGTATGGTTTGGCTGGATCGTATCGTGCGCAGTCACCACAATGTAGGTTTCATTTCTGAGGTTTCATCGTTGCTTTGTAGCAATCACGTGCGGTCTTCTGCTTTCTTTTGATTTCCTGTACTCCTCGTGGCGTCGGGAATTGATCGTCTGATGGTAGGTCGAGGGGACCGCTTTCATGTCGTGGATCCAGGGTCGACCAAGTATAACGTTATATGCTGATGAACAGTCAATAACGTTAAATCTTGTTTGTTTGTTGACCTCTTTAGCATATACCGGGTGGATGATCTCTCCCAGAGTGTTGGTAGAATCACCATTGAATCCTATCAGAGTCGTCGATCGATGGGTGATTTCTAATTTATCGATTCCCATAGCTTTGATAGTGCTTAGAAAAATGATACTGGTCGAACTGCCCCCATCGACCAGTACTCTTTTGGTCGAGCAGTTGCCAATAGTGAGCTAGATGATAAAGCCATCGTGATGTTTTTGCCAACTATCCTGGAGGTCGTCTTGATCGAACATTATTGGCATCGCCTCCAGTTCCAATTCATGTTTCGGTCGGGACGACCGAGGAATGGGGTATTCTCCCAATGATTGACTGGCGTGCCGCTTGGCTGCCGAATAGGTTAAACCGAAGACGTCTGATCCGCCCGTCACACAGTTGACGACTTTTTCATGGACGGGGGATGTCGGTCTTACGTTATCGACTGGCGTAGATTCTTTAGCAATCAAGCCCTGCAGATGACCCTTGGGGACGATCCAGGCTAACTCCTTCTGCAAAACAAGGCAGTTATCCGTCGTATGACCATGGTCGCTATGGAAGTCGCACCATTTGGTCTTGTCCTTCTTGTCGTCGTCCTTATCACTCTTCTTGGGCCATCGGACAGACGACTGAACGTTTCTAAGAGCGTCAACTAGCTCTTTCATTGTTCCCTTGAATCCATAAGAAGAAATCTTAGGATATTGCGAGAATCGAGGCGTAGGATTGCTCTTTTTCTTATCGAACCGAACATTCGATATTTGGCGCGATGGCTCTGACTTGACGCTCGGCTTGGATTTGAAATCTGGTTTCTTGATCCCGAGCGACTTTTTATCAGCGGAATGTTTACGGCAGAAGACTAGGTCGTCTTCGACCCTCATGTAGGCCAAAGTCCTAGCTCGGACGTCTTCAAAATTTTTCCAGTGGGTACTTCGTAAGATCGACGTACAATCCCGTAGTGTTGTCGTCAAGACCACGCTTGTAGGCCTCGATGGCAGTCTTGACATTACAATTTCGAATGCTGATCATTTCTGCGTTAAAGCGATTGAAATAACTACGGATGGACTCTCCAGATTTTTGGACGACGTAGTACAGGTCGCTGGTCTGCTTCTCCATCTTGCGACTGCTGGCGAACTGTTGCAAAAACTGGTTGACCAACTCTGTGAAGTTGCTGATGGACTTGGGTTTGAGGTTGATCAACCATTGGAGATCAGGACCTGTAAGAGTCGCCCCGAAGCTTTTGCACATGCATACTTCTTGATATTGATGTGGGATTGATACTGTCCACATCAATTATTTGTATTGTGCAATATGTTCTGTCGGATCAGTTATTCTTGAATATTTGGGCGTGAAAGCAGGAATGTTGTACTTCTTTGGGACATCGACAGTTGCTATCGCATCAATGAAAGGCGACGCTTGAAATCCTGTGCGGGGTTCGATGTCGACGGGAACGGCGGCGCCTGGTAATTTGGAAACTAGCGACAGCATCTTCTCGTTCTGATCCTCTAATAACCTAAGTCGCTGGGCGACGGGGTCATTAGGATCGGAATTTATGCCTGTTGGAGGGTTGACCCCTGAATTCATGGCCGTCGCCGTACTGTTTCCGTACGAAGAACCATTGGCATCCCCGTTGATAGGGACGAAATATAGCGAGGCGCCATTATGCAAAGGTGGCGGCCTCAAATACTGAGGGGGATATTGCCATTGATGAGGGTTGCTGACAAATGGCCCCAGACTTGTCTGGAATTGGGGCCTTATGATAGGCGCTCCCATAGGTCGAGGACCATTCTGAGGACCAAAGAGATTGCCCATCGCTGGATTCCTCAGAGAAGCAATTTCCGCGGCTGCTTTCTGATTCTGCTCATGCAGGGTTTGAATCTGACTTCGAGCCGCATTCAATTCTAACTGGAGTTGAATCATGGGATCTTGATAATTTTCCATTTTACCTGAAAATAACAAAACTTCACAATATCGTTAGAGCGATATATGCGTTGGCTTGAGATTTTCTCTAGATGGGGTCCCACGGATGGCGCCAAACTATTAATGCAAAAAATCATCCAAAAGAACAACTTAAGGTTGATGTGGACTTTTAACAACTAAAGAAACGTATCTCAAGACCAATCAACACAATCACAAGGAAAAAGTAAGTAAGACAAGAGATTTGGTGACGCGGAAAACCCCAAAACGAGGGAAAAAACCGCGGTCGACTTGTGAGAGTCGACAGTGCACTATAGTCGCCAAACAGGGGCGAAAGTCCTTTTGTAACAAGTGTTTTGTGTACAACAGATTACAAATAAATGTAGAAATAAACTTAGTCGTATGCAGACGTCGTCTGTCGTGTGTAAAACGTGCGAAAAAGTCTGCTATCGTGCGGTTCGAACTGATGTCGTGTGAAGGTAGCTTTAGTGATATTCGTTCGAATGCTCTGCAGATTGCTGTGTTTTCGGTATGTAATATCTTAGAAAATAGATGGATCAGATGTAGATTCAGTTAGATCAGATTTCTTTTTCGGTTGCAGAGCAGGCCTTTATATAGCTTTCGTTGGTCATTAAATGTGTCTTGATGGCTTGCTTCGTAACCGTTGTCGGGCGTTTAATGTTATTGATGACTTGTCCTGTAAAGCCCGTATCCCGGTATGTCATAATTATTAATTTAATTTTTCTCTTGACGCTTTTATTTATTTAACGGGGTTAAACGACAAGGACCAAAATCGAGCTAGTTTGCGATAGTTGACTCTTTTGGTAAATCTTAACGTTTTTGGGTAGAAAATGATTTTTCTCAAAAGCCTAGGGACTAAAAGTGTGTTTTTGTTTAAGGGTTTGCATGGGGTCGGCCCATGAAGGAACCAACCCTCCCTTTTTCTCGTTTCCTTCTTGCGACACACACACAGCAAACCACAAGAAACCCTATTTTTCCCCCTCCCCATCCCCTTTTGCTGCTGCCGTCGTTAAACACAAACCGCCGCCGTGACCAGATTGCCGGTGGGAGAGAGAGAGAGGTGCAGCGAGAGAGAGGGGTGCAGCGAGAGAGAGAGTCAACGGTCGTGTGGAAAGAGAGTCGGGGCTACGTTGCGGGTACGGTCGTGGTTCTCGAGAGGTAAGCCTTTCTTTTTCTTTGTTTTCCTTCGCCGTCGAACTACCAGCAGCCAACACCGCCGCCGCAGCCTTGGCTGCTGGCGGTGTTGCCGCCATCGTGAAACACCAGTTCCGTGGGGTTTTCGGGCGTAGACGTGGCCTAGTAGTGTGAGGGTGTGTGGCGGAGAAGGAGTGGTCGAGTAACCGATCGGGTTCGCCGGAATTAGCAAACCAGCACCACCACCGCCGCCGCAGCCTTGGCTGCCGGCGGTGTGCGCCGCCGCCGTGCACCACCGTTCGGTGGTTACATCGCGTGTGATGGTGGCTGCTAGTTCAAGTATGGGTGTGTGTGGTACGTGAGTCGATAGCCGGATCGCTCCTTTGGCCTTGCCGAACTTTGTACCGAACCACCGTCAAACCGCCACCGGCGCCACAGTCGTGGCTGCCGCCGCCGCCGACCACCACTGCCGGAGGTGGCAGTGGGTGGTGCTGAGATTAGTCCAACTGCGGCTACCTAGACCCGAACCTAAATAACTAACCCGTAACCCCAATCGCGAAAACATTAAACCGTTTCAAAATCGTCATTTTATGTGAAAACGTCTTTTCTGCCGCTGTTTTGTAAAATCCGTAACTTAATCTAGGAAGCTCGGATTGAGGTGAAACCAGTGCCAAAATCTCACATTTTGACTCTATTATGTTTCGTATGTTTTGCGGAAAAATTAACGAGGCTTCTAACTAGGGCCAAATTGGCGTCTAGTGCAGACTGGTCCGAAATTCGCTGTTCGGATAGTCTGTTTTGTAAAATGCATATAAATTAGTAGGAACCTCGTATGAACGCGTGCGATATGTCCCTGGAAACCTAAGACATAGAACTTTATGTTTATGGAATAATAATTCTGGTTTGATGAGTTTAAGGGGGGCTAAACAGGTCCCGAACAGACCTGTAGTTTTAGACCAAAAGCTGGAAATTACACGTTTAGACTTGTAGTTGTAATTTTGGGTTAGGACTTCGCTTTGACACTTGATAGCACTTCTTTAGGTGGAAAGAAGTGAGTTGGAGTGGCGGGCTCGTATTGCTGTTTGTGGACATCTGCGTTGCTTATCGAGGTGAGTTCTCTCACTGCGTAGAATAGGGATTACATGTACATCGCGGTAGTTTTTGTGTACTAACTGAATTGTTGTGTGAACTGGCTGAATTGTGGTGCGTAGTACTAGGTTGAATTAATGTCTAGTATAAACGAGTGTTATATACATCTCGGTGGGACCGAGGGCTCGGTGGGACCGAGGAGTGGTGTACAAGTGTTGCGTGAACTCGGGGAGACCGAGTACTCGGTGGGACCGAGGAATTGTGTACAAGTGTGGTATGAACTCGGGGAGACCGAGGGAAGCCTACACGAGTGTTGTGTGAATTCGGGGAGCCGAAGGATACATGTGAAAGTGTTCTTGCATATGTTTGCTTGTACCTTTTAACTGCTTGTGTTGGTTGTATATGTGCGGATAGGAGTGGTGTGTATATAATTGCTATCTGCGTATGTGTTTGAATTCACTAAGCTTCGAGCTTACCCTTTCCCTATAACTGTGGTTTCAGGTACTAGTGGCTCTAAGGCGCGACGGTACACACTGGCGCGTGCGAATGGCTCTTTACAGTTACGAGTTTAAGATTTTATATTTAAAAACATATTATGCCCGCTGTTTAAACCTATTGAGATTGTTTATTATTTGAGTTTGCAAACGAAACGGTTATTGGATATTTAACGGGTTTTATTTAATGAAATTATTAATTTTAAAAGTTCAAATTTACTGTAATTTTGGGACGTTACACCGTTACTGGCCATTTGCATCATGAATGCTCGTGGACCTACATTAATGAACAAAAGAAACGGGTGTTGACTGTTAACGGTTAGTATAATCGTACGACCGTCTTAAGTCTCATATGTCGGTCGTACGAAACGTACGACCAGCATAAAAATATACGACCAAGTACTCGTCTGTAAACAACTTGTAAGACAGTATCTTAAAACAAGAGTGGTCTTACCCAAACAACTTGAAAATATTATTTGAGTTTTCTAGCGTCGGTCGTAAGGTGTGATTTTTTACCCAAACACTACCTTTATTCAAGAATCACTTATGACGACGATCCATGAAGTGATCTTGAAGCGGGTCATGTGCAATACTTGTTCTCTAACAAGTACCTATGAAACTAGGTTGCAACGCTTTGCCAAATTCATCCTATGAATATCAACCAATCCAATTCATATTAGTCTTCCTTCATAGTTGCTCCCACAACTATGATCGACTATGGACATTTAGAATAATCTATATTATTCATGGATTAAATATGCTAATATAGAACACAACAAGTATTAATGAAAAGATCATATCCCATATATCAACTTCAATACAATAGTTGTTGTTTTTCTTTGTTCCAACATCCAAATACTAAATCCAAATCAGATCCAATCACTAGAATAACGAAGTCCTATAGCTCTCGCATGACTCTCATGCTTAGCTTATGGAAGGGGCTTCGTGAATGGGTCCGCCAAATTCTGATCTGTATGAACTTTGCAAATGCTGATATCTCCTCTCTCAACTTCATTCTGTATGTAGTTGAATCTTCGGAGAATGTGTCTGGTCTTCTAATGTGACATGGGTTCCTTAGCTTACGCAATGGCACCCTCATTGTCACATAAGATTTCTAGGGGATCCTGAATGGTAGGGACTACCCCTAGATCATCAATGAACTTCTTCATCCAGGCAGCTTCTTGTGCAGCTTCTGAAGCAGCAATGTATTCTGACTCTGTAGTGGATTGTGAAACCAAGCTTTGCTTGGAACTCTTCCAAGAAACAGCTCCTCCGTTCATAATGAAGACATAGCTGGATTGTGATCGAGAATCAACTCGATCTGTTTGGAAGCTAGCATCAGTGTAACACTTTACACTAAGATCTTCTTCCAAAGCTCCATAAATGAGAAACATTTCTTTAGTTCTTCGCAAGTACTTAAGAATGTTCTTTACGGCTATCCAATGACCTTCTCCGGGATTCTGTTGGTATCTACTCGTCATGCTCAAAGCATACGATACATCCGGTCTCGTGCATAACATGGCATACATGATGGATCCAATTGCAGAAGCATATGGAAATACATTCATTTTCTCTAGCTCAACCATTGTGCTAGGGCATTGAGACATGCTCAAAATGGTGCCATTTGGCATTGGCAAGAAGCCTTTCTTAGAATCTTGCATCTTGAACCTCTTCAAGATCTTGTCAATATATGCACTTTGACTTAATCCTATAAGTCTCCTTGATCTATATCTATAGATCTTTATTCCAAGAATATAGGCGGCTTCTCCTAAATCTTTCGTTGAGAAACAATTACTAAGCCATGCCTCAACGCCTTTCAACGTTTGAATGTCATTCCCAAAGAGTAGTATGTCATCTACATACAACACTAGGAATGTCACAATGCTCCCACTAGCCTTCTTGTAAACACAAGGCTCATCCTCATTCTTAATAAAACCAAACTCTTTGATTTTCTCATTAAAACGAAGGTTCCAGCTTCGAGATGCTTGCTTTAGTCCATAAATGGATCTTTTAAGCTTACACACTTTATTAGGATACTTAGGATTGACAAAACCTTCAGGCTGAACCATATAGACATCTTCAAGTAAGTGTCCATTGAGGAAAGCCGTTTTGACATCCATTTGCCATATTTCATAGTCATGATATGCAGCTACGGCAAATAGTATTCTAAGAGACTTAATCATTGCAACAGGTGAAAAGGTCTCGTCATAGTCAATACCATGAGTTTGAGTGAAACCTTTTGCGACAAGTCTTGCTTTATAAGTGTGTAGATTTCCATCCATGTCAGTTTTCTTCTTGAAAACCCATTTACTCCCTACAGTCTTACTATTAGGAGGAAGATCAACCAAGTCCCATACTTGATTATCGTACATGGATTACATCTCAGTGTTCATGGATTCTTGCCATTTGTCAGATTCAGAATCTGATATAGCACTTTGGTAGTTGGTGGGTTCATCAGAATCCACCATAAAGCATTCGTCAATGAGAAATCCATATCTCTCTGGTTCTTGACGAATCCTACCAGATTTGCGAACACTTTGTATTTCATTAAGTTCCTGATCAACTATTTGTTCAGGTTCAACAACTTCTTGTTGAGAGCTAGTGCCAACCTCTGGTGCATTAGGCTGTGGTTCTTCTTCAAGTTCCACATGCCTCCCACTGGCCTCGTCCATCAGAAACTTGCTTTCTAAGAACTCAGCTTTCCAAGCAATAAAGATCTTATTCTCGATGGGATTATAGAATTAATACCCTAAACAATCTTTAGGATATCCTATAAATATGCACTTAGTAGATCTGGGATCAAGTTTGTTAGAAGCTTCTTGTCTCACATAAGCTTCACATCCCCATACCCTTAAGTAAGACAGGGATGGAACCTTTCCATGCCAAATTTCATAAGGTGTCTTATCTACTTTATTGGTTGGTGCCATATTCAAAATAAGGGCAGCAGTAAGTAAGGCGTAACTCCAAAAGGACAAAGGGAGAGTACTTCTACTCATCATAGAGCAAACCATATCTAATAGGGTTCGGTTCCTCCTCTCAGACACACCATTATGTTGTGGTGTTCTAGGTGGAGTCAGTTGTGAGAGAATCCCATGACTCACTAGATGATTTATGAATTCATCACTTAGGTACTCGCCTCCTCTATCAGAACGAAGAACTTTAATGGTCTTGTTGAGTTGATTTTCAGCTTCACTTTGAAACAACTTAAACATTTCAAATGCTCCATGCTTATGCTTTATCAAATAAACATAACCATAACGACTGAAGTCGTCAGTGAAGGTGATGAAGTATCTGTCACCATATCTAGTCATGGTTTTGAAAGGACCGCACACATCCGTATGTATGATTCCTAACAAATCCTTAGCTCTTTCACTTGAACCAGAGAAAGGAGCTTTAGTCATCTTGCCTTGTAAACAAGACTCGCATATATCAAATGAATCATGCTCATTTGCCTTCAAAATACCACTCTTTTGAAGTTGGGACATGCGTTTCTTGTTTATATGGCCAAGACGACAATGCCATAGATAAGAATCACTCAAATCATATTTGGGTTTTTTGGTGTTTGCATGGTATATAGAACTATTGTTTGGAGAACTATCTAGATTCACTTCATATACTCCATTTAAAGGCCTAGCCTCAAAATAAAATATATCATCTTTGAATGCATGAATACAGTCGTCCATAAAACGATAAGTAAATCCAGATTATTTTAAACGAGCAACTAATATTATATTCCTAGTCAAACTAGGTACAAAACAAACATTGTTTAATGTCAAATACATGCCATTTGGTAAGATCAAATCAAAATCTCCAAGTGCTTGGACTGCAACTCTTGCTCCATTGCCCACGTGGAGTACCATCTCGCCTGTCCTCGGTTGCCTACTTTTTCTGAACCCCTGTAATGAATTACAAATGTGAGTTCCACACCCAGTATCAAATACCCAAGTGTTTGGTGAAAAAGTAAATAGGTCTATCTCTATCATATAGATACCTGAAGGGCCTTCGCCGGCCTTCTTCTTCTTCAACTCTGCAAGGTAGGTACGACAATTCCTCCTCCAATGGCCAGTGATGCCACACTCGAAGCATGCATCTTCTTTGGCCACCTTTGCCTTCTTCTTATGTTGTGGGGCTTGGGCAACTCCTTTGCCCTTGCCTTTGCCCTTGCCCTTGCCCTTGGCGACCTTCACCTTAGCCTTGGAGTTGTGGGGTTTAGATTTCTTGGTTCCTTCCTCCCTTATCATGAGCATATGAGAGGCTTTCTTGGGGATATTCTTCTCAGCAGTTTTGAGCATCGAATGCAACTCCGAGATAGACTTGTCCCAGCCATTCATGTTGTAGTTCATGATGAACGTGTCATACGACTTTGGCAGTGAGTTAAGGATCAAATCCGTTGCCAAATCATTTGGATAAGGAGAACCAAGTCTCTCCAAATGGTCGATGTGACTCTTCATCTTTAGAACATAACTGCCCACGTCCTTGCCCTCCTCGAATTTACAACCATGTAACGCTCGAACAGTTTCAAAGCGTTCGGTTCTAGCTTGTTGTTGGAACATTTCCTTCAGCTGCGTAATCATGTCATATACATTGTGATGTTCCAGATCCTTCTAAAGTTCTCGAATCATTGATGCAAGCATAAGACTAGATATCTCGACTGAATCATCAACATGTTTCAACCAAGCAGCGTGCGGAGCCCTAGGAGTGGCAGGTGGCTCATCAAGAATGGGAGTGTCAAGCACATACAACTTCTTCTCGGGTTTGAGAACAATTCTCAAATTCCGTTGCCAATCAAGGAAGTTAGTATGGTTTAACTTGTCCTTCTCAAGGACGGATCGAAGGTAATTGGTATGATGGGTATTTGCACTTTGCGACATCTACAAAATTTAACAAAGTTCATTTAGTATTTTCGATGTTTAACTCTTTAATAATTAATACCCTTTATGTTTCAAAAACATTAATTACTTAAAGTCTAGGATCCAAGTTGCAAAACAAACAAGCGGTTAGGTATCCTTTTTCTCGTCTATTTAATTCAATAAGGTAGGTAACGTTTACCATTTACATCCAATGTAAATCCTAGCAGTATGGGATCCTTAATAACATTTGTTAATTGGCATGATTGATCCCATCTATGCCTCGGGTCTCTAATGCTTAGGTAACATTTTTCACAAAGATTCCCGATCAAGTCATCCAACTTGAAAAACTTGTGGAATCGGCCCATAACTAGTTATAGGAATCGCGAATACTACATCGGCCATCAAAAGACAATCCAAGCGGTTAGGTAACCTTTTTCCCACAAGTACCATACAAATGATGTGCGAGTGTTTCTTCAAAAAAGACGACATAGACTTGCGTTTAAAAAGGGATTTTATATGTTTTATAATTCTAGCTTTAAAAACATATTGTATCATGTATATTGCATGCATCCAATATCACATGGTACATATTATTGAAAAATCGTATTTTTTTCTTTTATTGGATCTTTTAGTTCAAAATAAAATCTCCATTTTATTAACTATTTCGTTGGGGTCAATTTTAAACTAATATCCTATATTAATGTTCGAGTTTGAGAGCATTAGAACCAATTTTAGTCTTTTAATAAAACAACCTTTTATTATTTAGACATGGAGTTTGGATGAGTTTTAAAATCACAATTTTAACTCATTTTACCATTTCAAAATATTTGTAAGAGTTTTAGAACAAAACTCCTTTTATTTTAAAAACTCAATTTATCATTTTACATTAAAATGTTATTTTGAAAAGTCAAACTCCAAAAGATGGTTTACTTTTATGTTCAAAATATTATCTAGCATGCAAAATCTTATTTCAACCACACATGATAATATCAACATAAACATTCATCAACATTATGTAAAAGTGTATAAACCAAGCCATATTTTCTAGTGACAATTTTTGTGAACCAAACAAGAATGTCAAGTCCATTCCTAACGGACAAAGGACCAAAACTCCAAGTGATGTCTTCAAGCTCCCACTTGCCAAAGCAACCATTTCATGCAAGATCTTCTAGGAACTCCATGGTGTGTGCAGGGGCGGACCTACACACACAAGAGAGGGTGCACGGGTACTCGCTCGACCGTCCCGCCGTAGTGGAATCTTTTTGTCAGTTGTATCTGTGCACCCGCTTAATTTTTAAGTGTGCTCTCATATATTTTTCAAATAGAATTTAAAACAAAAGTCTGTGGTTGGTGGAATGGCTAGCATTCTACTTTACTTCCCATAGGTCATGTGTTCTAATCCAAGGAGTGTTCTAATCCAAGGAGTGTTTTAACACAACCCAAGGAAAGATTTCTTATTTAAACATGTCTTACATGCAAAAACCAATTATGAGCCTTGACTTTTCAAGCACATGCATTGGACCATCTCTTTTGGGAAGAGGAGGGGTGGTGGTGAATGAGATTATGGAGAGAGAGAAGGGGAAAAGGAGTGTTCAACACTCCTCATGGGTCCCATATGTTATCTATCATCTTTTATAAATAAAACTAGCTTTTCTTTTATAAAAGATATGAACTTTATAAATTCATACCATATGAATTTCATTTATTTAACTTAACCTTTAATTAAATAAATAAGACACATAAAACTAATTAAATCATTTAACCTTTAAAATTATAATTTATAAATTATCAAACTCTTAAATTAATGTTGTACTCGTACCTTTCTCAAACTTCTCAAGGTCCTCCAAAATTTCTTCCACCGCAAGTGGTTCAGTAGGGCCCCTTAACCAATCTTGCGTACAGATAAGTGCTTCAACTATTTTAGGAGTTAGAGAACTCCTAAAATTATCCAACACCCTCCCACTTGTACTAAAGGTCGATTCGGATGCAACTGTAGAAATGGGTACGACGAGGACATCTCTCGTAACTTTTGAAAGGATGGGAAGCCGTGCACTATTCATTTTCCACCACATAAGCAAATCAAAGCCATTGCCATTATCATCTACAATGGCCTCTCCTAGGTATACATCAAGCTCACTCCTTTTGCTATCTAAGGGCCCACTTTCAAGCTTCTCCTTCTTCAACAAACTCTTAAACTTAGATTGTGACCTTCCAAGATGGGGGAGACCTTTTCCCGATTGAGATTTGGATTGGGATCAAGAGTGAGATTGAGATTGAGAAGGTTTGGAATATTCTTGCACATAATCTTCAAACAAAGAAGTGAGTTGAGACTTTACCGTCATAAAACATGCTCACCTCTTTCTTCACCAAACAATTGACCGAACTGAGATGGCATGTACTCAACTTTATCTCTTTGATCCAAAATGTTGGCAAAAACACAATTAGTCAAAACACTTTCATTTTCCGAATTCGAAGCGAATGCTAACATGGTTTGTCTAGTCTCTTTGGCATGAGGGTTTTTAAGGCATGAAAGGGCGTGGTTTTTTAGAAGGAAGTCCCATGCTTTTTAAGGTTGGCCGCATATATTTTGTTACAATATTTGCACTTTTCTTTGATCAAATTACCCTTGCCATCTAAAATTATGTCAAAGTGATCCCAAAAAACTGACCTTGTTTCTATAGATTTTCGCTTCATAGTTTCAGGAGGTGGTGCACTACTATCCGCTTGAGATTGAGACATTCCAATTTCCAAACTACATCAAGAAAGTTGTCAAGAATCTCAATTAAACATACAAATTACAATTATCATACTTTATATCATAAATAATGCCTTAAGTGCAAGTTAAATTTCAGTGCAAGTTCAGGTCCAATACATTCATACCATATGAACTACCAGTATGCTAAAATGCTAAATCACACTACACATGAATATATGAACTTTATAAATTCATACCATATGAATTTCATTTATTTAACTTAACCTTTAATTAAATAAATAAGACACATAAAACTAATTAAATCATTTAACCTTTAAAATTATAATTTATAAATTATCAAACTCATAAATTAATGTTGTACTCGAACCTTTCTCAAACTTCTCAAGGTCCTCTAAAATTTCTTCCACCGCAAGTGGTTCAGTAGGGCCCCTTAACCAATCTTGCGTACAGATAAGTGCTTCAACTATTTTAGGAGTTAGAGAACTCCTAAAATTATCCAACACCCTCCCACTTGTACTAAAGGTCGATTCGGATGCAACTGTAGAAATGGGTACGGCGAGGACATCTCTCGTAACTTTTGAAAGGATGGGAAGCCGTGTACTATTCATTTTCCACCACATAAGCAAATCAAAGCCATTGCCATTATTATCTACAATGGCCTCTCCTAGGTATACATCAAGCTCACTCCTTTTGCTATCTAAGGGCCCACTTTCAAGCTTCTCCTTCTTCAACAAACTCTTAAACTTAGATTGTGACCTTCCAAGATGGGGGAGACCTTTTCCCGATTGAGATTTGGATTGGGATCAAGAGTGAGATTGAGATTGAGAAGGTTTGGAATATTCTTGCACATAATCTTCAAACAAAGAAGTGAGTTAAGACTTTACCTTCATAAAACATGCTCACCTCTTTCTTCACCAAACAATTGACCGAACTGAGATGGCATGTACTCAACTTTATCTCTTTATCCAAAATGTTGGCAAAAACACAATTAGTCAAAACACTTTCATTTTCCGAATTCGAAGCGAATGCTAACATGGTTTGTCTAGTCTCTTTGGCCTGAGGGTTTTTAAGGCATGAAAGGGCGTGGTTTTTTAGAAGGAAGTCCCATGCTTTTTAAGGTTGGCCGCATATATTTTGTTACAATATTTGCACTTTGCTTTGATCAAATTACCCTTGCCATCTAAAATTATGTCAAAGTGATCCCAATAAACTGACCTTGTTTCTATAGATTTTCGCTTCATAGTTTCAGGAGGTGGTGCACTACTATCCGCTTGAGATTGAGACATTCCAATTTCCAAACTACATCAAGAAAGTTGTCAAGAATTTCAATTAAACATACAAATTACAATTATCATACTTTATATCATAAATAATGCCTTAAGTGCAAGTTAAATTTCAGTGCAAGTTCAGGTCCAATACATTCATACCATATGAACTACCAGTATGCTAAAATGCTAAATCACACTACACATGAAGATCATGAAGATAAATTCAAGGGCCAAATCACAACACAAACAAAAAAAAGTCTAAATCCTTACAATTATCCCACTACCGGTATGCTAAAATGCTAAATCACAACACAAACAAAAAAAATCAACCTGTAGATCATGAAGGTAAATTTAAGTGCAAGTTCAGGTCTAATACATTCATGTCATATGCACCAGATAAATCTATAAAAAGCATGTCTTATTGGAATGAATCAACTTCAAACCATAAGCTGAGATAGACAATCACTTAAACTACACAAGCAATATTAAAATCAACATCAAAACATAGCAAAAAATGAATAGAAGCTATATGAGAAATTAATTAATAGAACTAAATATTTTGAAGAACAAACCAATACTGAATCAGGCTTCAATCAGCAGAAATAGAAATAGACGTATTTGCCCTAAATCATCAACCATAGATGCAATACTTGGTTACTTAAGTATTTATATTTTAGATATTAATAATTATTTTTTTAAAATCTAAAATAAAGTTCGGGTTCAGGTCGGATCGGGTGTGGGAAACGGAGACCCAACCTGGACCGAAATATCTGATCAAAAACTTTGGGTTCGGCTTATTCGGGTTGCGGGTTCTCGGGTAGCATTTTTTCGGCTTATTTGGGTTCGGGTTCGGGTTCGGTCGAGTCGGTTGGATGGTTCGGGTTTTGCTCACCCCTAGTTGGAGATGCTCATTGAATGCACAATTCCATTTTTGTTTTAGAAAACAAAATCTACAATCCCATTTTTGTTTTATTATACTTTACTTTTGTCACCACTTCAATAGAATCATAATCTCAATAAAAGTTCATAGTTGTCATTCTTATATTAATCTCATTTTCCATTTTTCACTTGTAAAATATAAATTCATTTATATACAATTATATAAATTTTTTAAGACCTAGGATTTTTGCCATGACGAGCAGAATTGGGTCAAATGGGTTTACGATTAAGGTGGGTTAAAAGTATGGAAAGTTGTTCGATGTATTTTTAACCGAATTTCATTATTTCCGGGGATTTTTTAAACTTTTTGGTTGATTTAAGGATACGTTTTAGTTTTCGGGTTGACTTTGCGTAATATTTTTCAGTTTTTTGGTTGATGTTCCTTTTATTATCTAATATCACAAAACACCCTTCAAAATTTAGAGGGTGCACCTTACATACCTCAAAATATTTACTTACGAAATAAGTTAGAACGAATGCATGAGACCCCACTTGTGCTTAGTAGATCCGCCATTGTTATTGTGTGAGAGACACTTACAAACATGGGAGAAAAAGAGCAGGAGACCAATTTAAAAGTGTAAAATAACTATTTGAGTCAATTTCCTTCGGGGTATTTGTTTTGCGGATTTTGAAAGAATTTGAAGGAACTGAAATGGACAATTTTGTTTGACCAAACTGCAAATCCTATGTTTTTTTTTAAAAGGCAAAGGCAATTTCATTGAAACCACCAAAAAGTACAAGGAAAAACAACTAGAGTAGTAGGAGGCCAAATCAGCCAACCAAATAACAAACAACAGCCCCTAAGCAGGTTTGAAACCTGCACATCTACCTACCCAGATCGCACAAAAATGCTACCTCGAACAGCAGCAACACCGGCTGTTGGAATCAATACTCAAAACGCCACCCGAGAGCCTCCCATTGGAGCCAAACTCTACACTTCCTCGAATACGAGCATCACTATAGTTCCGATGGAGTCGATAGCCAAGTCGCCCATTCTACCTTCCTTCCCCGAATCCTTCTTGCTATCCATTCGAAACTTCGGAGTCGAAACTCGAAAAACATTTCTTTCAAATTACGTTTCTCCTCCTTGAAAACAATCTGGTTTCAATGCGACCAAATTAAGTATAAAAATGACCACACCGCTGCTATCCCCAGTCCCGACCGAGTAGAGCTTCCTTCCGAGAGTATAGCATGGTCTAAAATGTCGTTTAGCGTACCAATCCCGTCTTTCTTGATGTTCCACCACCTGTATATTTCCTGCCATACAATATTAACTTCTTGATAGCATACCAAGGCGTGTTCCACCGATTCTACCTCGATTCCACATCTTGGGCAGAACAATTAATGAAGATCCATTCACATCTTATCTAATACCCCTCGACACGGAAGTCTCCCTTGTCTAGCCCTCTATACGAAAATACCTATTTTCTTAGGCACCAACTTTGACCACTTAGTCTCCTCATAGCCCCCCCCCCCCCCCCCCCCCCCCCTTGACGTCATTGTCTCTCCAATTAGGTTCTTGATACGTTGCACCGAGAACGTCCCATCAGCATCTAACCACCATTTCGTTTGGTCATTTCTAGCCGTTCTTGGATGCCATCCTTCCATAAGACTTTGGAATTCTTCCAACTCACCGAGTTCCCTACCTCTCGGCTCCCTCCTCCAACTCCACTTCCATACCCAATTTTCTCCTAACCATTCCCCTTTCTCCGCTACCTTAGCCTCCTTACATGTTTCTAGTTGGAACAACCGTTTGAATCTATTACCCAACTCCATTTTGAACTCCTTCGTTGTGATCCGTTAACGATAACCAAAATTGTCGAGGGTGATAAGCACGTCTTAATCCATTTGCACCATTAATCACTGAAACCCATGGATTCCATTATATCTAGCAAGAAAGGTCATTCCACGTTGTTATACGCTTTCTCGAAATCCACTTTGAGTATGAGACATTTCTTTTTTGATCATCGCAAGAAATCCACCGCTTCATTTGCAACTAACACCCCCATCGGTTCACATAATCAAAATAAATCAATCATTTGAGTTCCATAAGTTAAGGAATTCATCATTTCTTGGCTTAAGTGAAACAATTAAATTCCTACCAATTAAATGTGTGATTAAATTCAATCAAATTTTATTTTAATTCTATTAAAGTTAGTGTTTTTAATAAATTCCAATTTCATTAAATTTTATTTTGCAAACCATACATCTATTTAGATTTAATGCATTAATAAATGGCAAGGAATTATGTTGGAGATTGGATACAATTACAAGGTAACGTATACATTTTTTATTTTATTTTATAATAAACTAGGTAACAGCATCGCGCCTTGCGCGGTGAATACAAATATTATTATAAAAATTAATATACTTTACTAAAAAAATTGATTTTTAAGCAGTTGTTATGTAACTAAAAAACAAAAAACAAAAACAAATATATATATATATAGAGAGAGAGAGAGAGAGAAAAAAAAGTTCAAACGAGAACGCTAACTATTTATGAGAACACGAGAACGACCGTCCATGTACAAAATCACATGTGATTCACGTACAAAATCACATGTGATTTTACACTACCTGGATTTTGTACGTGATTTGTACAAAATCACATGTGATTTTACACTACCTGGATTTTGTACAAAATCACATGTGATTCGCGTCCAGATTTCCAGGTAGTGTAAAATCAAATGTGATTTTGTACGTGAATCACATGTGATTTTGTACATGGGCGGCCGTTCTTGTGTTCTCGTAAATAGTTAGCGTTCTCGTTTGAACTCACCTCTCTCTCTCTCTCTCTATATATATATATATATATATATGAACTTTTCATTAAAAATCAACATAATTGTTGACGGAAATTGTGCGAGGATTTTGTATTTTGGAAAATACCAAAATTGAGAAGAGACAATGAAGATGATTAATATATGTACACCAGTAATTGTTGCTTCAAGTTAAAGATGTAAATTTAGCACTAGGATGGATAGTGACCTAAAATCCATCTTATCTCTAGGTATATTTGAATACTAGGTAACAGCACCGCGCCTTGCGCGGTGAATACAAATATTATTATAAAGATTAATATACTTTACTAAAAAAAATGATTTATAAGCAATTGTTATGTAACTAAAAAACAAAAAAAAATTATTAAAATAAGTATTGTTAGCTTACTAAAAGGAAAAATACAAACATTGGTATCTTACTAAGAAAATAAAATAATTTAAAAGTTTTGATTTATAATCATTGTTAGTTTGCTAAAAAAAATAATTTACAAACTGAAGAAAAGAGCTTTATTCAAGGGGGAGCTTGGAAATACATGAAGACAACCAACACCAAAATGTGTTAAAGATTCAAGAGGGAAAGAAGATCAAGATCTGAAGTTTTCAAGACCAATTGTTTTCTTTATATTACTTTAGGGGAGATTGTTAGGACCATAAATGTCCTATAAGATAGAAAGTTATATAAAGAGTTTTATATTATTTGTAAAATCCTATAATTGTGAATTGGGCTTATTAGAGTTTATGAGCTTGGGCCTTGATTGTCATAGGCCTAGGTATAAATAGTTTTTGTTAAACCTAGTTTAGGTAGAATCGTTCATTCTTAATTGTAAAACTCTCTGAACGTATTATTAACCTTTGAATGTCAATCAGATGGATGACAACATTGATTCATAATTTATGATTGCTTATTGATTGATTGTTATTGATATTGCACTAATTTGGGATCTACATAACTGCCTAATCAGATAGTGATTTTGCAGGTTGCAAATTGGATAGAGAAAGAACCACATGAGGTTGTCAGCTCCTGGGTGGAAAGCTGGTGAGTTGGACAAGCAAAAAGAAAAACTTGGTGTCCACCTCAACCGCTGAAGCTGAGTATGAGGCCGCTGGTAGTTGTTGTGCTCAGGTCTTATGAATGAGAAATCATCTATTAGACCGTGACCTTCCACTATCAAATATCCCTATCTATTACGACATCACAAGTGCCATCGCTATAGCAAAACAACCCAGTGCTACACTCAAAGACTAAACACATCGAAATCAGATATCATTTTATCAGAGATCATGTGATGAATGGAGATATAGAACTTCATTTTATTCCAACTGACTATCAGTTAGCTGATCTATTTACCAAACCTCTTGATAAGACAAGATTTAACTTTCTCATCAGCGAGCTTGGAATGTTGAACCTTGAAGAGTAATTCTTCAGCGTTTATGCATTATGTCAGCAATAAGGTTCTATCTCTTCTGTTCATCTTATAATCTCTGAATAAATGTTCTCTGATACTAAGGTATGTTCTCTATCCTATATCACTGAAGTTTTCTTCAGTAAGATGTCTTTCAAAAGAAAACTCGATCACTGACATTTCTCTATCAGTGATCCTCGTTGAAAAAGATAAACTCATCACTGATATTTTTCATCAGTGATTCTTCAAAAATCAATCCAACCCTGATACTTTTAAACAATCAGGGATGCCTTTTGAAAACTAAAACGACAGTTTCTTGGGACATCATTAAAAGAGGATAAACCATGGCATGCCTTTTTGTCTGACACGTTCGTCCGTTACACTTCTTGTCCAATCATCTTCGTGGGACGTGTCCGTGTCATGATGAGTATTTTTCCCGCTCGTCACCCTTTCTCTATCCTCTCTCATTCCTATATAAACAACTATCGTTTATATTTTTCCTCTTTACGCACACAAAATACTCTCAAGGCAAGAAAAATCCTTTGCATTCGAATGAACTTTGAACCTAAGACGTTGATCCTCAAACCTTCAAGAAAACAGGTTCCTACTTCTAATCCTTAATGCATGTTGGATAACAAAAACTCTTCTTTTGATCTTAAATCTTTGTTTACAAAGATCAAAATGTGTTTTTATTCTTAAAAGATCATCTTCCTTCATGATTTCATCTTAAAAACCTTAAAAAGTTTTCTTTAGTTTAAAAATACTCTTTAAACTATCTCTCTTCTTAAATACGTTTTTCCAGAATCCTTCATTAAAAGGAAACTGGTAAAACATAGTTTTCTACCAGTTTTATTAATCCTCAAAACTGGAAAATCATCTTTACAAGTTTTTTTACCAATAAGGAAACTCGTATAAAACCCTAATTTCTTACTTTTGGAAATCTTTCCTAACTAAGAAAGTATGTTCCTCTTCTCCGTCGTTCTATTTTTTTCTCATAAATGGTGAAACACCCTGAAATTCACAATAAATTTAAACCTTAAATTTATCAGAGTTTTACCACTATAATTTCAAACTTTCATTTACACCGAAGAATTTGTGACGAGTTTCAAACATACACAAGCTATCATAACAACCAGCTAATCTAATCCCTGATCAACAAAATTAGATTATAACCGTTGTTCACAACATCTTTCAAAATGTCTCCTATAACACTAAAATCTCCATCACAAATCCAAAAGCATAACTCTGGTACTCCTCGACACTCATCCTTTTGTATCCCTTCCCAAGCTAGTACCTGGTAAGAAAATTTAATTTGAAAAGATTAGGCCTAGTGAGAACATCTAATTTTCAAATCAAAATTCTTTATAAGCTTTGAAACCAAAATTGTAAACAAAGCGTATCTTACTAAGAAAATAAAATAATTTAAAAGTTTTGATTTATAATCATTGTTAGTTTGCTAAAAAAAATAAAAAATATATTTTATTAAATAAGTTTTGATTTATATTGATTTGGTTTATAATGTTATCTATCTTATAGATTTATAAAATGAAAAATGAAAAATGAAAAGTTTTATTAATTAATGAGAACATTTAATGTATGATTTTTTAAAAATAAATTAAAATTCTATAAAAATAGATAAATGGGCATGGAAGCCTATCCTTAACCCTCTCACCTACATTCTCCTTTATATATATATATATATATATATATATATATATATATATATATATATATATAGGGGTGGTATTTTTTGCAAACTAGTGTATTTGTACAAACTCGTACAAACCATACATAGCTTCATGATTTTGTAAATTTGGCTTCATGAATATTTATATATATATTTTGGCTTCATGAATATATCATTTGGCATTTTTAACTAATTTTTTTACAAAAATAAGGGTATTTTAGGGCTCCATCGAAAAAAATTAGTTAAAAATGCCAAATGATATATTCATGAAGTCAAATTATATATTCATGAAGCCAAAATATATATATAAATATTCATGAAGCCAAATTTACAAAATCATAAAGCTAGGTATGGTTTGTACGAGTTTGTACAAATACACTAGTTTGCAAAAGATACCCAGCCTATATATATATATATATATATATATATATATATATATATATTGATGTTAGTTTGCTAAAAAAACAAAAAATTAAATAAATAAAAAATATGTTTTATTAAATAAGTTTTGATTTATATTGATTTGATTTATAATGTTATCTATCTTATAGAATTATAAAATGAAAAATGAAAAGTTTTATTAATTAATAAGAACATTTAAGGGAAATTAATTAAAATACCCTAAGTTTGAAGTTGACTTACCAAAATACACCAAAAAATGAAAAGTTTACCCAAATGCCCCAAATTTCCACGGTGGAGTCCCGCGATCGCGGGCAGGGACCATTTTTGAAATTTTATGTGCTTCATATTTACACTTTCAGTCCCTGCCCACGGTGGAGTCCCGCGATCGCGGCCCGCGGCGGTCCCACGGTGGGGACTGAAAGTGTAAATAATCTTGAAAAAAATTTCACAATTGGTCCCTGCCCGCTATAGAGGGCCCTCTCCACGGAAATTTGGGGCATTTGAGTAAACTTTTCATTTTTTGGGGTATTTTGGTAAGTCAACTTCAAACTTGGGGTATTTTAATTAATTTCCCAACATTTAATGTATGATTTTTTTAAATAAATTAAAATTCTATAAAAATAGATAAATGGGCATGGAAGCCTATACTTAACCCTCTCACCTACATTCTCCTTTATATATATATATATATATATATATATATTGATGTTAGTTTTCTAAGAAAAACAAAAAATTAAATAAATAAAAAATATATTTTATTAAATAAGTTTTGATTTATATTGATTTGATTTATAATGTTATCTATTTTATAGAATTATAAAATGAAAAAAATTATTAATTAATGAGAACATTTAGGCATTGTTTGGCAAAAAAAATAGTTTTTTTGATGTACATGTTTGGATGACCATAAGCTAGCTTATAAATTAGTTTTTTTGAAACGCTACTTGAAGTAGCGTTTTAGTAGCTTTTTATGAATATTTCAAAATTGCCCCTTATTATTATTTAATAACTATTATTATTAATAAATATTAATTTTATTATTTAATTATTATTAATTAATTAAAAAATTATTAATATTAATTGAAAATTATTAAATTAATTTTTAATTATATATTGATATTAACTTTTAATTATTTAGAGTTATTGTTAATCATATAAATTATTTTTATATATTTTATAATATTAATTAATATATTTTAATTACCAACTACTATTATCTTTTTAAGTATTATTTGATTATTTTTTTCATATTATATGTAACAGTTATTTAAAATCATAAGTTAATATATTTTTCTTTCTAAAACCTGTTTTAACAAATTAAAAATTTATGGTATATATGTAATAATAAATTTTAATTTCTTTTAATTAACATGTTATATTATTTAATTTTTTTCTTTACTACATTGGTTGTATTAATTAACATATTATATTTTTATAAATTTGTTTTATTTATATAATTAAATATCGTAATTGATAATTTTTTTGAAGATGTCCATTTTGGTCATTTTACATGTTTATAAGCTAGTTTTGCCAAACATGACTTTTTCATCAGTTAGCTTATGAGTCAACAGCTAGCTTATCTGCTACCAGCTAGCTTATCAGCTAGTTTGCCAAACATAGCCTTAATGTATGGTTTTTTTTAAATAAATCAAAATTTTATAAAAATAGATAAATGGGCATGGAAGTCTATCCTTAACCCTCTCAACTACATTCTCCTTTATATATATATATATATCAGTGGCGGAGCCAGTGCTGAGCCCCTCCTAACGTTTCCTCTAATATGATATAATGGAAAATAAAACACATATGACAAAATAGCTCAGATGGTTACAGCCCTCTCTCGTTACATATAAAACCCAGGATCGAATCTCTTTTACCCCTTTCACTTACTTTTTCTTTTTAATCTAAGGTTTTATTTAATTGTCTATATTTTCTATTTTTGGTTACCACCACATGGACCAGTTTGATTTTTAAAATACTTATAAATATATATAATTCTGGATATTTACCTTTATATTATCATTAAAAAAAACTTTCTATTGTTTTTCATTTACAAAAAAATAAATATTGTTCAAATATTATAATAAATTAAATTTTATTTATATCATTGTACAAATGAAATTCCTAAATATATAAATCAATAGTTTTATAAAATTATCTTTTTAGACTTCTTAATGATATTTTGTTGTTTATCATATTATGAAATCTGTTTTTCGCCCTATAGATATAATATATACATTGGCATCGTTTATGATATATTCATAAGTTAGTAACAGTAATGGCTCACTTAATAATAAATACATATATTTTGTTAATTAACAATGCAATATAAAATATCCATTCCTCTTCTAACATTTTACAAACATAAGTTAAAATATTAATGGGTTTTTTTGTTCTTTAATCAACCACTAATTACAACACAAATTTCCTAATAAAAGGACTAACATTAATCGTATATATCATGTTAACCTCTTATTTAAATAACTTCATTCGACAAACTAAACTTGAGATCTTTGAGCGGAGCCCCCCTTAAATTATAATTCTGGCTACGCCCCTGATATATATATATATATATATATATATATATATATATATATATATATATATATATATATATATATATATATATATATATATATATATATATATTGATTGATGATTGTTATTTTACTAAAAAAACAAAAAATTAAATAAATAAAAAATATATTTTATTAAATAAGTTTTGATTTATATTGATTGATTTATAATGTTATCTATCTTATAGAATTATAAAATGAAAAATGATTATTAATTAATGAGAACATTTAATGTATGGTTTTTTTTTAATAAAAAAATTCTATAAAAATAGATAAATGAGCATGGAAGCCTATCCTTAACCCTCTCACTTACATTCTCCTTTATATACATATCTATACATATAATAAATAAGTAACTAGCATGTCACGTGTCGTCTTCTGGTGAGCCGACTTTATTGTTTTCCCGCCTAAACATGTATCTAGACGCATTTACATTACAAGTTCAATTAACACACTCACATTCACTCCTCCTTAAATCTCTCCTTAATTAAATTTTCAATATTTATACCTTACATTTACTAACCTATGTAGTTTACTTTTAATCTCTTACTTTTTTATTTTTTCATTTTAGACTTTTATCATATAAACATAAATAATGTTGTAACGTCCCAAAAATTACAATAAATTTTAACTTTAAAAATAGACATTTTAATAAATAAAACCTTATTAAATATCCAACACCGTTTCGTTTGCAAATTCAATAATAAATAATCTCAGTAATAATAAACAGCGGAAATTAAATTGTTTAATAATAACTCTAATCTCATGATTATAAAAACTCTTCACGCGCGCCAGTGTGTACCCGTCACGCCTTGGAGCCACAAGCACCTGAAACCACATTAAAATAGGAAACGGTAAGCACAAGGCTTAGTGAATTCAAACCATATATAGGATCGCAATTATATCAGCATCACCCTTAAACAGCTAGTTATCACAACCAACTCATACCATGCAATCACATCTTGCACCCAAATTTATATATACCAAATATACCAGCACATATATTTCTTGGAACATCCAGCAAGAAAATATATCACAATTAAGGTAATAAGCCTTATACTTCTTGGAACGTCCATCAAGAAAATATGATCGCAACTCATTATACAAACACATATACTTCTTGGAACATCCATCAAGAAAATATATCACAATTAATGATAAGCCTTATACTTCTTGGAACGTCCATCAAGAAAATATAATCGCAACTCATTATACAAACACATATACTTCTTGGAACATCCATCAAGAAAATATATCACAATTAATAATAAGCCTTATACTTCTTGGAACGTCCATCAAGAAAATATAATCGCAACTCATTATACAAACACATATACTTCTTGAACATCCATCAAGAAGTACATCAATCACAGTTCAATATATATACACAATTATATATACCCCATAACACAATAATATCAACAAACAATCATAACTATCACACCCGAGCTATAGTAACACAAATATAATTTCCATCCTATATAGTGAGAGAACTCACCTCAAACGCAGAGCTTATGTCCTCAACAGCAACACGAACCGGCCAACACCAACTCACCTTTTTCCACCTAAATAAGTGATATCAAACGTCACCACGAAGTCCTAACCCAAATTCACAACTACTAGATTACAAGTTAACTATTCCAGCTTTTACTCTAAAAACACAGGTCTGTTCGGGACCTGATTAGCCCCTCTTAAACTCATCAACCCAGAATTATTATTCCATAATCAGTTAGTTCTATGTCTTAGGGTTCCAGGGACATATCGTACGCGTTCTAACGATTTTTCTACAATTTAATATGGATTTTACAAAAACAGGACACGAAGCTGTCATGTGCAGACCTGCTGTGAAAACAGCCATTTTACGCCTAGTTAGAGGCCGAACCAGACTTCCGCTAAAACACGAAAAGTGTGCCCGGCACAGAATGTGAACCGTGGGCACCGGATTCGCCTCAACCCGAGCTACGACGGAAAAGTTATGGCCATCGTAAAACAGTGACAGATTCATACTTTCCACATAAAATGACAACTATAGCTTATTAAACCATTAAGTCATAACTTAATCCAAACAGACCCGGAAAGTCTAAAAGCTTACTGGAAAAAGGTCATACTAGGCTGGTCCACAGCCGTGCACTATCCACTGCCGCCTCCGGCGGTGGTGGTGGTTGGCGGCGGCGACGGTGGTTACGGTAACACCTCCCGGCGGAACCTTCCAACATCGCCCATCCCGACTCACCCGCAACCACACCGCCGCACACACACCCGCACACCTTCACACACCTGCACCCACCCCTCTGCCGCCACCACGGCGGCGTGCAGCGGCGGCCCCACCGCCGGCAGCCGTGGCTACGGCGGTGGTGGTGGCGCTTTACGGCAGAAAATTGGCAAACGACAACACAACGAAAAGAGAAACAAACCTACCTCGACGAACCCTTCTTCCTCCTCTTTTCCGGCAGCAAAACGACGGCGTCTCTCTCTCTCTCCGGCGTTACTCTCTCTTCTCCGGCGTCACTCTCTCTTCTCCGGCGTCAATCTCTCTTCTCGCACCTCTCTCTCTTCGCACCTCTCTCTCTCTCTCTCTCGCCGACAGGGCTGCGCCGGGGGCACTGGCGGTGGCTGTGGGGTTGCACAGCAGTGGCGAAGAAGAGAAACCGACGAGGGGGGGGGGGGGGGAACTCGGTCGAGAGAACGTGAGGGAGGGGGAGGCCGTAGGGTTTCTCTCTTCTTTACCTCTTTCCTTCCTTGCCAAGCCACGAAACCAACACTCTAAAAAAAATGAAACATGGATTCGGTTTTGGGTTTTGCATGGGCCGAAACTACACTACTTTGGCCCTTTAACAAATTTGGTCCCTCAACTACATCCTTCTCGCAAACTAACCAACCTTTTGACATGTTTAACAATTAGGTCCAAATCGTCTAACCCCGCTAATGGAAACCTCGTTAAATAAAACTTAAAGAAAAGAATTAATAAAAAGAAATTACATACCGGGATACGGGCTTTACAACTCTCCCCCACTTGGATTAGACTTCGTCCTCGAATTCTAGACCGACGAATAACTCGGAATAGTTCTCGTGCATCTCCGTTTCGGGTTCCCACGTCCACTCGAACCCCTTCGGTGCGGCCACTGGACCTTCCTCAACTAGAATCTAAATTTCTCACCCCGTCTAGAAATTCTCGAATACTTTTCTTACTAACAAAACTCCTTCAAGGACACTGAAATTATGATCGGAAGAACACTCCCACAACTGGATTCATTCCTAGTCAAACGACTTCGGTTGCCTCCCAACCTTAGATGTTCCATACATCCCGATTCGACTTTCAAGCTATAACCATTCTAAAGGTGCTCACCAATATACCCTACAGGATACTCGAATCCGATCATTCCTACTATTACTGCCGATTACTTCCACGAGTTCTATAGACTCCCAAAATTTATTTCACACGGATCATCAAACTAGTAAACTTATAATCACCCACGAAGGTCATTCCACCATAACCATTCATCACAATTAAGCATCTCAGGGTTACTACTACCATCACCATAATTATTTTAAAATCAGCTACAAATCTCCGATTACACTAAGGTGTTTGGCCTCAAGCCCCAAAGTCGACACCTAAATATACTACTTACCTCAAAAGGTTACTGCGCATTTATGCTCTTAATTACAAAGGGCATCATTCCCTTAACCGATACTATTCGGCCTACAGTACTAACACGCGTGGAATACCCAACTTTCCACCGTCTACTTATCCTCCACACTCGCTCTACGAAGCCTAGTTACACCGTATCAAGATACACCTTAACGTCTACCTCTCAGGTACGTCTCAAGGCCCGGCGCATCGGAACTACCTCCCAGGTAAGTGCCCATGACTATATCCTCCTAATGCCTACTGGAAAGTCAAGGTCATAACACATGAATACCGGGGTCCCACCCCGAGATACCCAACCGACCCTTACCAACGACTGACAACATGCCTAAGGATCTAATGCCAAACAGTCTACCAACAGCATGCCTATCCCGGAATGACTCACTCACCCAAACATGTAAAATACTCACCATGCGATAAATGCAAAACTGTGCAACAAAACAACCCATCAACAAGACTCCCCATCGAGCCATTAAAACCGAGTAAAATGCTCCACGCTTGTTAGACCTATAAGTCGGTCAAAACGCGTTTAAATAAAGTTCAAGCAAGCAATACTCTAAAATCAACATTAGTCCCAAACTCAACACGAGTTAAACAAAAGAGTTTTTCCAAAAGGACTCGCACCCTTAAAATTCTCAAAAAGATCGTATGCAATAAAACTACTATTACCAGGTCGGTAGTTACGCAAAAATGGACACGCTCGTCTCACATAGTAAAATCATGTTGAAAATCATTCAATTGCCGTTCAGTTTACTTACAAAACACAAAGCGAAATAATTAATTTCTTTAAAAATGAACCGTCACGGTTCTAGTATGGGTTGACTCATGACATGTACTTAAAGTAACCGCTCGACCTTACACCGGGTGCGACAAAAGTGTGCACATAATTTCAAAATCAGTTCCACGACGTTTGACCCCAAAATTTCTCTTTTTAAACATAAAATGTCGTGGCACATGGTTTACCAACAAATTTTTCGCGCGTCGGCTAGTCATACAAAACGATGAAACGGTTTACAAATATATTTTTGTTAAAACACAACTGTCTCGTGTAAGTTTCAAACTTAAAGATAAAAACCAATTCGTTTCCATCATTTGAAAATATCGACTAAAATCTCATAAAATCTCAAAAGGTGGGGTTCTTTAAATTGATTTCCAAGATTTCCCCAAATGGTCACATAAACAAATAAGATATGCACCTCGTGAAATTAAACCCACACGACTCAACATGCCGTAAAACAACACTTATTTTAACCAAATCACTCAAATAGTTTTATACAGACATCGTGGAATGTAACTTTCCGTCTCAACTCTAACATATGTGGAGGAGTTCCAATGTTAAAGTCACAAGTCGTAGTCACTTGCCCAACATCTTAAACACCACAAAACACGGATATCATCTTTCCTGAAAGAACCGTTGCAAAATAACGAAATGAGACAAATTCTAACAAAGTTTGCACTCCCGTGATAAAACGATTTCATGCACTTTCAAAACCATAATTCAAAATCTTGTGTGTGTGCTGAACATTTCCCAAAATTATAAAACACCATCCATAAAATGATTTGAAACACAAGAATTTGTTAATGCAATCTATTTCAAAATCAAACTTTGTGCATGACTTAGTCGGCATTCTACGCCCCGACTCCTACTCCTCCAAATCTCTCCGGTCCACTAACGTCATCCGGACATTTAAACCTCTTAGGCAAGTTGAGAAATTACATCAAATAATCCCTACGATTTTTCCTCAAATCAAAGTCGGCGCTATAAGCCTATGATTCTAGCACAATCATCCATCTTGGCCCGAAACAAACATCATCCTTATCGTCACCCCAAGTGATCAATACTAGAATCGTCCTTTTATTCCAACAACTACTAATTTATAACCTTCGTCACTACCCCAACGATCATCCCATCAAAGCAAATCAAGTACACACCTGTACTAGTAGGTTTACTATAGTCGTTCCTCCTTGTGATGGCTATTCTGGGTAGATATTACAACGAGTTATTAGCGCATAATAACTCACACTAACAACGCTCACGCTCAACTCCTTGGATTCTTCGTGACTTTCCCCGACTCGAGCACTGATCCTGTGCTTCAGATAGTAGGAGCTCTACTGTAACACCTTAGGCATATCCCACATCGGCCGTGGACAGGAGAGATGCTGGGTATATTAGTAAACCTTGGCCTTACCAGACACAACGCGTTTTGGGGCCACAAGCATGCGGGTTCCTTGGGAACTCTGTGGTTAAGCGTGCTTGGGTGGGAGTAGTACCAGGATGGGTGACCTCCTGGGAAGTCCTTGCGAAGTCCTTGCCAGGTCGCCAAGAACAAAGTCGTGAGCCGGTGGGGCAAAGCGGACAATATTGTGTCGTGGTAAGCGGGGTGTTACAAATGGTATCAGAGCCACTCCTGTGCCGTTCGGGATGGTGGGGCAAACCTCATCGAGGACGATGAGTCCCTAAGGGGGGGTGTGTGTAACACCTTAGGAATATCCCACATCGGCCGTGGACAGGAGAGATGCTGGGTATATTAGTAAACCTTGGCCTTACCAGACACAACGCGTTTTGGGGCCACAAGCATGCGGGTTCCTTGGGAACTCTGTGGTTAAGCGTGCTTGGGTGGGAGTAGTACCAGGATGGGTGACCTCCTGGGAAGTCCTTGCGAAGTCCTTTCCAGGTCGCCAAGAACAAAGCCGTGAGCCAGTGGGGCAAAGCGGACAATATTGTGTCGTGGTAAGCGGGGTGTTACATCTACTACTACCTTCCACACCTATCCTCACTCGTTTCGAGTCCCGTCCCGAAGTGCCCAAGTAGTTCCTTGCCGAAAAACTATACACATATGCCCGCACCGGCATATGTACACACTATTCCTAGCTCCCAAGGAGTTCCACCCAATTCCACCACCCTTGCTATGACGAAATCCCCACTAGTCATGACGAGTCACCTCGCGAATGCACAGTCGCACACAGTGTAAAACCAGATAGACATTCGAATATAAGATTCTATCCTACAACGGTTGGACTCAAACAAGAGCTGCGCAATAGAACTAAATCCGACATCCTAAGGCTATTCGGTTCCTACCGCATACAACCTATAGTGCATTCACTTAGCAACCTATCAAGGCTAGCATAAACTCCCATTAGCAAGCAACAAACATGCAGTACAGTGTAATAAGCACCAAGCAATCTAGCATACATACTCATATATAGACACTCTTCCCAGCTCACTAGGAATTTCATCTCATCCCACTACCCTTGCTACAACGGAATCCCTATTAGCCATCACGAGTTGCCTCGCGAATACCCAGTCGCATGCATCGTGAATCAAATAGACATTCGAATACAAGATTCTATCCTAGAACGGTTGGACTCAAACAAGAGCTGCGCAATAGAACTAAATCAAATATTCTAAGGCTATGTGATTCTTACTGCATACAACCTATAGGGCCTTCGCTTAACAACCTATTATAACTAGCATTAATTCCCACTAGCAAGCAATCATCATACAGTACAATGTAAACCACATAGGCAATCTAGCATGCATACCCTATGATCTAGAAAGCGATAAATACACTAAGTACTGTACCTTCCCAAATGGCGTCGGCTGACTGTACACACTGCGCCCTCAATCACCGTTTCCCAAACGGGTTTTCCTCTTTCCTTTATTCTAAAAGATTTTAGTAAAAGAATTTAAAATTTCATAGCCGCAACTTGAGACCAAACACGCCGAGATGTGTTTGATTCACTCAAGTTGTGCTCTGATACCAAGTTGTAACGTCCCAAAAATTACAATAAATTTTAACTTTAAAAATAGGCATTTTAATAAATAAAACCTTATTAAATATCCAACACCGTTTCGTTTGCAAATTCAATAATAAATAATCTCAGTAATAATAAACAGTGGAAATTAAATTGTTTAATAATAACTCTAATCTCATGATTATAAAAACTCTTCACGCGCGCCAGTGTGTACCCGTCACACCTTGGAGCCACAAGCACATGAAACCACATTAAAATAGGAAAGGGTAAGCACAAGGCTTAGTGAATTCAAACCATATATAGGATCGCAATTATATCAGCATCACCCTTAAACAGCTAGTTATCACAACCAACTCATACCATGCAATCACATCTTGCACCCAAATTTATATATACCAAATATACCAGCACATATATTTCTTGGAACATCCAGCAAGAAAATATATCACAATTAAGGTAATAAGCCTTATACTTCTTGGAACGTCCATCAAGAAAATATGATCGCAACTCATTATACAAACACATATACTTCTTGGAACATCCATCAAGAAAATATATCACAATTAATGATAAGCCTTATACTTCTTGGAACGTCCATCAAGAAAATATAATCGCAACTCATTATACAAACACATATACTTCTTGGAACATCCATCAAGAAAATATATCACAATTAATAATAAGCCTTATACTTCTTGGAACGTCCATCAAGAAAATATAATCGCAACTCATTATACAAACACATATACTTCTTGGAACATCCATCAAGAAAATATATCATAATTAATAATAAGCCTTATACTTCTTGGAACGTCCATCAATAAAATATAATCGCAACTCATTATACAAACACATATACTTCTTGGAACATCCATCAAGAAAATATATCACAATTAATAATAAGCCTTATACTTCTTGGAACGTCCATCAAGAAATACATCAATCACAGTTCAATATATATACACAATTATATATACCCCATAACACAATAATATCAACAAACAATCATAACTATCACACCCGAGCTATAGTAACACAAATATAATTTCCATCCTATATAGTGAGAGAACTCACCTCAAATGCAGAGCTTATGTCCTCAACAGCAACACGAACCGGCCAACACCAACTCACCTTTTTCCACCTAAATAAGTGATATCAAACGTCACCACGAAGTCCTAACCCAAATTCACAACTACTAGATTACAAGTTAACTATTCCAGCTTTTACTCTAAAAACACAGGTCTGTTCGGGACCTGATTAGCCCCTCTTAAACTCATCAACCCAGAATTATTATTCCATAATCAGTTAGTTCTATGTCTTAGGGTTCCAGGGACATATCGTACGCGTTCTAACGATTTTTCTACAATTTAATATGGATTTTACAAAAACAGGACACGAAGCTGTCATGTGCAGACCTGCTGTGAAAACAGCCATTTTACGCCTAGTTAGAGGCCGAACCAGACTTCCGCTAAAACACGAAAAGTGTGCCCGGCACAGAATGTGAACCGTGGGCATCGGATTTGCCTCAACCCGAGCTACGACAGAAAAGTTATGGCCATCGTAAAACAGTGACAGATTCATACTTTCCACATAAAATGACAAATATAGCTTATTAAACCATTAAGTCATAACTTAATCCAAACAGACCCGGAAAGTCTAAAAGCTTACTGGAAAAAGGTCATACTAGGCTGGTCCACAGCCGTGCACTACCCACTACCGCCTCCGGCGGTGGTGGTGGTTGGCGGCGGCGACGGTGGTTACGGTAACACCTCCCGGCGGAACCTTCCAACATCGCCCATCCCGACTCACCCGCAACCACACCGCCGCACACACACCCGCACACCTTCACACACCTGCACCCACCCCTCTGCCGCCACCACGGCGGCGTGCAGCGGCGGCCCCACCGCCGGCAGCCGTGGCTACGGCGGTGGTGGTGGCGGTTTACGGCAGAAAATTGGCAAACGACAACACAACGAAAAGAGAAACGAACCTACCTCGACGAACCCTTCTTCCTCCTCTTTTCCGGCAGCAAAACGACGGCGTCTCTCTCTCTCTCCGGCGTTACTCTCTCTTCTCCGGCGTCACTCTCTCTTCTCCGGCGTCACTCTCTCTTCTCGCACCTCTCTCTCTTCGCACCTCTCTCTCTCGCCGACAGGGCTGCGCCGGGGGCGCTGGCGGTGGCTGTGGGGTTGCACAGCAGTGGCGAAGAAGAGAAACCGACGAGGGGGGGGGGGGGGGGGGGGAACTCGGTCGAGAGAACGTGAGGGAGGGGGAGGCCGTAGGGTTTCTCTCTTCTTTACCTCTTTCCTTCCTTGCCAAGCCACGAAACCAACACTCTAAAAAAAATGAAACATGGATTCGGTTTTGGGTTTTGCATGGGCCGAAACTACACTACTTTGGCCCTTTAACAAATTTGGTCCCTCAACTACATCCTTCTCGCAAACTAACCAACGTTTTGACATGTTTAACAATTAGGTCCAAATCGTCTAACCCCGCTAATGGAAACCTCGTTAAATAAAACTTAAAGAAAAGAATTAATAAAAAGAAATTACATACCGGGATACGGGCTTTACAAATGTATATGAACTAAAATGCATTAAGAAAACATTTCTATTTTTTACAAATTATACCATTGTAATCGCTTCGTCAATACCTTCTAAATGAGTCCAATATTGAATATTTTTGGATTTGATTATATTATTAAATATCATAAATATATACGAATTAATGTGTCGTGATTAGTATGAGAATTGTTGAAATTAGTATAGGATTTGATACAAATAATCACTAAATTGTCGTGATTTTCTTTTTGCAACTTCATATCAATTTTTACTTCAAAATCGAATTTCTTCGACGAATTACAATTCTATCAAATTTCGTTCTGTCAACGAAACACCCTTAGAAAGTTATCATAAGAGATTTAATTATTTGGAAAAAAAGATATCACTTATCAACTGAATTTTGGATTATGGGTTCGAATCTTTTCAAAATATAAATATGCAATTATTGTGTATTCGTTTGATAAATTCATTTAGTAACGACATTTATAATAGGTATCAAACTTAATAGACATATTTTTATCTTCAAGATAATATTCCGTATTTGTGAAATTTTTGTTTTCTTTTTATCAATTATTGCATGTGTCACAAAATTATTTAACAACTATTAAACATCAAATAATTAACTTAAAACACAAATTTGATCGTCGCGCAACGGGCGAGCCAAAGACTAGTATATCTATTACTACCTTAATAAGCATATACAACAAAACTCTTAAAGACAAGTTTTAAAGCATGGAGTACTGCTGTTTTATGCTTCAATTCTTAAAAACTATGAAGTACAAATAAGAAAGCATAATGTACAGCTTCTTGATGCAAGCATTTTAAACCGACAACATCTAGACCGAATCGGAAGCTTTCAGGCGTGATTTCTTCCCTCACATTGTATTCAAATTTCAATTTGTCCAATTGAAATTGCTTTCTACCCTCACATTGTATTCAAATTTCAAACGCATCACCACTCAACTCAGTTTCTGCTTTCACTATTCGAGGGAGGGAGAAAGAGATTTCAAAGCTCCTTGTACACGAAGAAGAGAAAATGATGCATATGGATCAAAGACCATGTTTGGATGAGTATAAAAACTCCAAGGTCAGTTTCTAAGCTCTTTCATGGTTTTTAGGGTTTCATATTGTTCGTGCTGTGATACAGGCTTTTTCATAGCTCGCAATTACTTTTCATATGGAAGGAATTCTTAGATTTCAAGGTTTTTTTTCATGATTCCTGTCTAAATTAGGTCTAATCATCATCCCATTCTCTAAATTCGGTGCTATTTTCGTTGAGGTTACGTTTTCTTGTAGGTTTTCTCTCCAATTCCTGGTTGAGTTTTTCAGATCTGCAGTTGCAGGTACGCAAAGCCCTCTTCGTAGATCTTGTTCTTTTGTCGGAATTTTTAGTTTGACGATCTAGGGTTTCTCTTATTGATTAATTGATCGACTTTGAGAGCAGGAGCCGCGGTGGTACTGTTTGTAGAGATCCACTTATCCATTTAGTTTTGTGTTTGTAGAGAAATTTGGGGATCACCGGTTGTGGAATTGTAACTGTTTGTTTTTTTGTACCAGGATTCGTCTTTGAATTTGTTTACGGAAGATTTGAGGATACAAAAGTGCTTATTGAGTGTAAAGATGTTTACAAGTCCTTTGGGGAGAAATACATCTTAAGAGGTGTAAATTTTAAGGTGAAGGCTTAAATTTTAAGACACATCTTCTTAAAAAGATCATTTTTCTCTTTTACATTTGTTCACTTTGTGCTTGTTGCTCATCATCTTAAGCTATAAGCGGGATTCGTACAGATCAAATATGGGGAAGCAGTTGGAATCATTGGGCCTTGTGGCACTGGAAAATCTACCATTTTAAAGATCATCACAGGCGTCCTTACTCCAGATAAGGTGCTCAAAATTGTATTTTGAAAAATAGTCATCCAGTTTTTTGAATAATAAGATTACTCCTGTATGCACACAACACTGGTTTTGCATTCGAGCAGGGGGAGTTTACATTCGAGGACGGCGAATATATGGATTAATAAGTGTTGATGATATTTCCGGTCTTAGAATTGGCCTGGTAGTAGCAACATGTTTTGTAAAAATTTTGTTGGGTGTTTCTATTGGTAGTAACAAAGAGTAATTATAATTAATTTTCTTCAATACGCAGGTATTTCAGAGTGCAACACTTTTTGATTCTTTAACGATTCGTGAAGATGTTGGTTTTCTCTTGTAAGTTCTCTTTGCTGATGAATCTGAGTTTCTCTGTCAGCATCCACTTTCGACACATTTTCGGCTTCTTTGAATTTCAAAGGTACGAGAATTCAAGAAAGGCTGAGGATAAGATTAAAGAACTTGTTTCAGAAACGTTGGCCGCAGTTGGGTTAATGGTGAGTTAAGAAGCAATTGATTCCCAAATTTACCCATGAATTTCTCTTTAATATGAATATTCAATCAAAACTTATATTTCTTCATTCAAGATTATTTCATGTAGTTAAAAACAGTTATTCCTAGGTAAGAATTTATAGAATTCTTAACAGATGTCTCTTTAATATGAATATTCAATCAAAACTTAATAGACGTCTCATGGTTGTAATGGGTGTTTCTTTTTTTTTCGGTGTCGATCATTGAGGCACATACAAAACAAGTGATGCTGGTTTTCTTTTCTGAATTAATCTTATTTTGTAAGATTAATTTTCGTAGATCTTATAATCTTTAACAATATGTTTGTTGGGTTTTTTAGACCTTAGGGGCTATGGCTGTATAAGTGGTTCAATTTGGTTTATTTCATTTTGGAGTCAAACAGGTAATGTGAAGTGCATGTTAAACCATATTTTGTTATAGCATGCATATGCATTTCTATTACATTTTTGACTTTTTTGATTAACGTCTTACACACTACTAATATTTTTGCTTCTTCTCATGGTTGTGTTTGTCTCATTTACTTTTGCTTGCCAATGCATTTCTGCTGAAGCCCTAGCTGCAGGTCACTTAAATTTGTTTCATCAGAAGCAAATGAATCTGAAGTTTCAGAAGCTGGTTATTGTTTAGTGGGTGAGCCAAAATTGTTGGTTTCAAGGGCTTCAGGCTATATATGCAGTTGGTATTTGGTTGTTGCTGATGATCTTAGGCCATGTTTGGAAAGAGCTTTATGGGCTTAACAGGAAACTTATCCAGTAAGTTATACCTTTTTTTTAATTTATTTTTGATTAATTTTACATGGGTTAAAGGACCGTTTACCAAACGTTAATCAGGCAAGAATCATCATCTTCTCTTATCTTACTCTATAAGAGCCTATCAAAGTTATGGTTTGTTGCTCATATTGTAAGTTTTACTGGTCATTGCTTGAGTTTGTTCCTGCTCATTTTGCAAAATTTACCTGTCATTGTTTGAGTTTATTCCTGCTCTAAATTGTGAGCAATATTAAGTTTTAAAAGTAAACATGTTAAGACTATTGATATGAGAAGTTCCAATATTAGACAAAAGAATGACTAATCAATCATATGGCAATTAGAGTTCATCTCCAATCAAGTCATGAACCATCGTGTGCCAAGTATTTAATTAAAGAAATTAATCGGAATTGAAACCGGATGTAGGAGCTTCTTTCAAAGAATTTTTCAGCCCTAATATGATTTCCTCGGATGAAGAAGGTAAGTGGTAGAAATTCCATTTTAAAACCTGTGTTTTTTTGGCATTTTAAGACTTATAATGTGTTCAACTTGTAGATTCTTTTATGGATTTAGAGTGTTCATCTTAAAACTTGAGCTGTATACCTGCAGTTATGTCCTGATGAGTATTATTGGAGGAAGAATGGTCGGAAGTCTATCAAAGCTTCTCCTCATCCTAGGTATTTTCTTTTGGGGTTAAATCTTTTAAATTTAGGACCTTACTTGAAATATAAAAAATTGCTTAGAGATCACCTCTTATCCACTTTTCCCTGCTTTTTAATTTTTCTATATTTGCTTCATTTAGGGCAGGATGTACCTTATTCCTTCATTGACAAATGAAGGAGAGGCTGAGTTGGTATTATATGTGAACTGATAGCACACAGTAGAAGCGAACAAATGCTTTTTAAGTTTTCTATTGATACAAGTTGACATTGAGCAACCTCTGAGAAAAAGTTTTAATTATAATCAAAGAAGATTTACTTTGTTTTATAATCTTCATGTACAAAGATGTCTCCAAGCCTGTTTCTAGCTGCTTAATGTACAAAGATGTCTCCAAGTCTTTATGTTTGATGCAACTCTTGTATATGTAGTATACATATTGGTCTGTGAATCTAATTTAGATATCTTGAATTCAACAACTTAATTTCACTTGATTCTTTTATTCTCTACGGACTACTGAATTTGTTGGAGACATTTTGCTCAGATTCTGCATCTGCCCTCAGTAAATTTATTTATTGTTCCTATCAGTCTCATTGGCTAATCATATAGTGCGGACAGTCATTTGTTTTACTCCTGCTTCATGAAAGGCATGGTGATGCTTAGAAAACGTAGGTCCTAAATCGATATATGGCAACCCCAAAATTTCCCACCTACACTAAAAGTTACATCAAATTTGGCAAAAATGAAAATTTCCGGGAATATACTTGCACCGATTTTTTTATCAAAACCAAATCTTATCACCAACCTTTCTAACACTAAATCAAATTATATTTACACAATAACTTGCTAAAATTAAATTACATTATTTTAGTTAAACTGTGTATATATCAATGTTGTAGTTCATTTTACTTTTTAAGTTTATGTATCTTTTACTTTATATTTAGTTTTAAATTAATTTAGAAAAAAATAATCAATTGTAACACTTATTAGTAACAATGATAAATGAATATTAAAAGTAAATCAAATATCGTATCCAATAACAAACTTGTTTTGAAGGTCTCAATGAGATCTTTGTAATCATAAAGTTTGTGTGAATTAGTTTTTACTTTAGTGTAATGAATTTGGCAAGTTGCCAAAATGACACTGTAAATCTGCATTTGAGTTCCAAGCATTGCATTCTATGATAAAATCAAATTCACAAATACTATAGGTATATTTTTTAAGTCCTCTTATCTCTGTATACCTTATGTCTTCTATGTGAGAGCAAGGTTGTGGAAATGTCGCATTGTCAAACCACTGGGAAGGAGTAACCGTTTGTCTCTCAGTTTCATTAGGCTTGAGCTTCTGTTTGACTATTTATTGGTTCTCTCTATACATGAACTTTCTTGTATGCGATTTTTCACGATGCCAAATGTGAGTTCAATTAAAGCTTATTAAGCTCCTAATAAACAGATCCTTAGTAGATTGTTATATGGTAACCATTTAAAACTTTTTGTAATTATACTCTTATTAAAGGGAATATGCATCAACATTGTCAATAAAGGTTAGTTGGTTTGTTTGAGATCTACTTATCTTATGTTTCTAATCATGCGCAGAGGGATAGGAGTGAAGAGGCTTTACAACTAGCTCGATTATCAAAGGAGAAGCCTTATGAAATAATCGAACGTGATAGATAAACATTGTTAAGAGCTGAACTAATGTTTCGGAATTGTGATTCACCCGCGCTGCATCGCGCGGGTACACTGCTAGTATATATATATATATATATATATATATATATATACATTGATTGTTTTGATTGCATTGTTGAGGTGTCAACAATGGATGGTTGTAGCATGTAGTAGTAGTACTCTTGTAGGTTGCCGCTATTCAAAACTTTAAAGTTGCAATATTTCTTTATATATATATATATATATATATATATTGATTGTTTTGATCGCATTGTTGAGGTGTCAACAATGGATGGTTGTAGCATGTAGTAGTAGTACTCTTGTAGGTTGCCGCTATTCAAAACTTTAAAGTTGCAATATTTATTTTTTAGTTTTTTTTAGGAAACGTGAGCTTTGGATGATCATAAATGACTTAAACGTAAGTAAATATTCATTGTTTTAAAAGTTTTAATACTGTTTAGATTCAAACCTAAAAAGAATTATTGTTGCATCCCTTAATTTTAAGAGTATCTCTAAAAGCTTCTTAAAAATGGAGAAAACTTAAAATTTAGACAATTTTTTTGTTAGTTTTTTCCAAATTTGAAGGTTATTCCAAAAATGATTAGATATATTCCACCAATAGAAAATCTTAAAATGAAATGTTTATAAAAGAAAAATAATGTTTTATTAGATTATGTAATATTTTAATAATACAAGTAATGATGTAATTTTCAAAATGTATAATTTATTGGAGTTGATTACTGTATCAAGTTTTGAGGAAGAATTCAATAAAGCTGAAAGTTGAGGGGCTATTCTGTAAATAAGAGATAGAGTAATGACCAAATGATTGGCATAAAACCCTAGGAGAAATTACTCCTTGGTTGTTGGCGGCTATAGAGAAAAGAAGGCAAAGAGAAGAGATTTTGGAGCTCAAGTTCAAGGTTGAAGGAAGAACCACAAATCAGCAAATTGGAAAGAGAAGTAGAGTGGGGTGTGTTTCTACAAGTGATTCCATCAGGTAATTCCTAAACTAAAATCCATTTGCTGCTGTTATGTTGATTTTGGAGTATTTAAGGGTTCTTTCTTGGTTAAGTTAAATGAGACTCTAAAAGGGGATTTAAACACCTCTAAATCGTGTTTAGTTAGTAAAGTATTGTGGGGAATTGATTATAGAATGTTTATGTGGATAGTTATCGCATTATTGTCCCGTTTGAGGAGTATATTTGACGATTTCGGCTTCTAACCTTGTCCAGCGTTTCGTCCGGAAAGCTTCAGTTTATGAAGGTGTCCGGGTAGATGTCCGGGTAGGTGTCCGAGTAAGCTTAAGCGTCCGGAAGGTATATTTTTCCCGGTAAGTAGAAATTATCCGGATATGGAGCCATCCGGAAAGTAGAGTCATCCGGACAGTAGGGATTACCCGGAAAGTAGTGTTGTCTGGAATGTGTGTTGTCCGAAAAGTAGTGTTGTCCGGAATATGTGTTGTCCGGAAAGTAGTGTTGTCCGGAATGTGTGTTGTCCGGAAAGTAGTGTTGTCCGGAGAGTAGTGTTGTCCGGAATGTGTGTTGTCCGGAAAGTAGTGTTGTTCGAAAAGTTGAATGATCAGCTTATGTTTTGTCCATCCATTCAGGTAGATCGATTGGAAGTACGGATCAGAGTAGGAAAAGAGAAGTAAGAGCATCAGGTGAGTTTTCTAAACTAAAACGTATGGATTTTAACATGTTTTCTAAAGCAAGTACATGATGAGAAATGCCATGTTTTATTCTTATGCTTTAAATTGCATGAAAGTTGTTTACAGTTTTAAATGAGATTTGTGTATGATTTATGGGGCGGGCCTATCCCGTGTATGATTTATGGGGCGGGCCTATCCCGTGTATGATTTATGGGGCGGACCTATTCCGTGAATGCTTTTATGTGAAAGTTTTATGTGAGATGTATGCATACATTGTGTAGACGTAAATTGGCTAAGTCGGGGGGAGGTTCCGCCAGTACTCACGTCGGGGGGAGGTTCCGTTTATGCCATGGGAATGAGTCCCAGTAAGGCAGCGTGATACTGACTCGTTGTCACCCTCGGGTGACTTCAGGGTGCCATTTACGGGAGCGAATTTATCCATGAAAGATTTTTACTGTTCAGCTATGTGAAAGTTTATTATTGAAAGTCTTGTATACATTTGAAAGTTATGAGAAAGTTTTATGCAAAGATATTTGAAAGTTAGAAACTGTTTTTAAATGTTTTTTAGGACTGTCAGGAGGGAATCACTAGACCTCATGGTCTAACCCTCGCATTTTCCAAACTAAACCTTTTCAGGCAAGCAGATTGCATGAGGCTCAGGTAGTCGAGCAAGAGCAGGATAGAGCACAGATGCAGATAGAGATATCGCCACTCATACTTTTAGTAGCTAGTTCATTCTCAGTTGTGTATAGGTTGTTTCCGCCAACCTAATTTCGAGACAGATGTTATGAAAGAAATTTTGGGACCCAGTTTTGGAAATGCTTTATTATATGTTTTGAATGCTTATTTTAGACTGGGTTGTTACAATTGGTATCAGAGCCATAGTTTAAGGGATTTAGGTGACCGGACGGGCCTAAACTTAAACTTTGGAGTAGAAATCACAACTGAGAATCAGGAAATGCGTTAGGAGGGCACTATTGTGAATATAGGAAATGCGTTAGGATAGCACTATAGTAGGTATAGGACTAATAGGGTATCGAGGACAGTCATGTAAGGTAAGTTTGGGATTACACCTGGCCAGTGTAATTGTGAATTTACAAGTACATGTATGTGCTTAATCTGCCTTATTATTCCGGAGCTGTAGCCTTAAGCTAGTTTACATGTTGTGTTCCAGTAATCTAGAATGTCAGCAAGATCCCTGGGGGGGGGGGGGGGGGAGATCGAGACCCATTGTTGGGAAAGTATCGTGAGAGATCATTTATGATGTGATGTATGTATACATCGTAGAAAAGAAATGTTGCATAGAATGATATGAGTCGTTTAGAGGTAGATCTTCGTGGATTCGAAGAGGAGGAATGTTTGACTTTGAGTAAGACTCCTGTTTCTGGAGAGTCCCAGTTCTAGAAATAGTGGAACAGATCAGTTCGGATAGTAAGGAAGGACAATGTCGAGATCTTGGAAGTGTCAATTCTTGAGCGAGCAGAGGATTAGAGCCCTGACTCTTTAGTCGAGTTGTTAAGTGACAGGATCATCGAAGAGAGATTTCTGTAAAGGACTGAAAGCGTGTTGAGGTAGAATGTGAGATAGTTGATCAAGACAAAAATAGTATGAAATGGTTGAGTAAGTGGACCGTTGAACGTATGTATAGCAAGTTGTTGCAAGACCGAGGGGGCGACCGCTGGTCGAAAGTAGAGTGTCACTGATAAGTTGTGTGAGTAAAGCGATTGACCTTGTTTGAGTGAGTAGCCTTCAATTACAAGTAGAGTTTCATGCATTAAGATCGTATATGTGCATACGAGATTTTTCATAAGTAAAGTAAATGTGTAAATATGAAATTTGATCGGATATGAGTCGGCGTGTGCAAGCGTATGTTTAAAGAAAAATGCAAATCCATTTACATCGCACAATGAAGTCTTGAGGACTACGATTTACAAAATATTTCACTCTTTTCATTATAAGTTAAATTGTTGCAAAAGTCAAGAAGACGTTTGAATGCAAAACTTTTATGACCAAGATAAGTATTGACATGTTGAAGTTACATAAGCGAATGTGAGAACCGACTGGTTTACTTCGTGTCGGTAAGTCCTTTCAAAATTTTGTCGTATGAAAAGATTTTCATCCAATATTTATTTCTGTCGTAACAATATTTTGGTTGAGTAAGATTAAGTTTTACGGAAAGTTGCATGCAAACGATTCTCGAGATCGTTGTGCAGTGTATTGAAGGGGTCGTGTGTACCCAAGTTGTTTCCAAGTATTGTTCTTTAAAAATGATAAAAAGTGTGAAATGATTCATTTATCGCGTTGTCAGGCATGAAGACTATGAACTCACTAGGTCGTAGAGTACTACATCTTAAGCTAAGGGAGAACTCCTAGAGTGGAGAGGTGTTGATTAATCAGGGGAGAATATTTGTAGTTTTGGTATTTGTGTTCAAGAGGATAGGTGAGCAGTGGAAGAGTCGGAAGTGGACTTTAGTGTCGGATGTATGAGGGTCTGTACCCTTGTGCGGTGACTGGAATTACAGTTGCCGAGGGACGGTTGTGTTCAGGGAAGGACTAGAAGTCATAGAGGTGTTGGTGTTAGCAACTCGTTATGAGTAGTGTGGTGAGGCAGAAATGAGAAATCCTCGGCGTTGAATAAGAGTCTTAAGGTGATCTTGTAGTATTGATGTTACATGAGTAAGTTTTGAAACAAGGGCGTCAGAAAATAAAGTTGATTATGATGTGTTGGAAGGATTAAGTTCAGTAAGGAACCCATGTTAAAGAATAGGTTAAGAGAGTATCAACAGGTTGACTATTGATGTTGAAGTCGACAGCTGTGTAAGGTGGCTGAGGCCAAGGACTTGAACCAGAAGGTTGAAAGTCGAGGGAGCACCTTGTAGGGGTGTTAAGATGGTGAAAGACTACTGTTTCAGATAAGCGTTTTACTTACGAGGTGGATAGTTTGTAAAGGATGAAGTATTTAGCACAAACGAAGTGAGTATATAGATTATATCGATCTGTGAGGAATTGTGCCCTGTCTAGGTAATGGTTTGGGATCGCAAAGAGCTAGCAAGAAACGAGTATGTTATAGTTAATCAGGAACTCGTGAGTTGTGGTTCAACTAGAACTAGGGAGAGACAGAGTAGCGAGATAGACTCGGTTATTAATGCGAGAGATCATGAAGGTAAGTTTGAGTTGTGTACGAATGACCATGGGAGACCTGGTCTGCAGTAAGGTGTTATGGGTGGAGAATGTACGGATAAGTAGTGGCATCAATTGCCAAGGTAAATGTGTCAGCCAGTGTTGTAGTAATGTGATGTTAGAAAGGGGAAGCCTTGTCGAAGATTTCGGATGAGGTGTTTGATTTGTAAGCAAGCTGTTGGAGTACGTGGTTTGTAAGTGGACGTGTGATATGTCTGTTATCGGAATAGAATGTCGGAGCGGTAGTGGGTGGTTACCCAAATGAGAAACCAAGTGTTTTTAATTGTGCGAGCCGCTAAGTAAGTGCATTTTTGAATCTTTGGAAGTTTAAAGAAGATGATGGTTGGTTAGTCAAATATATGGGGTAGTAGATGCGAAATCTTTAAAGGATGTGAATTGTTTCTTAAGTGTGAAGGAATTATCCGAGAATGTAATAGTTCGAGGTCAATGAATGTGTAGTAACTTCGAATACTGGTGTCGTTTCGAGATGACTTGGTTGAATGCCTTAAGTTAGAATTTTGATGCAACTGTTTGGTTATGTACAGTGACGAGAAAGTGTTTTCAGTATGGGAAAGGTCGGAAGAGAGGGGCGAGTAAAGTTTGGTTGACGGTGCTCCACGCTAACGTGGGGAAGTGAAGATTGTGTGTCAGAATAAGTAAGTAGGTTGGAAGAAGTAATTTAGAAAAAAAAATTCATGTGCCCCGAGGAGGGAACTCCTGGGTATGAGTTTGTCGGGATGTACAAGGTTGGCCTTACGCTAAGTTGTCAGTAAGTGAATTTTCCTGGGTAGTGATTCTCATTGTTGTTGCGGGGAATTCCGTCAAGTTCCTCTTTTAAGAAAGTGAAGATGTATGAGAGACCTTAATTAGACGTGTTTTAAAATCGTGAGTCCCGGTGTGTGGACGGAAGCGAGCACATTGAGGTGCGATTGGCCTTGGATTTACCAGGTGTTATTTAAGCGAGTATGGTGATCGAAGAAGGTACAAGTAAATAGTGCAAGATTGCACGATATAGAAAAGTGGTGACTCGCCGAGGGTGGTTTCAAAGTATGGGTGCGGTTATGTTTCCTATTTAAAACGGTTTAGGGTAACCAAGTAGAATTGAGTGGTTGGATTGAAAACATAAGACTGTTGAACCGGGAGGTTTGAGAGAAAGGTAAAGTGGACCACGTCTGTGGGTCCGTCGAAGTTATGAGAGTTGGATAGATAATGTACGACCTTGTGGTGCTAGATGAGTTATTGAGAAGAAATTCATAGTGTGACGTACGCCTCTATTTCTGGAGAGCAGATGTTGGAAGTTGAGGTGTTGGTGACCTTGCAAGAAATACGGACGATAAGGAGTTGGCTTTCGTTGTCACGTAACGAGTAAGAGTAGTAGCCTACGATTTGGAGTAACCGAGGAATTAAAGGGAGTTCATCCAACGTTTCATGTCTCGAACTTAAAAAGAAGTGTTTGGTAGAAACAGTTGTGGTTGTTCCTTTAAAGGATATCAGCGTTGTTGAGAGGTTGAATTACGAGGAGGGACCGATAGAAATGGTGGACAGTAAGGTTCGGTAAACAAGGAATAGAGAAGTTCGTTTGGTTAAAGTTCAGTGGAAATATCATAAGGGACGAGAGGCTACGTGGGAAGTAGAATCTGACATGAAGTCCAGATACCCTCATCTTTTTTAGAATGGAATTCCGGGGACGGAATTCTTTTGAGGGGGGAGTGTTGTAGTAACCGGGACCAAAATGGAAAGAATATCAAGTTTTGAGGAAGAATTCAATAAAGCTGAAAGTTGAGGGGCTATTCTGTAAATAAGAGATAGAGTAATGACCAAATGATTGGCACAAAACCCTAGGAGAAATTACTCCTTGGTTGTTGGCGGCTATAGAGAAAAGAAGGCAGAGAGAAGAGATTTTGGAGCTCAAGTTCAAGGTTGAAGGAAGAACCACAAATCAGTAAATTGGAAAGAGAAGTAGAGTGGGGTGTGTTTCTACAAGTGATTCCATCAGGTAATTCCTAAACTAAAATCCATTTGCTGTTGTTATGTTGATTTTGGAGTATTTAAGGGTTCTTTCTTGGTTAAGTTAAATGAGACTCTAAAAGGGGATTTAAACACCTCTAAATCGTGTTTAGTTAGTAAAGTATTGTGGGGAATTGATTATAGAATGTTTATGTGGATAGTTATCGCATTATTGTCCCGTTTGAGGAGTATATTTGACGATTTCGGCTTCTAAACTTGTCCAGCGTTTCGTCCGGAAAGCTTCAGTTTATGAAGGTGTCCGGGTAGATGTCCGGGTAGGTGTCCGGGTAAGCTTAAGCGTCTGGAAGGTATATTTTTTCCGGTAAGTAGAAATTATCCGGATATGGAGCCATCCGGAAAGTAGAGTCATCCGGACAGTAGGGATTACCCGGAAAGTAGTGTTGTCCGGAATGTGTGTTGTCCGGAAAGTAGTGTTGTCCGGAATGTGTGTTGTCCGGAAAGTAGTTGTAAAGCCCGTATCCCGGTATGTAATTTATTAGTGTTAATTCTTTTTTTTTTAAGTTTTATTTAATGTGGTGTCCGTTAACGGGGTTAGTCGAGTTAGACCTAATCGTAAAAATGTCGGAATTTTGGCTAGTTGCGAGAAGGTTTGTAGTTGAAGGGCCAATTGTGTTAAAGGGCCAAAGGGTTAGAGCTTCGGCCCATGCTATTGTATAACCCAAATCCATTTTTGTATTTTGTTTGGTGTGTGGCGTGATCAGCAAGCCAAAAGGAAGAAGAGTAGAAAACTAAACCAAACCCTTCTCATTTTTTTTTGTTGTTGATTGGGTGCCGTGAGTCAAGAAGAGAAAGAATAAGATTATCAAAAACAAACCCTACGGCTCCTTTGCTTCTTGTGTGTCGGCCGGAGTGAGAGAGAAAGAGTCGCCGGAGAGAGAGAAGGCTCGCCGGAGAGAGAGAGGGAGAGCAAGCGAGAGACAAGAGAAGCCGGAGTCGTGTGTCACGGTTGTGTCGTCGCGAGGTAAGATTTCTTTTCGTCTTGTTTCCTTCTTGCGTTATTGCCGAAACCGCCACCGCCGGTGGTGGCTGCCGCCGTCGCCGACCACAACCGCCGGAGGCGGCAGTGGGTAGTGATTGGTGTTGTCCAGCCTTCGTACGTCCGTGATATCTAAACCGTTTTAAAAATCACTTTCTGTCCCTACTTTGCGTCGGCCATAACTTTTTCTCCGTAGCTCGGTTTGAGGCGAAACTGGTGCCCACGGTTCACGTTCTGGGTCGGGCACATTTTCCGTGTTTTAGCGGAAATCTGGTTCGGCCTCTAGCTAGGTGAAAAAGTGGTCGTTTTTACAGCAGTTCGTCATTTTATGTAAAAAAACTGCAGTTTCTATTCCTGTTTTGCATTAACCATAACTCTTTACTCGTAACTCGGATTGGGGTGAAACCGGTGCCAAAAGTTCCCTTTCCGAGTCTAGCAACTTTTCTGTGTTTTGTGCAAAATCCAGTTCGGAACGTAGCATAGGCCAAATCGTCGTTTTATACCGATAACTGCTGTTTTTCACTGTTCTGCGAACCATTCTTATAAAATCCGTATTTAATTGTAGAAAAATCGTTAGGAGGTGTATAATATGTCCTTGGAACCCTATCTCAGATTACTTTCTAATCATAAAATAATATAAGGAATTTTCTGGGTTTAAAGGGGTCGAAACAGGTCCCGAACAGACCTGTTTGGCGAGAACGGAAAATAGTTTTAGTGACGGGTTAAGCGTGTGTCGTGTCGTAGGGTCCGGGTCTCGTATTGACACGTTTTAACATGCGTTTAGGTGCTGGGAAGTGACCGTAATTGTGAAGCTTGAATTGTATTGTTAAGCTAGGCGCGCATTCGAGGTGAGTTCTCTCACTATAACTAATGTCAGTTATTTTTACATTACGTTGTGTGTATGTGTGGTAGTTCTATTTGCTTGTGGTGTGGGGTTAAATTGTGGGGTGTTTAGTCGGATCTAATAACGGTTGTTTTATCATTGCTATAGTACGTGTGTGGTAGCTTTATGTGATTGTGTTGTGGAACCAGATAGTGAGGTGTCTAGTTGATACTATGTTGTTACGTTAACTCGGTGGGACCGAGGATCCGGCGGGGCCGGAGATTTTATACGCGGGTAGCGTAGTGACTTGGTGGGGCCAAAGGTTGTATACGCGGGTGGCGTATGAACCCGGGGGTGCCGGGTTGCGTTTGCACGGTTGTCGTGTGGTCGGTGGGACCGACGTTTGCCTATTAGGTGGGTTGGTGTGAGTATGCACGTCTATGATTTGTTCGTAGACTTGTATGCTGTTTATGTGCTATTATCTGTTTATGGTGGTGTGGAAATAATTGTGTTATTTATGGTGTTTGAATTCACTAAGCTTCGTGCTTACCCTTTCCCAATAAACTGTGGTTTCAGGTGCGGGCGGCTCCAAGGCGTGACGAGTACACACTGGCGCGCGAGGAGAGCTGGTTGCTTTTTGGTTTTTGCAAACGAGACGTTGGGATCATTTAATGAATTGTTATAAATGAAATGTTTATTTAAAAATTTAAATTTGCTTGTAATTTTTGGGACGTTACAACTTGGTATCAGAGCACGGCTTGAGTGAATCAAACGCATTTGGGTGTGTTTGATCTCAAGTTTGCGGCTATAAAAATTTTCTTTAAAGTTTTTGGGAAATAAAAAGAAGGAAAAATCCGTTTGAGAAACGGTGATCGGAGGCGCAGTGTGTACAGTCAGCCGGAGCCAAAGGGGAAAGGTACAATACTTAGTGTTTTATTGCTTTCTAGACCATAGAGTATGCATGCTAGATTGCCTGTTGTGGACACTATGATGTATGTTGTACTGCTTGCTATTAGGAATTTATGCTAATTATGATAGGTTACTAAGTGGATGCCCTCTAGGTTGTATGCAGTAAGAGATTTATAGCCTTAGAATATTTGATTTAGTTCTATTGCGCAGCTCTTGTTTTAGTCCAACCGTTCTAGGATAGAATCTTGTATTCGAATGTCTATTTATTTCGCACTGCATATAATCGGGTATTCGCGAGGTCACTCATTATAATTAGTAGGGATTCGGTAGTAGCAAGGGTAGTGGGATAAGAGGAAGTTCCTAGAGAGCTGGGAAGGGTGTTTATGTATGAGTATGTGTACTAGATTGCTTTCTAGAACATAGGAGTATGTATGCTAAATTGCTTGGTGCTTATTACACTGTATTGTATGGTTGTTACTTGCTATTAGGAACTTATGCTAACTTTGATAGGTTGTTAAGCGAATGCACTAGAGGTTGTATGCGGTAGGAACTGAATAGCCTTAGAATGTTGGATTTAGTTCTATTGCGCAGCTCTTGTTTGAGTCCAACCGTTGTAGGATAGAATCTTATATTCGAATGTCTATCTGGTTTCCACCGTATACGACTGTGCGTTTACGAGGCGACTTGTCAGGGTTAGTGGGGGTTCCGCCCTAGCAAGGGTAGTGGGGTATTATGATGATTCCTAGGGAGCTAGGAAGAGTGTGTACATATGCCGGTGTGGGCATATGTGTGTAGTTATCGGTGAAAAACTACTTGGACCCATCGGATGGAACTCAGAACGAGTGATGATAGGTGTGGAAGGTAGTAGAAGAGCTCCTACTATCGGAAACACAGGATCAATGCTCGAGTCGGGGGATGTCACGAGGAATCCAAGGAGTTGAGCGTGCGCATTGTTAGTGTGAGTTATTATGTGCTAATAACTCGTTGTAATATCTACCCAGAATAGCCATCACAAGAAGGAACGACTATAGTAAACCTACTAGTACAGGTGTGTACTTGTTTTGCTTTGATGGGATGATCGTTGGGGTAGTGTCGGAGGTTATAAAATTAGTAGTTGTTGGAATAAAAGGACGATTCTAGTACTGATCACTTGGAGTGACGCTAAGGATGATGTTTGTTTCGGGTCAAGATGGATGATTGTGCTAGAATCATAGGCTTATAGGCTCGACTTTGATTGGAGGAAAAATCGCAGGGATTATTTGGCGTAATTTCCCAACTTGCCTAAGAGGTTTAAATGTCCGGATGACGTTAGTGGATCGGAGAGATTTGGAGGAGTAGGAGTCGAGGCGTAGAATGCTGACTGAGTCATGCACAAAGTTTGATTTTGAAATAGATTGCATTAACAAATTCTTGTGTTTCAAATCATTTTATGGATGGTGTTTTGGAATTTTGGGAAATGTTCAGCACACACACAAGATTTTGAAATATGGTTTTGAAAGTGTATGAAATCGTTTTATCACGGGAGTGCAAACTTTGTTAGAATTTGTCTCATTTCTTTATTTTTCCAACGGTTCTTTCGGGTAAAATGATATCCGTGTTTTGTGGTGTTTAAAATGTTGGGCAAGTGACTACGGCTTGTGACTTTAACATTGGAACTCCTCCACATATGTTAGAGTTGAGACGGAAAGTTACATTCCATGATGTCTGTATAAAGCTAATTGAGTGAGTTGGTTAAGATAAGTTCTGTTTTACGGCATGTTGAGTCGTGTGGGTTTAATTTCACGTGGTGCATATCTTATTTGTTTATGTGACCATTTGGGGAAATCTTGTAAATCAAATTAAAGAACCCCACCTTTTGAGATTTTATTAGGTTTTAGTCGATATTTTCAAATGGTGGAAACGGATTGGTTTTTTTATCTTAAGTTTGAAACTTACACGAGACAGTTGTGTTTTAACAAAAATATATTTGTAAACCGTTTTATCGTTTTGTATGACTAGCCGACGTGCGTAAGATTTGTTAGTGAACCCTGTGCCACGACATTTTATGTTGAAAAAGAGGAATTTTGGGGTCAAACGTCGTGGGACTGATTTTGAAACTATGTGCATGCTTTTGTCGCACCCGGTGTAAGGTCGGGCGGTTACTTTAAATACATGTCATGAGTCAATTCATACTAGAACCGTGACGGTTCATTTTCAAAGAAATTATTTATTTCGCTTACGTTTATGAGTAAATTAAGCTGCAATGAGATGATTTTCAACATGATTTTCATATGTGGGACGAGCGTGTCCATTTTTGCGTAACTACCGACCTAGTAATAGTAGTTTTATTGCTTACGGTCTTTTTGAAATGGAAAATCTTGACGTTGAAAACATTTTTGTAAATGATTTTGTAAACCATTTGGGAAATGCGCTTTTAAGTGTTATGTGTCATTTTGAGAGTTTTAAGGGTGTGAGTCCTTTTGGAAAACTCTATTGTTTAACCCGTGTTGAGTTTGGGACTAATGTTGATTTTAGAGTATTGCTTGCTTAGACTTAATTTAAACGCGTTTTTGACCGACTTATGGGTCTAGCAAGCGTGGAGCATTTTGCTCGGTTTTGACTTGGAGTTAGTCATGGGCTAATTGCCCGGTTTTAATGACTCGAGGTGGAGTCTTGTTGATGAATTGTTTTGTCGCACCGTTGGGCATTCATTGCACGTCGAGTATTTACACGTTTGGGTGAGGGAGACAATCCGGGATAGGCACTTGTGGGTAGGCTGTTTTGCTTTGGATCCTTAGGCACGTTAGTCAGTCGCTGGTAGTGGTCGGTTGGGTATCTCGGGGTGAGGCCCCGGTGTTCAGGTGTTATAGCCTAGGCTTTCTAGTAGGTGCTAAGAGGATATAGTTTTGGGCACTTACCTGAGAGGTAATTCCGATGTGAGGGGCCCTGAGGCGTTACCTGAGAGGTAGGTGTCAGGGTGTATCCTCGGTTCAGATAAATTAGCTTTGTAGAGCGAGTGTGGGGGATACGTCGACGGTGGGAGGTTGGGTATTCCACGCGTGTTGGTAATGTAGGCCAGGTAGTATCGGTTAAGGGAATGACCTACGTGTGTGTTAGTTGACTTGATTGTGGGGGATATCTATTTGTGTTAGTGTCTAGGATAATACCACGCCTATGTGTTTTATTGTAATCGGTTGGACCGATGTTCGGCGGGTGGCCGATGTTTGTTATTGTAATCGGTTGGACCGATGTTCGGCGGGTGGCCGATGTTCGTTATTGTAATCGGTTGGACCGATGTTCGGCGGGTGGCCGATGTTTGTTATTGTAATCGGTTGGACCGATGTTCGGCGGGTGGCCGATGTTCGTTATTGTAATCGGTTGGACCGATGTTCGGCGGGTGGCCGATGTTTGTTATTGTAATCGGTTGGACCGATGTTCGGCGGGTGGCCGATGTTTGTTATTGTAATCGGTTGGACCGATGTTCGGCGGGTGGCCGATGTTTGTTATTGTAATCGGTTGGACCGATGTTCGGCGTGTGGCCGATGTTTGTTATTGTAATCGGTTGGACCGATGTTCGGCGGGTGGCCGATGTTTGTTATTGTAATCGGTTGGACCGATGTTCGGCAGGGGGTCGATGTTTTGTTAATATAATTTATTGAAAATCTTTGGAGTCTATTAGAATTCGTGGAAGTTAATCGACAGTTAAGGGTAGGAATGATCGTAGTCGAGTATCCTGTAGGGTATACTGTGAGCAGCTTTAGAATGGTTAAAGCTTGAAAGTGGATTGAGTTTGGGATATCATCAAATGCGAGAGAATTATTAAGAGCTGTTTGTGGACGTAGACTTCGGGGACGAAGTCTAATCCAAGTGGGGGAGAGTTGTAAAGCCCGTATCCCGGTATGTAATTTATTAGTGTTAATTCTTTTTTTTTAAGTTTTATTTAATGTGGTGTCCGTTAACGGGGTTAGTCGAGTTAGACCTAATCGTAAAAATGTCGGAATTTTGGCTAGTTGCGAGAAGGTTTGTAGTTGAAGGGCCAATTGTGTTAAAGGGCCAAAGGGTTAGAGCTTCGGCCCATGCTATTGTATAACCCAAATCCATTTTTGTATTTTGTTTGGTGTGTGGCGTGATCAGCAAGCCAAAAGGAAGAAGAGTAGAAAACTAAACCAAACCCTTCTCATTTTTTTTTGTTGTTGATTGGGTGCCGTGAGTCAAGAAGAGAAAGAATAAGATTATCAAAAACCAAACCCTACGGCTCCTTTGCTTCTTGTGTGTCGGCCGGAGTGAGAGAGAAAGAGTCGCCGGAGAGAGAGAAGGCTCGCCGGAGAGAGAGAGGGAGAGCGAGTGAGAGACAAGAGAAGCCGGAGTCGTGTGTCACGGTTGTGTCGTCGCGAGGTAAGATTTCTTTTCGTCTTGTTTCCTTCTTGCGTTATTGCCGAAACCGCCACCGCCGGTGGTGGCTGCCGCCGTCGCCGACCACAACCGCCGGAGGCGGCAGTGGGTAGTGATTGGTGTTGTCCAGCCTTCGTACGTCCATGATATCTAAACCGTTTTAAAAATCACTTTCTGTCCCTACTTTGCGTCGGCCATAACCTTTTCTCCGTAGCTCGGTTTGAGGCGAAACTGGTGCCCACGGTTCACGTTCTGGGTCGGGCACATTTTCCGTGTTTTAGCGGAAATCTGGTTCGGCCTCTAGCTAGGTGAAAAAGTGGTCGTTTTTACAGCAGTTCGTCATTTTATGTAAAAAAACTGCAGTTTCTATTCCTGTTTTGCATTAACCATAACTCTTTACTCGTAACTCGGATTGGGGTGAAACCGGTGCCAAAAGTTCCCTTTCCGAGTCTAGCAACTTTTCTGTGTTTTGTGTAAAATCCAGTTCGGAACGTAGCATAGGCCAAATCGTCGTTTTATACCGATAACTGCTGTTTTTCACTGTTCTGCGAACCATTCTTATAAAATCCGTATTTAATTGTAGAAAAATCGTTAGGAGGTGTATAATATGTCCTTGGAACCCTATCTCAGATTACTTTCTAATCATAAAATAATATTGGGAATTTTCTGGGTTTAAAGGGGTCGAAACAGGTCCCGAACACACCTGTTTGGCGAGAACGGAAAATAGTTTTAGTGACGGGTTAAGCGTGTGTCGTGTCGTAGGGTCCGGGTCTCGTATTGACACGTTTTAACATGCGTTTAGGTGCTGGGAAGTGACCGTAATTGTGAAGCTTGAATTGTATTGTTAAGCTAGGCGCGCATTCGAGGTGAGTTCTCTCACTATAACTAATGTCAGTTATTTTTACATTACGTTGTGTGTATGTGTGGTAGTTCTATTTGCTTGTGGTGTGGGGTTAAATTGTGGGGTGTTTAGTCGGATCTAATAACGGTTGTTTTATCATTGCTATAGTACGTGTGTGGTAACTTTATGTGATTGTGTTGTGGAACCAGATAGTGGGGTGTCTAGTTGATACTATGTTGTTACGTTAACTCGGTGGGACCGAGGATCCGGCGGGGCCGGAGATTTTATACGCGGGTAGCGTAGTGACTTGGTGGGGCCAAAGGTTGTATATGCGGGTGGCGTATGAACCCGGGGGTGCCGGGTTGCGTTTGCACGGTTGTCGTGTGGTCGGTGGGACCGACGTTTGCCTATTAGGTGGGTTGGTGTGAGTATGCACGTCTATGATTTGTTCGTAGACTTGTATGCTGTTTATGTGCTATTATCTGTTTATGGTTGTGTGGAAATAACTGTGTTATTTATGGTGTTTGAATTCACTAAGCTTCGTGCTTACCCTTTCCCAATAAACTGTGGTTTCAGGTGCGGGCGGCTCCAAGGCGTGACGAGTACACACTGGCGCGCGAGGAGAGCTGGTTGCTTTTTGGTTTTTGCAAACGAGACGTTGGGATCATTTAATGAATTGTTATAAATGAAATGTTTATTTAAAAATTTAAATTTGCTTGTAATTTTTGGGACGTTACAACTTGGTATCAGAGCACGGCTTGAGTGAATCAAACGCATTTCGGTGTGTTTGATCTCAAGTTTGCGGCTATAAAAATTTTCTTTAAAGTTTTTGGGAAATAAAAAGAAGGAAAAATCCGTTTGAGAAACGGTGATCGGAGGCGCAGTGTGTACAGTCAGCCGGAGCCAAAGGGGAAAGGTACAGTACTTAGTGTTTTATTTCTTTCTAGACCATAGAGTATGCATGCTAGATTGCCTGTTGTGGACACTATGATGTATGTTGTACTGCTTGCTATTAGGAATTTATGCTAATTATGATAGGTTACTAAGTGGATGCCCTCTAGGTTGTATGCAGTAAGAGATTTATAGCCTTAGAATATTTGATTTAGTTCTATTGCGCAGCTCTTGTTTTAGTCCAACCGTTCTAGGATAGAATCTTGTATTCGAATGTCTATTTATTTCGCACTGCATATAATCGGGTATTCGCGAGGTCACTCATTATAATTAGTAGGGATTCGGTAGTAGCAAGGGTAGTGGGATAAGAGGAAGTTCCTAGAGAGCTGGGAAGGGTGTTTATGTATGAGTATGTGTACTAGATTGCTTTCTAGAACATAGGAGTATGTATGCTAAATTGCTTGGTGCTTATTACACTGTATTGTATGGTTGTTACTTGCTATTAGGAACTTATGCTAACTTTGATAGGTTGTTAAGCGAATGCACTAGAGGTTGTATGCGGTAGGAACTGAATAGCCTTAGAATGTTGGATTTAGTTCTATTGCGCAACTCTTGTTTGAGTCCAACCGTTGTAGGATAGAATCTTATATTCGAATGTCTATCTGGTTTCCACCGTATACGACTGTGCGTTTACGAGGCGACTTGTCAGGGTTAGTGGGGGTTCCGCCCTAGCAAGGGTAGTGGGGTATTATGATGATTCCTAGGGAGCTAGGAAGAGTGTGTACATATGCCGGTGTGGGCATATGTGTGTAGTTATCGGTGAAAAACTACTTGGACCCATCGGATGGAACTCAGAACGAGTGATGATAGGTGTGGAAGGTAGTAGAAGAGCTCCTACTATCGGAAACACAGGATCAATGCTCGAGTCGGGGGATGTCACGAGGAATCCAAGGAGTTGAGCGTGCGCATTGTTAGTGTGAGTTATTATGTGCTAATAACTCGTTGTAATATCTACCCAGAATAGCCATCACAAGAAGGAACGACTATAGTAAACCTACTAGTACAGGTGTGTACTTGTTTTGCTTTGATGGGATGATCGTTGGGGTAGTGTCGGAGGTTATAAAATTAGTAGTTGTTGGAATAAAAGGACGATTCTAGTACTGATCACTTGGAGTGACGCTAAGGATGATGTTTGTTTCGGGTCAAGATGGATGATTGTGCTAGAATCATAGGCTTATAGGCTCGACTTTGATTGGAGGAAAAATCGCAGGGATTATTTGGCGTAATTTCCCAACTTGCCTAAGAGGTTTAAATGTCCGGATGACGTTAGTGGATCGGAGAGATTTGGAGGAGTAGGAGTCGAGGCGTAGAATGCTGACTGAGTCATGCACAAAGTTTGATTTTGAAATAGATTGCATTAACAAATTCTTGTGTTTCAAATCATTTTATGGATGGTGTTTTGGAATTTTGGGAAATGTTCAGCACACACACAAGATTTTGAAATATGGTTTTGAAAGTGTATGAAATCGTTTTATCACGGGAGTGCAAACTTTGTTAGAATTTGTCTCATTTCTTTATTTTTCCAACGGTTCTTTCGGGTAAAATGATATCCGTGTTTTGTGGTGTTTAAAATGTTGGGCAAGTGACTACGGCTTGTGACTTTAACATTGGAACTCCTCCACATATGTTAGAGTTGAGACGGAAAGTTACATTCCATGATGTCTGTATAAAGCTAATTGAGTGAGTTGGTTAAGATAAGTTCTGTTTTACGGCATGTTGAGTCGTGTGGGTTTAATTTCACGTGGTGCATATCTTATTTGTTTATGTGACCATTTGGGGAAATCTTGTAAATCAAATTAAAGAACCCCACCTTTTGAGATTTTATTAGGTTTTAGTCGATATTTTCAAATGGTGGAAACGGATTGGTTTTTTTATCTTAAGTTTGAAACTTACACGAGACAGTTGTGTTTTAACAAAAATATATTTGTAAACCGTTTTATCGTTTTGTATGACTAGCCGACGTGCGTAAGATTTGTTAGTGAACCCTGTGCCACGACATTTTATGTTGAAAAAGAGGAATTTTGGGGTCAAACGTCGTGGGACTGATTTTGAAACTATGTGCATGCTTTTGTCGCACCCGGTGTAAGGTCGGGCGGTTACTTTAAATACATGTCATGAGTCAATTCATACTAGAACCGTGACGGTTCATTTTCAAAGAAATTATTTATTTCGCTTACGTTTATGAGTAAATTAAGCTGCAATGAGATGATTTTCAACATGATTTTCATATGTGGGACGAGCGTGTCCATTTTTGCGTAACTACCGACCTAGTAATAGTAGTTTTATTGCTTACGGTCTTTTTGAAATGGAAAATCTTGACGTTGAAAACATTTTTGTAAATGATTTTGTAAACCATTTGGGAAATGCGCTTTTAAGTGTTATGTGTCATTTTGAGAATTTTAAGGGTGTGAGTCCTTTTGGAAAACTCTATTGTTTAACCCGTGTTGAGTTTGGGACTAATGTTGATTTTAGAGTATTGCTTGCTTAGACTTAATTTAAACGCGTTTTTGACCGACTTATGGGTCTAGCAAGCGTGGAGCATTTTGCTCGGTTTTGACTTGGAGTTAGTCATGGGCTAATTGCCCGGTTTTAATGACTCGAGGTGGAGTCTTGTTGATGAATTGTTTTGTCGCACCGTTGGGCATTCATTGCACGTCGAGTATTTACACGTTTGGGTGAGGGAGACAATCCGGGATAGGCACTTGTGGGTAGGCTGTTTTGCTTTGGATCCTTAGGCACGTTAGTCAGTCGCTGGTAGTGGTCGGTTGGGTATCTCGGGGTGAGGCCCCGGTGTTCAGGTGTTATAGCCTAGGCTTTCTAGTAGGTGCTAGGAGGATATAGTTTTGGGCACTTACCTGAGAGGTAATTCCGATGTGAGGGGCCCTGAGGCGTTACCTGAGAGGTAGGTGTCAGGGTGTATCCTCGGTTCAGATAAATTAGCTTTGTAGAGCGAGTGTGGGGGATACGTCGACGGTGGGAGCTTGGGTATTCCACGCGTGTTGGTAATGTAGGCCGGGTAGTATCGGTTAAGGGAATGACCTACGTGTGTGTTAGTTGACTTGATTGTGGGGGATATCTATTTGTGTTAGTGTCTAGGATAATACCACGCCTATGTGTTTTATTGTAATCGGTTGGACCGATGTTCGGCGGGTGGCCGATGTTTGTTATTGTAATCGGTTGGACCGATGTTCGGCGGGTGGCCGATGTTCGTTATTGTAATCGGTTGGACCGATGTTCGGCGGGTGGCCGATGTTTGTTATTGTAATCGGTTGGACCGATGTTCGGCGGGTGGCCGATGTTCGTTATTGTAATCGGTTGGACCGATGTTCGGCGGGTGGCCGATGTTTGTTATTGTAATCGGTTGGACCGATGTTCGGCGGGTGGCCGATGTTTGTTATTGTAATCGGTTGGACCGATGTTCGGCGGGTGGCCGATGTTTGTTATTGTAATCGGTTGGACCGATGTTCGGCGTGTGGCCGATGTTTGTTATTGTAATCGGTTAGACCGATGTTCGGCGGGTGGCCGATGTTTGTTATTGTAATCGGTTGGACCGATGTTCGGCAGGGGGTCGATGTTTTGTTAATATAATTTATTGAAAATCTTTGGAGTCTATTAGAATTCGTGGAAGTTAATCGACAGTTAAGGGTAGGAATGATCGTAGTCGAGTATCCTGTAGGGTATACTGTGAGCAGCTTTAGAATGGTTAAAGCTTGAAAGTGGATTGAGTTTGGGATATCATCAAATGCGAGAGAATTATTAAGAGCTGTTTGTGGACGTAGACTTCGGGGACGAAGTCTAATCCAAGTGGGGGAGAGTTGTAAAGCCCGTATCCCGGTATGTAATTTATTAGTGTTAATTCTTTTTTTTTAAGTTTTATTTAATGTGGTGTCCGTTAACGGGGTTAGTCGAGTTAGACCTAATCGTAAAAATGTCGGAATTTTGGCTAGTTGCGAGAAGGTTTGTAGTTGAAGGGCCAATTGTGTTAAAGGGCCAAAGGGTTAGAGCTTCGGCCCATGCTATTGTATAACCCAAATCCATTTTTGTATTTTGTTTGGTGTGTGGCGTGATCAGCAAGCCAAAAGGAAGAAGAGTAGAAAACTAAACCAAACCCTTCTCATTTTTTTTTGTTGTTGATTGGGTGCCGTGAGTCAAGAAGAGAAAGAATAAGATTATCAAAAACCAAACCCTACGGCTCCTTTGCTTCTTGTGTGTCGGCCGGAGTGAGAGAGAAAGAGTCGCCGGAGAGAGAGAAGGCTCGCCGGAGAGAGAGAGGGAGAGCGAGTGAGAGACAAGAGAAGCCGGAGTCGTGTGTCACGGTTGTGTCGTCGCGAGGTAAGATTTCTTTTCGTCTTGTTTCCTTCTTGCGTTATTGCCGAAACCGCCACCGCCGGTGGTGGCTGCCGCCGTCGCCGACCACAACCGCCGGAGTCGGCAGTGGGTAGTGATTGGTGTTGTCCAGCCTTCGTACGTCCGTGATATCTAAACCGTTTTAAAAATCACTTTCTGTCCCTACTTTGCGTCGGCCATAACTTTTTCTCCGTAGCTCGGTTTGAGGCGAAACTGGTGCCCACGGTTCACGTTCTGGGTCGGGCACATTTTCCGTGTTTTAGCGGAAATCTGGTTCGGCCTCTAGCTAGGTGAAAAAGTGGTCGTTTTTACAGCAGTTCGTCATTTTATGTAAAAAAACTGCAGTTTCTATTCCTGTTTTGCATTAACCATAACTCTTTACTCGTAACTCGGATTGGGGTGAAACCGGTGCCAAAAGTTCCCTTTCCGAGTCTAGCAACTTTTCTGTGTTTTGTGCAAAATCCAGTTCGGAACGTAGCATAGGCCAAATCGTCGTTTTATACCGATAACTGCTGTTTTTCACTGTTCTGCGAACCATTCTTATAAAATCCGTATTTAATTGTAGAAAAATCGTTAGGAGGTGTATAATATGTCCTTGGAACCCTATCTCAGATTACTTTCAAATCATAAAATAATATTGGGAATTTTCTGGGTTTAAAGGGGTCGAAACAGGTCCCGAACAGACCTGTTTGGCGAGAATGGAAAATAGTTTTAGTGACGGGTTAAGCGTGTGTCGTGTCGTAGGGTCCGGGTCTCGTATTGACACGTTTTAACATGCGTTTAGGTGCTGGGAAGTGACCGTAATTGTGAAGCTTGAATTGTATTGTTAAGCTAGGCGCGCATTCGAGGTGAGTTCTCTCACTATAACTAATGTCGGTTATTTTTACATTACGTTGTGTGTATGTGTGGTAGTTCTATTTGCTTGTGGTGTGGGGTTAAATTGTGGGGTGTTTAGTCGGATCTAATAACGGTTGTTTTATCATTGCTATAGTACGTGTGTGGTAGCTTTATGTGATTGTGTTGTGGAACCAGATAGTGGGGTGTCTAGTTGATACTATGTTGTTACGTTAACTCGGTGGGACCGAGGATCCGGCGGGGCCGGAGATTTTATACGCGGGTAGCGTAGTGACTTGGTGGGGCCAAAGGTTGTATACGCGGGTGGCGTATGAACCCGGGGGTGCCGGGTTGCGAAGGTTGTATACGCGGGCGGCGTATGAACCCGGGGGTGCCGGGTTGCGTTTGCACGGTTGTCGTGTGGTCGGTGGGACCGACGTTTGCCTATTAGGTGGGTTGGTGTGAGTATGCACGTCTATGATTTGTTCGTAGACTTGTATGCTGTTTATGTGCTATTATCTGTTTATGGTGGTGTGGAAATAACTGTGTTATTTATGGTGTTTGAATTCACTAAGCTTCTTGCTTACCCTTTCCCAATAAATTGTGGTTTCAGGTGCGGGCGGCTCTAAGGCGTGACGAGTACACACTGGCGCGCGAGGAGAGCTGGTTGCTTTTTGGTTTTTAATAATTAAACGTTTATTCCGCTGGTTTTTATTTTGAAGATATTAATTATGAGTTTGCAAACGAGACGTTGGGATCATTTAATGAATTGTTATAAATGAAATGTTTATTTAAAAATTTAAATTTGCTTGTAATTTTTGGGACGTTACAGTAGTGTTGTCCGGAATATGTGTTGTCCGGAAAGTAGTGTTGTCCGGAGAGTAGTGTTGTCCGGAATGTGTGTTTTCCGGAAAGTAGTGTTGTCCGAAAAGTTGAATGATCAGCTTATGTTTTGTCCATCCATTCAGGTAGATCGATTGGAAGTACGGATCAGAGTAGGAAATGAGAAGTAAGAGCATCAGGTGAGTTTTCTAAACTAAAACGTATGGATTTAACATGTTTTCTAAAGCAAGTACATGATGAGAAATGCCATGTTTTATTCTTATGCTTTAAATTGCATGAAAGTTGTTTACAGTTTTTAATGAGATTTGTGTATGATTTATGGGGCGGGCCTATCCCGTGTATGATTTATGGGGCGGGACTATCCCGTGTATGATTTATGGGGCGGACCTATTCCGTGAATGCTTTTATGTGAAAGTTTTATGTGAGATGTATGCATACATTGTGTAGACGTAAATTGGCTAAGTCGGGGGGAGGTTCCGCCAGTACTCACGTCGGGGGGAGGTTCCGTTTATGCCATGGGAATGAGTCCCAGTAAGGCAGCGTGATACTGACTCGTTGTCACCCTCGGGTTACTTCAGGGTGCCATTTACGGGAGCGGATTTATCCGTGAAAGATTTTTACTGTTCAGCTATGTGAAAGTTTATTATTGAAAGTCTTGTATACATTTGAAAGTTATGAGAAAGTTTTATGCAAAGATATTTGAAAGTTAGAAACTGATTTTAAATGTTTTTTAGGACTGTCAGGAGGGAATCACTAGACCTCATGGTCTAACCCTCGCATTTTCCAAACTAAACCTTTTCAGGCAAGCAGATTGCATGAGGTTCAGGTAGTCGAGCAAGAGCAGGATAGAGCACAGATGCAGATAGAGATATCGCCACTCATACTTTTAGTAGCTAGTTCATTCTCAGTTGTGTATAGGTTGTTTCCGCCAACCTAATTTCGAGACAGATGTTATGAAAGAAATTTTGGGACCCAGTTTTGGAAATGCTTTATTATATGTTTTGAATGCTTATTTTAGACTGAGTTGTTACAATTACAATTTTTTTTTAATTTAGACTTGGATTCTCCATATTATTTTATTTTTTTAAATCTATTGAAGATGCCCGAAATAGTTTTGAATATACAAGTTGGGTTCCTCTAGTGTTGGGCATCGTTTGGCCAAAATAAGGTAGCTTATTAACTAACTTATAAGTCAGTTTATTTTTTGGAGACATGTTCGGATACATATAAGCTAGCTTATTGATAAGCTACTTATGGCCTGTTTGTTAGCAGCTTAATGAGCTTAATGGGACATATAGCTTATTCAGTCAGCTATACATGACTGTTTGGTAGTGGCTTAATGATATAGAAAGTGACTTATTTATTAAGCCTTTAGGAGGGAGCTTTATGCAGAAAGTCAAGTTTTGTCCAAACCAGTCTCTCCCAATTAAAAAACATGGTCCTTCCATCTATGAAAACACCCTCCCAAACAAAAATCTTTCCAATCTATACAAACAGATTAATCCATACAGACAACTTTATTCATACAGGACTTAATGGAAAATCAACCAAACAGCCCCTTAGGCTATGTTTGGCAAACTAGCTGATAAGCTAGTTGATGGCTTATAAGCTAGTTGTTGACTGATAAGCTAGATGATGAAGAAGTCATGTTTGGCAAAAACTAGCTTATGAGCATGTAAAATGACTAAAAAGCATATCTTCAAAAAAATTATCAATTACAATATTTAATTATATAATTAAAATAAATTTATAGCAATATAATATATTACTTAATACAACCAATATAGTAATTAAAAGAATTTAAAATTTATTGTTGCATATATATATTATAAATTTTGAATTTATTGAAACAAGTTTTAGAAAAAATATATATTAACTTATGATTTTAATTAACCGTTACATAAAATATGTAGTCTTGATAATTATAATATATTGAATAATATTAAAAAAATATATAAAAATAATTTATATGGTTAACAATATATCTAAATAATTAAAATTAATATCAATGTTAAATAAAACTTAATTTAATAATTTTCAGTTAATATTAATTAATTAATAATAATTAAATTTAAAATCTAATATTTATTTATAATAATAGTTAATAAAAATCAATTAATATTAATTTATTTAAAAAATTAATATTTATTTATAATACTAGTTAATAAATAATAAATAATAATTAATATTAATGAGGGCAATATTGGAATATTCACAAAAAGCTACCTAAAAGCTACTCCAAGTAGCGTTTTGTTGTCAGGATCAAATCTTAACAAGACAATAAACACTTAGAATTCAGAATTAAAGAATCTGCGGAAAAGAACTTTAATTCTCACAATCAAGAACAATGTAACAGAAAATTCACAATTTTGTATTCACTGTTTCGAATCACAATATTAACAACCAAACCTCAATCTTGTTGAACAGGCTCAACAAGACGACTTCTACTTCTCTAGAAATAGGGTTCTTACACCTTGAGGTTAATTCTCTCTTTAATCAATATCGAATTCTATTTCACACGTATATTAACTCGTCTATCATCTCTTTTCTAATAGCTATCTATCAATACTATTTATACAAAAGTAATTACAAGATAACTATCAAAAGTAAATTGATCTTCTGAATCTTCGTTAAACATATCTTGATCAATTCCTTCTTTGTCTCCAAAAGTATCGCATACCAAACTTATCAAGTCAGCAGTATTAACAATCATTTGACTTAGCAGCATTAACGACCTTCAGCAGTATTAACCTTCACAGTCTTCTAGCAGTAGTATCTCAGCTCAGCAGTACTAACCATTTCTTGCAGTAGTAATTTGGTCTAGCAGTACTAACCGTGTATACGCAGTAGTAATTTGGTCTAGCAGTACTAACCGTTTATACGCAGTAGTAATTTGGTCTAGCAGTACTAACCATGTATACGCAGTAGTAATCTTGTCTAGCAGTAGTAACCTTGTCTAGCAGTACTAACCATGTATACGCAGTAGTAATCTTGCCCAGCAGTATTAACTTTCTTCTGGCAGTATTAATGTAGACTTAGCAGTAGAAATCATGGACTAGCAGCATTATCCATACTTAGCTCATTTTCAGTTCCCAACAATCTCCCCCTAACTTGACTTTTAGGAAAAGAAGTCAAGTTCTTCAAATGATGCTACCAAAACTTAGTCATCATATAAGCATAGATCAGGACTTAAACCTAGACTCTGATTTACAATCCTTATTACCAAGAATCTTCCCATAGCAGAGTCTTTGTTGCAGACCAATTTTACATGTAACATCCCTTTCAGTCTTTTCATGCAGTGTTTGTAGATTTCATCCACCAGATAATACTCCTGATATGTGTTGTCAATTGATATAACATACACTCCACAATTTTCATAGAGCATCCAGTGGGTTACTGCTTGAAAAGGTCTTGCTGTTATGTGCTGAACTACTTCTGGTCTGAACATTAGGCATAGGTATTCTAACACCATCTTTGTGATAGACATACCTCTTTCTGTCAACATGTTACCATAGATCTGCATGCCTACTTTGAACATCTCTTCCAAGTCAGATCTTGAGCATCTTCTTATAAATTGTCCCCATGTTCTGTAGACTTCAAACTGCCCATCAGCTCTCTTGAGTCTGATATACTCCTTTCTATCATCTATCAAAGTATCCCAGTGACTGATTTCAGGAGGTTTTGAATCTAATGGAGTCACTTTGATTGGTTCAGTATCAACCATAGTGATGTACAAGTCACATTGTTCATTGCTAAGTGATTGTGCATTACTGGATTGACCTGTCTTACTATCTCCTTGTCCTTCATCCTTGGCAACTTCTTCCTTTTCTTTCTCTTCTACCACTGGTTTCTCAACAGGTTCTACCCTTTGCTTCTTTACAAACTTCTTTTTAGTACCCACAGACTTTGTTCTCTTTCTGCTGAAAACCATCTTTGCATCCTTAGTTTCTTTCTGTTTCTTGGCAGTTGGAGGTGTATCATGTTTGGCTTTGATTAAAGCCTCTGCAACCTCCACTTCTTCTACTGTAAGCTTCTCTGTTACTGTTTCAGCTTCTGTTTCTGTTACTGCTTTCTTTGTAGATTGAGCAGCATTAACTGTTTCTGCTGCTTGCTTAGAGTCAGCAGCATTAACAGTTTCTGCTGCTACTTCAGTTTCAGGCTCTTTCTCTGTTACTGCTGCTTTCAAGATTTCTGTTACTACTTCTTGTATGATTTCTGCTGCTTCATGAACATTTGCAGCATTAACAGTTTCTGCTTCAACTTCAGTTACTGCTTCTTTTGGAACTTCAGTTACTGCTGCCTTTACAGTTTCTGCTTCTTTAACAAGCTCTTCCACCTTTTCTGTCTCCCCCTTATTCTGTGCACTGAACTCCCCCTTAAACTGTGCATTATCAATTTCCATCTCAGTCTCCATCTGAACTGTCTCCCCCTCAACTTGTAGACCCTTCATATTCAGTTCTGCTTCTGATTCTGACTCTGACTCCCCCTTTTTGGGAGCATCATCAGTTGGAATTCTTCTTCTCAGCACAAATCTTGCCTTTTTCTTTCTGTGTAACAACTTGGTGACCATCTTCTTGAGCTTCTCAATTTGAGACTGTTGGTAGGTGACCACAGTCTTCAGTTGCTCAATCTCCTTCTTCTGTGCCATAACATCCAAGTTGACATTTCCAATGGTTTCCATCAATTCATCATAGTTATATCTATCCTCACCTTGTTTAGAAGTGTTTACCTTCTTTAAAGGATCACTGGAAGTAGCCATCAATTCCTCTTTGTTATGTCTATCCTCACCCTTTTTAGAAGTTTTTACCTTCTTTAAGGGATCCTTGGAAGTTTTAGCAGAAGCCTTCTGCCTAGCAGAAGCACTAACTGCCCCCTTGGTTTCTTGGCACCTGGGTCCTCCTAATGATTTCTCATTTAGAGTTGCCATGGGGAAGGTCTTATTTATGTTACCACTGTCCTTCTCTGTGCTAGCAGAAGTAGTGGCAGCCTTAGCACCCATATGCTCATCCTTCTCCTTAGAGAGCACCTTCTTGGGGTTGGGAGACACCCCTGTGGTTTCCCTGTTGATATTCTCAATTGGAGAATGCTCCAACTGAGGGCTTAAAGGCTTAGGGCTCTGAGTAGGTACATCAAGGGAAGGAACCTTGTGCACCTTTCTTCTTTCAAACCTTTTGGTTATTGTGGGAGTGGGTCGTTCAAGAATGGACTGAGGGATGTCTTTTGAGATGGAAGGTTGGGATTGGTCATCAGTGGGTGTGTCTAATGAGGGCCTTGACCCTGATGCCATACCTTCATTTGTGTGGGACACAACCATCATTGTAGAGAACAATGGTGTGTCAACTCCTTCCGAGTCCCTAGGAAGTCTTTTCATATTTGAAAAAACCTTCCCTTTAGGGGATTTTGGTACATATACCTCATCAAACTGAGGTAAGTCCGTCAATTCCTTAGTTATCACTTCTTGAACAAACCTTGGATACATATAAAATCGCTTTTTGGATTCCAGGTTTGATACAAGATCATTAAAGATCATAGCTGAAAAATTGTACTTTCTGGCAGTGGATAAGCAGACCAAGGCATATGCAATGGGACTGCTGAACTCACTCCATCCAGTAGTTTTCTTGGAAATACAGTGCATCAGGGTATGAACAAGAAATCTCCATTGGTTGAAAATTTTTGACTTGTAGAATTTAAAAACACCAATGGGACCTTCATACCCCATTCTTTGTAAAGTCGAATATAGGTCATCAGAAGATAGAGAGGTTATACCTGAGGCAACATCCAAGTGAAGAGAGATGCGAATAACCTCCTCTGTGACTTTCAAGGGTTTATCACAAACCCTTGTTCGAATGGTTTTCTGCCCTTCTTCGAAACTAACAGTGGCATTCTCCCAAAATTGTGTCTGATGTTCGATATAGATGGTTGGGCTCACCGTTAGGGCATAAGAGATGTGCGAGGATTTAAGAAAATCGACGATATCGTGGAATCCCGCAGCTTGTTTCGGCTTCTGAAGCATGGCTATTTCATTGTGCTCATCAACAAACTCCATGATTCCTGAGGATTCTTGAAAGAAAAACACAAAGATTCTGGGGAGACTAGGTTAGAACGAGAGAGAAGAAGTTAATGCGAAGAGTCGTTATGAACTTTGGCGGGCAAACAGGGGTATTTATATGCCCTAGATTATCAAAAGCAGTATTAACGACATAGGCAGTACTAACTACCGAGCAGTATTAACTGCAAAGCAGTATTAACTACACAAGCAGTATTAACTGCTGAGCAGTATTAACTACACAAGCAGTATTAACGACTGAGCAGTATTAACTGCACTAGCAGTATTAACTACTGAGCAGTATTAACTGTGCACTAGCAGTATTAACTACTGAGCAGTATTAACTGCAAAGCAGTATTAACTGCAAAGCAGTATTAACTGCAAAGCAGTATTAACCACAAGGGCAGTATTAACTACACAAGCAGTATTAACCACAAGGGCAGTATTAACTACTTGAACACAGGCAGTAGTAACTCTGCACTAGCAGTAGTAACTCTGCACTGGCAGTAGTAACTCTGCACTTTGCATTACTAGTCAAATCCTCAAATGTCATCTTACCTTCTGACACATCATCTTTACCACTTCTCTTACCTCCTGCAGGATTATTTCCAAAAGTAACATGTCCTCCATCAATCTTTTTGATTTTTTTTTTTGAGGCAGGCCATGTTACCTGTCATGTGCCTGGAGCAACCACTATCAACATGCCAAATGCTCTTCCCCTTGAGCTGTTGGTTGCCCTGCACATTAGATAAAACAGTTAGTTTTTGTTAGGGACCCAAGCCATAGTGGTCTTGGGTCTCCCTTGATCATCAAAATACTTACATTCTGTTTTGATGAGCTTGTCAAAGTGAGGAACATCAGTGCTTGAGTACTTTGTTTTGATGATAGGTCTAGAAGCAGTACTAACTGATGCAGAAGTACTAACTTTGTTAGCAGCACTAACATTGTTAGCAGTATTATCTTTTAAGGAGGCATTAACAGTGTTAGCAGCACTAACACTGCTTCCAGAAGTACTAGCCTTCTCAGCAGTATTAACTAACTTAGCAGTACTAACACTAGAAGCAGTATTAATTGTTGAAGAGGTACTAACTGTGTTAGCAGTACTAACACTGCTAGCAACATTATTGCTTCCTGCAGTACTAACATTGTTAGCAGTACTAACTGAGTTGGCAGTATTATCATTAGTACCTTTAGGCATCCATACTCTAACACTTTCTGTTTCTGCCTTTTTCATGTGGCTTTTGGTTTTAACTTGTTTCTTTGCCACAACTTTCCTCACAGACTTTTTATAGCCACCATTCTTTCTGTAACCACCAGGTTTTTGAAAAGATCTTTGAGCATTAAACCTTTGGTTAACAGGATTGAAATAACAGTGTTTGGCTAAATGATTTAGCTTACCACAGATGAAACAAGGTTTTGGCCTGTTAATTCTGTTCAGATCAACTCCTTGTCTCATAGCCCACTGGTTATTCCAATTTCTTTGATTACCCCTTTTGTTATCATGTTTTTGGGGCTTAAGCTCTTGAGATTTCTTACAAGAACAATGTTTACAGGTATTGGGAGCCACAACTGTGGTCTGTGTGTAATGGACTCCCTTTTCTGTTTCTGTCCTTTTCATCCCATTGATCTTAACTCCCTCTTCTGTTTCAGTCCTTTTTATCTCATTGTTCTTTCCCCAAGGATTTCCATCTTTCTCATTGGTCACAATTTCATTGTCTAAGGGAACCTTACTACTAACACTCTTATTCTTCTTACATTCTTCCTTCTCTGTTTTATCCTTAACTACTACTTCTTCTTCACAAGGATCTATATTAATCTTTAATTCAGGATCCTTCCTATCCTTGGTCTCTAACAAATCAGACTTAGGAGGTATAGTTGTTATTATAGGGTGGAGGTGTGGCATTGTACCCTATCCCTACTTTCATCTTGTCATGGATTTGAGCCTTAATGATGGTATCCATGGTTTTAGAAGCACAGGTAAACTTTTCAACATCAAGTTTAACCTTCTTAAGCTCTTCTTTTAATTTCTCATTCTCCTCCCCAGACACTTTCAGCTTAATCTCATACTCATTCTTCTCCCACTTCCAATAGTTAGTATCATAGGAGTGTTGAAGTTCATTAGCTTGAAAAGCTCTAATCTGTTCCTCAAACCTTTCTACAATCCTAACATAATCTTTCACATCTTTCTCTAGCCTCTTAAGGTTATCACACATACCCTGATTGTGATCCCTATATCTTTTAACAGCATCAATGCAAGCTTGAGAACAGAGTTTAGATTGTACCTCAGTGGGAATATCAGATACTTCTGCCATAAGAGCTTGATTCTGACAGGCTTCCTCAGCTTGATCACTCCAATCAAAAGTACTGTTTGATTCAATAGAATTTTCCATAATGATTGTAGAATTCTAAGAAACACAAGCTCTGATACCACTTGTCAGGATCGAATCTTAACAAGACAATAAACACTTAGAATTCAGAATTAAAGAATCTGCGGAAAAGAACTTTAATTCTCACAATCAAGAACAATGTAACAGAAAATTCACAATTTTGTATTCACTGTTTCGAATCACAATATTAACAACCAAACCTCAATCTTGTTGAACAGGCTAAACAAGACGACTTCTACTTCTCTAGAAATAGGGTTCTTACACCTTGAGGTTAATTCTCTCTTTAATCAATATCGAATTCTATTTCACACGTATATTAACTCGTCTATCATCTCTTTTCTAATAGCTATCTATCAATACTATTTATACAAAAGTAATTACAAGATAACTATCAAAAGTAAATTGATCTTCTGAATCTTCGTTAAACATATCTTGATCAATTCCTTCTTTGTCTCCAAAAGTATCGCATACCAAACTTATCAAGTCAGCAGTATTAACAATCATTTGACTTAGCAGCACTAACGACCTTCAGCAGTATTAACCTTCACAGTCTTCTAGCAGTAGTATCTCAGCTCAGCAGTACTAACCATTTCTTGCAGTAGTAATTTGGTCTAGCAGTACTAACCGTGTATACGCAGTAGTAATTTGGTCTAGCAGTACTAACCGTGTATACGCAGTAGTAATTTGGTCTAGCAGTACTAACCATGTATACGCAGTAGTAATCTTGTCTAGCAGTAGTAACCTTGTCTAGCAGTACTAACCATGTATACGCAGTAGTAATCTTGCCCAGCAGTATTAACTTTCTTCTGGCAGTATTAATGTAGACTTAGCAGTAGAAATCATGGACTAGCAGCACTATCCATACTTAGCTCATTTTCAGTTCCCAACAATCGAGATCTTTCTATTAAACATAATAAGTTTTGGTGGAGGAAGTGTCACACTTTGAAGTTTAGGGGTTGTTTTGAAAATTTAAGAGGAGGGTATAAAACCCCCCAAATTGGGCACAAAACCTTAGGAGTTATTCATCTATGTGTGTGTGTGTGTGTGTGTGTGTGTGTGTGTGTGTGTGTGTGTGTGTGTGTGTGTGTGTGTGTGGCGGCTTAGAGAGAAAAGAGCAGAGAAGAGAAGTTGTTCAATTTCAAATTGGAAGAGAAGGCCTCATCGTTCTACAGATTGGAATAGGAAAGGAATTGGAATCTGATTCTACATCGATTTAGCAGGTAATCCCTAATTACAACCCTTATTTTAGAGATTCTGCTGGATTGTTGGGTTGTTCTTGGGTTTTTGGTTAAAAGTTGGAAAAGATGTTCTAAGAGGAGTGTAATACCCCGGGTAAGTTCGTTAGTTAAACCCTCTTTCCATTTAAATTAGTTAAATTTAAAATTGGATGTTTAGGGCAAGTTTGGGTTAATTTATAAGTTTAGCGGTGTTTGGGTCATTATGGATTAGTTCAAGGTCTAAAATGGTAAATATGGTTTAATATTATCCCTTTAGGTATCCAGATATTTTCATAAAGCAGAAAACATTCAGATAGTGTGTGTGTGTGTGTTTTTGAGTCAAGAAGAAGAAGAAGAAGAAGAAGAAGAAAGGGTCACAAGGTTAAGGCTTTAATTGGGTTACTTGGAAGTGATTTGAGGTATGTTTCCTTTACATTTTATGTGTTTAATTACTAGTAGAAAGTTCCTATCGGATTATAATCATCAATTTCATGTCTGGTAGTAATTTCTGTCGATTCTGGGTAGAAATTGGGTAAACCGACAGAGGTTTCCGGACACAATATGATGGTGTCCGGTAATTTCTTTGATAGTGTCCGGAAGATGTTCTAATGGTGTCCGGACGAGTCCATTATCCGGTAAGTCTCTCTTTCTATAGTTTCCGGATGAAATTAGATACCGGATAGTATCCGGATTACCTTGGTGTCCGGATGATGTCCGGATTGTTTATGTTGTCCGGGAAGTTGTGTTGTCCGGATAGTTCATGTTGTCTGGATAGTTTATGGTGTCCGAAAACTTTGGTTGTTTGGTCACTTTTGAGGATAAGAGTTAGATAGATTTATCTAGAGTTCTTAGTCTTCTAGTAAGTCTTATATGTTTAATTGGTAAAGAGATATGTATTTAATTTGTTGCAGATTCTGTGAATTCTGGGTGAAAGATTGAATCGTTTTGAGAGAAGCTCGCGAGCATTTTGATAAGCAAACAGGTGAGTTTTACTTTAAAACGTTTTCAAACTGGAATATATATATATATGAGATGAGTATATGGTAGGAATGTGATGACGTGTTTATAAATGAAGTATGATATATTGAGGTGTATATTATATTTATTTTTACATTAGCATTACACTACACGAGTGCACGTTGGCCGGACTTAGGACCGGTGGAGTTTGGCTGTACGGAGGGACAGCGGAGTTGGCTGTATCTTAGTGCAGCGGAGTAAAATGATTAGTTGGCTCGCAACCAACTAATATGGCCATGGTAATGAGGAGATGAACACAGTGCACGAGTCTTGCTTGGTATTTAATTACTTGTTGTATATTTGTGTTTTACAAAAAGGATTACTAAACTGACAGGGATTATCTCACTAGACCGTTTGGTCTAACCCTCATTTTGTTTTCAAAAATATGTATTCCAGGTCAAGGAAGGTATAAAGGCAAGGATAAAGTATGACGTGCTTTTGAAGGCCATTTGGGATTTAGAAGTTTTCCTTAAACGTTTTGTACGGATAGTATTGTAAATTATGCTAGCGAAAAGTTTGGACCACATTATGTAATGTACTTCTTTAAGACTTTCGGACCTTATGTGTATAATATGAATCTTTTGTTATATGTCTTTGGCTGGTAAATGCTATTATATGGTGTATATTTGGGACGGGTCGTTACAAGGAGGATTAGGCATCATCATTGTGTTTAAATAGCTAAGGTCTTGGTAAGGAAATGAACTAAGTAAGTTATGATGTTGTTTTTAGCTCAAAATCGTTGGATTAAGAGCTTGTTAGCAGATTTCGATCTCAAAGTGGTATCCCATCTCGTCGTCCGGGAAGTCTGGACAAGTATCCGGATAAGGGGTCCGGATAGGGTAAGTTCCCGGATGGGATGATCGATTATGGTGGGTATCCGGGTAGAGGGGTTCCTGGATATCTTACCGGATGGTGTTGTCCGGATAATGCAGTCGTCTGGTAAGGGACGCCCAGTTTGTGAGTCGCCCGGTTTGTGAGTCGCCCGGTAAGTAGAAGTACCCGGTAAGAAGTGTCCGGACACTATGTCCGGGAAATGATGCATCCGGATAGCCGGTATCCGGTAAGTGGCTGGAGTAGTATAGTGTCCGGTTAGTTTTATCCGGAAAGTAGAGTGCGAATTAGTGGTATCCAGTCAGCTTATCTCTTTCATCCCATTACTCAGGTATTCCTTTTGGAAGTCAAAAGTAAAGCAGAAAGGAAAGTCATTAAAAGCACCAGGTGAGTTTTTCTAACTAAAAGTACGTGTATTAAACATGTTTTCTAAAGAAAGTAAATGAGTAGAAATGCCATGATTATTTACATGATTTTACTTGTTTGAAAGTTTATATGAGATGTATGCATACATTTTGGTAGACGTAAATTGGCTAAGTCGGGGGGTGTGGCTTGCCAGTGCTCATGCCGGGGGGGGGGGGGGGGGGGTGTCCCGTTTATGCCATGGGAGGAGTGACCTAGTAAGGCAGCGTGAGACTGACTCGTTGTTACTTTCGAGTGACTTCAGGGTGCCATTTACGGGAGCAGAAATTTTCCGTGAAAGTTTTATGTAAAGATGCTTTGATAGTTATAAATTGTTTTAAAATGTTTTGAGAATTGTTAAATTGAAGGAACTCACTAGACCTCATGGTCTAACCCTCGCATTTTCCAAACTAAACCTTTTCAGGTAAGCAGATAGTAGGAGGCTCTAGTAAGTGAACAGAGCAGGACTAGAGTACGGATGCAGTTAGAGACAGAGCTACACTTTTATTTCAGAATCTAGTATTATTCTCAGTTGTGTATAGGTTGTTTCCGCCAGCCTAGATTTTCATACAGATGTAATGAAATTTTGGGACCTATGATTGAGATGTTATTTATTCCATGCTATGTATGCTTTAATTTTTGGTTGGGTTGTTACAATTGGTATCAGAGCCATAGAAAAGAAAGAGTTGCTCGTTCAGATGACAAAAAGAAAATTTTGTCTTTTTCTCAGAAAGTTTCTGAGCTTGAAAAGAATGAGAGGAATGAGAAGAAAGAAGATGAAGTAAAGAAAGCTCTTGAACTCAAATGCAGAAAAATTTCTAAACAAAACTTAGATTTTGAGAAAGTTTTATTTCTTGAAAAAGAAAAATTGGAGAAGGAAAGGGTTGAATTTGCAGATAAAAGGAAAGAGTTTGAAGCAAAGAATGGGAAATTGTCAGAGAAAATATCTGAGCTTCAAAAGGAATTGGATATAGAAAGACATGAGTTAGAAAAGAGGAAGAAAGCTGACTTTCAGGCTAGGAGCGTCAAAGATGAATTTTCTGTTGAAAGGAAGATATTTCAGCAAGAAATACGAAAGCTCACAAAGAATTTGGCCGTGTTATCGATTGATATTATGAAAGAGAAGAGGGTTAATTGTGACATTCAGAAGAAGCTTGATTTGATGACCAAGAAACGGAATGATTTATTTGACAAAGTGAAGTCTCTCAACAAATCCAAAAGCTATTCAGAAAGTCCGATTCGACCGTCTAATCTTTTCTATGATCATTCAGTGGATAATTCTTCCAAGTATAAATATGCTAATCTTCCTTCATACAAGAAAGTCAACATGCAATGGAGAGTCAAAGGTACAATTCCTGAAAAAGATGTACCAAAATCATCCGTTCCCAACAAGAACACTAACCTGAAAGGTAAATCATTTGCTAAACCTGATTTATTATATTCTGCAAATCATTTAATCAGGTTAGCACAAAAGAATTTTTGTTGTTCTTATTGTGGTACTAATGATTTTATTAAAAATGATAGTATTCAATATTGGTATGGTACTTATCATTTTCCTTCTTATAGAGCTCCGCTTAACAAGCCAGGACCCAAGACATGTTGGGTACCAAAATCTACTTAATCTGTTTTTGCAGATTTAGAAGCAAAGCGTTGAACTCTCGGAAGAAGATTATTTGTGCCATTAAGGGGGAGTAAAGAGATTGGCTTTTGAACACATCAGTTCAAAACTCGTGCTTCAACGACTATGGCTTCTGGACAAATCAGTTCAGGACCCGTACTTCAATGGCTAAGACTTCTAAACACATCAGTTTAGAACTCGTACTTATCAGGTGATATCCTTAACTGTCATATCTTTTTTTAACTCAAGGATCAAGTGGTGAAAGGTAACATTGCATTATGTTTCATTTCTACTGCGTTGAAAATTTGAATCTTTATAAATTTAATTCAATGAGATGAAATTTTTCAATTTTCATTCAATGAATTAAATGTGTGCTAAAAGATGATTTTACAAGTATTTTTGTATTATCTGAGTTATATTTGTTTCATCTTTCACCTCTGAAATAAATCGAAAGGTCAGCAAAACATGAATGAAATTATATTGAATGCTCAATGTTATGTAAATTCGGACTTATATAGAATATAATATTCAGAAAACCTAAATGTCAGAATGATGGATGGAAATGAAAATATGGGGGAAGCACTATATTTTAGAACCAAGTGATTGAGATGCATCAAATAAATAAATAAAAATCATTTAGTTTGAAAGTTTGTACCTGTGGCCTATCTGGTTTGGGAAATTAAGTCCCAAGGGGTACTCGATACCTAGCCCCTAAGATCAACTGGTCTGGGATTGGCTGACCCAAATCCTACTATAGAACCAGATAGAAAGTCATGTTTTACTGGTATAAATGGGTTTAAGATATATCGATGTGGCCTTTCTGGTTTGGGAAAGTAAGTTCTACGGGGTGCTCGACACCTAGCACCTAAGGCCAACTGGTCTGGGATCCGCTGACCCAAATCCTGCTATAGAACCAGATAGAAAGTCATGTTTAACGGTGTATCTTATTCTTACTAAACTTTTTCATTTTACAATTTCAAAAGATGCCAATGAGCACAACTTAAAAGATGCCAATGTGCACAAAATCAAAAGATGCCAATGTGCACAAAATCAAAAGATGCCAATGAGCACACATCTCTTGAAACTTGGGGAAAATACAAAGTCGCGATAAACCAGTAAATTTGTGAAAATTCTGATTTTGGACAAATAGTGTGAGTAGAGCAGAGTATTCTGATATGTTTTAGAATTGCATATGCTTGTTGGTGATCATATTTCACATGCTAGCACACCAAATAGATTTAATAAAGGAGTTGAAACTGAACATTTTTAACTTGATATGCAATGATGTCTGGTATTTGAATCCAAACACATGCATTTGATTTCATTTGATTGATAAATCTGTTAAATTTCATTAAGTTGAATTTCTTTTGTAAAGTTTTCAAATGATCAAATGTAAGTAGTTATAAAATGTAGTTCAATGAATTTTATTTTCCTTGTATAAAATTTCAAATACTTTATTGTAATGAAATATATGCATATTTTCAGGGGGAGAAAACAAATTGCTCCAGAATTCTTATTTTGAGGGGGAGCAAGGTTATTCATTAAGGAGGAGATTGTTAGTGAGAATCAGAGACGCAACTGAAATTGAAGAAGGTTTTCGATGATCATGATGCACACTTTCATCGAAAAAGGGGGAGAAATGTTTAGTTCAATTTCATGTCAAAGCTTTCAAGTCAAAGATTCGATTTCATGACAGGGGGGAAATGTTTAAAGAAGACTTCGTCTCAAGAAAGGAAAGGGGGAGATTTCTTCTTCAAGAGTTTAAGAGAAATCGATTGATCATCTTGTGATCTCTTTTTCTTAAAAATTGTGCTATATGGTGAATATCTTTACTGAAGATTGAAGTTCTCAAGTCAAAGAAAGAAAAAGGGGGAGAATTCTTCAAGAGTTTAGGAAAAATCGATTGATCATCTTGGTTTCTCAAGAAGATCTCTTTTTCTTAGATTTGCGCTACATTGTATCAAAATGCCTTGTGTGAAGAAACAAATTCTCCATATCTTTTAAAGAAATAAAATCTCCGTCAGTTCCCCATCTGAAGTTTTTGTGACAATTTGACTTTGACAAGCCTGATAAAGACTGAAGATTTTGAAGATTCAAGAAGCCGGAGACTGTTGTTCTCAAATGTTTAAATCTTGAATCCAAGGGGGAGATTGTTAGGACAATTATGTCTTCAAGATTTAATATAGAAAGTCAAAGTCATTGTATAAAGTCAAAGTCTTTATAATTAGAGTTGTCAATCTTGCTTAATGCCTTGTTAGTCTTAGGTATATAAGCATGTGGCTTGACTAATCTTGTAACACTCTCAACACTTAGAGCATAATTCACATCTTGTAATATTGAGTGCTTATGAATCAAGATCTACTTTCTCTCTCTACTCTCTCTCTAGAATTTCTCTCTAATCTTGATAGATCATGGATTAACAACCATGGACTTCGTTACGAAGTTACCAAGGACTCCGAAGGGTAACAATGCGATATGGGTGATTGTGGATATTCTCACTAAGTCCGCGCATTTCTTACCAATCAAGGAGTCGGATTCGTTAGAAAAGCTAGCCCGATTGTACATCAATGAGATCGTATCTAGGCACGGGGTGCCGCGATCCATCGTGTCTGATCGTGATAGTCGGTTCACGTCAGCATTTTGGAGAAGCCTCCAGCGAGAGTTGGGTTCGCAACTGAAGTTAAGCACGGCCTATTATCCTCAAACGGATGGCCAGAGCAAAAGAACTATTCAGACGTTAGAGGATATGCTTCGAGCGTGCGTTATCGATTTCAAGGGGTCTTGGGAAGTACATCTACCGTTGATAGAGTTCTCATTTAATAATAGTTACCATGCGAGCATTCAGGCAGCACCATTCGAAGCCTTGTACGGGCGAAAGTGTCGTACCCCATTGTGTTGGAACGAGGTGGGAGAAAGACAGTTAGCAGGTCTAGAGATTGTACAACTGACAGCGGATAAGATAGAGCTAATCCGTGAAAGGATGAGGATCGCGCAAGATCGACAGAGAAAGTATGCGAACAGAAGAAGGAAGCCTGTCGAATTCCAAGTGGGCGACAAGGTAATGTTAAAGGTCTCGCCTTGGAAAGGGGTGGTACGCTTCGAAAAGAAAGGGAAGTTGAGACCGAGATATATGGGGCCTTTCGTCATCATTGAGCGAGTGGGAGCAGTAGCCTACAAGTTAGATTTCCCAGAAGAATTGAGAGGAGTTCACCCGACGTTTCATGTGTCAAACCTGAAGAAGTGTTTGGTCGAGGCCGACGTGGCCATTCCATTAGAGGATGTCTGCATTGATGAGAAACTGACGTACGAAGAAGAACCAATAGAAATTGTGGACAGCAAGGTTCGTGAAACGAGGAACAAAGAGGTTCGGCTAGTAAAGGTTCATTGGCGATATCGTAAGGGACAAGAGGCGACTTGGGAGGTAGAAGCGGACATGAGGTCCAAGTATCCTTACCTTTTCGACAATGGAACTCCGGGACGGAATTCTTTTGAGGGGGGTGTGTTGTAATAACCGAGATCTTTCTATTAAATAGAATAAGTTTTGGTGGAGGAAGTGTCACACTTTGAAGTTTAGGGGCTGTTTTGAAAATTTGAGAGGAGGGTATAAAAACCCCAAATTGGGCACAAAACCCTAGGAGCTATTCATCTGTGTGTGTGTGTGTGGCGGCTTAGAGAGAAAAGAGCAGAGAAGAGAAGTTGTTCAATTTCAAATTGGAAGAGAAGGCCTCATCGTTCTACATATTGGAAGAGGAAAAGAATTGGAATCTGATTCTACATCGATTTAGCAGGTAATCCCTAATTACAACCCTTATTTTAGAGATTCTGCTGGATTGTTGGGTTGTTCTTGGGTTTTCTGTTAAAAGTTGGAAAATATGTTCTAAGAGGAGGATTAGGCATCATCATTGTGTTTAAATAGCTAAGGGCTTGGTAAGGAAATGAACTAAGTAAGTTATGATGTTGTTTTTAGCTCAAAATCGTTGGATTAAGAGCTTGTTAGCAGATTTTGATCTCAAAGTGGTATCCCAGCTCGTCGTCCGGGAAGTCTGGACAGGTATCCGGACAAGGGGTCCGGATAGGGTAAGTTCCCAGATGGGATGATCATTATGGTGGGTATCCGGGTAGAGGGGTTCCCGGATAGCTTACCGGATGGTGTTGTCCGGATAATGCAGTCGTCCGGTAAGGGACGCCCGACTTGTGAGTCGCCCGGTAAGTAGATGTACCCGGTAAGAAGTGTCCGGACACTGTGTCCGGGGAAATGATGCATCTGGGTAGCCGGTATCCGGTAAGTGGCGAGAGTAGTATAGTGTCCGGTTAGTTTTATCCGGAAAGTAGGGTGCCGAATTAGTGGTATCCAGTCAGCTTATCACTTTCATCCCATTACTCAGGTATTCCCTTTGGAAGTCAAAAGTAATGCAGAATGGAAAGTCATTACCATGTGAGTTTTTCTAACTAAAAGTACGTGTATTAAACATGTTTTCTAAAGAAAGTAAATGAGTAGAAATGCCATGATTTTACTTGTTTGAAAGTTTATATGAACCACAAGCGTTGTGGCGTGGTGGTAAGGCCTGGGGAGTTCATAGCGCTTGCCCGGGTTCGAGCCCCACACGCAGCACTTGTGGCCACTGAGGATAATCTCAGGGCTGCATGCTTTAGCAGCTGGGCCAAAGGCCCGATTTGCCTAGGGATTAGTCTGGGCCCAATGTGGTCTGGGATACCCTTCTCAAAAAAACGTTTATATGAGATGTATGCATACATTGTGGTAGACGTAAATTGGCTAAGTCGGGGGGTGTGTCCCGTCAGTGCTCATGCCGGGGGGGGTGTCCCGTTTATGCCATGGGAGGAGTGACCCAGTAAGGCAGCGTGAGACTGACTCGTTGTTACGTTCGAGTGACTTCAAGGTGCCTTTTACGGGAGCGGAAATTTTTCGTGAAAGTTTTACGTAAAGATGCTTTGATAGTTATAAACTGTTTTAAAATGTTTTGAGAACTGTTAAATTGAGGGAACTCATTAGACCTCATGGTCTAACCCTCGCATTTTCCAAACTAAACCTTTTCAGGTAATCAGATAGTAGGAGGCTCTAGTAAGTTAACAGAGCAGGACTAGAGTACAGATGCAGTTAGAGACAGAGCTACACTTTTATTTCAGAATCTAGTATTATTCTCAATTGTGTATAGGTTGTTTCCGCCAACCTAGATTTTGATACAGATGTAATGAAATTTTGGGACCTATGATTGAGATGCTATTTATTCCATGTTATGTATGCTTTTTTTTGGTTGGGTTGTTACACGTTTCAAAAAGCTAGCTTTTGGTGCTAGTTTTTTTGCCAAACGATGTCCAATTAGCGTTTCAAAAAGCTAGTTTATGATCATCCAAACATGTACCTAAAAAATAAGCTAGCTTTTTTTGCCAAACGATTCCTTAATGCTTTTAATAAGTGACTTTTCCAATTATACACTCGTTAATATTAATTATTTATTATAAATAATTATTAATTATTAAATTTAATTACTTCTAATATTAATTAATATTATTAAAATTTATTAGTTAAATTTTATTATACATTAATATAATTTTTTACTTATTTAAAATTATTGTTAATATTATCGATTATTTTTAATATTACTAAATATATTTTAGTTATCAATTAATATCATTTTTAATTATCATAGTAGAATTTATTTTTTTGTTATATTTAAAGGTTATTGAAAATCATAAGTTAATGTAGAGTTTTTTTTTCTAAAATTTGTTTGAACAAATTCAAAAATTATAATGTATATTATAATAATAAATTTTAAATTCTTTTAGTTACATATTATACTATTAATTTTTCTTTACTACCTTGTTTGTATTAATTAACATATTATAGCATATAAATTTATTTAATTTATATTATTAAATATTGTAATTGATTTTTTTCAAGATGTTCGTTTTTCATTTTATATATTTATAAAACAGTTTTTATCAAACATAATTTATTCATTAGCTAGTTTGTTAACTGTCAACAAACTTATCAATTATCCACAAACTTATCAATTAGTTTGTTAGATATAATGTTAACTTTGGGCTTTGGCCCATGCATGTGGTGATCCACCAATGTATCATCAACTAATTTGCAAACATAACCGATGTGCGTGTCTTTGTTTCTAGTTTAAATTGGTCCCAAGTCCCAATTATTATAAAATGCTAACTAATAAAGACATGTGCACTTTGCTTAGTTTAAATATATATATAATATTGTTCAATAATGTTACATAATAAAAGTATTATTTGATAACGTGTTACAAAATCTTTAATGAAATCTTTAATAGCTTTTTAAACTATAAAATCAAGAATAAAAGTTTCAGAAATTACAACTTGGTTTCAATAGATTTTCTTTTTTGGGAGATTTAGGATATTTTTTGGCACTTGTCTAATGGTTTAGTGTAGAATGATTAAGACGCGCTTATAATATAGTGCAAAACAAAAAATATTTGTTTGATAATTCTTCAGAATGAAATCATGACGTTGAATGGTTAAGAGAAATCCAAAATATAAAATCATTCGGATGATTTTAGAACCATTAAGAAACATTTTTTTTTTTTGCAAAACAAGATTCATCTTTTAGCAATTCAGATATTGCTCTTAATAAAACTATTAAAATGTAAGCAAAATATAGAGAATGTGATAGATTAAAATAAAAACAAAATCTTATTTTATGTATTTTAAAAGTATGTTGGATATATTTTTAGTAATAATTCAATCTAACATAGATGATAAAGCATAGCATGGTTTTTGATAGTTGTCAAAAGGTAGTTAATGTCTAAAAGATAAATCGCCTACCAAATAATCGTAGGTGTAACGTCCCAAAACTTGTCATGCATTAAATCATAGAAACTGAGCGTTTTACATTACAAAATTTAACTTGTTCAATACGTCAATAAATGAGCTTAACAAAATGACAGCGGAAGTCTACAAAATCCACATCCGAGCTCTAACTATATCATTAGTCTAAGTCTTGGAGTCGCTCTAATCTCCAAGTATGCCATGCCTCTCCTATTTCTTCCCCGAGGAACTCGCGGAACGCTTACCTGAAAATGGTTTAGTTTTGAAAATGCGAGGGTTAGACCAAAAGGTCTAGTGAATTCCCTCCGTAAAACAACAGGTATAAACCACCCGAAATCATTTTAGAATAATTCATGAACTATCACACATATGGTACTGCACTGTATAGGGAATCACATAAACATCCGCGATCGGGGCCCAAGCAGACTCCCCTTTCGCCCTCTCGTATCGGGGCCCAGGCAGACTCCCCGATACCCGACTAGGAGGGAAACAAATTCCAACCTACCGTCTCATCATACGCATCCAAGGGATCATCGGATCCCGAGGCTCTCCGATTCCACAGTGCAGACCGACATCACATAACATGCATATACAATTCATAGGCATGAAAACATAATCTTTAAAATTACTGTTATCTCATTTCATCATATCAAGCTTTCATTCGACATAAAAGTATGTGCGTAAGAAACATGCATTTCAGTTGTAAACATTTCGTGCGCTTTAAGAACCATAATCAGTAAAGAAAACGTTTAATATTTTAAGCCGTAAAAAGGGTTTAGGGAACTCACCTTGATTGACGTATAACGCACTTCCTAAATACCTTCAAGCTACACCCACAGAACACCTAAGGCAATAGATCCACATCAGATAAATAGCTCAGCCCTACTGTCCGGATACCCCTTCCCGGACACAACACTTTTCCGGATACAACACATTTCCGGACACTAGACATATCCGGGCACAACACTTTTCCGGACACTAGACTTATCCGGACACAACACTTTTCCGGACACTAGACTTATCCGGGCAAAACTACCCGGACAATAAGCTTATCCGGAGACTTCAGCTACCCGGATACTAAGAAACACCCGGACATCCTCACGGGGCACTTACCCGGACACCTGCAACATATCCGGACACCACCGAACACCGGTGTCCGGAAAACACTGCTGTTCGAATTTTAACAAGTCCAAAACTGATTTATACTCCGATTTTACCATTAAGTCGATTAGATATCTACAAGGGTTCATCCACCAACCTCAAATACTCATTTAATCCATTTATAAACTTCTAAATCGATTTAACAAGACAAAAACCCTTAAAACCCATTTAGAAGGAAAAGAGGTGAAAACTCAAAGAATCACTACAACAAATCCCAAGAATCCAAAACCAGTAGAGATTGAACACAAGAATAAACGAGGAATAAGGGTTACCTTACTGATTTCTTCTTTGATTCCTCTATGATTCTTCACCCTCTTGATTTCTTCCCAAAAACCTCCATCTTCTCCCTTTTCTCTCTTAATCGCCAACCTCACACCAACAATACTGATTTTAGGGAATGGAGGTTGCCCTAGAAGTTTGTGCATTTATATACCTTCATCAAATGACAGAAATGGCCCCTTAACTTAACTTTCGTTTCTTATATTTTGACCACCAAACTCCAAGACTCACTAGGATTTTGGGTCGTTACAACACTCCCCACTTAAAAGAATTTTGTCCCCGGAATTCCTCATTGGAAGAGTTGCGGGTACCTCGACCTCATTTCCGATTCCAACTCCCACGTAGCCTCCGGGCCCTTGTGGTGCCGCCATTGTACCTTTACCAGTTTAGTCTCTTTGTTCCGTGACTTTCTCACCTTAAAGTCTGTGATGGCTTCGGGTTCTTCCACAAAATCTAACTTTTCGTCCACCTTAATGTCATTTAACGGAACCGTTTTAGTCACGTCGGCTAGACATTTTCTTAGATTAGACACGTGAAACGCATTATGGATGTTGCGCAGTTCTTCCGGTAGGTCCAACCTATACGCCACTTCCCCGATCCGCTCCGTGATCTCGAATGGTCCGATGTAACGTGGGCTTAGCTTCCCCCATTTCCCAAATCTTACCACTCCCTTCCACGGGGACACCTTTAACAGTACAAAATCTCCGACCTGGAATTCTATGTCTTTTCGTCTTTTATCCGCATAACTGTTTTGGCGGTCGCGAGCGACCTTCAGCCTTTCACGTACTTGGACTATCTTGTCCGAAGTCAGCTGTACCAATTCTGGTTCGGCTAACTGCCTTTCACCCACCTCGTTCCAACACAACGGTGTCCGACATTTTCTACCATAGAGTGCCTCAAACGGCGCGACCTTGATGCTCGAATGGTAGCTGTTATTATAAGCAAACTCGATCAGCGGTAAGTACTTTTCCCATGAGCCTTGGAAATCTAAAGCACACGCTCTTAACATGTCTTCTAACGTTTGGATCGTTCGCTCACTCTGACCGTCGGTCTGAGGATGATAAGCGGTACTCATCTTGATCTGCGAACCCATTTCTCTTTGGAAGCTCTTCCAAAACGTAGAGGTAAATCTGCTATCGCGGTCTGATACAATTGACGAGGGTACCCCATGGCGGGTTACGATCTCATCGATGTACAACCTTGCTAACTTCTCCAATGAGTAAGACTCTCGTATAGGTAGGAAGTGCGCCGACTTCGTGAGTCGATCCACGACCACCCAAATGGCGTCATAACCCTTTAGAGTTCTAGGCAAATGGGTCATGAAGTCCATCGTGATCTGGTCCCACTTCCACATCGGTATCTCTAACGACTGGAGCTTCCCGTACGGTCTTTGATGTTCGATATTTACACGTGAACACGTCATACAGGTCTCTACAAAGTGAGCCACGTCTTTCTTCAATCCGGGCCACCAGTAGTCTCGTCGTAGGTCTCCGTACATCTTGTTAGTTCCAGGGTGGATAGTGTACTTCGATTTGTGAGCTTCTTCGAGAATCAGCTTTCGGAGCTCTCCGAGTTTCGGAACCCAGATTCTCCCATTCAGACATTTCACCCCTCGACTATCTTCCACTAACATGGACGCTTGCCCTACCATTCTCTCCTTCTTAAGATTTTCAGTTTCGAGCGCTTTAACCTGACATTTCTTTATTTCAGCTAACAGATTGAATGTGACCTCGGCCCTCATAGCCACAATCCTGGGGGTTTCACTTCGTTCCTTACGGCTAAAAGCGTCCGCCACCACGTTTGCCTTCCCCGGATGGTATTCGATCTTACAGTCGTAGTCGATCAACAACTTAATCCATCTTTTTTGGCGCATATTCAACTCTTTTTTATCAAAGAGATGACATAAACTCTTGTGGTCCGTGAAGATCTGACACTTCGTCCCATACAGGTAATGTCGCCAAATCTTCAGGGCAAAAACCACTGCCGCCAATTCTAAATCATGCGTAGGATAACGAGCCTCGTGATCCTTTAACTGCCGGGAGGCATAAGCGATCACCTTACCTCGTTGCATGAGTACGCAACCCAAACCAAGCTTCGAGGCATCGCTGAAAACCACAAAATCGTCCGAACCATCCGGTAGTGACAACACCGGAGCGCTGCTCAACATATCCTTAAACCTTTGAAATGCTTCCTCTTGCTTCTCCGACCAAATGAACTTGGCATTCTTCTTCGTTAAAGAGGTCAGTGGCGTGGCAATACACGAAAAGTCTTTGATGAACTTCCGGTAGTACCCCGCCAGCCCGAGGAAACTTCGAACTTCAGACGGATTCTTAGGTTGCTCCCAGTCTCGGATGGCTTCAATCTTAGCCGGATCAACCATGATCCCCTTCTCAGACACCACGTGCCCGAGGAACTTCACTTCCCTCAGCCAAAACTCGCACTTGGAAAACTTCACATACAACTTCTCTTGCTTCAATAGCTCGAGAATTGTACGAAGGTGGCTTTCGTGCTCCCTTTCCGATCTTGAAAATATCAGGATGTCATCTATGAACACTATCACGAACTGATCCAAATAAGGTTGGCATACCCTATTCATTAAGTCCATGAATGCTGCCGGGCCGTTGGTTAGCCCGAACGGCATCACCAGGAATTCGTAGTGTCCATACCTGGTCCGAAATGCAGTATTCGGCACATCCTCCTCTCTCACCTTGATTTGATGATATCCTGACCTCAGATCAATCTTGGAGAAGTAACTGGCTCCTTGTAACTGATCAAACAGGTCGTCGATTCTCGGGATCGGATACTTATTCTTGATCGTGACCTTGTTGAGTTCTCGGTAGTCTATGCACATTCGCATAGTACCGTCCTTCTTCTTCACGAAGAGCACAGGTGCTCCCCACAGAGATGTACTCGGTCTAACGAACCCCTTGTCTAATAACTCCTGCAATTGAGTCATCATTTCCTTCATTTCGGGCGACGCCAATCTAAACGGTGCGCGGGCAATCGGTACAGCTCCGGGCATCAAATCGATTCTGAACTCGATCTGGCGATCCGGGAGTAGACTGGTCAAGTCGTCCGGAAATACTCCCGGGTACTCATTTACTACCCGCACATCGCCCACCCCACACTTCTCTTTCTTGGCATCCAATACATACGCCAAGTATCCCCTACACCCATTCTTCAAGCACTTAGTAGCCCTAATCATAGAGATCAGGCTATTCTTTCTATTACGGCGGTCCCCATAAATCACTATGGGATCCCCATCCGGCGATTGAGTCCTGATCAGCTTTCTGTTGCAAGCGATGTTCGCATCATTCGCGGCTAACCAGTCCATACCTAACACCACATCGAACTCTCCCATTGCCATGGGATATAATTCCATAGGTATCAATCTTCCTTCTATATCTATGACACAATCCTCTATCACCTCCTTAACATACACCAAACCATCGTTGGCAGTTTCCACTTCTAGAGCTCTCTCTAAACGTCTAGGCCTCACCCCCAAACATTTCATAAATTCATACGATACAAAAGAGCGGTTTGCTCCTGAATCAAATAACACCTTGGCACATAGAGAGTTCACTAGAAACGTACGTGCCACCACATCTGGAGTTTCCTCCGCCTCCTCTGCAGTCATGCGGAAAGCACGTCCCTTCGGACGCGTCGGCTCTGCTCCTTTATCACCGCCCTTTCCTCCCTGACGTTCCCCATACTGAGTTGATCCTCCCTTCTTTAACTGCGGACAATCATACTTGGTGTGACCAGTAGCTCCACATTGAAAACATGATTTCCCTTTGGGGCAATCCCTCGACATGTGACCAGGCAAGCCGCACCGGTAGCATGAGTTTGAACCTGCCATGCAATCACCCCGGTGCACTTTGTTGCATTTCGTACACGGTTTCCCCACGGTATCCCTGTTTGCACGGTTATCTGGTCGGAACACCTTCCCCTTCCTGGAGTCATTACCTGGCCCATCCCATTTATGCTTGTCGCCACCCTTTTCAGAAGTCTGACGGTTCTTTTCCATCTCAATCAGCTCGGCCATATTGATGGCTGCCTGAAAGGTAGTGGGGTTTCTCGTCAGAACTAGCTCCCGAATGTTACTTCTCAGACCATGGATGAAGTGGTTCACCTTTCGCCCTTCCGTTGGTACATACAAGTCAGCAAAACGGGACTTCTCAATAAACTTAGAAGTGTACTCCCGTACCGTCATTCCTCCTTGTTCTAAACCCAAAAACTCTTCTTCCAGCTTTTTCACTGCCGCGAGTGGGCAGAACTACTCTTTAAACCTGTCAACAAACGATTCCCACAACATTCCTTTTGCCATCGCAGAACCCTTTCCCCCAGTTTCGGCTTCCCACCAATAAACTGCATCAGACTTCAACATGGACAAGGCAAACATCACCCTGTCCCCATCAGCACATTTGCACGTATCAAAAACCAGCTCCATCTCCTTCACCCACTTCATTGCCAAAACCGGGTTACACTCGCCATTGAACGTAGGGGGTTTGCATGAGGCAAAGACCTTGAAGTTACAACCCTTAGCTACTAACTCATTCACCACCAAGGATAAAGCTTTCGAGTGGTTCCTAGTACCAGTCTCTACCGGGCTTGACAAATCTGCACTCTCCTTGTTCTCAGTCGGCTCTTTGCTTACCAAAATTGACTCATTCTGTTTAGTAAGAAGAGTCTGCAAAGTTTCTTGAATCGTACCCAACTCAGCAGCCAAATTTTCTCGAGTGACAAATGTGGAACCCCGGCCTCGACCACGTCCCCTCGTCGGGTTCCCTCTTCTTACGGTACCAGAACTTTCCTGAACAGAGTCCTCTTGATTGACAGGAATTTCCACACTCTTTGTCCTTCCACGACCTCTTCCACGGCCTCTTTCGCGACCTCTCCCGCGACCCCTTCCGCGATTAACCGGTCCGTTCTCTAAGACCTCTTCCTCCTGATTCCTTGGTACAGCAGGTACCGACTTACTCCTTAAATTTCTCCCAGCCAATCGCGAATACTGAAAGAAAGCAATATTTAACCTTTGCTAGACATGACGTCACAAAATGCTATATAAGGTAATGTAAGCACGCGCATGTACCTGTAAGTTCACAATTGCACTGGCCAGGTGCAATCCCAAACTCACCTTACACGTTTGTCCTTGCACCTTATTCTTAAACGCAATTATAGTGATCGTTTCTAGAGGCAATCCTATGTCTCGGTTGTGTTCTTCGTCTTACAGTTTAAGTTTAGGCCCTAAAGGCAACCTAAATCCCTTAAACTAAGGCTCTGATACCACTTGTAACGTCCCAAAACTTGTCATGCATTAAATCATAGAAACTGAGCGTTTTACATTAAAAAATTTAACTTGTTCAATACGTCAATAAATGAGCTTAACAAAATGACAGCGGAAGTCTACAAAATCCACAGCCGAGCTCTAACTATATCATTAGTCTAAGTCTTGGAGTCGCTCTAATCTCCAAGTATGCCATGCCTCTCCTATTTCTTCCCCGAGGAACTCGCGGAACGCTTACCTGAAAATGGTTTAGTTTTGAAAATGCGAGGGTTAGACCAAAAGGTCTAGTGAATTCCCTCCGTAAAACAACAGGTATAAACCACCCGAAATCATTTTAGAATAATTCATGAACTATCACACATATGGTACTGCACTGTATAGGGAATCACATAAACATCCGCGATCGGGGCCCAAGCAGACTCCCCTTTCGCCCTCTCGTATCGGGGCCCAGGCAGACTCCCCGATACCCGACTAGGAGGGAAACAAATTCCAACCTACCGTCTCATCATACGCATCCAAGGGATCATCGGATCCCGAGGCTCTCCGATTCCACAGTGCAGACCGACATCACATAACATGCATATACATTTCATAGGCATGAAAACATAATCTTTAAAATTACTGTTATCTCATTTCAACATATCAAGCTTTCATTCGACATAAAAGTATGTGCGTAAGAAACATGCATTTCAGTTGTAAACATTTCGTGCGCTTTAAGAACCATAATCAGTAAAGAAAACGTTTAATATTTTAAGCCGTAAAAAGGGTTTAGGGAACTCACCTTGATTGACGTATAAGGCACTTCCTAAACACCTTCAAGCTACACCCACAGAACACCTAAGGCAATAGATCCACATCAGATAAATAGCTCAGCCCTACTGTCCGCATACCCCTTCCCGGACACAGCACTTTTCCGGATACAACACATTTCCGGACACTAGACATATCCGGGCACAACACTTTTCCGGACACTAGACTTATCCGGACACAACACTTTTCCGGACACTAGACTTATCCGGGCAAAACTACCCGGATATTAAGCTTATTCGGACACTTCAGCTACCCGGATACTAAGAAACACCCGGACATCCTCACGGGGTACTTACCCGGACACCTGCAACATATCCGGACACCACCGAACACCGGTGTCCGAAAAACACTGTTGTTCGAATTTTAACAAGTCCAAAACTGATTTATACTCCGATTTTACCATTAAGTCGATTAGATATCTACAAGGGTTCATCCACCAACCTCAAATACTCATTTAATCCATTTATAAACTTCTAAATCGGTTTAACAAGACAAAAACCCTTAAAACCCATTTAGAAGGAAAAGAGGTGAAAACTCAAAGAATCACTACAACAAATCCCAAGAATCCAAAACCAGTAGAGATCGAATACAAGAATAAACGAGGAATAAGGGTTACCTTACTGATTTCTTTTTTGATTCCTCTATGATTCTTCACCCTCTTGATTTCTTCCCAAAAACCTCCTTCTTCTCCCTTTTCTCTCTTAATCGCCAACCTCACACAAACAATACTGATTTTAGGGAATGGAGGTTGCCCTAGAAGTTTGTGCATTTATATACCTTCATCAAATGACAGAAATGGCCCCTTAACTTAACTTTCGTTTCTTATATTTTGACCACCAAACTCCAAGACTCACTAGGATTTTGGGTCGTTACAACACTCCCCCCTTAAAAGAATTCTGTCCCCGGAATTCCTCATTGGAAGAGCTGCGGGTACCTCGACCTCATTTCCGATTCCAACTCCCACGTAGCCTCTGGGCCCTTGTTGTGCCGCCATTGTACCTTTACCAGTTTAGTCTCTTTGTTCCGTGACTTTCTCACCTTAAAGTCTGTGATGGCTTCGGGTTCTTCCACGAAATCTAACTTTTCGTCCACCTTAATATCATTTAACGGAACCGTTTTAGTCACGTCGGCTAGACATTTTCTTAGATTAGACACGTGAAACGCATTATGGATGCTGCGCAGTTCTTTCGGTAGGTCCAACCTATACGTCACTTCCCCGATCCGCTCTTTGATCTCGAATGGTCCGATGTAACGTGGGCTTAGTTTCCCCCGTTTCCCAAATCGTACCAATCCCTTCCACGGGGACACCTTTAACAGTACAAAATCTCCGACCTGGAATTCTATGTCTTTTCGTCTTTTATCCGCATAACTCTTTTGGCGGTCGCGAGCGACCTTCAGCCTTTCACGTACTTGGACTATCTTGTCCGAAGTCAGCTGTACCAATTCTGGTTCGGCTAACTGCCTTTCACCCACCTCGTTCCAACACAACGGTGTCCGACATTTTCTACCATAGAGTGCCTCAAACGGCGCGGCCTTGATGCTCGAATGGTAGCCGTTATTATAAGCAAACTCGATCAGCGGTAAGTGCTTTTCCCATGAGCCTTGGAAATCCAAAGCACACTCTCTTAACATGTCTTCTAACGTCTGGATCGTTCGCTCACTCTGACCGTCGGTCTGAGGATGATAAGCGGTACACATCTTGATCTGCGAACCCATTTCTCTTTGGAAGCTCTTCCAAAACGTAGAGGTAAATCTGCTATCGCGGTCTGATACAACTGACGAGGGTACCCCATGGCGGGTTACGATCTCATCGATGTACAACCTTGCTAACTTCTCCAATGAGTAAGACTCTCGTATAGGTAGGAAGTGCGCCGACTTCGTGAGTCGATCCACGACCACCCAAATGGCGTCATAACCCTTTGGAGTTCTAGGCAAATGGGTCACGAAGTCCATCGTGATCTGGTCCCACTTCCACATCGGTATCTCTAACGACTGGAGCTTCCCGTACGGTCTTTGATGTTCGATCTTTACACGTGAACACGTCATACATGTCTCTACAAAGTGAGCCACGTCTTTCTTCAATCCGGGCCACCAGTAGTCTCGTCGTAGGTCTCCGTACATCTTGTTAGTTCCGGGGTGGATAGTGTACTTCGATTTGTGAGCTTCTTCGAGAATCAGCTTTCGGAGCTCTTCGAGTTTCGGAACCCAGATTCTTTCATTCAGACATTTCACCCCTCGACTATCTTCCACTAACATTGACGCTTGCCCTACCATTCTCTCATTCTTAAGATTTTCAGTTTCGAGCGCTTCAACCTGACATTTCTTTATTTCAGCTAACAGATTGAATGTGACCTCGACCCTCATGGCCACAATCATGGGGGTTTCACTTCGTTCCTTACGGCTCAAAGCGTCCGCCACCACGTTTGCCTTCCCCGGATGGTATTCGATCTTACAGTCGTAGTCGGTCAACAATTCAATCCACGTTTGCAAACGAACGAACATAAACGAACAGACTAAATGAACATAAACGAACAAGCTAAACGAACATAAACGAACATAAACGAACAGCTCTAAATGAACATAAATGAACAGCCCTAAATGAACATAAACGAACGAACATAAACGAACAGCCCTAAATGAACATAAACGAACGAACATAAACGAACAGCCCTAAACGAACATAAACGAACAAGCCCTAAATGAACATAAACAAACGAACATAAATGAACATACACAAACATAAACGAACAAGCCTAAACGAACACCATTAGTTGTCATTCGGTCATTCCGTTAACTATTACACACCAATTATCCATAGTTTAAACGTACACAATACAATCACCATTCATCAACCATTTTGAACAAAAAAACATCATCAATTTGTCTATCTTCATTACACCGTTACACGACTACATGAGGAAAACGTAACAAAAACGCCATCTATCTTCATATCATCAATTTCCTACAAAAAAAACAAAATAATTATTAGTAATTGACTTATTGTAAAAAAAAGTATTAGAATCGATCATATTAAGAAATTACCTTGGTAACAAAAACGCCATCTATTTTCAATCCTCATGGAAGATGAACATATATCATATCATCAATTTCCTAAATAAAACAAACAAAATAATTATTAGTAATTGACTTGTTGTTAATCAAGTAAATCTCTATACAATCAAGTCCATTGAATTATAAACAACTGATTTGTGTTATGCCAAATCAGGAATTACCAAATGAGACACGTGGCATAACTAACTCAGATGTGGTAGTGGACCAGGTGGCAAATACGTCTCTCATACAGGGGACAAGGAAAAGTAGTAGAATGAGAATCCCTAACAGAATTTATGTGGATGGATGGACTATTTAGAGGGGTCTCGTATACCAGACGGGGTATGCAAATTGTGAGAATTGTCTCTCCTCTCTCTCTGGATTCTTCTTCTTCTAGAGCCTGCTCTTCTTTTATCTTTCTGCACTTTAGCTTCCAGTCTATGTAATTTTCATTCCCTAAAAGTGTACTGTGTACCTCTGTACTCAACAAGCTTCCCCAAATAAATGAAAGTTTTCCTTTGAGCTCTCTTATTGTTCTGTTAAATTCTCTGAACTCTTACAATTTGCAATGTAGTTGAAACTGGTTTAAACGTAATAATACCAATTTAAACGTTTTCAACAACTTGATTTAACATAATAATACCAATTTAAACGTTTTCAACATCACAGCAACATCACAGCAACAAATAAGAAGAGAAAATCGAGAAATTCACAACAACAAATCCATCACAGCAGATACAACAGGAAATACATGAAGTAAAATATGTTCCATGAAGTAATACAGCAGATACAACAGCAAAAAATACATGAAGTAAAATATGTTCCATGAAGTAATACACAACAACAAAAAAATGGTGCAAAACAGCAGCAAAAATCGTGTAAAACAGCAGCAAAAAATGGTGCAAAACAGCATAAAAAATGGTGCAAAATAGCAGCAAAAAATGGTGTAAAACAGAGGCAAAAATGGTGTAAAACAGCAGCAAAAAATCGTGTAAAACAGCATCAAAAATGGTGCAAAACAGCAGCAAAAAATGGTGCAAAACAGCAGCAAAAAATGGTGCAAAACAGCATCAAAAATGGTGTAAAACAGCATCAAAAATCGTGCAAAACAGCATCAAAAAATGGTGCAAATACATGAAGTAAAATCGAAGAGTTTAGGGTTTAGGTCGAGCAAATACAGCAACAAAAAATCGTGCAAAACAGAGGGCAGATTCTTAAACAAACAACACTAATTCTTAAAATTAGTAACAAATAGCAAATCAGATTCTTAAAATTTTAAGAATTTTTCGAGAGCACAGCACCAAATCTGGTTGTTAAACACAGCACCAAATTTTTCGAGAGCACACCAATAAACACCAAATTGATATTTTTCGAGAGCACGCCAGTTCTTAAAACTATAACAAATTTTTCGAGAGCACAACAATAATAAACACCAAATGAAAGATATACCTGCGATTTTCGAGAGCAGGATCGTTTGTTGAACAAATCGATCGTGAAGGAGAATATCAAACAGAGAAGATGGAGGATGGTGGTGATGATGTTGATCCTGTGAAGAAATGGAGGATGGAGGCGATGATAACTGATGTCGATCCTGTGATATGTGTAATGTGTTTGTAGGGTTTGTTAATTAGGGCTGTAGAAGACTAATTACATTGGATTAAAGGAATAATGCCCATGTTATATATCATTGGAATAAGGCCCATAATTTTATAATTGACTAGTTATACTTATATAAGTTATATAATATATATACATATATATATATATAGATTATAGAATATATTAATGTAAAACTATAAAATAAACGGACATAAATGAACGAACATAAACGAACGTAAACAAGCGTAAATAAACGAACGTAAACAAGCGTAAATGAACGAACGAGACATTTGTTCATGTTTGTTCGTTTAACTAAACGAACAAAAAAATTTGTTCGTGTTCGTTCGTTTATTAAATGAACGAACATAAACGAACTTCCCACTGAACGGTTTACGAACGGTTCGATGAACGTTCGGTTCGTTTACAGCCCTAAATAGAACATGCGCATGTTCCCATCGTGAGGGGGTCTTCTTATATACATATATTAATTTGCGTCATATGTGAATGAATATATATCTATACATATAATAAATAAGTAACTAGCATGCCACGTGTCGTTTTTTGGTGAGCCGACTTCAGTATTTTTCCGCCTAAACATGTATCTGAACGCAGTTTACATTATAAGTTCAATTAGCACATCCACATTCACTCCTTAAATCTCTCTTTAATTCAATTTTTTAATTTATACGTTACATTTACTACCCTTATAATTAGGTATGTAGTTTACTTTTAATATCTTACTTTTTTATTTTTCGTTTTAGACTCTTATCATATAAACATAAATGATGTATATGAACTAAAATGCATTAAAAACATTTCTATTTTTTTACAAATTATACCATTGTAATCGCTTCGTCAATACCTTCGAAATGAGCCTAATATTGAATATTCTTGAATTTAATTATATTATTAAATCTATACATATAATAAATAAGTAACTAACATGTCACGTGTCGTCTTCTTGTGAGCCGACTTCAGTATTTTCTCGCATAAACATGTATCTGGACGCACTTTACATTATAAGTTCAATTAGCACACTCACATTCACTCCTCCTTAAATCTCTTCTTAATTCAATTTTTTTAATTTATACGTTACAATTACTACCCTTATAATTAGGTATGTAGTTTACTTTTAATCTCTTATTTTTTTATTTTTCATTTTAGATTTTTATCATATAAACATAAATAATGTATATGAACTAAAATGCATTAAAAAACATTTTTATTTTTTACAAATTATACCATTGTAATCGCTTCGTCAATACCTTCGAAATGAGCTCAATATTGAATATTTTTGGATTTAATTATATTATTAAATATCATAAATATACACGAATTAATGTGTTGTGATTAGTATGAGATTTTTTAAATTAGTATGGGATTTGATACAAATAATCACTAAATTGTCGTGATTTACTTTTTGCAATTTCATATCAATTTTTACTTCAAAGTCGAATTCATTCGACGGATTACAATTCTATCAAATTCCATTCTGTCAACGAAACACCCTTAGAATTATCATAAGAGATTTAATTACTTGAAAAAAAAGATATCACTTATCAACTGACTTTTGGATTATGAGTTCGAACCTTTTTCAAAATATGAGTTCCAATTGCTGTATGTTTTGCCATGACCATAAATAAAAACCACAGACAATCATTATTGAAGGTTGGTTTGTTTCTAAGACAACCAGTCTTCACCCATGGTCAGTTGTATGTTGCTTTATCTAGAGTAAAAAGTAGACAAGGTTTAAAAATATTAATTATAGATGATGAAGGTATAATTAGCAATAGAACAAAGAATGTTGTATATAAAGAAGTATTTGGTAATTTATGATACATGGTTCTTATTTTATTAATATTTTAACTATGTACTTTTCCATTATTTCATTTACGTTCTATTATAAATTTTGTTTTATAAATTCTTAATATTTATTCATATTTTTTATTAATTTTTTGCAAAACATCCTTTGTGAAAACTGCCTAAAACAAGGACATTTTGTAACCATCTGCAAAAAAAACAACTCTGAAGGGAAAAAAGCTTGGAAAAGTAGCATCATACTTCCGATGATCGTTCATATCTGTAAGATAAGTTTTCTGACATGATTTAATTTTTTTAAATTACCCCGTGTAATACACGGTTGAAACCTAGTATATATATATTGATCTTATAGATTTAAACTTTCATAAAGTAATGGAAAGATGGAAAATATGCACCAAATTAGAATACCATGCATTTTAAATTTTATAAAATTCAGTAAAATTAAATTAAATATTATATTATTAACTAATGTAATTTAAACCTCAAATTCATAAACAATTATTGCATTATACTTTAATTAGTTACTCGTGTTTAATTAATACAAGTGTTTTTATTTTTCTACATTCTATTAATAAAACTAACAAATAATCAACTGATAAAACTACTAAATGATTAACTCATAAAAAATTTTGAGTACTGTTGTAGGATAAGTGTGTTATCGTCTAAAGGATATGACGATAGAGATAGAGATAGAGATAGATTAGAACTGAAATATCTCATAGTTATCTACTTGTAACTCATCCCTATATAAAGGGCTTATAATTAATGAGAATTACAGATTTATTTTCTCTTATATTGTTGTTCTGTTCCATTTATTCTTTAACACGTTATCAGCACGATTGCTTTTATCTAGCATGTTTGTTACCGCTGAAAACAACTTGCATCATACATCTTCAATACAAGTATGTATCCTCACATCCTCATCTCTATATACATATATGAAGTCTTGTGTATTTAATTAGTGTTTATCATATGAATGCTATGTCATTCCTATTGATGTATATAATTTTGTGTGAGGTTATGAGACCAGTACCCCTTTGAAGATTAACTTTTGAGGTGATTTGAGTTTTTATTCATTACCTTATCTAAATGAAGCTCCATTTTTTTATTAATCAATTATTGATTTGTTTATTTATTTGTTAAATATACAATCGCTTTTTTTAATACGTTGTGTAATTAAAAAAATGGCGCACCCACTCTTTGATTTTTTATTTTTTTTTGCAATTCAAATACACTTTATTGCATCATATGTAAATATGTCATTTTAATTATGCATGTTAATCATTTTTATTTATTAGGATCGATTTGAGTTTACATGCTATTTTTGTGGGATTATTCATTGTATTTATTAAATAATGTTAATTTAGTTTAATTACGCTTTTATTTTGAATTAATTATCTATAAAAAAACATTTGCATGTTTATCTTAGTTTTTATATTTCAAATATTTATCTTAACTCAAAATAGTTATAATTAAATTCAAATGCTTATTTTGACACGAGTTCCTACTCATTTTTCTCAATCTTATAAAATTTTTGGAAGTTACACTTCCATCCCCATATATTTTGGTTTTTAACCAGAAGCTCCAAATATACTATTAAGATGTTAAAATTTTGAATTTGACTTTATGTCAAAACTAACATTTATTTGTTTAATGGCAAAATTCCTTAAAATACTATTAATGTATTTAAAGATTGAAATTGGCTTCATATGCCAAACTCATATTCATGTCGGCCTTCTGCCAAAAGCTGTATAATTACAATGTTATCTTCAAATTAATTAAATCGCAAGATATTAATTGGATTTTGTCAAACGGGTGTAAATAGCTCTAAGGTTTATAGGGACTTAAGAAATCCATGTGATTCCCCTACTACCTGGAGATCCAATAGATTGAGTGGTTTTTATTCGCAAATTGATATATTGATGAACTATTATCAATAAAATGTAAGCATACAAAAATTCAATATTATTATGATGATGAAATATCATGCATAACATAATAATTATAAACCATAATTCACTATTTTAGAAAATAATATATTCTCCATTTTCTACTACATCTTTGAATCAAAAGAATTTGATTACCATAAGATAGGTTCGGAAAAACACAAGAAAATACGCAAAAATCATTGAACCCTTTTGTCCCTATAAAAAAAAACTAGATGTTAAGCTACAAGTAAATACTTTGAAAATTTTGAGACGATACATCAGTCACAACCTTCAGAGGGAATAACTAAAAACCACCAAGAATCGGGCGTCCCAAAAAGGAAATTTGAGAATATTCAGTACCATATATTTCTCAAACTAATCATAGAGTAGAATGAAACCTACTTACTTGATTACAAGAAGGTATTGACTTTGACAAAGAAATGTCTCGTCTCAAAATGCATCTCAATCTTTGTGATAAGGAACTCGCAAAAGATTATGTGAATCATAACATCTTTTCATCTTTCCTATATCACCAATCATACTAATGAAACAATATAAGATGCAATATAACCTTTAACAAACTCATTAACTTAATGCAAGTGGCTAAGAGATGTAACAAAGTGTTTTAACAACGCTAGACATACCCGGATAAAGAAAGTTCTTGAGGTTAATAAGGCAAACGTTGGAGGTGGAAAGAACTCTAAAGGATAATGAGTTAAACATATTGATCCATACACATATGCCAATTATGTACCATGTGGACAAGGTTGTCGAAAGGGTCAAATTCATGGCAATAGTCGAGAACGAACTCCTAATAGAAATGGAACAAGTAGAACAGTGAACTATATCATATCTAAGATTGGTTTAAGTATAAGTTTATTTGAATATACTTTAACTATCAAATTAGTTACATTTGCGTATATATACACCTGAGTTTATAGCCAATATAGATGTAAATAAACACATCAAAAATAAATGCAAAACTCTCAATGTTCTTCGTTCCATATAGGAATGTATCGAGGAGAACTTGATTGTTTTTGTGACATTTCTACAATCCTAAGAAATAGATTATTATTCATTGAATTATTATTTGGGAAAAGTCTAAAAAACCCAACGAAGTATCTGATTTTGTATGGTTAAGTCCTTAAACTATTTTTTTGAAAGATAAAACCCTTAAACTTTCTAAAACCGGTTAAATAAGTCATTGTAACCTGCAAAAGCAAGTTAATGTGATACAAATTTGAGAAAAGTCTAAAAAACTCCAACAAACTATCTGATTTTGAATGATTAAGTCCTTGAACTTTTTAACAAATAAATTTCTTTACTTTTTTTCTAAAAATTTTACCAAGTATATTTTGGACTTCTTTTAACATAAATCACTATTTTTTGAACAAACAAAATCATGAACTTATTTTTGAACAAATAAATCCAAAACTTTTTTTGAATAAAAAATATATTAATCCTCTCACTGACAATAAAATAAAATGAACTAATTAAACAGAAAAAATTATAATATTTCTGTAACACCCTCAAAATTGGAAAGAGCAACTACTATAAACTTTGATAAAATAACCAAATGAGGATAAAAATCCTTTCTACAAACCATCATTGGAAACACCTCAAAATTTAAAACGTAACAACTCCCACAATTAATAACTCAAGTCATACAACATAACCAAATAAAGTCGGTGTTACTTAACCCAAATACAAGTTGCTATTCCCAAAATAAATGTGGAAGACTTCACTAAGCAATTCATCTCTCGAGCACACTACTAGCACTCATCTCTTCACAGTGTCACTAGAACTATTCCCAACCTGAACCTGTTGCACATGTCGACAAATAAAAAGGTTAGGCTAACGCCTAGTGAGGTCAAGAGTTTACATCATGATTAAATAATTCGTTAGACGAAAAAGATGCAACTTAAAACATGATTTCCAAAAGGGGATTTGTATTAAATATACCAACAACCCAGTTTTGAAACGCACACAAATTTCGTAATGGAAACTCCAATGAAAATCATTTCCCAACAATGGACTCAATTCCAAAACTCACCCAAGATATAAATAAATATTAAATTTCCAAATAATATCAACTCGAATAAAAATCCAATAATCGAAACATCCAAACAAGGATGAGGTATAATATACCTCCCATAAGGCATGGAAAACAATCCATATCAATATAATACGTCATCGACAACATGGATAAAAGAAATACCCGAAACAGTACCTTTCGGTGACGGGGGAGACCCGATTTCATCGAATGTGGCGGAAACAAAAGTTAAACCACAATTATAAGTTACAAGAATTTTTCATGGATGGAAAAGCCTATGACATCAACCCTATCCAGGTCTTTAGTCAATCTTGGACGTCAACCCAAACCGGATCTTTAGTCCATGGAGACATCAACTCAAACCGAGTCTTTAGTCTAAGGAGACATCAATCCAAACCGGATCTTTAGTCTATTGTGACATCAACCCAAACCGGATCTTTAGTCAAGTGAGGCATCAACCCAAACCGGATCTCTAGCCTAGTGAGACATCAACCCAAACCGGATCTTTAGTCCACGGAGACATCAACCCAAACCGGATCTTTAGTCTATTAAGGCTTCAACCCAAACCGGATCTTTAGCCTAAAACCACCAAGTTCAACCCAAACTGGATCTTTACCTTGGGATCTCACCATAAAAAACAATCTTGTTTAATTTAGAAATTTACACATGACTCCAAAAGAATAACCAACGCATTCAAATCATGTAATCCCAAATAAGATGCAATACATCCAAATCATAACCAAAGCTCTACATCGAGCTATCAAAATCGGACAATGTCCTTAAGACCCAACAGAGTAAAAAACCGAGCCATAAGCTCAAACGATCAAATGACCATTTGTTAAAAGTCAACATATGCAAATGAAGTGTATCTAACCCACATTATGCAAATACATGCTCCATGGCATGACTAACTAGAAACCCCTTCATTGCCACTTTCCAAATGAAGTCAAACCATATATACATATACTCAAATACTATATAACTTGATAATGTATATAACTCGCAATAGTTTATAAAACCCCAAAAGTACTAAGAGTGCATAAATGTCAAATGGTATTCACTTATGAGGCAAAACACTCAAAAGGGCAAATTCTCAAATAAAACGCAGTTAAGTGCATAACACATCCAAAGCTCCATCTCGAGCTACTAAAACTGGCAAAATAAACATGTGGCTAATTACGTGATGCCAACACGGTTACATAAACCAAAATGCATAGTTACCCAAAATATTTGTCTCTTAACTCTAAATTGGCCTTCGGCCCAAAATCAAAAGGTTTACAATTCCCAATATGTTCATAAGGTCGAGAATGACCAAAATCCACAACTCACACGTTCACATTTTCAAAACATACCATATCATAAACTTTACATAATCTTACCAAACACAAAAAGTGTATTTTTACCAAACAAACTCCGCTTATGCAATAAATTAACAAAACACTTTCATTCGTGATTTATTTGTCAATTACCCAAAATTCCCAATTGTGAGTGTTTTACAAGATTTGTCATGCTCAACACTTCAAATAATCAAAATCCACTAAATAACTCAACAATTGATAATTTTATGTAAAACACATAAACACTTTAAAATAAACATTTTGGCATGTACAACGTTTTCACAAATCAACTTGAACTCACCTTGCTAGATTTAGGCTAAATCTATGTTTTCCCCAATTTGAGCTCCTTTGAAGAAACTTGAATCCTCAAGCCAAATCTTCCAAAAACCTCAATCACAACAAGAATCCACCAACAAAACACCTCTAGATCACCAACAAAACACCACAACCTCCAACTCTTCAAAATGGACAAAAAGATTGGATGAAACCCTAGAAAGCTTTGGGTGAAAAAGATGAAGTGAAAGGGTTTCAAGATTTGTTTCCCAAAACCATTGTAGATGAAGAAATCACTTGCAAATCTCGAATCTTGTGGCTAAATGGCTCAAAATCGTCTTTGGGGGCTTAGGGTTTCGGTGTGGGAGAGAAAGGGATGAAGGGAAGAAGTGGGGAAATAAAAATGGGGTTGAAATGGGTGAAAATCGCGTTTTTATACACCAGGTGCCCGTCAACTAAAGTGACGCGCGAGAGTGACAATTGTCACTTTCGCTGGGCACTCTCGCTGTGGTCCCATGACTCTCGGTACAAAATCGGCGAGAGTGACATGCGATTGTGACACATGTCACTTTCGCTGGTCACTTTAGCCGAAGTTGTACCGAAAGTTGCTTTGGCCATAACTTCTTCGTTTTAGCTCCGTTTTCGCTCTAGAAAGGCCTGTTGGATTCGTATTTGAATTATCCATCCAACAAGACTATAAAATCTAGGATTCAATCCAAAATAATTTTTCTTCTATTTTTCTTGAAAGATCGATTTCTACACTGACTTGAAGTTATACTTACCCGGATATTACGGGTGTTACAATCCTCCCAACCTTAAAAGAGATTTCGTCCTCGAAAACTATCTTCCCATTTAACGTTGCCATCGTAATTGTCTGTCTCTGTTTACAAGGAGTTGTCTCTGATCCAGTTGACAGAACTGTCACAATAAACTTCATGTTGATACTCACAACAAATGTCTCCTTAGTCATATTACACTTATATCCGAGTGAACGCTTAACTTACTAGAGTAGCTTCTAACCACAAGATTTTGGTTGCCTCCTAACCTTAGGTGATCCATATTTCTCCAACGTCAAATCCCAACTCCCAATCAGTCCAGATCTACACGCCTTTAAACTCTTTCTCCAACCAAATCTAAGGTTCAATCATTACCGAAGCCAACAAAATTCCTAATTTCAATTGTTCCCGCTACTGAACTGTCCTTTATCTTTAACAAATGTGTCCTTAGACTCCAAAACGGACGGTCATTCTTGTCCCGAAGATTATACAACTCCAAAAATATGTCCAATTACCAATCATCCAATTGACAGATTCTTTTACCACACAAGGAAAAGTCATCCCACTAAATCCACATATCAGAATTTGAACTTCTTAAAATCGCTACAACCGATACAACACTCCAAATACACTAATGGTTCTTGGCCTCGCAATCCAAAAGTTGACACCTAGCTATTTCACCAAGATTCAAACCATTGTAGAGCTCCATACACGAATTTCATTCGTCGAGCATACCCACAAAACCAAGGTTATTAGCACGGTGTCTAAAGGGTCCTACACCTCCTTTATGCAAAAACTATACAAACCCCAAAACAGGGTTACTGAAATGAACGGTTATCATAAGCATTAACAAGAGATACCGCAAGCCCCATCCTGCAGTTTATAACAACCCAGTCTAAATAAAGCTTACATAGCATTTAAATTTAAATAATTACAATACTGGGTCCCAAAATTTCATCACATCTGTCTCAAAACTTAGGTTGGCGGAAACAACCTATACACAACTGAGAATGTACTAGTTACTATAAGTGTCAGTGGCACTGTCTCTATCTGCATCTGTACTCTATCCTGCTCTTGCTCACTTACCTGAGCCTCCTACTATCTGCTTACCTGAAAAGGTTTAGTTTGGAAAATGTGAGGGTTAGACCATTAGGTCTAGTGAGCTCCCTCCAGACAGTTCTCAAAATCATTTAAAAACAATTTGTAACTTTCATATATCTTTACATAAAACTTTCACATAACTTTGCATAAAACTTCGGTAACCCTCACTCAACAAGGAGGAGTAATCATGCTCACACAAAACCATTCCCAATAGCTTATCACTGAACGACCAATTCGTTTGAACATTTCTCACAACGTCACTAACTCAACTCATTCAACTGCCTTATCCACTTCTTTCCTGCACAAAAACATACACAAATCCCCTTCCTCAAAACGCTTTCCAGGAGTTCGCACACTTATCGATGGCAATCTACACACACTACTCCACCTCTCGGTGTTACTGTCAAACTTACTACTTCTAACCTACTCACTTATTCCGACATACGAACTTCACCTCCCCACGTTAGCGTGGAGCACCGCCCACCAAACATTACTTGCCCCTCTCTTCCGACCTTTCCACATGCTGATAACACTTTCTCATTATTATACATAACCAAACAGTTGCACCAAAATTCTAACTTAAGGCATTCAACCAAGTCATCTTGAAACGACACCAGTGTTCAAAGTTACTACACATTCTTTGATCTCCAACTATTACTTTCTCGGATAATTCTTTCACACATATGAACAATTCACATTCTTTAAAGATTTCGCATCTCCTACACCACCTTTTGACTAACCCATACATCATCTTCTTTAAACTTCCAATGATTCCAAGAATATACTTACTTAGCGACACACACAACCAAAAACACTTGGCTTCTCATTTGGGTAACCACCCACTATTGCTTCGACATTCTATTCCGATAATAGCCATATCACAATGCCAACTTACAAACCACGTGCTCCGACAACTTGATTAACAAATCGTACACCTCATCCGAAATCCTCGAAAAGGCTTCCACCTGATGCCTCCTCTTTCTAACATCACATTACTACAACACAGGCTGGCACATTTATCTTGGTAATTGATGCCACTACTCACCCGTACATTTTCCACCCATAACATCACACTGCAGACCAGGTCTCTCGTGGTCATTCGTACGCAATTCGAACTTGCCTTCATATTCCTCCGCATGAATAACCGAGTTTATCTTGCTACTTTGTCTTTTACCAACTCTAAATCAACAACTAACAGGTTCCCGACTAACTCAAACATATTCGATTCTTGCTAGTTCTTTGCAATTCCAAACCATAACATAGACAGGGCACAATCCCTCACAGATCGATATAATATATACGCCCACACGAGGTGTTCCATCATTATGGATACATCTTTCCAGAACGACCTCCTACATTTAACCACACCGTGGTAACTCTCTTCGCTTCCAACCTCTTGACAACACCTTCAACTCCAGACATATAAATAGTTGTCGACTTTAATAATAACAGTCGACCTGTGGATGCTTTCCTAACTTTTCCGTCATCAAAGGTTCTTAACAGGACCTAGTTATTTCATCATATCAGGATCATCTACACATCCCGTCGTTCTCATTTCAAAACTTACTCGTGCAATGTCAGCATTGCAAGATCGCCTTAAAACTCCTATTCGACGTTGAGGATATTTCATTTTTGCCTCACCACACTACTCATAACAAGTTGCTAATACCAACACCTTGAGGACTTCTAGTCCTTCCCCTGGACACAACTGTCCCTCGGCAACTGTATTTCCAGTCACCGAACAAGGGTACAGACCCTCATACAACCGACACTAAAATCCACTTCCGACTCTTCCACTGTCCACCTCTCCTCTTGAACATAAATACCAAAACTATAAACATTCTCCCCTGATATGTCCAACACCTCTCCACTCTCGGAGTTCTTCCTTAGCTTAAAATGTAATACTCTACGACCTAGTGAGTTCATAGCCTTCATACATGACAACGCGATAAATAAATCATTTCGCACATTTTCTTATTTTAAAGAACAACACTTGGAAACAACTTGGGTACACATGACCCCAACATTCTCATAACTCCAATGCCCTGCACAACGATCTCGAGAATCGTTCGCATGCACCCTTTTTGTAAAACTCAATCTTACTCTACCAAAACGACGTGGTTACGACAGTAACATATGGAATGAAAATCTTCCATACGACAAAATTCTGAAAGGAATTACCGACACGAACTAAACCAGTCGGCTCTCACACCCATTTATATGACTTCAACATGTCAATACTCATTGTGGTTATAAAAGTTTTGCTGGCAAACGTTTTCTTGACTTTTTGCAACAATTTAAGTTATCATGAAAAGTGTGAAGTATTTTGCAAATTGCTAAGCTCAAAATTTCATTGTACGACGTAAATGGAATTGCCTTTTTATTTAAATACACGCTTGCACATACTGACTCAATCCCGACCAAAAATTGCTATTTTCGCATTTGCTTTTAATCACAAAAACTCATGTAACACACACAAGGACGCAATGCATGAAATTCTATTCGCAAATGAAGGCTACTCACTCAAACAAGGTCAACCGTTTTACTCACGCAACTTATCATTGACACTCTACTTTCGACACGTGGTCGCCCTCTCGGCCTTGCAACACTTGCTATACATGCATTCCACGGCCCACTTACTCAACCATTTCATTCTATTTTCGTCTTGATCAATCATCTCACATTCTACCTATACACATTTCAATCCACCACGGATATCTTCCCTTTATTGATCCTGTCACTGAAAAGCTCGACCAAAGAGTCGAGCTCTAATCCTCCACTCGTTCTTGAATTGAAGCTTTCAAGATCTCGACACTTTTCCCCCTTACCATCACAACTGATCTATCCCACGATCTCTAGAATTGGGACTCTTCAGAACCAGGAGTCTTACTCAAAAGCAATCACTCATCCTCTTCGAACTCACGAAGATCTACCTCTAGACGGTTCATAACATTCCAGACAACGTTTCTTCTCTACGATGTATACATACATCACATCATAAATGATCTCTCTCAATAGTTCCCCATCAATGGGTCTCAATCTACCCCTCAAGGATCTTGCTGACATTCTAGATTACTGGAACACGACATATAAACTAGCTTAAGACTACAACTTCGGAATAATAAGGCAGATTAAGCACATACATGTACATGTAAGTTAGCAATTACACTGGCCAGGTGTAATCCCAAACTTACCTTACACGACTGTCCTCGGTACCCTATTAGTCCTATCTCTACAGTAGTGCCCTCCTAACGCATTTCCTGATCCTCAGTTGTGATTTATACTCCCAAAGTTTAAGTTTAGGCCCGTCCGGTCACCTAAATCCCTTAAACTATGGCTCTGATACCAATTATAACAACCCAGTCTAAATAAAGCTTACATAGCATTTAAATTTAAAGAATTACAATACTGGGCCCCAAAATTTCATTACAATTATCTCAAAACTTAGGTTGGCGGAAACAACCTATACACAACTGAGAATGTACTAGTTACTATATGTGTCAGTGGCACTGTCTCTATCTGCATCTGTACTCTATCCCGCTCTTGCTCACTTACCTGAGCCTCCTACTATCTGCTTACCTGAAAAGGTTTAGTTTGGAAAATGTGAGGGTTAGACCATGAGGTTTAGTGAGCTCCCTCCTGGCAGTTCTCAAAATCATTTAAAAACAACTTGTAACTTTCATATATCTTTACATAAAACTTTCACATAACTTTACATAAAACTTTCACGGATAAATCCGCTCCCGTAAATGGCACCCTGAAGTCACTCGGAAGTGACAACGAGTCAGTCTCACGCTGCCTTGCTGGGTCATTCTTCCCATTGCATAAACGGAACCTCCCCCCGGCATGAGCACTGGCGGAACCTCCCCCTGACTTAGCCAATTTACGTCTACCACAATATATGCATACATCTCATATAGCTTTCAAACAAGTAAAAATCATGTAAAATAACATGGCATTTCTACTCAAACATTCTCTTTGGAAAACACGTATAAAATCACGTATTTTAGTTAGAAAAAAACTCACCTGGTGCTTTAACGATTTCTTCTCGCGGATACTTCTGATTTTACGGTGAGCACCTATGATATTACGGGAATAAGAATAGTGAGTCTTGGTTTAAATCTTAGTCCCGACTGAACAATTTTCTACCCAACTCGGCTCTCAACAAACTCTGGAAATAATTTAAAAAATTCTGAATCTCTTAATTGATTATCGGTTCCACGGCCCAAACTAATAAAATATTGGGTCTTAATTTAGTTTCAATTCTCTTAGGCCCAAACTAATAAATACCGGATCCTTGGTAATTTAGGCCCACCATTGGAAATTCACTTTAAGTAACACATCGGATCCATAAACAGATATCCGGCTCACGACCCAAAAACCCATTTCGGTCCACTAAGAAATTCCGGGACACTATTCACTACCGGGTCTTTGTACCAAAATGCCGGATCTTGATTTTCACAAATTCCGGATCATGATATTAAATAACTCAATCTGGTTCCTTTTGGTTGATTCCGGGCCCAACCCATAATCTGGTTTTCAATTTATCTTCCGGATCCCATTAATAAATTTCCGGAATCTTATTAACTTTCCGGACTCCATTTCAATTAAGACAATTCCGGTTCCTAATTAAATATCATTCCGGGTCTTTGCTATTAAAAACAAACCCAACACCGGATCCTGCCCTTAGACCAATTCCGGTTCTTGAGTTTATTAGTTCCGGATCTTAAATTTGTTTAGTCCAATACCAGAACTCAATGGATTCCGGATCCATTTTCTCGGCCCATGAAATATTCCGGATCTACTTATTATTTAATTCCGGATCTTCAAAAAAACAATACCGGATCCTTTAAATGGACTCCGGGTTTCTTAAGGCCAAAACATTAATTCTGGAACCTCGCTATAAGTCATGGCGTCGATACAGATTACTCATTAATTCTGAAACTAAGCCATTTAAATCGATTATTGAATCCCTTTCCCAACCAAATGATTATTCCACTCTTTTAAATCTGCTTAATGATTAACTAATCCTTTAGCAGTGTTCTTTTCAACTTTTCAAGCACAACTCACAAGAATCAAAACCCAACAACAAATTTTAAGCCAAGGGTTTAAAGAGAAGGAATTACCTGCTAGGAGTCAATGTAGGAATTGAACTCAATGTTACTTCCTCTTTCAATTTGATGATTTGTGATCTTCTTATCTCCAATTTGCTCTTGAGACCCAAATCTCTTCTTTCTCTGCTCTTTTCTCTAAGCCACAAACAATAATCGATTACCTAGGATTTTGAGCCCAAAATGAGGGTTTTTATACCCTCATCCCATAATTATAATTTAGCCCTCAAACTTTCAGCTTTACTAATTCTCCACAAAAATTTAATTCTTTAAATTAAGATCTCGGTTATTACACAGTTAGCAACAGAAAATATGTCGACCTTGTAAACGACACTATTTGGCTTACGGTAATAACACGCGTCGAAAAACCCAATATTTCACCGAAAGATTCTACATGCCCTCACCCTTAACCGGGGTTGCTTAACCTTCCCAAGCCTAATGATTTCAAGGTGTTCAAGTGACAGACTCAACAATTATGCCAATCAAGATTTTTTTTTTCATTAGATTTTTCAACACGAAGGTTTTTATAACAATAAATCGTACGCGTAAAAACTACTACCACTTATCCAGTAGTTGTGCAAAATGGACACACTCGTCCCACATGTGAAAAATCATTTTGAAAACACGAAAGTATATACCCAAAACTTTTAAAATGAACCGCCATGGTCCTAGCATATATTTACTTATGCCACTCATGCATAAAAGTTTTCCTGCAATAAAATAGTATACAACAAACGGTCCATACGAAATTTCAAAAGAGAAAATTCATTAAATCAAATTCCAAAGTTTTCTCGTTTAGCCATATAATGACATAGAAGTAAAATCTTCTGACAAGACTCACACACATTAATGTGTCCTCTTAGAACGTAGGATATGATAAGTGCGTGTAATTTGGTTGACATATAAAAGGATTTAAATCGACTTCAAATTTCAAGTCGCACAAACGATGCGCATTAACGCTCCAAAAATAGTGGTTACAATACTATGCATACCAATAAATCACTATAATGCATTTGCGAGAAATGACATCAAAGTACCAACAACCGAAAGTGCACAAAGCGAAACATTAGAGATGGACTATCATGATGCTCTTATATGCATTATTCACGCTACGTATAAATCAATTTGTACACTAAACAAGGTGTAACGAATTATGCTAGCATCAATCTCAAAAGAGAAAACCGTGCCACATTAAAGTTCCGAAACTACTTTTTGGTTGCAATATGACATAAAGTAATATTTCTCAACAAAACTCGTATGGGACAAAGTACTCAATAAAACCCATAGTTAACACACACAACAAAACCAAAAAATGTTACTAAGAATAATTTTGATGAATCCATTCCAAGACATAAAAGAAAAACTCTAAATAGAGACAAAAAAATTTATGCTTTGCTTGTTCCTGAAATTTTTTTATCGTCTAGACGTCGTAGAGAATTGAGAATTCGAATTTCTTTCAATTTGAATTTAACGACTAGGAATGGTGTTCATAGAAATATAGTATTTTGCAAGGAAAACAAGATAAATAACTGGAGTCAATTTTTACAGATAGACGGATACGTTCCATAATTAATATTCTATTTTTGATTAATTATGTAAGATCCAAACGCTCAATCATCATATCCAGATTCATTTCTTTCCTTTTAATATTGGATAGAACTATTTTTCTTACTTTTATCAGGTTAAGCAGGAGACCGTATGTCGGGATATTATCTATCATTTTTTGATTCAATTTATTCACACGTCCATTCCATTGTAATTGCAAGGGAAAATCTCATTTAAGGACGATTCTTAGTTTTCGGATCGGTTGTAAAAAAGATTCTTCAATAATGTTTTGATTATTTAATTTAAAATATTGTTTTGAATTTGATGGGCTAAAATTTAAAAAATCCTCATCGTTTTCTTGCTTTCCAAAAAATACTCATCCTCTTCTTCCTTTACATCCTCATCCTCTTCTTTACATTGATATTTTTATTTTCACTAAAATTTGGATTTATATTCAAATTAAAAAGAAGTAATTTGCTTGGGATAAACCAAGGTTTCTTTTTATATTTATCATAAAGTATCACAAACTCTGGAAAGAAAACAACTTTCGGAGTCGATGTGAATCGATTTAACATTAAGATTTTTTCATTCATTCCATCCAATCAAAAAACATTACCATCCAATCAAAAAAGACCCTTTTGTATTTGTAAAAGACCCCTTTGTATTTGTAATTGATTTCGGAATTTGAATGAATGAAAGATAAAAAAAGACCATTATTATGAATTTTATCAATTTTTTTGTCCTTATTAGGTTTAGGTTTAGCCTTAATATTTTTTTAATTTTACAAACCAAATATTTTCTATCTGGATTTTTTTTCCATATATATAATATAACTATAACTTTTTCCTAGATAATTATTGATAGGAATATTCTTGAGTATGTTTAAAAAAATCTTTATTTCTGATGGAATTTTCTTGGTTCTTATTTGTTTCTAATGATGATCTATAAATATAGGAGTTCTTCTTAGTTTCAGAATGAATATATTTATATGATAAAAGATCATATCTATAGTGTTTTTGAAAATTATCCTCTTTATTTGAAAATAAATATACTTTCGAATTTTGCTTTATTTGTAATCAACTAATTGGTCTTTTTCATAGGAATACCATTTGTTTAAATCTTTATTTTCAGACATATGGGATTGATTCATTCCATTTCTCCATTTTTGTGGGACTAATCTAGACCATGTAATCTGAGATAAATCGTATTGACAATCACCTCTTAACTAGTTTTTCCATGGATTCATTCCATAATTTGGAAGTTTCTTATGTCTTAATTCGGAATGAAATATTCCTTGTCTTCCAAAAAAATCCTTTATTTTAGTCTTAAGAAAAATATGCATATCACAAAGTGTCACCCACGCGCCGCAAAACGTCGTAAAACAAATCTCCATAATACCCAACAAACCTTCCATAAAACCCAATGAAACTCAATGACATCCAATCAGTCAAATGGTGCCAAAGTTTTCGTCTCCAACAATCAAATCGCATGAAGCAAAGTTATGACCAAAATGTCATAATTCCAAAAACTTTCTTTTTGTTGCAATACAATATAAAACAACACTTTTCGGCAAGATTTGCAAGAAAGAAAATTTTCAATAACGTTCAACACCAAAATGATGGAAGGTAACTCTCCGTCCAAACCTTAACATATGTGGAGGAGATCCAATGTTAAAGTCATAAGTCGTAGTTACTTATCCAAAACCTTAAACAACATTAAAATATTGATATCACCGTATCCGAATTTAACGTTGGACAACAACAAAAATAAAGAAAGTCCCAACAAAGTTTGCAATCGTCTTCAATAAAATAATTTCATGCATGTTTAAAATCACGGTTTATAATCTCGTGTGTTCTAAACGTATGTTCAAGATTTCGTAATGCAACCCGCATGACAATTTGAAACACAAGAAACAATTGATGCAATTTATTTTAAAAATAAATTTCGTGCATGAATTTAGTCGGCACTCAACATCTCAAAACCACACTCCTCGAATTCCTCCGGTCACACTTTCGTCATCCAGATGCTCAAACATCTTAAGGTAACACTTGAAAATTTCATCGGTTAATCTGATAATATCTCCTCGAAGAACGTTGATTCCATAAGCTTATGTGCAGATCCCAGATATCCAGTGCAATTAACAGAATCAACACAATAGCATCCAATTATCATAAATCTCACTTTAATTGAATAGTAGAAAGCTTATGAACATAGTAGCCGTACAAGGTAATTAGAAAACGTAAATCAGGTCATTAACCCTAATTCTAAACAAAAAGAGATATTTATATCCCATAAGGGATACTTACAAGAATTGACAGAAACGGTCCCTGAACTTCTATTCAACTAGTTGTATGAGACCTAACAATCTCCCCCTTTGAATTGAAGTTCGATCTCACGCCAGTTGAGGACAAACCGCTTTCTGATTGCAAACAAAATCTCGAAGTGCCTTATGGAGATCCTGTATTCAAGCCTTTCTTCTATTTCTTTGAGCAGCTCTTTGGCAAGATATTTTCTGGTATTGACGAACTTCTCTGACAAGTCTCTTTCCTCTTCATATTCAGTCAAGACGAGCCAGTGATCGTCTTCTGCCATCAAGGCTTTACCAGCTTCTTTCTGCCTTGCCAACAGCATCTTGTTCATGTAGTACTCAGCATTGCGTACTACGGGTTTCTGGCAGTCTCTAGCAAAGTGGCCACGCCTTCCGCAATTATAACACTTTACTGGTTCGTCATCATCTTGCTCTTCAGACTTTCCTTCAGACTTCTTGCCTTCATCACTCTTCTTGCGTCCTTCACCCGTCTTTCTCTTCCCTTCATACTTGTCTCGGTAGTCTCGGCGCTTTGTGTTGGTGGAGTAACGTTGGTTGTTGTTGGATGGTTTCTTGAAGAATTTCTTCCTAGCGTACTCCCGAGTAAGTAGGGCGACAACTTTCTTGATTCCATGAAGCTCGGGGTCAGAATCACTTTCAGCTTCCTCATCCTCATGCTCAGTCTCACTTTGTGCTTCTTCTCTATAAGAGCTTCGCTGGGCATGTTTGTTCTTCTTGTGAGAGATGAGAGCAAGAGGGTCTTCTTACTCTTTTCACCAGACTTCTGATCTCCCATGAGTTCACGGACATCATCTTCATCTTGTAACAACATCTCGTAGAGTTCGTTCAGCGGAACATTCTCTAAAGTGTGATTGTGACGAACATGTAAGACAAATCCCTTCCATTCAGGCTTAAGGTTGTTCATGAACTTGATGTTGTTCTCCGTGTTCATCTTGAAGATGTTGTTCTTCTGTAGATCGTTGATGAGAGTGCAGAATCTTTCGTATGTCTCGGTCAGAGATTCTCCTCTTCTAGTTTTGAAAGATTCATATCGAGTAAGACAGTTGGTCACCTTCATCTGATTCCCCTCTCGACTACCTTGCATGATTTTCGCCAACTGATCCCACATTCCTTTAGCCATGTCTTTCTAACTGTCAATGCTACAGTAGATGTTGTTCGGAAGACTGTAGATTAGGTACGTCTTAGCGAGTATATATCCATCTACCTTCCTCTTTTCTTCAGCAGTTAGTTTGTCATATGGTTTGACAACTCGTTGAGCTGGAGGTCCACCTTCTTGCTCCTGGACATCCATCATCGGTGTGGGAACTGGCCCTTGAGTTAACGAACCCAGAATCTCATCATAGAGAGGCTTGGACTCGATAAAGCGCATAAATCTGTCTTTCCATAGGTTGTACTCCCCTCGATAAAGGATTGGTGGTTTGAGGTCAGATCCTATCGCTAGCGCGTCTTGAGTGTTCATTGTTCGGGCACTTGAGTGATCGTAAGACAATTTTAGTGATCCAAAGGTAAACGAGTGATCTAACGCAAAGTTCCTAAGGGAGTGACTGATCTAACGTAATCCTAAGCTAAAGTGGGTAGTTTCGGGGAACTTAGTGAACATAGATGGAGTACTCGCAAAGAGAAACAATAAGGAAAGAGTGCAGGTTGAACTGGAAAAAAAAACAGGAAATAAAAGTCACAGATGCAAACTCCCGGAACAGAAGAAGTCCGGAAGCGGAATGAGTCCAGAACCAGATTGAAATCGGGACTTAAATGTCCGGGACTTGGTTGGTCCGGGACTCGGAGTGAAACCGGTATAGTCTGGACCTGGAACCGGTCAAGATCCGGAACTGGTAGGAAAACCAGAAAGAGTTCTGGTAAGGGTCGATTCCCGGTAAGCGAGTCGAGAAACCAATAAGGACCCGGAAGAGATCGGGACCCGATGTGGTATTGCGGAAAACTAAGGAGACCGGGGCTCAAAATTTTCAAGTCCCGTATTCAAACTCAGTCGAGGAAAAAGACGTACCTGGAAGTGCGAAAAACCCACGATTTGGACTTGATTGCTTCGAGAGACCTTCTGTAACCAATTCTAATACCACACAAACAACCAAAAGAGCACAAACAACTAGCCAATACGAATCTAAACCCACTTTTTAAGCAAAAACTAAGAATTTTTAAAGAACAGAGTCTTAAAAGCCCAGAATTGCAAAAACTCAAAATTGATGAATTAAAAGCTTACCAAAGTGATCCAAGAATTAACTAAAACTCTAGAAACACAATATGAGCAACTGCTTTAACACCAATTTTGATCTTTAACACAGAAATCAAAACTAAAGATTGAACTTTTTCAAAGAAATAGTCGACAAAAACTAGAATTACTCAAGATTGAAAATTTACCTTTGGATCTTTCGTCTTTCTGCTATGATACCAATTGTGGATCCCAGATATCAAGTGCAATTAACAGAATCAACACAATAGAATTCCAATTGTCATAAATCTCACTTTGATTGAATAGCAAAAAGATTATGAACACAGTAGTCGTACAACGTCATTAGAAGACGTAAATTAGGTCATTAACCCTAATTCTAAACAAAAGGATATATTTATATCCCATAAGGGATAGTTACAAGAATTGACAGAAACGGTCCCTAAACTTCTATTCAACTAGCTTTATGAGACCTAACATTGTGATTCTAATCCAACCAACCATTCCGACCCGAAACGGTTCACTTAATGTAATCATCCTTTTTACTGTCACTCCAAGTGGCGAATGTTAAAACCACCAATCTAATTTAACGGCTACCTGCTTAGAAACTTCTTTACTACCCCAACGATCATCACATCAAGGTAGTCTAAGTATACACATGTAACTTGTAGGTTCACCATAACACTGGCCAGGTGCAATTATGAACGTACCGTACATGATCATCCTTGTTACCCTAGACATGATCCCCGTTACTAGTGACTCCATTGATCTCAAAATATCCTATCTTAGAGTGCTTAATGGTACAATTTCACTCCCCTTCACTTAAAAGAACGCTAGTTTGAGTCTAGGTATCCAAAAATCAACACCTAAATCTGTCAAACTTTTGCTCTGATACCAACTTGTAACACTCTCAAAATTGGAAGGAGCAACTACTATAAAATTCGATAAAATAACCAAAGGAGGATAAAAATCCTTTCTATAAACCATCCTTGGAAACACCTCAAAATTTAAAACGTAACAACTCCCACAATTAATAACTCAAGTCATACAACATGACCAAATAAAGTTGGCTGTTACTTAACCCAAATACAAGTTGCTATTCCCAAAATAAATGTGGAATACTTCACTAAGCAATTCATCTCTCGAGCACACTACTAGCACTCATCTCTTCACAGTGTCACTAGAATTATTCCCAACCTGAACCTGTTGCACATGCCGACAAATAAAAAGGTTAGGCTAACGCCTAGTGAGTTCAAGAGTTTACATCATGATTAAATAATTCGTTAGACGAAAAAGATGCAACTTAAAACATGATTTCCAAAAGGGAATTTGTATTAAATATACCAACAACCCAGTTTTGAAACGCACACAAATTTTGTAATGGAAACTCCAATGAAAATCATTTCCCAACAATGGACTCAATTCCAAAACTCACTCAAGATGTGAATAAATATTAAATTTCCAAATATTATCAACGCGAATAAAACTCCAATAATCGAAACATCCAAACAAGGATGAGTCATAATATACCACCCATAAGGCATGGAAAACAATCCATATATGTAATAACCGGGTTTTTATTTGGCCGATAAATAGAGTTTGTGGCAGAAGTTTGAAAAATAGGAAGTTTTGTGTTTCAAGTGTGAAAAACTGAAGTTTTGTGTTTTAGTGGAAAAAGTATAAAAGGGGTGGAAAAACCCTAATTCCATCATTCTCAAAATTATCCCAGTGTGAGTGTGGCGGCTTAGAGAGAAAGAACAGTGAAAAGAGAAATCGATTTCCATAGCGATTAGAGAAGGAAAAGATTCATCAAATTGGAAGAAGAATTGAGAGATTGAACCAAATCCTCCATTGATTCATTCAGGTAATCTCATCTTTAATCCCTATTCTTGCTTACTTTGAGAAGGTCAGAATAATTGGATTTTAGTTGTTGAGTTTTGGTGTATACAAGAAATCAATCGGATTAAATGGATTAGAAGAGTAAGAATAACCATTTTTGTTTAGGAATGGACTTATTAATTGAGTTAATTGGATTTATTTTCAGTTCGATCTTTAATTTGTATCGCATCGGATTTTAGTCCGGGAGTTCAGATACGGAATAAATTGAGTTTCGGTATTGTAAAAATTGGGTTCCGGTATTTGTTTATGATTAGTGGATCCGGAACCAAGAGTCCGAAATTTATTTTAGTAGTGGAACCGGAACTGGACTCCACCAATTAAGATCCGGAATTGAGTTGCTATTTAGTTGGATCCGGATTTTATAAAAAAAAAAGGGGACTATTCCGGAATGGTATGGACCGAAAGTGGGTGTTGGGCCGGAATGGTATGGACCGGAATTTTAATTGGATCCGGAACTCATAAGAGTTCCGGTATGGCATGAGATTGGACCCGGATTTTCTAGTGGACCGAAGTCCGGAATATATGCTAAAGCAGAATTTAAATTTTCTTGGGCCGAGAGTTAGTGGATTTAGTTTTGAATTACTGTAATTCAGAATTTAATTTTCTTGGGCCGAGAGTTACTGGATTTAGTTTGGAATTAGTGTAATTCAGAATTTAATTTTCTTGGGCCGAGAGTTAGTGGATTTAGTTTTTGAATTAGTGTAATTTAGAACTCATTTATTGGGCCGAGAAACTTAGAAGTTGTTTATTGGATCCGGAATTTAAATATTTTAGAGTCCGAGACTTAGGATCCGGTGTTCTCCAGCTGAGACTTTTCTAGTTAGTAAAACTCAGTAGGATCCAGTGTGTCTTACCCGGTATGTGTGATGGATTTAATTTGTAGGTGCGTGTAAAGATGATCGGTGTGAGTAAGAACTTCTAAGCAGGACTCCAGGTGAGTCTTTCAAAACCTAAATTTTATACAAGTGTGATTGGTGATTAATAACTAACCGTGTGCTTTTCAACTGCTTTTATTTCAAAGCAAATATTACTTGTGTGACAATATGTGTGATTTATATGTGTGTGACCATGCTTTGGCTTTGGTGTGAAATGGGGGTGTGTCCCATAATAATTATATATATGAATTTGTTTCATATATGGGCGGTGTGTGCCCTATGTCACGGTGTGTGTGACTATAGCGTGTGTGTGCCCTATTGCGTTGTCACGGTGTGTATGACTATAGCGTATGCCAGTAGCATGTGTCAATGTGTGCATATCATCTTAGTGTGCTTGTTATGATTGGTATAAATGTTTTCATAAATGATTTTATAAACTGTGATATTTTTGGTGTGACTTGGTGTGGAGAGAACTCACTAGACCTCATGGTCTAACCCTCGCTTTTCAAAACTAAAACCTTTTCAGGTAAGCAGGTAGCCGAGAGCACGTTTAGAGGTTTGGCAAGACGTGGGTCGGAGCTTGCATTTAGAAGGAGTAGAAGAACTTCCTTTTTATGTCTAGTTAGATTTCTCAGTTGTATTTAGGGTTATTTCCGCGAACGCTGTATTGTAAATCTTGATAGTGTGACCATGTTGAGCCGTTTATGGTGTTATGAATTAAATAGGTAGCTTCTAGCTTGTATTTTAGTGCGGGTTGTTACAGTTGGTATCAGAGCCCTAGTTTAAGGGATTTAGGTGACCGGATGGGCCTAAACTTAAACTGTGGAGTAGGAGGACACAACTGAGATATAGGAAGCCTTTAGGGAAGACCTTAATCACTGAGAAATTAGGACGAAGGTGGTGAGGACTCTCATGTAAGGTGAATTCAAATCACATCTGGCCAATGTCATTATGAATTTACAGGTGCATGGGTGTGCTTTATTACCGTTGTTCTGATTTTGGTAGTGTGTGGAGTGTGGTGGATTGAGTGTGGAGAATAACAGTAGTGTGTGGAGTGTGGTGATTTAGTGTGTGGAGAGTAAATGTAGTGTGTAAAGTTTAACCTTGTCATGATGGCAACCGTTTAGCGTTGTACCGATTATCCTTGGTGTGATTGATGATACTATCTAGAAGAAGCATTGTTCGAATGTTTGGTGTGAGTGTCCGTGTGAAGTAGAACCTTTAGAGTTCTTAAGGAAAATAATTGATTAGAGGTGAGCCCCTAATCTCTGATGAGTCTTTATTCTGGGAGTTCCCGATGTCGGTAATTGAGATCTGAGAGTTTCAGCTCAAGGATCGGATGATAGGGATGTGCTTTCTCACTCTCTAGTTAGCGGAAGAGTGACAAGAGTGGTTGAGAAATGATAGATGTATAGATTGGTAACACTGTTGTCGGTTAACCTATTTGGGATCGAGGGGAAGCCGTATATTTTACGAGTTAATAGTCAGGTGGTGACTGTGAGGTTGGAGCGTGTTTTGTGAGGACTCCGAAGAGCCGGATAGGGATAGCCTTATTTCTAATATTTGTGTGATTGGCATGGAGAATGCAAGGCCTAGTGTGCGTACAAGTAATCGAGGGGTTTGTACCTCTAGTGTGTAGTAGTCGTGTGAATAAGTTAGTGGTAACTTATACGAAGCGAGCTTGCGAGTCGTTGATAGTAAAGAGTTGTTGTAAGGTTAAGTAATGGGGTGAGCGTAAGTGGAAGCCTTTGCTCGGGAATTGCTAATAAATTATTCAAATATGATAGATTATGTGTGTTGAGATGCATAGATGTTCGAGTGGCGTGTAGTTTTGTCAGCTGAGATTAAAGAATGAGGTGGAAGTTAGTGGCTAGCTAAGGAGGAAATTGTGTACTCATTGGTTGTAACGAGTTGTTGAGTAAGTTGCCTTGTGTCATTTTTTATTTTTGTGTGCCCTTGGACTGGGTTAGTCTATGATGTTTCGTAGTGGATACGAAATCTTTGGGAATGTGGAGCTAATCCTTGTATGTAACGGAAATGCAAAAGAGTGGGTTATTATCGGTTGAGGAGTGAGAGATGTGTGGTCGCTTCGAGCTTTTGGTGATATTTCGGATTGACTTAGTTGAAATTCTCGTATGAGGTGTGGTGAAACTGTTGGTTAGGCATAGTAATCGTTGAAAATGTGTGTATGGAGTGGTCAATGTGTTGGATGAGGAATGTTCCATGCTAGCCGGAAATAATTGGGACAGTAGGATTGAAATAAGTGAGTGAACGGGAAGTAGAAAACGTGGCAAGTAGTGCGGAAGGTGGGAAACAATGTTTGCAGAACGTCACCGTCGGGTGCATGAATTTCTAGTGGGAGTATGAGAAAGAGGATTTGTGTGTATGTGTTTGATCAAGAGTGTGTACATTCTAGGGAGTCGTTCCTTGGAAGCGTATTTTATGTTTGAGAAGTAAATGAAAGGAAGTAATTGAAGGTAGTGCTCGGGGTGAAGGACCATTGGATTAGACTTGGTAGTAATATAGGAGTGACGTTGTGGTAAAAGCGTGTGAATTGATTTTATTAATGGGTTGTAGTCAACATAATTAATGTGAGAAAGTGATTAGACGTATCCGGTGTGGGGAATGTGATTGTAGAATTGTGTGTAATCTGTTGAAGAAAATCTTAACTGCGGGTTAAGGTGATATTCAAGGATGATCTTGGATCAGTTGGCGAATTGGGCGTCGTTATTTTAATAAGGATTCTTGTTGTTGTGACGTTAACTTCGATAGAATCCGTTCTTCTAAGAAGGTGAAGTTGTGTGTGAAACCCTTAGTGTGGCGCATTTTAAAAATCGTGAGTCTAGATGTGTGAATGATTTTGGGTGAGACTGGAGGTCACGCGGTTGACCACCGATAAGTCAAATATTTTTGCGAGAAGTTAAACGTGGCTCAAGACCGCCACTGGAGTATGTGAGCAGAAGGAGGAGATTGATCAAATTCAACATAGGAGACAGTGTGATGTTTAGAATTTAGTCGTGGAAAACGAGTGTTTGGAAAGAATGGGAAATTAAGACCAGGGTATGTCGAGTCGTTCGCCGTCACCGAGCGTGTAGGTAAGGTGACGTACAAGTTGAAGTTGCCGAGGAACTTCGGGGAGTTCATTCGACATTCCCGTGTCGAAACTTAGGGAGTGCTTGATCGGGGAAGGCATGGTCGTATTGTTAGAAGACACTCGTGTGGAGGAAAGTTGGATTATGTGGGGGAAACGTTGGCGATTATAGATCGTAAGGTTAGAAAGTTGAGGAACTGTTTTCATCGATTGTTCGAAAATGGAATTCCAGGGACGGAATTCTTTTGAGGGGGGATGTTGTAATAACCGGGTTTTTATTTGGCCGATAAATAGAGTTTGTGGCAGAAGTTTGAAAAATAGGAAGTTTTGTGTTTCAAGTGTGAAAAATTGAAGTTTTGTATTTTAGTGGAAAAAGTATAAAAGGGGTGGAAAACCCCTAATTCCATCATTCTCAAAATTATCCTAGTGTGAGTGTGGCGGCTTAGAGAGAAAGAACAGTGAAAAGAGAAATCGATTTCCATAGCGATTAGAGAAGGAAAAGATTCATCCAATTGGAAGAAGAATTGAGAGATTGAACCTAATCCTCCATTGATTCATTCAGGTAATCTCATCTTTAATCCCTATTCTTGCTTACTTTGAGAAGGTCGGAATAATTGGATTTTAGTTGTTGAGTTTTGGTGTATACAAGAAATCAATCGGCTGTAACTATGCAAAAAAATAAGATTAAATTGATTAGAAGAGTAAGAATAACCATTTTTGTTTAGGAATGGACTTATTAATTGAGTTAATTGGATTTATTTTCAGCTCGATCGTTAATTTGTATCGCATCGGATTTTAGTCCGGGAGTTCAGATCCGGAATAAATTGAGTTCCGGTATTTGTTTATGATTAGTGGATCCGGAACCAAGAGTCCGGAATTTATTTTAGTAGTGGAACCGGAACTGGACTCCACCAATTAAGATCCAAAACTGAGTTGCTATTTAGTTGGATCCGGATTTTATAAAAAAAAGGGACTGTTCCGGAATGGTATGGACCGAAAGTGGGTGTTGGGCCGGAATGGTATGGACCGGAATTTTAATTGGATCCGGAACTCATAAGAGTTACGGTATGGCATGGGATTGGACCCGGATTTTCTAGTGGACCGAAGTCCGGAATATATGCTAAAGCAGAATTTAAATTTTCTTGGGCCGAGAGTTAGTGGATTTAGTTTTGAATTAGTGTAATTCAGAATTTGATTTTCTTGGGCCGAGAGTTAGTGGATTTAGTTTTGAATTAGTGTAATTCAGAATTTAATTTTCTTGGGCCGAGAGTTAGTGGATTTAGTTTTTGAATTAGTGTAATTTAGAATTCATTTATTGGGCCGAGAAACTTAGAAGTTGTTTATTGGATCCAGAATTTAAATATTTTAGAGTCCGAGACTTAGGATCCGGTGTTCTCCAGCTGACACTTTTCTAGTTAGTAAAACTCAGTAGGATCCAGTGTGTCTTACCCGGTATGTGTGATGGATTTAATTTGTAGGTGCGTGTAGAGATGATCGGTGCGAGTAAGAACTTCTAAGCAGGACTCCAGGTGAGTCTTTCAAAACCTAAATTTTATACAAGTGTGATTGATGATTAATAACTAACCGTGTGCTTTTCAACTGCTTTTATTTCAAAGCAAAGATTACTTGTGTGACAATATGTGTGATTTATATGTGTGTGACCATGCTCTGGCTTTGGTGTGAAATGGGGGTGTGTCCCATAATAATTATATATATGAATTTGTTTCATATATGGGCGGTGTGTACCCTATTGCGCTGTCACGGTGTGTGTGACTATAGCGTGTGTGTGCCCTATTGCGTTGTCACAGTGTGTGTGACTATAGCGTATGCCAGTAGCATGTGTCAATTGTGCATATCATCTTAGTGTGCTTGTTATGATTGGTATAAATGCTTTCATAATTGATTTTATAAACTGTGATATTTTTTGTGTGACTTGGTGTAGAGGGAACTCACTAGACCTCATGGTCTAACCCTCGCTTTTCAAAACTAAAACCTTTTCAGGTAAGCAGGTAGCCGAGAGCACGTTTAGAGGTTTGGCAAGACGTGGGTCGGAGCTTGCATTTAGAAGGAGTAGAAGAACTTCCTTTTTATGTCTAGTTAGATTTCTCAGCTGTATTTAGGGTTATTTCCACGAACCCTGTGTTGTAAATCTTGATAGTGTGACCATGTTGAGCCGTTTATGGCGTTATGAATTAAAGAGGTAGCTTCTAGCTTGTATTTTAGTGCGGGTTGTTACAATATAAATATAATACGTCATCGGCAACATTCCAGGTCTTTAGTCAATCTTGGACATCAACCCAAACCGGATCTTTAGTCCATGGAGACATCAACTCAAACCGAGTCTTTAGTCTAAGGAGACATCAATCCAAACCGGATCTTTAGTCTATTGTGACATCAACCCAAACCGGATCTTTAGTCAAATGAGGCATCAACCCAAACAGGATCTCTAGCCAAGTGAGACATCAACCCAAACCATATCTTTAGTCTATTGAGGCATCAACCCAAACCGGATCTTTAGCCTAAAACCACCAAGTTCAACTCAAACTGGATCTTTACCTTGGGATCTCACCATCCAAAACAAGCTTGTTTAATTTAGAAATTTACACATGACTCCAAAAGAATAACCAACGCATTCAAATCATGTAATTCCCAAATAAGATGCAATACATGCAAATCATAACCAAAGCTCTACATCGAGCTATCAAAATCGGACAAATGTCTTTAAGACCCAACAGAGTCAAAAACCGAGCCATAAGCTCAAAAGATCAAATGACCATTTGTTAAAAATCAACATTTGCAAATGAAGTGTATCTAACCCACATTATGCAAATACATGTTCCAAGGCATGACTAACTAGAAACCCCTTCATTGCCACTTTCCAAATGAAGTCAAACCATATATACATATACTCAAATACTTTATAACTTGATAATGTATATAACTCCCAATGATTTATAAAACCCCAAAAGTATCAAGTGTGCATAAATGTCAAATGGTATTCACTTATGAGGCAAAACACTCAAAAGGGCATATTCTCAAATAAAACGCAGTTATGTGCATAACACATCCAAAGCTCCATCTCGAGCTACTAAAACTGGTAAAAAAAACATTTGGCTAATTACGTGATGCCAACACGGTTACATAAACCAAAATGCATCGTTACCCAAAATCTTGGTCTCTTAACTCTCAATTGGCCTTCGGCCCAAAATCAAAAGGTTTACAATTCCCAATATGTTCATAAGGTCGAGAATGACCAAAATCTACAACTCACACGTTCACATTTTCAAAACATACTATATCCATTGTTCTAAAAGGCTCGCCGCGACAGCCGTCATGGCGCGCCATGGCTCAAGGCTTGTGCCTCACGCCATGTTATGTCTGTGTCACGCCATGGCCTAATGTGCGGTCTTTTGTAACGCAATATTTTATTTTTATTTACGTTTTTAATGTCTTATTTGCTAGTGTTTAAGATATAACCTAATTTAACTTGTTTATTGTCATTGACTTGACGATTAATAGTACAAAACATATGTTTTTATATATAATATTATATATGATATAAAGATTTGCCGCCATAAGTCACGCCTTGATAAACGTCATGGCCTCGCGATGGCTCCTAAGCCTTAAGGCTTGGCCTCGCCGCCACGCCACGCCTAACGCCATTTAGAACATTGACCATACATAAACTTTGCATAATCTCACCAACCACTAAAAGTGTATTTTGACCAAACAAACTCCTCTTATGCTATAAATTAACAAAACACTTTCATTCGTTATTTATTTTTGTCAATTACCCAAATTCCCAATTGTGGGTGTTTTATAAGATTTGTAAAGCTCAACACTTCAAATAATCAAAATCCACTAAATAACTCAACAATTGATAATTTTATGTAAAACACATAAACACTTTAAAATAAACATTTTGGCATGTACAACGTTTTCACAAATCAACTTGAACTCACCTTGCTAGATTTAGGCTAAATCTAGATTTTTCCCAATTTGAGTTCCTTTGAAGAAACTTGAATCCTCAAGCCAAATCTTCCAAAAACCTCAATCACAACAAGAATCCACTAACAAAACACCTCTAGATCACCAACAAAACACCACGACCTCCAACTCTTCAAAATGGACAAAAAGATTGGATGAAACCCTAGAAAGCTTTGGGTGAAAAAGATGAAGTGAAAGGGTTTCAAGATGTGTTCCCAAAAACCATGGTAGATGAAGAAATCACTTGCAAATATCGAATCTTGTGGCTATATGGCTCAAAATCGACTTTAGGGGCTTAGGGTTTCGGTTTGGGAGAGAAAGGGATGAAGGGAAAAAGTGGGGAAATGAAAATGGGGTTGAAATGGGTGAAAATCGCGTTTTTATACACCAGGTGCCCGTCGGCTAAAGTGACGCGCGAGAGTGACAATTGTCACTTTGGCTGGGCACTCTCGTCGTGGTCCCATGACTCTCGATACAAAACCGGCGAGAGTGACATGCGATTGTGACACATGTCACTTTCGCTGGTCATTTTAGCCGAAGTTGTACCGAAAGTTGCTTTGGCTATAACTTCTTCGTTTTAGCTCCGTTTTCGCTCCGGAAAGGCCCGTTGGATTCGTATTTGAATTCTCCATCCAACAAGACTATAAAATCTAGGAATCAATCCAAAATCATTTTTCTTCTATTTTTCTTGAAAGATCGATTTCTACACTGACTTGAAATTATATTTACCCGGATATTACGGGTGTTACAATTTCCATCACTAATTTTGAAGCAGTCAAAAACTATGCTAAACAATAATAGATACACACAAAAACTATACCCATCCGGTCGTCCCTTCAGAAAATATACCAAAAAACGTCATATATTTTCACAAAATATACCAAAAATCGCCTATGCATTCACAAATATAACAAAAAAATGCCCAAAAGATATGTTCATGTCATTAATAAGAATAACTTTTGAATATTTCGGAATTAGTAAAAGAAATGGTATAAATTTTCTCTGTTTAATGGGAAAAGTCTAAAAACCCAACAAACTATCTGATTTTGAATGTTGAAAGCCTTTAAACTATTTTTTTGAATGATAAAACTCTTAATCTTTCTAAAACATGTTAAATACATTCTTGTAAATGTGATACAAATTTGAGAAAATTCTAAAAAAAACTAACAAAATATCTGATTTTAAATGATTAAGTTCTTCAGTTTCTTTAACAAATAAGTATTTACACTTTTTCCTTAAAAAAATTAACAAATACATCTTTAAACTTTTGAACAAATAGATCCCAGTTTTTTTAAAGAAACTAATGAACTTAATTTTGAAAAAATAAATCAGATCTTTTTTTTTGAACAAAAAATGTACAATTTCTCTCACCGACAACAAATTAAAATGAACCAATTAAACAAAGAAAATTTATACCATTTCTTTTACTAATTCTGAAACATTCAAAAGTTATTCATGACTTTGTTTCTTCAAAAAAAGGGATTTATTTGTTAAAAGAAGTTCAAAAATATATTTGGTAAAAAAAATTATAAAAAAGTTTAGAAATTTATTTGTTAAAAAAGTCCAGGCACTTAATCATTCAAAATCAGATAGTTTGTTGGTTTTTTTATACTTTTTTCAAATTTGTATCACATTAACCTGTTTTTGCATGTTACAAGGACTTATTTAACCTGTGTTAGAAAGTTTAAGGGTTTTAACATTCAAATAAATAGTTGAAGGACTTAACCTTTCAAAATCAGATAGTTCGTTGGATTTTTTTAGACTTTTCCCTTTTCATTTTTAATTCCTTCAAACATTTAGACGATGGACTGTCACTTGTTGCTAAAGCACTATATTAATAGAAACCTTGTTTAGATATTCGTACCAATAAGAAATCATATTATAAGAATGGAATTGGGTATATATATATATATTAACTCTAATGATATGAAAGCAAAATATATTAGAGAAATTAATGTATCAAATTAATGGATTATCTATGTTATTAAGTCATATTTTGTCACCAATAAAGAACTTTGGGACAATGACACATATATGTTTCGGACCACGTGGGACACCATGGTCATGACATAGTAATCCATGTATTGAGAAATACACATAGACACATTCTCTTTCGAGTGAAAGACAAAACGATGGAATCAACCAAATTGCAACTGTTGACTTCTACTACACAAGAAGCAACACCACCATCATAATATGCCATCTTCAATACCTAGAAGTTTTGATTACCCTTATCCTTAGCCAAGACAGGAATGAGACCATCCTAAAGCTAAGAACATAATATAAAAATATTTCATTCTTACAACGAATACAAGGTGATATTTATGGACATAAACATCCAGAATGCGGGCCATTAAAGTACTTTATGGTTCTGGTTTTGACACGATGAACACGTGTAGTATTATTGTCCACATGAAATGTTGCACTCCTAGCACTAGTTATACGTTTAAAGACTCACCACCCTGATTTTCTCATCAATTCTAAATGACTTAGAATGCTGAAGAATTTACATCATAAGGATTTGATGATTATTGCATATGTACCGAGATTAATGTAGAGTTTCTTATACTCCATGTGTATATATAAAATGGTCTTGTAGAACGATAGAAGTTGTCATCAAAAGAATATAGATGGTAACTAGGGCATTGGTTATGCGCACCAATTTATCCACATATGCATGGGGTTATGCAATATTACATGCAACTTTACTTATTCGTGTTTAGACCCACTACCAGCCAACCAATCTCATACATACCAGTTGATAACTGGATATAAGTCTGATGTTTTACATTTACGTATGTTTGGTTGTGTTGTATATGTGCCAATTACGCCCCCACAACGTACCAAAATGGGTCTTAAATCATTTGTTGGATATGAATCCCCAACAATTATCCGCTAATTAGAATCCTTGATGAGTGATCTCTTTACCGCTAGATTTGCGGGTTGTCACTTTGATGAGACAATCTTCCCGTCGTTATGGGGAGATAAGAAAAAGGATTTTCCATGGGAACGACAGGAAGTGTAATTGAACATTCCCACTCTGTCTCATTTTGATCCCCAAAACTTCACAACGTAAAGTTGAAGTCAAACGAATCAGACTCGATACCTGATACGTTTAATATTATTCCAGAAGTGACAAGATCACATATACGAGTTGCAAATATACTCGCAAGATCAAAAGTCCCCAAACAAGGGCACAATGTCATTGGAAAGTACGTTGTAATCACACATGGTAGAGGGTGGTTGAGGTCGTAGCTCCCAAAAGGAAATGGGGGAAGCTACTTGGTTCGATAGATACTCATCTAAAGGAAAAGAAGAGTAAGGCACAACTATTTATCATCAATACATGAGATTGTTTCTGATTAAAACTATGTCTATGAATCATTACTGGAGGACGCTCTGAAGTTAATATTGATTCCAAAGATCAAAGAAATCTCAAATAATTATGAGTCGATGGACAGATCATACATACTCGATGATGATATATTTGCATATATTGTTGCTTATGAGATAATAGAGTACGATGGCTTTGAACCATGCTCAGTTGAAGAATGTCAACAAGAGCAAATTGGCCTAAATGAAAAGAAGCAATCCAGGATAATTATTTGACAAATGAACAGGTATTTGGTTCTATAGTGCGAACCGACCAAGTGTAAAGCTTGTAGGACATAGATAAATCATTTGTCAGGGAAGCGTAATGAGAATAATTAAGTCGTAATATATAAGGCTCTCTTTTGGCGCAAGGTTTCTCACAACGCACTGGATTGACCACAATAAGACTTACTCTCTCATGATGGACAACGTTCTGCTAATTAATTAGCCAAATAGTTTTCGAAGAATTGGAAATTGCAGCTCAACGATGTAGTTACTACATATCTCTATGGGGATCTAAATTCAGAGATATATAAGTGTTTAATGACATTATACCAAAATCAGTAACTCTAAACCACATAATGCGTTTGCAGTAAAGTTGAAACGCTCACTTTATAGACTAAAGCAATCTAGGCGGATGTGACATAGCTGCCTCGGTGAATACTTGATTAGGAAAGGATATAAGAACGATGAACTGTGCCCTTGCGTATTTACTTAGGAAAACAAGTTCCAGAATTTCAAAGTAGCTCTATATGTCAATGTTATGAACATAATAGGCACTCTTGATGAAACAAGAGAAACCACAAGCTACTTGAAATCAGATTTTGAAATGAAAGATCTTGGGAAAACTTGGTTTTGTCTAGATACTTGAGCTAGGACACTGAGTTTGTGGATTATTAATCCACCGATCCGCATATGTTCAGAAAATGATCAGGCGACTTAATATGGACAAAGCGCATCCGACTAGCACTACCATGATCGGTCAAAGTGTTGGATATAAGGAAATATTTTGTCTAAAGGATGAGGACGAAGACGTGTTGGGAGCTAGAATTCCATACCTAAGTACAATAGGCGCATTATTGTACCCAACAGAATACACCTGATCGTATATATATTTCTTACTGAACTTGTTAGCTAGATTTAGCTCAGCGCCAATGCAACGTCATTGGAATGATTTCAAATTAATCTTTTGGCACCATTGACGTGGGCTATACTTTCCCTACCGAGAAAAATGGATTGATAATGGAACTTCAATACCTACTTAGATAGTGAACGAAAAAAGTACTGGCTCTTATAGAAAAACACCAAACAATGCATTGGTATATATTTGCTGATATAGTTATCTATTTGACCCATACAAAGGTTGTTCCCAAACTGGCTAAGGAATTATCATATGGAACATGACGATTGCTTAGAAGTAAACTAAGCAAGCTCTTAATAGTTGTCTTCTTAAATTATAAACAATATTACTCTCTGTGTGACTATTCAAGAGTGTATATGGTTAAGGACTATCATTACACATATAAGAGGAGCTAGTAATTTTGAGTTTAACCACTATACAACTTGCATGTATGGGAATAATGCATCATGTATCGAAGAAATGAAAGTAAGATATATCAAGGATTATAACACAAAGCATATTCCGCTTAAGTTTCTATACAATCAGCAATAACAAACTCTCCTCTAGATTCAAGTGAATCAAGTAAGGTGTCAGGAGAATATGACATATTTTCTTACCAAATCATTACCTAAAACCGTATTTTGAAAACATGTAGAAAGTATTAAATTGTAAATGTTTTCCAAACTCCCATGATTAATGTACGAATCAGGGGGAGTAATAGACAAAAGTGGGAGTCTACTATATATGTAATATTGGTATGTTGTGCTATTTCCTTCAACCAATATTTTATTTTTCCCATTGGGTTTTGTTCCTTGGTGTAAGGTTTTAGTGAGGCAACAGTTTATATACCATCATGCTTTCTTAACTCTCATTATTAATGTACGAATCTAAGAGAAAATTAGACTATAGGAAAAGTCTATGTATTGCAAAGAAGCTAGTGTGTTGTACTCTTTCCTTCGTCATATTTTTATTTTTTCCCATTGGGTTTTTATTTTGGCGTAAGGTTTTAACGAGACAACAATTGTGCACCATCACTCCTTTGACTCGGCACAAGGGGGAGTGTTGTAGGATAAGTGTGTCATCGTCTAAAGGTTATGACGATAGAGATAGAGATAGATTAGAACTGAAATATCTTATAGTTATCTACGTGTAACTCATCCCTATATAAAGGGCTTATAATTAATGAGAATTACAGATTTCTTTTCTCTTATATTGTTGTTCTGTTCCATTTATTCTTTGTACAGAATTTTATAAATATACATTTTTCAATCTTAAATCCTACCCTTAAATAGGTTTTCTAGCCATATATCTCCCATCTTTAACAAAATATCATTATATCCGCAATTTTTATCTCATGTTCGCAATTTTCAGGCTCAGATCCATAGAAAAAGGAGAAAAATCACTATAACAAATTTGAGTTTATAGGACGTCTAAAATAAATAAGCGTTCTAATAGGGTGTTTTATATAATACCTAAGTTTATAGGACCAAACAAAAAAGCGTCATGTCTAAAAGTGTTACAATAAGTTTATAGGACGTTTTTCATCTTCATAACAAAAAAATTAGGACATTTTCAAAATAAAGTGTCGTATTAGCTAATTTTATAAGACGCTTTTGAAAATTGTTGTATAAACTCCTCTTTTAGATGACACTTGTGTTTATAGGACACTTTTTCAAATAGTGTCTTATAAAATAGTTAATAGGACGCTTTATTTGAAAAATGTTCTAAAAAACTTGTTACGATGCCCAAAGGCGTCCTACAAACTTTTTGTAACGCTTTTAGATCGGATATTTTTTTGTTTAGTCCTATAAATTTTGGTCCTATAAAACACCCTATTAGGACGCTTATTTATTTTAGGTGCCCTATAAACTCAATTTTGTTGTCGTGAGTTCAGAAAAACCCAGCGGTCTATTTCATTTTGCATGATTAATTATGTCTCTAAACTATTTTCGGATGAAAAAACCATTAAACTTTCTCATTTTGACTGATCAAGTCCCTGAATATTTTTCTTAAAATGTTTTAAAGTAAAAACAATCTAAATCATTTTTACTGTTCCCAAACCCTACGTCATTCAAACCCCATGCAAACACCGAGGTCAACAGCTTGATAGGTGATATGGAGAACGGACAACGATGGCGCGACGGGAAGTGGCGAGGAGGAGTGATATCGTTGTTTGCAAGGAGTTTGAATGGCGTTGGGTTGGAAAGGTAAAACTGGTTTGGGTTTTTTTACTTTAAAATCTTTCTGGTCGATTACATGTAGTTTTTTTTTGTTAAAATGACGCACGTAACCAATTTTGAGAGTTCGATGGTTTATTTATTCAAGAAAAATGTTCAAGGACTTAATCGTTCAAAATGACAAAGTTTATATGGTTTATTCATTCAAAATAAGAAATTTTAATTGGTTTTCATTAAAAAAATAGTTTAGAAACTTAATCATGTAAAATGAGAAAGTTTAATTATTTTTTTCGTTCAAAAAAATAGCTTAGAAACTTAATCATTCAAAATGAAAAAGTTTAACGGTTTTTTCGTTCAGAAAAATAGTTTAGAAACTTAAATCTATATTATAGTGCATTTGAGAAAAACTCTTACAAACATTTTTTTACGCATCATACGTTGTTTATTGATGCATATTACTTAAAAATCATGATTACAAGTAAATGATGTATAAGTACAACTTCTTAAAGCTACATATTTGAATTCATATCTAACTAACGAATAAACTTAATCAAAATACAGGATAAACATCTCATATTAAATATAAATAATCAAAAATATTAATATAACTAAGATAATCATTTAATTTTTACATAATACCTAATTATCTTTTTCATAAAAAAGTATTATATTATTAAACGTAAAATCAGTTTATATCATTTAAACCTAAAATAAATTAAAAGTAAAAATTTACATTTAAATCAAACAAATTTTAACAAAAAAAACCATAACATTTACTCAAAACTACACAAACCTTTATAATAAAATTGACAAAGAGAAAATATAGAACGAGTTATTAATATCAAGATGCATTGCGCCGTATTGCACGAGTACATTTTTAGTTATTCAAATGGATAGTTTATTGTATTTTTTTTTTAATTTTTTCTTACAAAAAATTTAAAAAAAATGATCAAATTTTTTTTATGTTTTTTTAACCAAGTCTACCATAGTTTTTTGACATATAAACAAAAAACTAATAATTAAGAAACTAATTTGTTAATCTAAAATAACTGGTTTGGTCAATTTCCCTAGATCAATACAAGCGCTTGACTTTGTCAAAATTCAAATCAGTTCATGGTTTTTCTCATATTGACATGTGGCACCAGTAGTTGGTCGTCTCCTTCGTATCCACACCTTGAACCCACCCTCCATATGAGCCGTCAACAACGGCAAGTACACTGCCTCCTCGGGTCGAACCGGTTTAATCTCGAACCGGTTCACGATAGAAGCCACCACATAACTCATCTGAACATTAGCCAGCCCTTTCCCAAGACAAACCCTCGGACCGGCATGGAAAACCGGATACTTGTATGGCGACACCTCCTTCCACAACAACCTCCCACCAATCTCACCCGGTTCATCATTATACCACCGGTCCGGTCTAAACTCCAACCGGTCCACCCCCCACAATCTCTCCATTCTTCCCATGCCATAAGGAAAATACGTCACCCTATCGCCGGATCTCACCGGAGTTCCGTCCGGCAACATGTCGTCACCGACGGCATGCTTTGAATCCCATGAAACCGGTGGATATAATCTCATGGTTTCACAAATACATGCCTGCAAGTACTTCATTTCTTTAAGGTTTTCACATTCATCATCATCTTTAAATTTAAACCCTAATTCATTTACAAGCTTTTCTTCCACGTGGGTATGCCGGGAAAGCATGTAAAAAAGCCACGTCATCGCGGCCGACGTCGTATCACGGCCGGCCATGATGAAACTTATCACCATGTCTCTTATCAGTTCGTCACTCACGCCACCGATTATCATCCTACTCAATAGATCTAATTCGGAATGTTTAATCATGTTTTTCTTTCGTTCATCAACTATTTCTGTGATGTATTCATGAATCTCCTTGACGGAATCTTTCAGAGCTTTCTCCGATCCAATTCCGAGCAGTTTCTTCAACTTCCACACGGCGGAGATGGGTGTCGCCGCCCGCTTTGCACTGATCTCCGCCGCCGTGTCGAATGCTTTCAAAATGGGTATTTCATGAGATAAATTAGAATGTTGGTCTTTCAAGCAACAAGGATCAAACCCTGATGAGAGCTTACAAACAATATCAAATCCAAGCCTTCTTAACACCTCTTGAAAGTCAACAACCACCGTATCGGCGGCCAACGAATCCAGCAATGGTAAAAGCTTCGTTTTTACAGCCTCCACGACGGTGGTTTTCACGTGTTGTTTCAATGATCTTGAAGTGAACTGATGGCTTGCTAACTTGCGCTGAGCATGCCAGAGGTCTCCATCGACGTTGAAAATGCCGGTTCCAAGAAAATCTTGGAGGACGTCTGTGAATGGCTTTCCTTTGGGGAAGTTAATGAAGTTGGTTTTGAGCATGTATTCAACGTTTTGTGGGTTGGCGGTGAGGATGGTTTTGGGAGGAGTAAGGCGGCGGATGACGACAGTTTGCGACGGTGATTGGGAGAGTAGATCGGTGTACCAGGAGAGGAGACGGTGGCGGTTGTTGAAGAATGAAAAGAAGGCATAAGTTGGGGGTGGTGTTGGATGATTATTATAAAAGAGGCAACAGTAGCAGAAGGTGATTGCCATAAGAAGAGAGGTTGCTATGAAGAAAACAAAGAGTTGTGTTTCCATTTTGGTATGCAATTAAGAGCACCTACAACCACAATATAATGGTGGTTGCTCCCGATCATTTGGTCCAAAATGGCATAATACAATTAAGTATTGATGCTTTTAACATGTTAAATGTTAAATGTTGGATTTTTAATAAGGGTTGGGTTTCGATGACAAATTGAGTTAACGTGATAATTGTAAAAAATGGTTATCTATTGTTGAATACATATTAGGATGAGATGCATCGAGATAAAATCACGCTTATCATATTAACTCAATTTCTCACACGATCCTTCGCGCTTTGTTCCGACCATGGTCTTTAAAATTTTTGGGGCGATTTTTACATGTGTATATATATATATATATATATATATATATAGACAGCGGTGGATCCATTAATTTCTTTGAGTGGGTGCACAGAGCAAGGTTTCTGCAATTGCGATTTGAACTTGAAAAGAAAATTAAATCATGAAAAATAATAATAAAATCAAACTGGGAGAAAACTTTGATGCATTGACATAGCGGTGGTAAGACCTATGTTTGTACCTAAGGTTGTGAGGTTGATCATTCTAACCATATATATTGTTGTTAATATTTTGTGAAACATAAAAAATTGAACTTTCACTTTGAAATAAGATTAGAACCCATGGCATCTTGTATGTAAAGTGATAATCTAACTATCTCACTCGTGTTTTTTTTTATAAGGTTCATCTAGGCTTTGCCTAGACTACATCCTTGGCAATTTGGAAACAAACAGACAAAGCGGCCGTCTGAGACTAAGCCTGGCCACAGAATGCTGACGCCTGGACTCGTGTTTAACTTTAATTATAGTTAAAGATTTAGTTTCAAAGTATTTTATTAAGAGCACCCCTAAAGACCAAACGGGTGCATGAAAGTCCACTCAGCTGCTAATAATACGCCCTGGGTATATAGAGCCTTTTATCAACATGTTTAAACTATTTCCCACTTCAGTGTCTTTCTAATTTCTATCAAAAGACGAGAGTAATACGTTTCATCATTGTCTCTCTTCAATCATCTTCTGTTCCTGAATACATCAAATAAATGTTGATTTCTTTTATGTTGCTATCTTCAAATTTCAATTGTTAATGGTCATCGAACTGTTTATAATTTTTTTCAAAGACCATTGTTTTTTTTTCTTTTTTGTGTAAATTAGATTCAAATTGTTAGCTTATGATCAAATGGTTAAATGTTTATGTTTATGTTTATGTTTAGGTTTAGGTTATGATCATTATTAATTGTTTAGGTTTTACATTTTATTATCTTTATTATGTCATTTTACAATGTAATTAAAAGCCGCAAGTATAACAGTTTCTTAAAAAAAATCAGAACATGACCATCATACTATAATTTTTTCTAATGTTTAGAATTATTATATTTTGTTACTTTTTCTTATGCTTCGTTATTGTATTTTCTTTCCATATATATATATATATATATATAGATATAGAGGGAGGATCATGCGAGAAGGAATCCTAGCCAATCACCTAATTAAATCAATGGTCATGATTAGTGATGGCAAACTTGTAAAATTTTGGACTTATTTTAAAGAAAAAATTGCTGGAATTTAATCATAATAAAGGGCAAAAATGGAACAAAAAAAATTAAAAATCAGATTGATATCCACCCTATTTTCTTGGTACTGAGAGATATCTGAAAAGATATCAACATATCTAAGGAATGATTACATATCAATATCAAACCAGATTCTCTCTACCAAATCCAATTCTACACAATACGCTTCCTTCTCAATACCAATTTCCAGGTCTGCTTCAAATCAAAACGTGAACTATGTTTTCTCACAATACGCTTCCTTCTCCATTCTCGACACGTGAACCAGGTCCGCTCCAAATCGATTCCTTCTCGACGAACAATTTGTGTATCACTTGGCGATCGAAAATTCTTTGATTTCTTCTCCATTCCGATTTCAGTTTCTCTCTCTACCAAAACCCAATTCACGAGTTCTCCAAGCATGTGTTCTACATCGAAGATACAATCATTGAGTTCCTTCTCCACGTCGACTGGATTCAATGTGTTTCTTCTTCACTTCAGTCGGATTCATGAGTTCTCTATCAAAAATCAGTTTCTCTCTCTATCATAAACCCAATTAAGAGAGTTCCTTCTCCAATCCGAGATTAGGGTTCAAAAACAAGGTAATCACCATTAATAACAACCCAATGCGAGTTCTTTCTCCAAAATATGGTTGCCATTGTCAAAAGAACCGAGATTAGGGTTTGAAAACAAGGTAATCACCACTTGAAGCGGTGTATGGTTTGACATTGATGATACGCTCTGCATATTAACATAGATTTCTTTATAGCACTGATGTTGTAATCATACATGATTTACAGGGTAATCACACATGATTAAACATTGTAATCACACATGATTAAACAATGTAATCACACATGATTAATAGTGAAGTGCAAAAATGATTAATAGTGTAATCATATATGATTACACAGTAATAATGTGTGAGTAAATTAAAGAAGACAATCACATATGATTACATATGTAACAACCACATATACAATATGTTAATAAAATCCTGTTGCATCTTCATCATCTAAAAACAACTCCATCTCATCCTAGAATTATCATCATCAGATACGTTAAGCGAAGAAACTTCAAACTCGAAAGGCTTGGATTTATTGAATGTTTTTTTATCTAAAATCGAAGCAACTTCTGGAGATGAACGACTTGAGGAGAAGACGATGATTAATCATCAAATAAATGTTATCGCCTTTGTAGAATCTTCAATTGAATTAGATAGATAACAATTTGGTGATTTGGAATGAAATCCCGATTTACAAGGAATGCAAAATCAGATTAAGATATGGACATAACTGAAAAGTCATTAATACCCATTAATTATTAATTAATGATTATTAAATAAAAATTTAATCTAATAAATGATTGGCTAGGATTACTTTTCGCCTTCTTGCATATGGTATCCCTTCTCGTTTGAACCTGCCCCTATAGATATAGATATATATATATATTGAAAGGGTATCCGAGGACATTGCCCCGACTAATCCCGGCAAGGTGAGGCAATTGCCCCAGCTGCTAAAGCGTGCAGCCCTGAGTTTATCCTCAGTGGCCACAAGTTGGAAGCGCCTGGATTCGAACTTGGGGTAGATGGGTTACTAGCCACATCCCCCACAAGCCTTAACCAGTACGCCACAAGCCTTGTGGTTATATATATATATATATATATATATATATATATTATCGTTATAGTTAATTTTAATTTATATTCTCATTTGATTTCTATGATCTATCATTTATATAATTTTATTCGTAATTTTATTGGTTTACTATTATTATCCATAACTATTGCATTTTGATTATATTATCTCAATCCTAGATTCTTTAATTTAAATTTTAATATTGTATTTTCTTTTTTACGTTTTTACAATTTTTATTTTCATTATAAATGCAAACAGATACTTAAAAAATTGTGACTCGTTCATAAAGTTAAAAAAGTTCAATAATTGTAGGATTAAATTAATGAAATAAAAATGTTCCATAAAATATTGACATCTTATCACATAAGTTTTCTGGAATTTGGTAAGGTAGATTAGAGATTAGATATAGAAAAGATATCATCTCTAATAAAATTATTTGTACTGTTTTTTCCATTTAAAAAATAGTAAAAGCTTTTATTTAATGGAAATATTGAAATGATTTTATTATAAACACCCTCAAATTAAGTTGAGAACCCGAGGAAATCAAGTGCACGTGATATCAACGGCCTTTATTTTAACTTTTTAAGCACGTGTCAGTATTTTTGGAGGCTTGACAAGAAATTAAATAAAAATTATTATTGATTCCATGGACCCAACCCAGTCACCCTGCCAGCGAGGGGCATTGCATTGCAGTGCAAATCCATTCTCGGGCCTGGCCCAGTCTTGAAATAATTACTAGTTCTTTTACACAAAAATGTAATACATGTTTTTATAATTACAGTTTTTTTTTTTAAATAATATATAATTACAGTTTTATACATCTGAATTACATGTATATATAGCTTAACCACAGTTTTGAGTAACATGTATGGTAATGTGTGTTTTTCAGACATCATGATATCTGAATCTGTACACTTTGTATGTATAACCTGTTAACCTTATGATGTCTTCTAAAGAATAAGCTGTGGTGCACTCCACAGCTTTATCCAACTGTCCTCATAATAAGAAGACCATAACCAAATACTTCACAACTCTTATCTTGGAGTTGACTTTTGAGTATATAAGAGCAAGACTTTACCTCATAAGTATTTCATCTTTCTCCAATTTGCTAAATTTCCTTCCAAGAGGTTGTAAGTGTGGCACGTTTCATAAGCGATTTATAATCTTGACTTCTTGACCACTCGTCAATCTCACGGGCTCTTAGTACAGGAAGAGGATGCGAAAGTTGTCTTGTTTGTGCGTTTCTGGATACAGAAAGAGATCAGGTATGAATGCATGCCAACATGTAACAACCTATCTGTAACAACTCGTCCCACATGGATAGAAAACTCAATTTGTGAGCTCCTTCGAGCATCTCCAACAGATGCAGATTCTCTAAAAGAGAGAAAATGAAGTTTTTGTTCTATATATTACTCCAACAGATTCCCTTTCTTGTTCTCTAAAATAGAGAAAATGTAAAGAATTCTCTAAAACCCTCTAGCAAGGAGAGAGAAAATGTTATTTTAATAATTTCCCACCAATGAGATTGCTTTATTAGTATTTTATATAATGTTCTTCTAAAGTGTATGGGGAATATAAAATTATAGAATATTTTAATAAAATATGATTAATGTTGAAATCTTTAAAATAGAGAATCTTTTGAAGTTAGAATAATTGTTTTTAGAGATTTTAACCTTCGGTGCTCTATTGTAGAGAAATTATAGGGAATCCGTCGGAGACGCTCTTAAGTTGTGGGCTACCAATAACTTCCACCATGGTTTAAATTGAATTAGAAGTTATTGGGCCAGCCTGCTTTGGGCATGGGGTGTTACACCATCCCACATGAATTGAAAATTAGATTTGTCGGCTCCTCAAAGTTGTGGGTTACCAATAACTTCCACGGTTCCACCATGGTTATAAAGTTGATTTGGAGGTTATTGGGCCAGCGTGCTGTTTTGTGTTATGGAGTTTTTACACAATATGAGGACTTCATACTCTTTAATTTTATATAGCTTTGATTTACCTTATATACCATCCTACTGGACTTGCAGATGCTTTGTCATAAGATCGGGCTTGCTCTAGAAAAGCATCCACATTAAGTTGATCAGCCAAAGATGGGCATCCTCCAGCCAGTTTCATTAGAACAGAAATGACCACCTCTTGTCGGACCGTCAAACAAAAATTATACACAAGAAAAATACAATTCACAACTCGAGAAGAAAGAACTTGCATATTGTATACCTTGGGATCTTGAACAACAAGAAGAGCGGCCCGATCACAGGTAAGCTCTGCAGCCCGAAGCCAACGAAATAGTTGTTCTTCTAATCCCTGGGCTATCATCCCACCAACCCCTGAACATAATATGATTGATTGTAAACCAAAAGTTGCTAAAATCGTGGGGTATGCGTGTTGGCCATCAAAGAAAGATGATAACAAAACAATAGATGAATGCACTCATGTACAAAAACTTGTTGGCCCAAATTTTGCACGACATTATACTGATACAAGACAAGACCTAAGTTCCTTAGTGGGACAAAACACATTTTTTATAGTCTCGCCAAAATAGGTGAAACAAAAATCAGGTAAATTACTAAACTACCCAAATCCACCTTCCAAAATTCTTTCACCCGCCACATAATAGCTTAATCAAGGTGGCAAACTTGCCATATTTGACAACAATTGTGAAGCAATCCAAAAGGTCAATAAAAAATTCTATATGTGGTGGGAATATGTATCATATTTAGTGCAGATTCAATTGAAAACTAAACAATCAAAATTTAAAAGTCCCCTTCTATGTTATCTAATATAGTGTTTTTTAGCTATCATGTTCAACTAAAAGGTTCTCAAAGAATAAATAGGTACCTACCAGGTATTGTGTAGGCTCCAAGGGTAAGAAAATTTGCGACTGTCAGCCATACACCGTGATCGCATTTAAGGTGTCCTAGCTCATGGGCCAAAACAGCCTGTCCAAATATGTGAACATCTTTTGTTAATAGCATTCAATCTATCTTTAAAACCATTATTGAGATATTGCTACCTTGAACATGTATGAAACACTCTTTCCTCATTATGACCATGCCTAAATCTATGGTGAATTTATTACACCAGTGGATATCAAGTAAACACTTGTGAGAAGAAAAATAACAGAAGTTACCTGCAACTCCTTTCTTGAAAGAAGCTCTATAAGGCTTGTATGAACAACAACAAACGGCTTTTTACCATTGATGGCTAGAGTGTACGCATTAGGTACCGGACTTTGCCGCACATATAGATCAGGGGCTTCAATTTTCAGTGCTTCGGCTGATTGAACCATTAACTGATGAAGTTCTGAAAGCTGAAAGATAAGACATACTCAATACAGTTAACCTCTTACTGTAATAAGATAAAAGTAAAAAAAACATGATATTTCTCAACACACTTAGGTGGCATTTGTTTTTTAAGAGATGCTGAAGTCTGAAGTCTTATTTCACTTCTGATTGATAAGAGGTGGTGCTGAAATCTGAAATCTGAATCAATAAGACTATTTGTTTTTGTAAACTGATAAATGTCTGAATTTGTTTAAATTATGTATTTGACCCATTAGAATATTATAGTGCTGAATTTATATATATAAACTTATACCATTTCACACATTTATGCATCATCATTACGAAATTTACATCTAAATTATAAAACTAGCATTCATTTAAACGAATGTGTTTAATCGATAATAATATATTTAAATTATATAAATTTAAATTTGAAAGTCACCTAATTATAGTAAATTGATTTTTATTATGGGGGTGTTTGGAATTGCTTATTTTTTTGACTTATTTGCTTATTGCTTTTCCACACCGCAAATAAGCCATTTATAGTGTTTGGATTGAAAAAATAAAAAGTGCTTATGACTTTTCCACACCGCAAATAAGTTGTTTTTGATAAGTTACTTCATTCTAACTTATTTAAAACTGCTTATTTACTTATTTACTTTATTACCCCTTTTTATAAAATTACTTTTTATCATCACATAAGTTGATAAGCACTTTTAAAAATAAGCATAAGTTTGTTTTAAATAAGCAATCCCAAATACCCCCTATAATCGAAGTAAATTGATTGAAAGAAAGAATATATTAAGGTTAATTCATTGAGAACAATAAGAGGTTGGTTTACCTCTTACCAGATAAGAGGACGATAACACATAAGTGGCGCTGAAAATTTGGAAAAAACAAACAGCCTGAATGGCCCTACCTCTTAACGAATCAGATATAAGAGGCTAATAAGAGTTTTTTTCTAAAAAACAACCAAGGCCTTTAACCTATCTAGCGATACCATTGAAGAGGGCATTCTACAAGTAGGATATTGAATGTAAAAGACTACCAGTAGAAAAAGATTGTTGCATATACATACTGAAGTCTCCAACTAGATACCTACTCAGAAGCTGAGATGCTATTTGGAGAGTGTAATGCTCAGAATCAGCAAGTGCAAAGCCACTAGCTGATCGTTAACTAGCTTATAACCAGGGCCATGCCAGGGGGAGAGCGTGCGCCCAGGCCCACAAAAAGTAGAGGCCCAAACTTATTTAGGATATAATATATAGTATAAAGTAGTAGTTCAAAAAAATTAGTCAATAAAAGAGCACGACTTTTTTTAGTATCTAATAGCACCCAAAAATAATTTAACATTATATTAACGGCCCACAAAAAGTAGAGACCCAATTTTTTTAGTATATACTATATAGTATATAGTACTAGTTAAAAAATTAGTCAATAAAAGAGACACAATTTTGTTAGTATCTAATAGGACCCAAAAAAAATTTAACATTATATCAAGGACCCACAAAAAGTAGGGGCCCAAACTTTTTTAGTATATAGTAGTAGTTCAAAAAAATTAGTCAATAAATAAGACACAAAAATTTTAGTATCTAATAGGACCCAAAAAGAATTTAACATTATATTAAGGACTTATATTAGAATATAGTAGATTTCTTGTTATTAACTAAAAAAGCTCATTCCTTTTGAAAAAATTACCAACCATATGGGACTATCCACCATATATCTATATCTAGGATTTCAAAACTAACTTTGTTTTTCCATACATTATGGACTTCCTTATTACTTAATATTGAATGCATAATTTAAGTATTCTCCTATATCTACAACAAGAATAAGATCTCAAGTTATAACCAACATGAACTTTTGATTCTAAGATTGATGGTTCATAAAAGTATGTATTAACCCTAGAAGTTTAAAATGGTGAAAACATTAATATGAGGTGATATGGAAACCAACTGATTTATATTAACTTGCATATAGTGTTACTCTGAATAGTCAATATTGTGACATAAAATGATGTCGGTCTATATATTAAAGGTCTATATATTGTGTTTGACGGTGGAATGAATTTATGATGCTAGGTAAAAATGATATGATAGATAATATTAATTTAAAAATAATTATTGATTGATTTTGTGTCTAGGAATTCTCCGAAAAACAGTTTTATATGAATTATTAATATTTCACTCAATGTTATTTCAGATGATAAAAGACAACATATTGAAAAAAAAATCGTACTTATCGAGGGCCCATTTTTTCATCTTGCCCAGGGCCTACAATATGTCAAGAACGGCCCTGCTTATAACTTCAACAAAATAAAAGACCGAATAACAAAAATAACAAATTGTATTCTAGTTCATAGGGAAAGTACGAATCCGGGGAAGGTGCTTTAAAGAAGCTTATAGAGACGGAATTAAGAACTCCAATAAGTTTGTAGAAAGAGCAAGCAACTATATAAAAAAATACATCTTTTACATCTTATGATGAGAGTAAAGTTCACCTGATTTTCAGATACAAGAATGGAGGTCCCTATATTTTCAAGTACCAGGACCTGTTCTGCTATGCTCCCTGCAATTTAATGTCATAATGAGAATGCTATTAAGAAACATGATATGTTATTCATACAAATATGAAAATCCAACAAACGTTGCCTTATCACAAAGACATCACCTTATAGCTTCAAAATCTTTAGACCATAACACAAGAAGTTGAGCTTAACTGGTTTTAGATAAATAGAGCGAGTTTAAACTAAATGGTATAATCATGAAGAACTGGAAGATACTTAGAACTGAGGTACGCAAAAATGCGAGACTATCATCACACATTCACCTCAACCATTAAAAGCAAGCTATAAATCTCATCTACTTCAAAGCTGTTTCTCAAGGCAGAGTTAATGAGTTTTTATAAATCTTACTACACCTCAGATATGCCTAAGAGATGATAACCCAAGTGTGAGAAATTCTTCATCAACAATCCATCTTACAACTTAAACCCATGATAGTTTAATTCTCAGCAAGTATGGAAGATGCAGTGTCTTGGGGATCTTTTAATCTACTAAGGAGAACATGTGAGTATTTAGAAAACAATATTCAAAATATGGAGAGATATGAAGTTTCCTAAAAAGGGCCTCAACACAGAAGAGATAATAAATACCAAATCCATAGCCATTATCAATCATGTGACATAGAACAAACAGAAAGAGAAATTCCTACACAAAATGAAAAGGCCATAAACCACTATATTTTACCTAATAAAGCCTTCCCAATTTCGTTCAGGCCCGGAATCGTCCTCAAAAGCAGCGTATTCTGAAGCATGAATAGAAACGTTTTAATGAAGAGCGTAATGATACTTGGTTCCGTTGTACAATTAGAGTCCACGCCCTAAATTTGTGAAAATGGAAGATACGACATGCATGTGCTGTATGAATACTGCTATATCTATATCTATACTACATTATAAAGCATTTTTGCTAAAAGTCTTAGAAGTCTTAAAAGACAACTTTTATTGCACTATGTACTACTATTTTATGCACAAGTCTTAAAATCTCTTAATTACAAGTCATCATGCAGTAGGTACTACAAATTTATGCACAAGTCTTAAAAATCTTTTAATTACAATTTCAGTAGCAAAATGTACAAATTCATCATGCACAAGCCTTTATAGTTGCAGGTGCTTGTCTTTTCAAATTGACTTGAAAATTTTGGAGAAAGCCTTTTCCAAATCCAAGATGAATTCAAAATTCAAAATTTTGAATTTGTTCATGGATTCCCTACTCCCTCTCTTTCTCTCACTCCAAAAGTCTCACCATCGTCCTTCCCTCTCCATAGAACTCACCGACAAAACTCTCACCATCGACCTGCTTCAACAATCGATTTCAATCCGCTTCCTGGCCATTTGTTTCCTTGCCGCCACCGCTGCTTCCTCCTTCACCTCCATTTCTCCGGTTAAGCTTTCTTTTTTGTTTGATGAAATTAGGTTTTCAGTTTAATTTGCTCTGAGCGATTTTGATTTCTGCATTCATCTTTAGACTGAAATGGAAAGCAATGGAGGAGGTCACTAATGTTGTCTCAAAACCCTACGACAATCGAAGAGGCCTGGATCTTCTATCGCCTCTAATTCAAGTACCGGAACCACCCAAACCCGAATCCATATGCACCCACAACCACCATCTTCCTTCTACCACCTGGTACTCTCTCTCTCTCCTTCTCTCCAGATGATGTCTTCACTATGTGTATTTGTTCATATCGGGTTTTGCTCAATCGCCTAAATATCAGTTGATTTTATGGAAATCTAAATCAGGCCCTTTCGTTTTTTGTTTCATTTTCCATGTTGACAGGTGATTTGTGCTACATAAAAGCTATAGTTCATCACCATACAAGTAACTGAAACTTGGTATGGCTATCTCCCGTGGTTTGACAGCTCAACTCCACTTTTAAGTCTCTTTAACTGAAATAGTTAAAAAGAAATTTGATTTGTGTGATTCGGATGTTACATGACTGAATCTCCATCATCGCACATCCTTTTGAGTATTGATTGTTTGAGTTTGTTACTTCGTTCATCCTTTTGTATGTTGATCTGTATGACTCTTTGATAGTTTCAATTTCGCTGCTTGATTGCAGAATTTGTGAAGAAGTCCATTGAATGTTATCATAAAAGAGGTCATTATTCTTTCGGTTTGTAGATCATAACTGTTTGAAATGTTACATAGATCTGCCATTTGTTACCATTTATGATTTCTGGCACTAATATATTAATTTGTAGCTGGAATGTAATAGTATTTTTTAGCTTTATTGCATTTTGTTGTTTTGAGTTCATGGGCTTGTGGTTTAATGTTGGTGTTTGTGATTTTTTTTTAACTTCTGTGTTTGCAGAAAGGTGGTGAGGAATATTTGTTTAGATCCCAGTGAAGAAACTTCAAGCGGCTTTCCTCAGGTAAATCTGTATTAATCGACTCGTGTAATAACCGGGTTTTATTTTTGGTCGATAAATAAGGTGTGTGGCAGAATTAAAAATTTAAAAGTTTTGTGGTTTAAGTGAGAAATAGGACTAAGTTGGTGGTTTGTTGTGGGAAGTATAAAAAGGGTAAAAACCCTAGAGACTCTATCATTCTCCTTCTCAATCAATCAGGCGGCTATAGTGTGATTTTTGTGTGTGTGTGTGTGCTAAAAACATTTGGAGCTTGCAAGAAGTGGAGTCACAGGCTTTGGAGTGGAATTTTCATCTGTTCTTGAGGTAATCTTCTCCTCCTATTACTTATTGATTTAATTTGAGGATTTGGGAGAGTTACAATCGGGAATAAATGAAATGGCTACTGTGTGCAATTTCCTTATTAGAGTAAATGGAAGGTTTAGCTATCAATTAGTTAATACTGGTATTCTCTAAGTGATTAATGGCTTAATACCAAGTTTTAATTTCGATTTTAGAATGGTCACTTCTGTTGAAAATCTTAAGTTCGAAGTTTTAACCCGATATCGGACTGGTACCGGAACCCAAGTAGGAACCGGAACTAATACCGGGATTTCCTAATGGGATCCGGAGTTGATGTTGCGAAGGGATCCGGAATGGTAAAGAACCGGAACCCAACCTTGGATCCGGTATTAAGTAAATTGGGCCGAAAATTCCGGAACATACTAATTGGATCCGGAAGTGTGGGCTAATGTGGATCCGGAACTAACCAAATTTGCGATCCGGAATCATTTGAATATAGGACCCGGAATTGTTTATCTTTTTGGACCGAAACCGGATTTTTATCAAAATGTGATCCAGAAATTTAATGGAATTGAGTTAACTAAAAGAACCGGAACTTGGGCCAACTTAAGGGACCCGGAATTTAAGTCTGTTGGGCCAAAACCTGAATTAATAAAAGAGATCCGGTATTTTTTCGTTGGGCTTGAAAGGATCCGGAAGTGGACCAAATCCACAGGATCCGGAATGGGCCAAACTTACTTCCGGAATTATTATTTTGGGTCCGCGTTCCAGAGTTAGTTGAGAGTCGGGTTAGATAGAAATTTTCTCAGACTAAGATTTACTCGGAACTCACTACTCCTATACTAAACATCATAGGTGTTCCTTTAAAATCTGAAGCTTGTGAGAAGGGATTGCTAAATCGCCAAGTGAGTTTTTCTGATCCTAAAACCCTTTTAAGTGTGGAACTTTATGCATGTTTACATTGGTAAATGCTCGTACTATTTTTAAACCATGCATGAAAAGTGTGATTTAATTGTGTGGATATAAACTGTTTTTGTGTGGACATGCTATGGCATTTGTGTGAGATGGGGGGGTGTCCCATAATATTAAATATATGAATTCGTTTCATATATGGGCGGTGTGTTCCCTTTTACGCTGTCACGGTGTGTGTGACCATAGCGTGTGCCATTAGCATGTCATAGTGTGTTGATCATATATGTGTGTTTTATGACAAGTTTTTGTATAATCATTTCTTACTGAAAAGTTTACATAAACTGTGTTACTTGTGGTGTGGCTTTTGAGGGAACTCACTAGACCTCATGGTCTAACCCTCGCTTTCAAAACTAAAAACCTTTTCAGGTAAGCAGGTAGTCGAGAGCTCGTTTAGAGGTTTGACAGGACGTGAGTCGGAGCTTGCATTTTGAAGGATTAGAAGAATTTCCTTTATTTGTTTAGTTGGATTTCTCAGTTGTATTTAGGGTTATATCCGCAAACCCAGTGTTGTAAATCTTTGGCAGTGTGACTATGTTGAGCCTTTTGGCGTTTTAAATTTAAAGAAGTAGCTCTTAGCATGATTGTCTGGTGTGGGTTGTTACAGTTGGTATCAGAGCCCTAATTTAAGGGATTTAGGTGACCGAATGTGCCTAAACTTAAACTGTGGAGTAGGAGGACACAGCTGAGATATAGGAAGCCTTTAGGGAAGACCTTAACCACGGAGAATTTAGGACGATGGTAGTGAGGACTCTCATGTAAGGTAAATTCAAATCGCATCTGGCCAATGTCATTATGAATTTACAGGTGCATGGGTGTGCTTGATTACCGTTGTTCTGATAGTGGTTAGTGTGCGGAGAGTAATGGTTGTGTGTGGAAAGCGGTGGTAGTGTAGAGATTGGCGATAATGTGTTAAGTTTTAACCTTGTCGTGATGGCAACGGTTAGTGTGTTGTGCGAGAATATTCTTGGTGTGATTGATGACACTATCTAGAAGGAGTATCGTTTGAATGGTGGGTGTCCGTGTGAGGTAGAATCTTTAGGGTTCTTAAGGAAAATAATTGGTTAGAAGTGAGCTCCTAATCCCTGATGAGCCTTCATTCTAGGAGTTCCTGATGTCGGTGAATTGAGATCTTGAGAGTTCCAACTCAAGGATCGGATAGTAGAGATGTGCCTTCTTACTCACTAGTCAGTGGAAGAATGGCAAGGGGTGGTTGAGAAATGATAGATGCGTGTGGATTGGTAGTTTGAGGCAAGAATGAATGATAGAGGGCTATTGTTGGTTATCCTATTAGGGGTCGAAGTGAAGTCGCATATGTTACAAATTAGTAGTCAGGTGGTAACCGTGAAATTAGAGCATACAAGTGTGTGGGGAAGCACCGGTACCAAGGGTGTTGCAGTTACGAGAAACCGGATGGTTGGGTCGGAAGTAGGGCAGCAGTGTTGAGTTGCTGTGAATGTCACTGGTTGACCTAGCTAGAGAGAATAGCCTTCAATGTAAAGTGAGTCATGCATTGTGTTTCCAAACAAACTACGTGAGTCCTTTTATGTCAAAATATATATATGCGTGTGTGTGTCTTGTAAGTTTCAGGTTTTGAAAATGAGTGGAGACGTGTAAGTGTGTATTTGAAGGAAAAGACAAAAAAAATTATTTACGTTGTGTGATAAATTTCGAACTTGGAAAATAATGAGATATTCCACCTCTTTTATGAATGAATTAACCTTGGTGTGGAAATCATAAAAACATTTGATCACATGGTTTTATAAGCGGAGTCAGTGTGGACACGTTGTTGTCATATAAACGAGTGTGAGAGTCGACCGACTCTCACAGTGTGGGCGATTTTGCCGTATTTTAAAATTTTGCACGAAAAGAATTTCAGTGAATGCACTTCGATTATTGGACAAGGTAGCGAGATATCATGGATCGTGTGTGAGCGATCCTTGAGATCGGTGTGTGTGTGGTTGTCCTTTATGGAGGTGACATGCCATGCATATCAAACCTTGTTTTGTGGAGTATTTCAAGTGTGTAAAACGATTTAAATCATGGTGTTGTCATGCATGAAGGCTATGAACTCGCTAGGTAGTAATAGATATCGCACTTAAGAATGTGCGAAGTTCCGAGAGTGGAAAATGCGGTTGAGTCGTCGATGGTTGATCCGTGACCTTGGTATTACAGTTTAGGGAGGGCGGCGTCTAACTGTAGTCTCAGTCTTTGACTTTAGAGATGCTTGTATGATGATAGTCTTTGCTCTTGTTTGGTAGGTTGATGTGTGGCTGGCGACAGGGTGTCCAGGGTGTTTCAAAGTAGGCAGGATACTTCGAAAGGTAACGATGTGGTATGTTGATGAAATGGTGTCGGCGTGGAGCCGGAGTTTGAGGCGGCCTTATACTTGGGCTATTTGACGAGTAAGTGTGGTATCTCAATCGAGTGAGGACGGTAGGGCACAAGGTTAGTTACGATGTGCGGGGAGAGGTAGATTTTGTCGGGAAATTATCGTTGTCGGGTGTATGCAAAGATGTAAAAGAGTCGTATGGAGAAAGGTGGGTACCTGTCAGGATGTTGAATCGTCCTGTGCGAATGTTATGGGGGTGGAAGATTGCTAGTCGAGTAGATGATTTTCCTATGTGGTTGATGTTTCGATTATGAATGAAGTAATTAGCACAACTCTGGTGGGACACGTGGATTATGTTGGTCTACGAGGGAACGTTTTATCGTTGGTTTATTGGAGCGTGTTTTGTGAGGATTCCGAAGAGCTGAATGGGGATAGCCTTATTTCTAATATTTGTGTGATTGGCATGGAGAAGGCAAGGCCTAGTGTGCGTACAGGTAATCGAGGGGTTTGTACCTCTAGGGTGTAGTAGTCGTGTGGATAAGTTAGTGGTAACTTATACGAAGTGGACAATTATGGAGATTCCATGATGTGTTTCATATCTCTACCTTAGAGGGTGTTTGTCGGAAGTTAGTACGACGATACTTTTGCAACGAATGCGTGTGGGCGAGAAGTTGACCTAGGTTGAGGATCCTATGGCGATTGTGGATAGCGAGGTTAGAAAACTTTGGACCAAAGGGATTTCTCTAGTAAAGGTCCCGTAGCGCTACTACAAAGGTCGGGAGGCAACCTGGGAGTTAGAGACGGTTATGAGGTCTCAGCACTCTCATTTGTTCGAAAATGGAATTCCGGGGACGGAATTCTTTTGAGGGGAGGATGTTGTAATAACCGGGTTTTATTTTTGGTCGATAAATAAGGTGTGTGGCAGAATTAAAAATTTAAAAGTTTTGTGGTTTAAGTGAGAAATAGGACTAAGTTGGTGGTTTGTTGTGGGAAGTATAAAAAGGGTAAAAACCCTAGAGACTCTATCATTCTCCTTCTCAATCAATCAGGCGACTACAGTGCGATTTGTGTGTGTGTGGGTGCTAAAAACATTTGGAGCTTGCAAGAAGTGGAGTCACAGGCTTTGGAGTGGAATTTTCATCTATTCTTGAGGTAATCTTCTCCTCCTATTACTTATTGATTTAATTTGAGGATTTGGGAGAGTTAGGGCTAAGCTGTGTTAACCAATCGGGAATAAATGAAATGGCTACTGTGTACAATTTCCTTATTAGGGTAAATGGAAGGTTTAGCTATCAATTAGTTAATACTAGTATTCTCTAAGTGATTAATGGCTTAATACCAAGTTTTAATTTCGATTTTAGAATGGTCACTTCTGTTGAAAATCTTAAGTTCGAAGTTTTAACCCGATATCGGACTGGTACCGGAACCCAAGTAGGAACCGGAACTAATACCGGAATTTCCTAATGGGATCCGGAGTTGATGTTGCGAAGGGATCCGGAATGGTAAAGAACCGGAACCCAACCTTGGATCCGGTATTAAGTAAATTGGGCCGAAAATTCCGGAACATACTAATTGGATCCGGAAGTGTGGGCTAATGTGGATCCGGAACTAACCAAATTTGGGATCCGGAATCATTTGAATATAGGACCCGGAATTGTTTATCTTTTTGTACCGAAACCGGATTTTTATCAAAATGTGATCCGGAAATTTAATGGAATTGGGTTAACTAGAAGGACCGGAACTTGGGCCAACTTAAGGGACCCGGAATTTAAGTCTATTGGGCCAAAACCTGAATTAATAAAAGAGATCCGGTATTTTTTTCGTTGGGCTTGAAAGGATCCGGAAGTGGACCAAATCCACAGGATCCAGAATGGGCCAAACTTACTTCCGGAATTATTATTTTGGGTCCGGGTTCCAGAGTTAGTTGAGAGTCGGGTTAGATAGAAAATTTCTCAGACTAAGATTTACTCGGAACTAACTACTCCTATATTAAACATCATAGGTGTTCCTTTAAAATCTGAAGCTTGTGAGAAGGGATTGCTAAATCGCCAGGTGAGTTTTCCTGATCCTAAAACCCTTTTAAGTGTGGAACTTTATGCATGTTTACATTGGCAAATGCTCGTACTATTTTTAAACCATGCATGAAAAGTGTGATTTAATTGTGTGGATATAAACTGCTTTTGTGTGGACATGCTATGGCATTTGTGTGAGATGGGGAGTGTCCCATAATATTAAATATATGAATTCGTTTCATATATGAGCGGTGTATGCCCTTTTACGTTGTCACGGTGTGTGTGACCATAGTGTGTGCCATTAGCATGTCATAGTGTGCCGATCATATATGTGTGTTTTATGACAAGTTTTTGTATAATCATTTCTTACTGAACAGTTTACATAAACTGCGTTACTTATGGTGTGGCTTTTGAGGGAACTCACTAGACCTCATGGTCTAACCCTCGCTTTCAAAACTAAAAACCTTTTCAGGTAAGCAGGTAGCCGAGAGCTCGTTTAGAGGTTTGACAGGACGTGAGTCGGAGCTTGCATTTAGAAGGATTAGAAGAATTTCCTTTATTTGTTTAGTTGGATTTCACAGCTGTATTTAGGGTTATATCCGCAAACCCAGTGTTGTAAATCTTTGACAGTGTGACTATGTTGAGCCTTTTGGCGTTTTAAATTTAAAGAAGTAGCTCTTAGCATGATTGTCTGGTGTGGGTTGTTACAACTCGATGACATTAGCATTAGCAAATTCCACACGGATGAGGGATTCCCTAGGTTTCTTTTCTCTGGTATGCAAAAACATATCATGACGGATGTAACCAAAAGAAACCAATGGCATAGGTATTATAGTCTTTCTTTGATATACGAATAAAGAACAGTTAGCAAAACAAATAGCAAACACTAAGTTAAACAAACTAAATAGTTCCGATCAAGAATCAATGTAAATTGACTGCTACCACTAAACAACTTGGTAATGGTGAGTGCAATGAGGTCATGGTGTAGTGGTGAGAATGGCATAATGGTGAAATATGACTACTCCCAATAAGAGGATTAGTGAGGGAACATTTTGGGGCCTTTTATCAAACGCTTACTCGGGTAAGCGCTTATCAGTAAAATTTAAGACTATCACTTACTTATCTGTTAAGATTTTAGTCCACCAAATTGGTTTTGTATGCAGCAATTCATCCGGTAAGCGCTAATCGTGGTAAGAGTCGTCACCCTCACTTACCGGGTAAGACTCTCGGTCCTTGGATTTGCTCTTACCGGTTAAGATTTTTGGTCCTTAGCCATTTTAATCCGGCAGGTAATGTAACATGGTAAGAACTTACCCGGGTAAGATTCTCGTAAACGACCCCTTAGTCACATATTTGCCTTGTGGATGATATATGTAATATTTGATATTCTAATCACATGCAAAATTCATCAACATACAATTAATCCTACATGTATTTGTGGTAAAAGGTTCTCATATATAGAACACAGTGATCAGAAATGACTGAGTTAGATATCACTTAAATGGTGCAGCCCCTAATTTAATAATTGGCACACAGGCCTTGGCAATCACCTGATATATTTCACATGATGTACATATATCCATACATATAAATTAGATGCATAGTTGATGGAAGTGATGATGCATTTACCAAATTGTAAAAATAACTGAATCTTTTTTGCAACACCCCATTGTGACAAAGCTCTAGAAAGAGCATGCAAACCCATCTGGTGACAAAGCTCTAGAAAGAGCATGCAAACCCATCTGAGTTCGAATTATGTAATTTCCATTTTTATTATGTAATTTCCTTTTTGAATTATAAAGTGGCTTACCATTCATTTCTGTTACCTTAGTGCAGTTTGTGTAAAACAGCCACTTCGATCACTCAGACTGCTACTTAGATTGCTCCTCTATTGGAATCGAGGTAATTTCTTTCCCCTTCCTCCATTTTTCTGGTTCTTTGTTCAACACTAATCTAATATAAAAGTAGTAATCTGAAAGGTGCTTGGGATTTCTATCTTGTATGCGTTATGCATCAAATTACTATAATGTAATATGCAATTGTGTTTCTTTATTAACATTGAAAACTAAATTACAATAATGTAATATCCAAGATGTGTAATACAAATATTACATAATCTACGTTCCCTTTTTATGCTTCAACAATAATTAGATGAGATCGAAATGGTTTAGATATATTGCATTTTAAACACGGTTCCAATTTTTTGTCAATTGGTTGTAGTTAGAACCATACATCTTATTTATTTAAAATGTATTAATATGTAAAGAATAAGAGGTAGATGTAATTTCGATAGGGTTAAGAAAGGATTTTATTTTTGATATTACAATCAGGGGATGGAGATCGAGAGGATCTTGTTGGAGTTCATACAAAGTATTGATCGAAGATGCTGGACTCGATAAATAGAAGATGGAGGCGACGAGCTGTGCTTTTTGATTTAGGTTTAGTTTCATGAATTATATAGGTAGAATAGTAACTTTGATAATAGTCCCATGTTGTTCCACCTTTTTTGGTGGAACAAAAATTTGTAACTTGTCTCATGTTGTTCCATCTCATTTTTGTCAACGTGGGACTATTTTTGTTGTCCCGTCCCGTGTGTATACCAAACGCAACCTTAAGCGTAAATCATTTAATCGTTAAAATCTTACCTAATGAAACCCAAAGCTTTAAAATCGTTTATATTCATGGCTCACGCCGCATTGAGCGGTTACTCAACTAGTTTTCTATTGACTAATAATTGGGGGAAATCACAAATTTGACAATAATCGTTGAGCAGAGAGAGTAAAATCAAGAGCATGAATACGCAAACGTAATAGGTCTATTAAAAAAAGCAGAAGATTACAGTATGATTTTACCGAGTTATGGATTGACGATGGCACATACCTGCTTGTCGAGCGGATGTCTAAAATCATCGGCATCAAGATAACGAAAGGACAAGGAGGAAGAAGAAGAAGAATCTGCTTTACAGACAGTAATCTGAATTCCTCCATCACGATTCTTCTTCAGTGATCCAAACTTAGCATAAGATGACGGAAGGAAAGGCTTATGAAACCCGAAACAAAGGGGTGAAGATTTAGCAGTCAAATTGGAGGAAGGAAGGGAAGCGATTGCCATCAAAAAGATGGAGAATCTGAAGTTGTTGATTAGCTTAATGACGAAGGTTGGTTGATGACTGTCTGGCTCCGATGGTTTGTGGTGGTGTGTCTCCTCCACAACCGTGAGACGGTGAGAGTATTTGCCGCCACTTGTTTTTCTCAATAAATATTTTATTTTCAAAGAAAACCTACAGAATCAATAATAAGGCATGGCGTGAGATTTGTCAATTTTTAGGAGGGGTATCAGAAATACTTTTAAACCATCACTTTTAATCAAATACTCTATTATGAATTGTAATTTAAAAAAAGAGTTGATCTGGTGCATCTCATCATAATATTCATTCATTTTTCATCCAACGATTGATATCCATTTCAAACTAAATTTGGCACTGTTCACCGAAACTCAACCCTCAATAACAATTAAATATCAACATTATTTACATTTATTTCTTTATTATAAATAGGCGAAGGACCGTATGAGAAGTTGAGTTAGCGATGAGAAACGTGAGAAGTGAATTTGAACCGTTGATCTCTTTTAATTTCAAGCCCTCCCATGAATTGCAGCTTAGAAGGGAATTGATTTGGTGCATCTCAGTGCATCTTATCTCGGTGCATCTCATCATAATGTGTGTCATCTTTCATCCAACGGCTCATAACCACTTCTCACCGTTCACTTAACTTCTCATCGGAACCCAACCCATTATGTGTAAGTATAACTTATTAAATTTTTATATTCAAATTTGTATAACTAACAAGTAAAAATATTTAATATATGATAAATATTTTATTTTAAATCTAAAACATCTATATATAGAATAGAGTAAATTACATATTTGGTCCATATGGTTTGTGTTTTAACGGTCTAAGTCCCTATTTTAAGCTATCTATGTATTACATCCTCGTAGTTTGCATTTTATAACGTCTCAGGTCCCTAAAATTAACTCCGTTAAACTTTTACTGTTAAATAAGTCATTTTATATATATATATAATACATGGGTATTTTAGTCATTTTATTTCTTTTTTGTTTCTTTTTTATTTCTTATTAAAAATAGCAGGGATAAAACATGTAATTTACCATATATATATATATATATATATATATCATATTATAATTATATATATGAAGCCGACACATACTATGGATGGAAGCGGTTTTATCGAGACGATCTTTCACTAATTCGTGGAGAATGTCGGAATTATTCGGTATCCGATTGGTGGCCACAGTTACCGATTTCATACTAGCCACCGTGTTTTGGAACCTCGATAGTTCCCCGAGAGGCGTTCAAGAACGACTAGGGTTCTTCGTGTTCGACGTGTCCAACACAGACCAAACCAGGCGAATACACGACCAGTCCAAACCCTATATTTGGCACCTTCCTTCCCCACTTATTGTCGGCGAATACATGACTTCCCCCTATTTCTGGCGCCCTCTCTCGGTTCCTTTCTACATCTATGAAGCTGACACATGCGGGGAACAGGGGTTTCCCTTTGTCGTCTCTTTCTTTGTTGTCTAGGACACAAAGATAACTTACATCTCCATCTCCAAGCCAGACCGGCCACCACCACCGACGGTTCATCATCCACTACCCCGCCGACCGACACACCCTTTAACTGTTTCCAAACCCTTTGAAACAACCATTGGTATGGCATCGAAACATGCTTCCACACTCTTTGATTCCTTTCTTTCTAAATGCTCCAAACGATGATCGCTACCTTGTCTCCTCCTCGACCAACACCCGACCCCGTCACTTTAAGAATCCATTCCCCGAACGATGTAACATCTATCGCAACATGGATAAGATTAATGTTTGTCTCCAACAGTCCCGAGCAAAACTGAGTCCAAGGATCAAGTGCACAACGTCCACAACTAGTAAAGACATTTATCCCTCTCTTTTGCAAAGCATCCCTTGTCGGACTTGCCGTTTGCCATACAAATATCTTAATTATCGGAGGTAAGTTTAGACTCGAAACATTCTTCCATCCCCCCTTGCATGCAAGTTTGCTTTATTCATCAACCTCTGTATCATAATCTTGTATGCAGATCTTACTGTATACTCTTTATGCTTGTTATAACTCCAGACATGGGCATATTGAGGAAGAGCTTGTAGGGGTCCTGGGCCGCCAACAATCCCATGTCCACAAAGTTAAAAAATAATTTACCTACAATTTCTTTAATAGTAAACTGGGCCCCTCACTAATAGGATTGAAGGCCCCAAGCAGTAAGCCCAGTCCAAGAAGAAAAAAGAGAAACTTAGCACCAAATCTTTTCTAATCGGCTCCTTAAGCGGTATCTGGGTGAAAACGATTTACCGTTCATGTATCTACCTCCTCCCTATTAACTTCCGTTTGTAAACCTTAACTATGGATTTTTAGCATGGATTCAGAGTTTGGCATCATGCACGCCTCAGTTTGGAAAAGGGAAGTCAAGAATCGAGTTCGGTACGACCCGTGCGAGAATGCCAGCGATTGTGACAGGGTGTCACTTTCACCGGGCACTCTCGCGGGAGAGGTACCATGGGCAGGGGGAAGCGGGCGACTATGCCTGCGATTGTGACAAAATGTCACTCTTGCGGGGCAATGTCGCCGACGGGGGTTGCTTGTTTAAAAAGAGGGTTTTCTCATCTTTCTCATTCATTCTCTCATCCACTCCATTTTTCTCTCCCAAGAACCGAAACCCTAAGCCTCCAAAGTCGATTGAGAGCTTTTAAGCCCCAAGATTTGATACTTCAAGTGGTTTTCTTCATCTACCATGGTTATGGAAAGCTAAAGCTAGAACCCTCCCACTTCACCTTTTTCGCCAAGTTTTCTAGGGTTTCATCCAACTCTTTTTGGTCCATTTTAAAGATTTGGAGCTTGAGGTTCATTTTGGTAACCTATAAGTGTTTTGTTGGTGGATTCATGTTGTGGTTGAGGTAATCTTCTATTTTCTTCATCTATGGAAATTAGGGTTTTGGTATGAGTTGAGATATTGATGTAAAATCTTTGGGGAACGATTCTAAATGGTTGAATATGGATATTGATGGTTGGAAACTTGTGGATTTAGGTTTTGGAAGATTTGGCTTGAGGATTCAAGTTTCTTCAAAGGAGCTAAAGTTTGAGGAAAACCTAGATTTTGCCAAAATCTAGCTGTAACACCCTAAAATTTGGAAAGAGCAACTAAATAAAATTTTCAATAAAATAACCACTTAAGGATAAAATTCCTTCTACAAACCATTCTTAAAGTTACCTCAAAATAAACTTTATACTTTCAACAATCAAAACCTAAGTCATTCGCCAAGACTACAAAAGGTCGGGTGTTACTCAACCCCAAAATCAAGTTGCTATTCCCCAAGTGCGGAAGACTTCACGAAGCTACTTAGTTCTTGAGCACACAACTAGGCCTCCACTCTTCACAGTGCCACTAGAACTACATCCCAACCGGAACCTGTTGCACATGCCTACAAATAAAAAGGTTAGGCTAACACCTAGTGAGTTCTAGGGGTGTGCATCAGGCGGTTCGGGTGGACAAATCGAAAACCCGATCGGATTTCGGATATGAAAATCAAGACCTGAACTTTAGGTTTCGGATTTCGGATTGCTTCGGGTTCGGGTTGGTCGGGTTTCGGGTTAATGTCGGTCGGGTTCGGATATTATTATAATACAAAAAGTATATATAAATTGAATCGATTTTGAGGATGAATTCAATCAAACGAGATATTGATGGAATCGAAAATAAGTTTAAATTTTAAATAACATTTCGATCGACTATAATTTACGATTTTCTAAAGATAATTAGATAAATAAATATATTTATATAATATTTAAAATATATATGTATATTATTTCGGGTTTTCGGACGGATCGGGTGGCCAAAGATCAAACCCAACCCGAACCCAAATATTCCCCCAAAAGTCGGTTTCGGATTTTCGGATTTTCGGATTTCGGGGTATTCGGGTATTGCAAAAACACCTTATTTTCGTTTCAGGTTCGGGTTCGGATTATTCGGGTTTTGCACACACCTAGTGAGTTCAAGAGTTTTATCATAATTATATAATTTGTAAGACGATAGAGGTGAAACTTAAATCATGAGTTCAAAAAGGATTTACTTTAAATGCAAACCACCCATTTTCCAACGCACAAAATCCCGTGTTGAAAACTCTAATATAAAACGATTCTCAAAATGGACTCATCCCGAAACCCACTTGAAAAGTGAAATAGTTTTTGATTTCCAAAATGATTGAAATCATAAATGAATCGCTATTATTCAAAATATCCCAAGCGCGAATGAGGCATACATCACAGCCCATAAAATATGGAAAGCAAATCATATAAATAAAATACGTCACCGCAAACATGGATAAAATAAATATCCAAACAACACCTTTCGGTGACGGGGGAGACCCGATTCCATTGTATGTGGCGAAACACAAAGTTAAGCCGCATAACTATGTTATTGAACTACACCTCAGATCGTGACTCTATTGTTTGCTTAATAAGCTCCAACTCAAGTCGGACTTTATTACCTGCTATAAAAAGCTACACCTCAAGTCCCACACCCAGCAACGGGTGGCACCACCATATCCTTTATTGCCTGTTGTGCCTAGCTACACCTCAAGGATACACTATCTTATTGCCTATTCATTCTCTAGTAAGTTACATGATAACTCTATTTTTAGAGTTATTATTTCCTTTTATTTTTTATTTTCTTTTGTCAAATTTTAGCCATTTTGCTTCTTAAATCACCCATTCTTGGTAATATTCCCAAAATTGAGCAAAAAAGAGTGAACCACAGTTTTTATAAACCATTTAGTAGGTTTTTGCTACACTTTCACGTATATTTTGCAGTGACTTGGGGAGTGCCCACTCCGGATCCCACTGGCGTGCCAAGAAGAAGACAAATGAAAATCAAATCTTAGCTTGTAAATCAGTCCTGGAAGAATAGAAGAGTTGGTGGCAGCAGAAGCATGGAGGAAAAAGCAAAGCATGTCCCCTAAAAGATGGCCATCACAATATTTTAATGAAACCAATGGTACTTAAAGCTTACTTTTTGGAAAAGGTGAAGTAACCTTTGGGTAATTGTCTACAAACTTGTGGAAAGAAGCCTTGCTCATGGAAAATAGATCTTATGTCTCCCACCTTGGTTTTTAGCCTCTAGTTAATTCCCCATTTTTGTTTGGTCCAACTTTTCCTCTAAGTATATAAAGAGGTGTTGGGTTTCGTTTAAGATATCCATCTACCACACAATTAGTGCAAGTTAGTTTTAGTTTTAGCTCTAGAAGTTACTGAAGTTAGTCTTTAATTTTCTGCATTTCAATTCCTAGTGTAATCTTTAGTTTGAAGTATTTTGTAGCAGTTCTGTACTCACATTGCCCACTGCGGATTTTAATCGAAGTCACTTTCAGTATGTTTCTTTGCAACTTCTCATCTTTTGCTTTCTTCACTTCTTTAAATATGAGCTAAACATCCCTTGGGATGTAGGAAGGAAAAGTACCTAGATTTTATGAAAAATGCTTGAGTAATCTTCATACTTTGAATATTTATTGTTTTGGTCATTCACTCTCGATTATTGCCCAATGATGCGAACAAGTCGATCACTTGTGAGGATCTAAAGTCTAGTTCTCAACTCATAAATGAGTAGAACGCAGTGACACGAGCTTAGATGATGCTAGGGAATTCGAAAGAATTCTTATGACACTCATGAAAGTGAGGTCTGCACAGTGAGATGATCTCAACCCACTGGAGTAGTAGGCAAGCTAGTCTGTGTACTTAAAAACGCTTAAAGTATTTGTCTCTACACATTCCATCGAGGCCTGAAAATGTCCCTTTTGAGATTACCATTGAGAAAACAGTAAGGACTAAAAGTATGGGATTTTTACTAGAAGGTGTGAGTATTTGTGTAACCGGGCTTCTTTAACGAGAGTGCCCACTCTGCACAAGTGCAGTGAGCACTCTTCTGCATCAAGTATTTAGTATAAAATCTAGGGAAAATCTAACCTACATTCCTCCTTTTAAATCTTAAGTAACTCGTTAAAATAGCACTTCACCAAACAAACCAACTTATTGCTTCTTCTGTAATTGAAACTTGTAAAAGGAAGCTAATGAGAACAATAGTGTCTTGATTGCATAGTCCCTGTGGATACGATTATGGTATTTTACCAATTATTACTTGCTGTGACGATCATAGTGGACAGTGTACACTTGCGCTTCCCACTGTGGATAGTTTGCATCCCACTGCGATTAAATCACATATTTCGCACGTACCAAGTTTTTGGTGCCGTTGCCGGGGACTGGCGTGATTTTAAATCTCAAGACATTAGTTTTTATTCGAGCCCGAGTAACTCGTTTTTTTAAGTTGTTCGTGTTGCATGCCAAGGAAACAACACAGACCTTTGGTACCAATCGATCTTGAAATAGAAAAAAACTTTCGAAGAAGACGTAAAAACAAAAACACAAATCGACAACCCCCTGTGATCCCCACTGTAAACATGGCCGGAGCAGAAAGACCCATTAACCCACCATTAGTGGAGACCACAGTGACGATTGCCGATAACAAAGATCAAAAAATACGGGACTATGCTACTCCTGGAGTTACTGATTTAAGCTCCAGGATTCTAAGGCCCAACATGGTTGCACAACACTTTGAACTCAAACCGGTAATGTTTCAAATGATCCAAGCCATGGGTCAATTTGGAGGGTTACAATCTGAGGATCCACACTCGCACTTAAAATCTTTTTTGGAAATGACTGATTCCTTTCAATTGCAAGGTGTGACTGATGAAGTCTTAAAGTTGAAACTTTTCCCTTTTACATTAAGGGATAAGGCTTGGCTTGGCTGAATTCACATGAGCCTAATTCGATAACCACTTGACAAGAACTTGCTGACAAATTTATACAAAAATACTTTCCTCCTACAAAGAATGTAAGGTTTCGAAATGATATTATTTTGTTTCAGCAAGGCGAAGATGAGGCTGTTTCGGATGCATGGGAACGTTTTAAAGAGTTACTTCGAAAGTGCCCACATCATGGCATCCCACATTGCATCCAATTGGAGACCTTTTACAATGGTCTTTCCAATGCAGCCAAAATCATCTTAGATGCAACAGCAGGTGGAGCTTTCACAGGTAAAACTTACAAGAAAGGGTATCAAATCTTAGAAAAAGTGTCCAACAACAACACCGAATGGTCAAATCCTAGGACACCCATACCAAAGACCAACATCATTGACTCAAAAGCACTTAAAACCATGAACGCACAATTGGTAGCCTTAACTAAACTGGTTTTAAATCAAAATAGAGGACAGGTCAATTCGGCAGCGGCCACTCCACATCTCACTGTGAACTGTTCTCTTTGTGGAGAGGAACATGTCTTTGACTGTTGCCCTGCAAATCCTGAGGCCGTTAATGTTATAAGAACCAACCCGAGAAACAACCCATTTTCGCAAACCTATAATCCAGACCGGAGAAATCACCCGAATTTCTCTTGGGCTGGTAGTCTAGGACTCCAACCCCACGGGGCGAGTCATGTCCAGCAAAGACCACCAAACCCCCTAGATTTCACCAACATCACAGTGGGCACCCCCCACAGAACTTTCACCAGGGGCAGTCCTCACAACAGTTTCAGCCACGTCAAAATTACCCAACTGAGACAGAACCATCACTCGAATCCATACTGAAAGGTTTCATGAATCAAACTCAAGCAACCATAAGGAACATAGAGACCCAAGTAGGACAACTAGCCGTCGAAGTTAAGAATAGACCGCCAGGGACATTACCTAGTGACACCGAACACGCTAGGGTAATAGGAAAAGAACAAGTCAAGTCCATAACGCTTAGGAGTGGAAAGGGTTTGAATGATGTCATTTTTGACTCTGAAGACCCGCCTCAAATACCCACTGCCCCTAAAACCGCAATGCCCACTTTTAAGGTCACTGACAAACCCACAGTGAGCACCAATGTCTCTGAGCCTCCCACTCTAGTGACCACGCAGAAACCTACTGTTCCAAAGCAAGTACCACATCAAACTCAAATTGACCCACGAAATGTTCCATTCCCTGAAAGAATGAAGAGTAAAAATGTCGATGTTCAATTCAAAAAATTCTTAGACATTTTTAAACAACTTCACATTAACATACCCTTGGTAGAGGCTCTTGAGCAAATGGCAAGCTATGTTAAATTTTTTAAAGATATTTTGAACAAAAAGAGAAAGTTGGGTGAGTTTGAGACTGTGGCATTAACTAAGGAATGTAGTGCCCTCCTTACTAGCAAGATTCCACCTAAGTTGAAAGACCCGGGTAGTTTTACCATTCCATGCACAATAGGAGGACAAGAAGTAGGTCAAGCACTTTGTGATTTGGGAGCTAGTATAAATTTGATGTCATTGTCCATGTTTAACAAGTTAGGTATTGGAGAGGCTAGACCCACAACCGTGACATTACAATTAGCCGACCGGTCCATAGCCTATCCCAAGGGAAAAATAGAAGACGTTTTGGTCCAAGTGGATAAATTTATCTTTCCTGCCGATTTTCTAATCCTAGATTATGAGGCCGATAAAGATATCCCAATCATCTTAAGACGTCCGTTTCTTGCAACCGGGCGTACTTTGATTGATGTGCACAAAGGAGAACTCACTATGAAAGTCCATGACCAAGAGGTAACATTTAATGTCTTCAAGTCCCTTAAGTTCATAGAAACCGAAGACTGTTTTGCTTTGAGTTTGATTAATGGTACCCCAAGTTTTGATACAGTGAGCTCAGTGGGGCAGTGAGAGTGAGCACTCCGACTCTGAAAATGATGACACTTTTGAGGATGGGTGTAACGAAATTGTGGTAGCCTTTGAACCTCTGGACTTTAAGGACAAAAATGTTCAACCCCCTTCAATAGAACAGCCCCCCGAGTTAGATCTAAAACCATTGCCATCTCACTTGAAGTATGCTTATCTCGCTAAGGATAATAAACTTCCCGTTATTATCTCATCCAAACTTAGTGAGAAACAAGAACAACTCCTTATTGATCTATTAATGAAGCATACGAGGGCAATTGGTTGGACCATAGCGGACATAAGAGGTATTAGTCCTTCCCTATGTCAACATAAGATTAACTTGGAGAGTGACCACCCTGGAAAGGTCCAGCCCCAAAGAAGATTGAATCCCATAATGAAAGAGGTGGTCAAGAAAGAAGTTTTGAAATGGTTAGACGCTTGTATTATCTACCCAATAGCTAGTAGTAGTTGGGTGAGCCTCGTTCAATGTGTCCCTAAAAGGGGAGGAACAACCGTAGTGGAAAACGAAAAGAACGAGCTCATTCCCACTAGAACTGTTACTGGTGGAGAATATGCATGGACTATAGACAACTCAATCTAGCCACCAAGAAAGACCATTTCCCCTTACCATTCATCGACCAAATGCTCGATAGGTTAGCTGGAAATGAGTTTTATTGTTTTCTAGATGGATACTCCGGATACAACCAAATTCATATCGCCCCCGAGGACCAAGAAAAGACCACCTTTACTTGTCCTTATGGTACCTTTGCATTTCGGAGGATGCCATTTGGATTGTGTAATGCCCCAGCCACTTTCCAACGTTGTATGATGGCCATTTTCACCGACATGATTGAAGACACCATAGAAGTATTTATGGATGACTTTTCTGTGATAGGGACATCATTTGACAATTGCCTGGGAAATTTAGAGAAAAGCCTAGTGAGATGTGAGACCCACGACCTTATTTTAAACTGGGAAAAATGTCATTTTATGGTCGAAGAGGGTATTGTCCTAGGTCATCTTGTCTTAAAGAGAGGGTTGGAAGTTGACAAATCCAAACTTGAAGTGGTGACATAACTTCCCGAACCCACAACTGTGAAAGGAATTTGAAGTTTCTTGGGTCATGCCGGCTTCTATAGGCGGTTCATTAAAGATTTTTCCAAAATAACTAAACCCCTATGTAACCTTTTGCAGCATGAAAAAGAATTTAAATTCACCCAAGAATGTCGAGATGCTTTTGAAATAATCAAAAAAGCCTTAGTTACTGCACCCATAGTGACCACTCCTGGCTGGTCACTCCCATTTGAAGTTATGTGTAACGCCAGCGAGTGGGCTGTGGGGGCTGTTTTAGGACAAAGAAAAAAATAAAATCTTTCACCCCATTTATTATGCAAGTAAAACACTAATCGAAGCTCAGATCAATTACACGGTCACTGAAAAAGAATTACTTGCATTGGTGTTTGCTTTTGATCGTTTTAGGTCTTACTTGGTAGGGACGAAGGTCATAGTGCACACTGATCATGCAGTAATAAAATACTTGATCAACAAAGCTGATTCCAAGCCACGTTTGATTCGTTGGGTGTTATTGCTGCAAGAATTCGACCTTGAAATCGTTGATAGGAAAGGAACAAGCAACCAAGTAGCTGACCATCTGTCCAGACTCGAGAAGGTGGTGACCACTGTGGAACCCACTCTGGTCCAGGAAAGTTTTCTCGATGAACAATTGTTAGCAGCTCAACATCACAACAATGATATTCCTTGGTACGCTGATATTGCAAACTTTTTAGCATGTAGACTGAAACCCACGGGATGAGTGGACAACCATTTAAAAAATTCTTACATGGTACTCGTCAATATGTTTGGGATGACCCTTTCTTATATAAGATAGGGACGGACCAAATATTGAGGCGGTGTGTCCACGGAAGTGAGCAACATCAAATACTCCAAGGTTGTCACACATCCCACTACGGTGGCCACTTTGGTGGAAACCGCACTGCTGCAAAAATATTGCAGAGTGGGTTCTTCTGGCCCACTGTGTTCAAGGACTCTTATGAATTTGTGAAAAAATGTGAGCAATGCCAACGAACCGGGAATATATCACAAAAGAACAAAATGCCTCTCAATAACATTCTAGAGGTGGAGCTTTTTTATGTTTGGGGGATCGATTTCATGGGTCATTTCCCAAACTCAAACAATAATTTTTATATCTTGGTTGCGGTGGACTATGTTTCAAAATGGGTGGAGGCAGTTGCATGTCACTCTAATGATGCGAACACCGTGGTGAAATTTTTGCATAAAAATATTTTCACTCGTTTTGGAACACCACGGGCATTAATTAGTGACGAAAGCACCCACTTTCTAAACAAAGTCATGAGCTCGGTCCTTGCTAAGTATGATATACATCATAGAGTAGGCACCGCATACCACCCGCAAACCAATGGTTTGGCCGAACTTTCAAATCGAGAAATCAAAGGCATTTTTTAAAAGGTCGTTAAACCACACCGAAAAGATTGGTCAACCAAACTCGATGATGCTCTTTGGGCCTATCGTACGGCCTATAAAACTCCTTTGGGAATGTCTCCTATTAAATTGGTTTTTGGAAAAGCTTGCCATTTACCAATTGAATTGGAACACAAGGCATTTTGGGCCCTTAAAGAGCTTAACATGAGTGAGGATGCGGCGGGAACCAAAAGATTTTTACAATTGCATGAGTTGGAAGAATTATGTTACCACTCTTATGAAAATGTGAAGTTGTACAAGGAAAAGATTAAAATGTGGCATGACCGAAAAATCCATCATAGGGAGTTCACCGAGAACCAACAAGTGTTATTGTTTAATTCACGGCTCAAATTATTTCCGGGTAAGCTTAAATCTCGATGGACAGGGCCATACACAGTGGTAAAGGTAAGTCCCTTTGAACCGTTGAATTAATGTCCCCAAAATCTGGTCAGACTTTTAAAGTCAATGGGCAAAGAGTGAAGCACTTTCTGAGTGACAGTGCCCACTCTCCATCTCACTCTGGTTGAGAAAATTCCAAATCTTGTGTAAATATTTTATTTCATTTATTTACTGTCTTTTTATTATTTTTGGTATTTTTAATTCCTTGTGGTAGTTTATTTTTGTTGTGTGTAGGGGTAAATGTAAACTTTTGAAGAAAAAGTCAACCATTGCTTCGCAGTGACTTCGGTCACATCACTGGGACTCCCCACTGCGTGTCTGACGCATGGAAAAGACGGTTGGGTGGCCCAAGGAGCAGAAACTATCACCTTTCTCTTACAACCTATCAACTTTATGTCTCTCTTTACCCATACTTATGCCACCTCACCCTAATCCTTCAATTTTCAAGAAAAACACTCATTACCCTTCTCAATAACCGTTCCCCCCATTTCTTTTACCCAAAAATTAACTACTTTCCACACTAAATATCAAAACCCACCTTTTCACCCTTACATTTTCAAAATACACTCTCTCTACTCTCCTTGATTTTCTCTCTCGAAAAAGCAAACCCTCACCACCATGGCAAGAAGCAAACGACCGGTTCCTAACCCAAATGAACCCAGTCGTGCCACTCGCCGCCGTATCGCCACCGTCGCCCGCCCGCCAGAAGATGTCACCGGCGACCTTAACCAACCACCGCCTTCCTCCGACGAAAACACGGTGGTGGTTGTCGCACCTGACGCCAAGTCGTCAAAATAAGAGGGGTCGAAAGCAGCGTCGTCAAGAGCCTGAGACACGAGTCTAAGCAAATTCGATATTGAGGACCAAAAGACTCAGGACAAAATGCTCCGTTTGCAGGAGGAGTTTGAACAAAAACTCCTCGCACTTCAGAAGAAAAAAGAAGAAGTGGAGAAAAGGAGAAGAGAGGAAGAAGAAAGGTTGCGGAAAGAAGAGGAAGAACGATTGAAAAGGGAGGAAGAGGAACGGTTACGAAGGGAGGAAGAAGAACAAAAAAGGGCAGAGGAAGAAAGAATGCGAAAAGAGGAGGAAGAGAGGCGACATAAAGAAGAAGAATAGCGGGTGAGAAGAGAGAAAGAGGCGATATTATTCCAAGAAGAAGAGGAATGCCGAAGAAAAGAAGAGGAGGACTACGTCAACCAATACATGCAAATGGGGAACACTATTGACATGACTGCCATCTGATTTGCATGTCACAGTGAGGAAAACCCAATCAAGAGAGCTTCGAGGAAGAGGGGAATGGTCACCAGATCTACGGTGACCACTCTGGCGAAGTCTGCGGCAGGGAGATCTAAGAAAGCCATGTTTGGAAAAGGTAAGGGTCTTATTCCCTCTGCTAGTTCATTATCAGAAGAATCTGATGCTGATAATGAACAACTTTCAACAAAAAACCCTCATGAAGTCACAGTGGGCACTGAGCATGCCCCAGTGGCATTCCCAGGCAGTTCACAACCCCCGCGGTTGCTGCCCACTATGACTGTATTTTTAAACAAAAGTTGAATAAGGAGAGGGGATTTGATCCTGAATTTGTGGAGGCAAACCCATTTATTAAGGAAAGGGTTCTTCAACAAGATTGGGCCACTTTGGCCACTGCCAATAGAAAACTCTTCTTTAGTCAAGGAATTCTATATCGAGGCCTCCCCAACCAAGACGACTAGTGTAACAGTCTGTGGTCATGTGGTGCATTATGAAGCATCTACAATCAATCGGGTCATTGGCATAAGGACCCCACTCTCGTGCACTTTTGCTAAGTTTTTGCAGAAAATGACCAAGGCTGATGAGGACTCTATTTTAAAGGCCCTAGTAGTAGAAGGTAAGACGTGGGCCATGGATGGAGGGAGGAAGTGCCTACCAGCTAGCTCCCTCACTACGGAGGCCACTGTTTGGTTTCAGTTCCTACGTCACTCCCTCTCGTCCACTACGCATGACACAACTCTTTCCATGCACAAATGCGGCCTTCTCTACTGCATTCTCACCGAAAAAACAATCAATCTTGGAATTTTGATGCAATTGGCAATTTATCAAGCCCGGACTCGCAAGAAGGTAATCCTACCACTCCCATGTCTTATTACCTCGTTACTAATCGATGCTGGAGTGCCGGCTGCTCCAGGTGATGTCTGGGTCACTTCTGCTAACAACATTAGCGTGGTGACTATAAAGAAAATGGGCAGAGCAATCACCTCTCCCACCGATGAAAACCCTGTTGATGAAGTCCCAGTGACCTCTGCCATCAACCCACTCTCTGCTCCTAATCCAGGCCGAAACACCAATCCCATGAATGACATCTTGGCTGCGCTAAAAGCCATCAATGACCGTCTTACTACTATGGAGGATCAACAAAAGGAAATGAACAAGGCCACAGAGTCCTTTTGGATGTACACTCAACAGCGGGATGCGATCATGAACAAGATGTTGGAGGGTGCTGACCCAGAACTCGCTGCACAACTCCCAGAATTCCCTGCTGGCACCTGTCCAACTGAAGAAAGTGATGACGACTCCAGTGACGACTTTACATAAAACTCTCCGAAAGCAACTCCTACCCGTTAAATGGTTTGTTGGGACTGTGGTGCCCACTCTTGCTGCTCACAAAAACAATTTTATTTTCATGTTTATTTGGTATTGCTCATGGTTGGCTACTTGACACTTTGCTACTTGGTTGATTTATTTTGATTATGCGTGGATCCCTACTATCGATAAGTAGGTGCTTTTGGGAAACTAACACATTTCTTATTTGAATGTTTTTTATCCTTTTCCATTTCAAGGTGCACAACTTTCGGACTCCGACCTATAAAACTCACTTTTGTAAGTTCTAGATTCTTAACTTGTCACATTGAAATGACATAGGCCTTCATTCGCATACACTTGCCCAAACAAGACCCTTTTGTACCCCAAAAGCCTCTTTGTACTCACTTTCCAAGTCACAGTGAGGACACTGTGAGATTTTAAGTTTGAGGTGGGGACTTCCAGTCTTTATCCACGGTGAGGACACTGTGAAGTTTTAAGTTTGAGGTGGGTAGACAGTACCCCCCTCCAAAAAAAAACAAAAAAAAACAAAGAAAAATCAGAGTGCCCACTCCAAGAAAATGATGGTGTGCCTTTTCTGGACCATCAGAGTGCTCACTCCCAGAAAACGATGGTGTGCCTATTCTAGACCATCAAAATACCCACTCTCACAAAAAATACCCATATCCAAATAAAGCCTGAAGTGCACTTGCTTACCCTTGCAAAACCCAGAAATGTTCACTTCTTAAAACAAGAATATCTCGAAAAATAAAAATCCCAAAGCGGGATTCCCGGTTCAAGTTTGGTAATGTTTGCTACAAACCCTTGGGAAACACATTCAAAGCCACAAATCTTTCAAACCCAATCAATCCCTATAGATCAAATGTGAACAAGGGAAAGATGTCGTCGAATGCACAAAACTGAAAATTTAGTTTTGGGACCGAAAGAAGCATCCATGGAAGGAGATCAACATTCATTCAATGCGTGAAATCTGGTAAGTCCCTGAAAGGTCAAAGTGCATTTTTTTTATTTTTTTTCTTTCTTTTTATTACTTGGGGATAAGTAATGATTTAAGTTTGAGGTCGTGATAACTCTATTTTTAGAGTTATTATTTCCTTTTATTTTTACTTTCTTTTGTCAAATTTTAGCCATTTTGCTTCTTAAATCTCCCATTCTTGGTAATATTCCCAAAATTGAGCAAAAAAGAGTGAACCACAGTTTTTATAAACCATTTAGTAGGTTTTTGCTGCACTTTCACGTATATTTTGCAGAGACTTGGGGAGTGCCCACTCCGGGTCCCACACAATTAGTGCAAGTTAGTTTTAGTTTTAGCTCTAGAAGTTACTGAAGTTAGTCTTTAATTTTCTGCATTTCAATTCCTAGTGTAATCTTTAGTTTGAAGTATTTTGTAGCAGTTCTGTACTCACAGTGCCCACTGCGGATTTTATTCGAAGTCACTTTCAGTATGTTTCTTTGCAACTTCTCATCTTTTGCTTTCTTTACTTCTTAAAATATGAGCTAAACGTCCCTTGGGATGTAGGAAAGAAAAGTACCTAGATTTTATGAAAAATGCTTGAGTAATCTTCATACTTTGAATATTTATTGTTTTGGTCATTCACTCTCGATTATTGCCCAATGATGCGAACAAGCCGATCACTTGTGAGGATCTAAAGTCTAGTTCTCAACTCAGAAATGAGTAGAACGCAGTGATACGAGCTTGGATGATGCTAGGGAATTCGAAAGAATTCTTATGACACTCACGAAAGTGAGGTCTGCACAGCGAGATGATCTCAACCCACTGGAGTAGTAGGTAAGCTAGTTTGTGTACTTAAAAACACTTACAGTATTTGTCTCTACACATTCCATCGAGGCCTGAAAATGTCCATTTTGAGATTACCATTGAGAAAACAGTACGGACTAAAAGTATGGGATTTTTACTAGAAGGTGTGAGTATTTGTGTAACCGGGCTTCTTTAACGAGAGTGCCCACTCTGCACAAGTGCAGTGAGCACTCTTCTGGATCAAGTATTTAGTATAAAATCTAGGGAAAATCTAACCTACATTCCTCCTTTTAAATCTTAAGTAACTCGTTAAAATAGCACTTCACCAAACAAACCAACTTATTGCTTCTTCTGTAATTGAAACTTGTAAAAGGAAGCTCATGAGAACAATAGTGTCTTGATTGCCCAGTCCCTGTGGATACGATTATGGTATTTTACCAACTATTACTTGTTGTGACAATCATAGTGGCCAGTGTACACTTGCGCTTCCCACTGTGGATAGTTTGCATCCCACTGCGATTAAATCACATATTTCGCACGTACCATTACACCTCAAGGTTTCCATTGAACCTTTATTGCCTACTTACTAGCATTCAAGAATTGGAGTCTCGGCTCCTTACTTGATAACTCAATATGTTCAACTCTCGTGCACAAGTGTTAGAACATCAACTATAAACCCAACAATCCCGGAGTACAACCCAATACGGTTCTTCTCCAAAACACCGAGACACAAAATGCCAAAGTGGCGTACGTCCCAAAATGAGAATTCTAAGACTTCCACTATATAAACATGCTCGACTCTTATTCCTATGGATCCAGTGCATTACGGTCTAAAAGTACATGACTCCACTTTATCGACACACACACTCAAAACATGTACTCTTCAAATAAAATGCAATAAATGCGACCGACGACCAAAGCTCCACATTCAATTATAAAAATCCAGACAAATGTCCTCAAAACTTATTAAAGTCATAAAACGAGCCATAAGCTCAACCAAAACCCATTAACCACTTATGAAATTCAAATAATGCATTAAAACGTATATAACCCATGCTTATGCGAAATATTCTCCATAGACTCGAATTACTCAACACAACCCTTAATTCAAGACGCGTCATTTTCCAAAGTACACATCAAGTGCATTTATACCCAAAGGTTTACAAACGTAAGAAAATCATTTAAAATAGCAATACTTAAGGTTCATCCATCAAAATACCCAAATTATGTCTTTTCTCAAACCAAAAGGTTTACGACTTCTAAAATGTTCATAAGGTCGGGAATGACCCAAAATCCAATGACCCACACGTTCATGTTCTAAAACATATCACCATATAAAATTATGCATATTTCCAACAAAACATTAAAAGTGTATTTTTTTACTAAATAATCTTCCATTGTGCAATGGTTAACAAAATACTTCAATTCATACTCATTTTGTCAAATTACCCAAAAATCTCAAAGGTGGGTGTTTTGTGAGATTTATAAAATCAAATACTCCAAGTAATCAAAATCATTCAGATAACTCAACAATAGATATTTTTTGTGTAAAACACTTTAAAATAAACAGTTTGGCATGTACAACATATTCACAAATCAACTTGAACTCACCTTGCTAGATTTAGGCTAAATCTAGATTTCCCCCAATTTAAGCTCCTATGGAGAAACTTGAATCTTCAAGCCAAATCTTCCAAAAACCTAGATCCACAAGTTCCCAACCATTAATATCCATTTAGAATCGTTTCCCCAAACATTTCACACCAACATCTTTAATTAAACCAAAACCCAAAGTTTGACCTAACTTTCCCAAAATCGTCCAAAAGGGAAATTGGAGAAATAAAACACTAGGAAATCATCAATGGAGTATTTATAACTCAAATAAGGATTTAGAAAAGGAGAGGATGCACTTACCCCATCGATCTTGAGTAAAACCTCAAAACCCTAGAATCTCAAGAAAATGGAGGTGAAACTTGAATCTTGCACCAAGAGATGAAACCACAAGCATAAATTATGAGGGAACACTTGATTTCTAAGAGAAAAGCCCAAAAAATGAGTTAGGGTTCATAGGAGAGGGTGAGAGATCGGTTTGGGAGAGAAAGGAAAAGTTGTGAGGTTAGAAATGAAGAAGAAAGATGAAAAATCGCATTTGACAGCAACCAGGTACCTGCATGCGACAATGACAACGACTTTGACACTGGTCATAGTCGCTGGTCATAGTAGCTCAGGGGTACCGAAACTGTTTTGGCCATAACTTCTTCGTTTTAGCTCCATTTTCGCACCGGAAATGACCGTTGGATTCGTATTTGAATTCTCCATCCAACAAGACTATAACATCTAGGATTTATTACAAAATTCTATTTTTCATGTTTATCATCAAAGATCGATACCTTCCAGAAATCAGGGTGTTACACTAGCAAGCTGAGTTCAAGTTGATTTGTGAAAATGTTTTACCTGCCAAAAATGTCCATTTTCAAGTGTTGTGTTTTTCATGAAAATTATCTACGGTTGAGTCATTTGGTGAGTGTTGACTATTTGAAGTGTTTAACCTTCAAAATCTTATAAAACACCCACATTGGGATTTTTGGGTAATATGATAATTATATCTCAAAAAGTGTCTTGAAGGTTTATTGTATGAATGGGGGTCTTTGGTAAAAATGCATGTAACACCCAAAAATTTATTAAAATGAAGGATTTCCCTCGTGGCCTTTGGAAGGTTTGATTAATTATAGGGAATGGAAAACACCTGGTGTGAGAAGCTCAACAGATCGGGAACACTTCGGAATTTTCGGGCTCTGGGAGGCATAGTGCGACCATGCCAGGCGACTATGACATGGGCACTGTCATCATGGCTTAATAGCCCACGGTACATGGGTGTCGATTGTTCTCGCGATTGTGCCATGGGGCACTCTCGCAGGGCACAGTCACGAGGTGCGTGGAGGCCGCGGTACCAAGCCGACGATTGTGTCACGCAACTACGTCAAAGGCATAGTCACCGGGTCGGGGTGCTGATGGCTGTTGAAATCAGATTTTAACCCATTTCAACCCCATTTCATTTCTCTCTTCTCCCTTCTCTCTCCCAAACCGAAACCCTAATCCCCCAAAGTCGATTTTGAGCCATTTAGCCACAAGATTCAAGATTTCAAGTGGTTTTCTCCATCAATCATTGTTTTTGGAAGCTAAAGCTAGAACCCTCCCCACTTCATCGTCTTCACCAAGTTTTCTAGGGTTTCATCCAACCTTTTTGTCCATTTTGAAGAGTTGGAGCTTGTGGTGCATTGTTGGTGACCTAGAGGTGTTTTGTTGGTGGATTCATGTTGTGGTTGAGGTAATCTTCTCTTTTTTTCATCTATGGAAATTAGGGTTTTGGTATGAGTTGAGATATTGATGTAAAATCTTTGGGGAACGATTCTAAATGGTTGAATATGGATATTGATGGTTGGAAACTTGTGGATCTAGGTTTTGGAAGATTTGGACTCGATAACTGTGTGACCCTTTGCGAATGACTCAGGATATAGATCGCAGGTGGTTGAACTCGAGGTCCATGTAGTCCAGTCCGTTTATTCATCATGGAGTTTTTAGTGTCCATGTTTGAGTCTAGTGAGTGGTCCCCCCGTCATGTTTATATGTAAGCTTATGGTGGTGCTCTTTGTAGCCATATACGAAGCTAAGTCTTGCGGTGGTTGTTCCATGTGGAGCCGGATACGAGGACTTGTGACATTTGTGGTGACACTCATATAGAGGTCGAGTAGACACTAGAGTCATTTGGGCATCTTTCAGTAGGGCCCATAGTGTGCTAGATACGGGGATCTCTGACTCTACATGAATCTCGAGAACATTGATAAGTGACCTAACTTTGTGTGCCCGTCGATGGAACCGGGTCTCCCCCGTCACCGAAAGGTGTTGTTTTGGGTATTTACTTTTATCCATGTTTTTGGTGACGTAATTATATATTTGAATGGATTATTTTCCATGATTTATGGGCGATGTATTATGCCTCATCCTTGTTTGGATGTTTCGAATAATGGAGTTTTATTCACATTTATATTATTTGGAAATCTAATATTTATCTACGTTTTGAGTGAGTTTTGGATTTGAGTTTATATTTGGGAAATGCTTTATATGAGAGCTTTTGTCACATAAATTGTGTGTGTTGGGAAAATGGGTTGTTTGCATAATTATTATAAATCCTTTTTGGAAATTATGTTTTCAAGCTACATTCTTTTCGTTTAACGAATTATTCAATCATGATGAAAACTCTTGAACTCACTAGGCGTTAGCCTAACCTTTTTATTTATCGGCATGTGCACAGGTTCCAGTTGGGGAATAGTTCTAGTGACACTGTGAAGAGTGGAGAGCTAGATGTGTGTTCAAGAAGTAAGTGGCTTGGTGAAGTCTTCCGCGTTTTGGGAATAACAACTTTATATTGGGTTGAGTAGCACCCGACCTTTATAGTCTTGGTGTAGGACTTAGGATATTGAATTGTTGAAGTTGTTACGTTTTTATTATTGAGGTATTTCCAAGGATGGTTTGTATAAGGAATTTTATTCTTATTTGTTTATTTAATCGAAGTTTTTGTTTAGTTGCTCTTTCCAATTTGAGGGTGTTACAATGCACTTTAGTGTTGTTGGAAAAATGAATTATTATTGTTATGGGTCATTTGGAAATATATATGGTTGTGACTTGTGTGGAAAATGATTTGATCAAATAAATGATGGGATCTTGGATTTATCATATATTGGAGGTATGTGTTTGTATATATGACACCTAAATGCAATTTATTGTATTAGTTATCTTTATTGTTGGTCAATTGTATTGTTGAGCCTTTTGGCTCGTATTTGACTTAAATGAGTCTTGAGGACTTTGGTCCAATGTAAATTACTCTATGTTGAGTTTTGATATTATATGCATTTGAGTCATATTTATTATTTAATTACATGTGTTAAAGATGTTGGACATTCTTTTGGGAGTCATGTAATTGTTAGACTATAATGCATTGGATGCATAGGAATATGAGTCGGTCTTGTTTATAGGGTCGAATGGATATTGCGGGGTTGGATCCGTGACTCATGTTTATGACCTTAAACTTTCCAAGTGGACACTAGGAGGGTTGAGTTTGGAAGTGCTACCTTGGAGGTGAGTACTAGGACCTTCGCCACTGAGGTAATGCCTTGGAGGTAGTCCTGCAGTGTGTCGAGCCTTGTGGTGGAAGTCCTGGGGATGGACACTAAGGTCAATTGTCTCTTGAGGTGAAACTTGTCGAGGAATCGTAAGAACACTTGGACATATAGTCAAGAAGTGTTATACGATTAACATTGTACGGGTGGTATACTTACGTGTTCGCTCCACCCTCAATGGATACGGGTCTCCCCCATTGTTGTCAAGTATTATATTGAATATTGTGATATGCATGTTTTATTACCGTTTAAGCCTTGTGCGAGTAATTGAAAGTATTGACTTAATATTCGAACCCCTCCACGTGTATTAAGGTTTGCTTGAATGATTACTCCCATGCTTGGTTATTTGGACTTTATTTCTATTTACGCTTTGCGTGAGTTGTTGAGTCGGTCACATGCTTTCGGGAACGTATTATAATTATCTGGATTGTTTTCCTTTTTTTATGGGCGATATATTATGTTAGAACCAGATCTATTAGGTAAACAACAAGTCATCCATTGATCTTGAGAATCTAGACTTTACATATGAATTATGAACTTTCTCTCTCTAGATTCTCTCTCTAACTTCTCTCTCTAAGATATTACAATTAAGCTTCTAACATTGCTTAACAACTAAGCAAAACCTATTTATACCATCTAATTACAAGACATTAAACTCTAATGTAGTTTGACTTTCACTTAAACTACTTTGACTTACATTGACTTTTACAATACATTGACTTTACAAGACTTTTACAATAAATATTGAATACAATTAAATGAGCTAACATTCTCCCCCTTTGGATTCAAGATTTAAAAAAATATGGCAACAGTCTTCAGCTCTTGATCTTCAAAACTTTAACTCTGACTGCTTTAAACTTTGAAGCTCTGACAATCTTCAAACAACTTTAAAATCTTCAAACTTTCAGCTTTGAAGAATCTTCTATCAAACTTGAAACGTCTTTGTCTTTCTCTTTGTAAAGTCAATCTTCTTGAATATAAACTTCAAAAAATTGTCATCAAGTCTCGAACACAAAATTCAGATCTTTATCTTTATGCTATTTCTCCCCCTTTATCTTTCATTGATATATCTCCCATTTTTCTTCAATAGGTTATTTCTCCCCATTTTTGATGATTGTGAGCATCATGATCATCAAAACTTTCTTCAATTTCAACACGGTCTTTGAATATCACAAGCAACATTCTCCTCCTTTTGATCTGAATAACCGTCAATTCCAAAGATATATATCCGAATCTTTTCAAATTCAGATAAAATGAATGTGGTAACCCTGAAACAACATATGAATCAGTTAAAAATGCATGTAAGTAGCACAGAGCCACTTAGTACAACGAATGTACTTTGAAAAGGAGCTTTTTGATGTACATTCCTGCAGGGCTTCCATTCAATCATCGAAAAACACAAAGGAATTTCTATGAACGTTATGACAAGAAAACATATTCCTTGTGTGTACGTGCTTGTGTAGAAATGATTGAAGCAGCTTATGCTTTTTCAAGCTCAAATGTGTAAACTGTTGAGACATCAACAAGTTTTCCACGGACTCAATGTGCATGATCGGAGTGCGAATGTGGGGAAAACTTCCTTCTTTTTCAATTTCCAAACCTTCTGAATGAAGATTAGATAGATTATATGTTGCGTCCCCAATAAAAATTGAAACATTTCTTTGATGAGAAAGAAATGAGTAGCTGGTGGGGTTAAAGCAAGAGTTGGCATGGGCTCACTGCCTGTTTCAATGATGGTCACCAAAGAACGTGAACCAATTAGTAATGTGGCTGCCCGGCTCAGAAAATGGTTGGTGCAGAGTTCTCTTATTCTTTTAACTCTATTCTCACACCCTCTTTCTGTTTTTAATCCGCTCACTTCTACCCAAACTCTCATTTACATTTTACCTTAGCACAATGAGATTACTCAGCCGGATGAGTTATCTCCCCCACTCTTTGATGCAGACCCCTCACCTCTCAATCACTCAAGGATAACTTATTGGGTAGGTGTAACACCCTCAAATTTGGAACGAGCAACTAACTTTAATTTCAATAAAATAATCAAAATGAGATGAAATCGTCTCTACAATTCATTCCTGAAAATACCTCAGAATTTAAACATTAGAATTTCCACAACTAAAACTTAGGACATGCGTTACTTAATACAACACAAGTTGCTAGTCCCAATTAAATGCGGAATACTTCACTAAACAAGTCACCTCTCGTGCACTTTACTAGCACTCGTCACTTCACAATGTAGCTAGAGCTACCCCAACCTGAGCCTGTTGCACATGCTGACAAATAAAAAGGGTTAGGCTTACGCCCAGTGAGTTCAAGCAATTTATCATGACTATATAAAATCATAAATCGGGAATTAGTAGTTTTAGTCATGATCCAATAAACTTTAGTGAAAGTTTGCGACAAAGGTTATCATTTCCAAATAGTTCTCAAAACAGACATAAATGACTCATTTTCCAACGCACCAAAATCCATGGGAATCCTCCACAAAAGTGTGAAGCGTTTTTCCAAAAATGAGTTACGAATCTCAGCCCACTCAAATACGTGAATAAATCTAGTTTTAGGCAAAACCTTCAAATACGGTTGACAATACCTACTCAACCCGTAAAACATGGAAACCATCCATTTAAATATAACCTTTCATTGGAAACATAATACTAAGCAAAACTCACGCAAACGTAAGATGTATTAAAATCCAAATACCATAAAATAAAACTCCATCAGTTAAAACATCCAATAAGAATGTAACATGAATCCGTCCACCAATCATGGAAAACAATCCATATGCATGTAATATAACCTCAACAATGTGAATAGATAAAATACCAGAAATCAACACCCTTCGGTGACGGGGGAGACCCGATCTCATCGAATGTGGCAAACACATAAATTAAACCACGATTAAAATAAATGCAAGTAAGCTTCTTGGATGTGTAAAAACAGATGACATCAACCATACTAGGTCTTTAGTCAATCATCGGCATCAATCATACTAGATCTTTAGCCCATCTTAGACATCAACCATACTAGGTCTTTAGTCCGTTTTTGGCATCAACCATACTAGGTCTTTAGCCCCTCTTAGACATCAACCATACTAGGTCTTTAGTCCATTTAAAACCACCAAGTTCAACCATACTAGGTCTTTACCTTGGCAAACCCACCATCCACAACAAGCTTACTTAACTTAAAATTTATACATGACATCAAAAGAATAACCAATGCATTCAAATCATGTAAATCTCAAATATGATGCAACTCATGCAATGCAAACCCCAAGCCCACGTCGAGCTTATTAAAACCGGGCGAATGCCCTCAAGACTCAATTGAGTCCAAAACCGAGCCCTCTGCTAAAAGATCTAATGATCATTTATTGACGTCAAATCATGCAAATGAAAATGCAATTAAGCATATAACACATCCTAGACTCAACCCCGAGCATGTAAAATATCAACAACGTGCAATAATGTGCAACACGGTGCAATAAAAGCAACCCGTAAATAAGACTCCACATCGAGCCATTTAAACCGGACAATGTCCCAAGACTATCTCAAAATCAAAACCGAGCAAAGTGCTCCAAGCTTGTTAGACCCATAAAGTCGGTCATCATCGCATAAAACGCGTTTAAACATTGTTTAAGAAACACGTATCCCAAAATCGTCATTAACCCCAAAACTCAACATGGATTAAACAAAAAGGGTTTTCCAAAAGGACTCACACCCTTCATATTCTCAAAATGACCCATAACACTTAAAAGTGCATTTCCCAAATGGTTTACAAAATCATTTACACATATATGATTAAACCACCAAATAAACCTCATTTTGAGCAATTAATCTTTTAAAGACAATTTATGGTTTTCAACCATCCAAATATTCAAAAGCCCTAAATACGGGTGTTTTACACATTTATGAAGCTAAACACTTCAAAAGAGTTAAACTATTCAAATAACTCAATCTCATACATTTTCAAGTAAAACACGCACATATTTGTAAAATACTCATTTTGGCATGTACAAAGTTTTCGCAAAGTAACTTGAACTCACCTTTGCTAGATTAAGCTAAATCTAGTATTTCTCCAACGTAAGCTCCTTTGATGAAGTTTGCATCCTCAAGCCAAAACTCCCAAAACCTAGATTTATGAATTTCCAACCATCAATACTCAAGTTTAACCACAAGAAATCATCATCCATCCAATATATACCAAAATACCCATCTATACCAAACCCTAACTTCATAGGTGATGAGATTTGGAGATTTTCTTAATCAACTACCACCAACATCACCCAAAACACTTCAATATGAAAAAGAAAGTGAAAGATAACAACAATCTAGCTAGAGATTACCTTAATCACTTGAATCCTTCAAAAAGAGAGCTCCTAGCCTCCCAAAAGCTTCAAACCTCCAAGTGTTCAACAATGGTGGAAATGGTTTGATTTAAGTGAGGAAGATGAAGAAGAGGGGAAGGATTTGTGGTTGATTTGGGGAAAGGAAATCGATTTGGGTGAGAGGGAGAGGAAAATCGCCTGGAGAAAGAGAGAGATCGATCTTGGATGATAAATGAGAGAAAAGCTAGTTGAACTCCTTTAAAACCCGATTTGAAACGGCAACCCAGCACCCCGGCGCAACAATGACACCGCGACTATGCCCAGGGCATTGTCGCGTGGCATAGTCGCGACCCATGTACCACTTTCTGTTCGATTTCGCGTTTTGTCCCTCCATCGTGACAATGCCACCGCGACAATGACATGGTCATAGTCGCCGGTCATAGTCGCGATCCACGTACCAAGCCCCGAAACTCGACTTTTCAACGCCAAAACTCCCGATACTCTTAGAGACTTTACGTAATGTCTTCCAAATATAAATTCCACCATTTTCAAGATGCAAAACAATTGGGTGATATTTGTTTACCGAAATTACGGGTGTTACAGTAGGAAATATTGGTTAACGTGAATCCCTAGAAGTTTAATAATCTCACACTGATCTCATGAAATTTTGTCCTAAAAAGATGTGTTGTTCAACAGTTTAGCTTGAACAAATATGAATATCAACGTATGAATGACATACTGTCATCAAAATGAATGCTCCAGAATAATATCGTTAAAATTTGAGCATTTGAACTTTGAAGATTTCTCAAAACAAGAATAATGAGTGAATAAAAAGAATTCGAAGGACTTGTTTGAGAATCTGACAATGTATCAATCAGATCAAATATGAAAGATAATCATGTAAGGATTAGGGTATCAAAGAACTAAAATTTATTTATATGAACAAATATAAACAATCTTTGAATGAAACGTTTAAGTTTTTACACTGAAAGAATGTATGATGCTCAACAAAATTTGAAATACAAACGGGAGTATTACCATCGAAAAATTGTTTCATTTTGAGACATGGTAATAACAAAGTCAATATGAAGCTGTATCGGTGTGTATGAATACTTGAAAGTATAGAAAAGATAATACGCAAGTATTAATCTTTTGAAACACATGGTAAGAAATGATGTTACGGTAATCCGAAATCTCCATGAAAAACATTTAAAATCACACTTCTGAATTCATAAAATATGTTTGAGAATAGAGAAGTGGTTTGAATTTTTAAGAAAAAAATGTTTTTCATGCTTGAAAGTCGTTCTTCTTTCAAACAATCGGAGATTAAAATCAGAAGATACTTACATTTAGAAATGTTTGAGCTACCCCTCAAATCATGATACAATGATTTAAAAAACAGATAAGCTCTCCCTTAACATGTGCAAAAGATCTTTATCTTGAACAAAATCTGCACAAATAACAAGACTTGGATTAAAATATCCTTAATCATTAAAGCAATTTCTGAATTACCAGGACTGGAGTAAATTCAACAATCATTGTCGTTGAAGACCGAGTTCTGATCTGATATGATCAGAAGTCAAAATCATTGAAATACGAGGCCTGAGCTGATTTACTCAGAAGTCTAATATCTTAAGTACGAGTTCTGAACTGCTTTGTTCAGAAGTCTAAAACATTGAAGACCGGGTTCTGAACTAAATTATTCAGAAACCAATTATCTTTGAAGTACGAGTCCTAAATTGATATGTTTAGAAGTAAAAAACTTATACTCTTCAGGTACTCTTCTTCAAATATTGTACACTTCTTTTCTGTTTTCCAGTCATGTGTGTGGTATACATCTCACAATTAGCACTACACATGATGAACCTGCAAAACAGATTAAGTAGATTTTGGTACCCAACGGAACTTGGGTCCTGGTTTGTTAGGGGAGTTTTATTTGAAGAAATCGTATAAGTACCGTACTAATACAAAACATAATCCTTATGGACAAAATCATTTGTTCCACAGTAAGAACAACAAATTTTATTTTGAGCTAACCTGATTAATTGATTTATAGAATAAACTAAACCAGGTTTGACAAAAGACTTACCTTGAAATGTATTGTTCTTGTTGGCATTTGGAGTGGGACTTATTGACTTTGGCACATCTTTCTCGGGAGTTGAGTCTTTTACTCTCCAAACCATCTTCACCTTCTTGAAAATTTGATTCTTTTTAGGCTTAGAAGAAGTATTATCTTTAGGCATAGACAAATTATTATTCGAATTATCAAACAGAGGATTATAGAATAGATTGGAAGGACAAATCTGATCCTTTGAGAAACTCGTTGATCTGTCAAATCCATTTGAAGAAACATCTTTATGGATTGAACTTGAAGTCGTCTTAAACGAACATTCAGAATCAGTTGAGTCTATAAGTGGAGTCTGAACAATCGTGTCAGGACTTGCTTGTTTGGAAACCTCAACCTTAAAAATGATGTCTTCAAGTTCTTTAACTTTGTTGAACAACACATTTCTCTCTTTGGATAACAAATCAAACTTCCGTTGAATGTCAGATTTAACCTTCTTCTCTTGCATAATTTTCGCAGATAAACCAGATAAATTTTTGGTCAGCTTCTTTATTTCATTTTGAAAAATCTTTCTTTAATTTGAATAAACATCTTTCATACTTTTTGCTTTAAAAAATGCAACTTTCATCTTTTCAAGCTCTTTTCTTTCTATATCTAATTCTTTCTCCAAATCAAATATTTTCAATGAAAGTTCGTTACTTTTTGCTTCAAATGATTTTCTTTCAGTTTCAAACAAATATCTCTCTTTCTCAAAACTATCTCTGTCAATGATTAAAACTTTCTCAAAATCTGAAATTTGTTTTGAAAGTTTTATATTTATTGTTTCACAAAAGAAAATTTTTCTTTTAAAAGCATTTCTTTCAGATTCAAAGATCTTCTCTAAACGGTTCTTCTCATCTTGAAAACTTATGTTGTCAAAGTCCAATTTCTTGACAACTTTTTCTTTGATCTCCTTTTCTCCTTGAATACCTTTCAAATCTTTTATTTCAGTTTCAAGACAAGAAACCTTTTCCTTCAACTTAACGTTCTCACATTGTAAGGCTTTTGTGTTGTCTTGAATCTTCTTCGTTTGATCTCGAAGATTTGAATTCTCAAGTTTCAAATTGTCTAGTTCTGCTTCAAGAATTGGTATTTCAGGCATATACATGATTGCACAATCTCTGTTTGAGTAACGTGTATTCCCATTTTCATTTGTCGTATGCATCTTGATATAAATCTGAAAAGAAATCAAATATGAAAATTAGATGTAAAATATGAAAATATAAGCAAAATTGGAAGTTCAGACACCAAAGTGTAAAATATTACACTTAGAAAAATTCCACAGAAGAAACTTTTCGCAGCCCACTGAACTAGAAAAGTTTTCGCAGCCTAAACACAACCAAGGTTTTCGTAACCAACTTGAGAATTTTTCACAGGCATAAACTTTTCGCACCCAACTGATTGTGAAAACAAAGTTTTCGTACTCTTCTTCTTGAGAAAACAAATGTTTTCGTAACCCACTTATGCGAAAACAAAAACTTTTCGTAGATCACCCTTGCGAAAACCAAACTTTTCGCAGATAACACATGCGACAACAAATACTTTTCGTATCCAACGACCGCGAAAACAAATAGTTTTCGTAGAAGACACTTGCGAAAACTCTTCTTCCTATAGCCTTTGCAACAAGTAAACTTTCACTTTTCTCAGAAGCCCTTTGCGAAAACCACTATGAGTCTTGCAAACACCTCGATGAACTTGCGAAAACAATTAGATCTTGCGAAAACTTAGCAAAAATCGAATTTAGGCCATAACTTTTTCAAATTTGATTGTTTTTTAATGAAACTTTCACAGACTTGTTCAAAATGCGATTACCTCCACTTTTGTAGTTGAATTGAAACACTAAAAATCTCAAATTCCCACACTTTCGATCCAAATACAGTAAACTCTAGTTTCGAACCTAAACTGCTCAAATCTTCAAAATTCTCCGAAATCTGATCGAATTAGGCTAAGAACTCTGAAGCAATTGTGTTCTAAAACACAAACCAAAGGCAACCTAATCAAATTCAGATCTAACAACTCCAAATTTGAAAACTTCGAAGGATGAATAATAACTTTTGCGAAAACAATCAAACAATTCTCCAAATCTTCAAAAATCTTCCATTGTAGATCAAGATTGTCTGAAAAATCCGTATAGCTCAGATACCAAATGTTAGAACCAGTATTAGGTAAACAACAAGTCATCCATTGATCTTGAGAATCTAGACTTCACATATGAATTATGAACTTTCTCTATCTAGATTCTCTCTCTAACTTCTCTGTCTAAGATATTACAATTAAGCTTCTAACCTTGCTTAACAACTAAGCAAAACCTATTTATACCATCTAATTACAAGACATTAAACCTATAATGTAGTTTGACTTTCACTTAAACTACTTTGACTTTGACTTACATTGACTTTGACTTGCATTGACTTTTATAATACATTGACTTTACAAGACTTTTACAATAAATCCTGAATACAATTAAATGCGCTAACATATTATGCCTCCTCCTTGTTGGGGCATTTCGAATAATAGAGTTTTATGCAAGTCTAATTTATTTGGAAATCTAATATTTATTCATGTTTGAGTGAGTTTTGGAATTGAGTCCATTATTTAGAAATGCTTTATATTGGAGCTTTTGGCACGGGATTTGTGTGCATTGGAAAATGGGTTGTTTGTGTATTTAAATATAGTCCTTTTTGGAAAATCATGATTTGAGTTGTAATCCTTTCGTTTAACGAACTAACTTTATCATGATGAAAACTCTTGAACTCACTAGGCGTTAGCCTAACCTTTTTATTTGTCGGCATGTGCAACAGGTTCCGGTTGGGAAATAGTTCTAGTGACATTGTGAAGAGTGGAGAGCTAGTTGTGTGCTCAAGAAGTAAGTGACTTGGTGAAGTCTTCCGCATTTTTGGGAATAACAACTTTGTATTGGGTTGAGTAACACCTGACATTTTATAGTCTTGGCGTAGGACTTAGGTTATTGAATGTTGAAGTTATTATGTTTTTATTATTGAAGTATTTCCAATGATGGTTTGTATAAGGGATTTTATCCTTATTTGATTATTTTATCGAAATTTTTATTTAGTTGCTCTTTCCAATTTTGAGGATGTTACAGTTCACACTTAGACCACCACGAAAACTTTTGATTTGGTAAAAACATAAAATTTTGATTTCTATCTTGATTTTTGTTAGTTGTTACGTAAATGATTTTGTTGGTATTTGGTTTGATTAATCGATTTTGTAATTTGTTAGACAAATATATTGTAGGTAAACATTAATGTTAGGTTAATTTTGCAATTTTGTTTAAACTTCAAAATCTTGAGACAAATATATTGTAGGTAAACAATAAGTTATATGTTTGCTATTGATAAACTAATGCGCTATATTATCTTGCTATTGTTACTGCTAGAAAAAATGGAAAGATTTTCTAAAAGGAGAGCATCAACACCAGAATCCAGTGTTGCTGTGCGGAATTGATTTGAATAATCCTTCTTGGGATTCAAACGATAGGAAAAAAAGTCGGACTATCTTCCTAATCAAAACGATGCGATGAGAAGAAAATATTTAATCAGATGAGTTCGTCAACCATGGGGCCATGTCTTTCCAACAACAATTTTTTCTTTTAGTTAATAATTAATTATTTTATTTTATATGGTGCCCCCAACTAGAGAAGTAGAGATGGCCAAACAGGACCGGATCTGGCCCAGCCCGCTAGAAGCCCGAAGCCCAGCCCGCATGAAGCCCGGCCCGAAGCCCGATTCCGGCCCCGATCTAAGCCTGACCCGACTCGTTTCCATTTCAAATATTTTGACCGTTAGAAAACGGTTATATGACTGTTTTTTGAGTTTTTTGACCCATTTGTTTTTGTTTTTAATCATTCCTAAACACTATAAAATAAGATACTTGGTGTATGGGGTTACATACCAAGTTACAAAACGCAAAAAACGCAACTTTCGATCACAATTCTCGATTTCTCTCTATCTCGTGACTTGTCAATCTCTCAATTTTTCCATCATTCGCTCAAAATGGCCAACGGTGATGCATCAAGCGAATAAATTAGAGAAGTTATTGCCAAGCACGGACGAAAATGTGATATTTGGAATGCTTATAATATGGTGGTTCTCACAAACGGGGACAAAAAGGCACAATGCAAATTGTGTAAAGCTCTCCTTACGACCACGAGAAACTAAACGTTAAAGAGGCACACCACAAAAACATGCTCATCTTTGAAGTCCGAAGGTGATTCAAGTCAACCCATACTTGACAATCAAGGTCAAATATGGTCGTACGATGCCATGTTGACCCAAGAAATGACAAATAAATGTGTCATTCAAATGGGGTTGCCGTTTAGACATTTCAACAATCCTCTCATGACCAAGATGATCCAAAAGTGTCTACAACCTCACTACCAACAGGTAAGTCATCAAACTCTTAGACGTGAGGCACTAGAATTGTGGAAAAACGCTAAAAATGAAATGCGATACATTTTTTCTCAAATGCCTAACAACGTTTCTTTAACTTGTGATATGTGGAAGCGCACCACACGGATTGCCAAATTCTTATATATGTATAACGGCAACTTGGATGGATGTGTGGCAATTAGTCAAACGTGTAATCACGTTTGAACCGTTTGGTGCGCCACATTCGGGTGAACGTCAATTTACAATTATTAGAAAAGCACTTAATTTTTATAATTTATCAAATAAAATCGTTAGCATTTCATTTGATAACGCTAGTAATAATAATGCATGTGTGGACCATTTAAAGTGTGTTTTATCCCCTATGTTGGACGGTGAAATATTTCATACATGTTGTGTTGCCCACATTATCAATTTAGCCGTTTGTTAGGACCATAAATGTCCTATAATATAGAAAGTGATATAAATAAATTAATAGGTTTATTAGTTTGTTTGTAAAAGCCTTATTTATGTTAATGGCTTAGTTTAGTGTTAATGGGCCTTGGGCTTTAGGCTTTAATCCCTAGGTATATAAAGTGGTCTTTGTTTAGAAATTAGGTTAGAAGCTTTGTGAGATTAATCAGAGTGCGTATCATAGAGAGATAGAGAGAGTTTATCATTCCAATATTTGTAATACTCTCTATTCATTCAATAAAAAGAATCATCGTTACTTCAATCATTGTTACTTGATCAAACTGGGATCTACACCGTTCAAGAAGGGTTAGATACTTGTAAAGCCGTATTAAATAAATTTAGACTTATGTTACGTAGAATTTTTTTTTCAAAAGGTAAAGCAATGCATGCGGCTTATAGAAGATATTGCAAACAATGTAATTTTAAATCTTTGAGACTGAACTTTGATATGGTCGTTCGATGGAATTCGACGTATTTAATGATCAAAAATTTGCTTGCACAAAAAAATTATATACATTCATTTTATAAAATTCATCACCCAAATAATAGTATTGGAGATTGGGAATGCGAAGTGCTTGATGGATTATACAATATTTTGGGCCATTTTAAAAACGCAACAACTTGGTTATTCGGTTATTATTATCCAACAAGCCCTCTAGTTTTAAGTCAATTATATATTTTGTCAAAAAAACCCAGAATACAAGTATAAAGAACAAAATAAAAAATAAATTGTTAAAATATTTTAGAGAAATCCCCTTGTCTTTTCTTGTTGTCGCGGTGTTAAACCCGTATCTAAATATTACAGGTGTTGAGGTTTTAATTAAACAAATAAGTGAATCTTTTGGTTTAGATACGGTAACAAATTGTAGTTTTTCAACGAAAAGAAAAGTTGCATTTAATCGCCAATTTTTAGAATTATTTGAAATTTATAAAGTCCGACATGGGGGAGGAAGCCAATAACAAACCTTGCGACAACCACAATTTACGGGTGCTAGTTCTAGTAGTGGTAGTCGCCAAAGTCGAAAAGACTTAATGACCTCTTTTATAATGAGGTGCAAACTGAATCAAGTAAAAGAAGTAGATATGAAAATGATCTCGATGAGTTACAAATTTACATGAATAGTATATTCACTTGGGATACTGATAAGTGCATAATTTATCACATTCTAAGCACTTATTTTATAGATATTTAGTCCTATTTTAGTTTCCCAATCACCTTAATTGAGTCTTTTGGTCTGATTTTATCTTTTATTATAATTTGGAGCTAAGTAGGAGAAATGGGTCTGTTTGTGCTTATTTTGTGGAAAAATCTAACAGTTCGGTATGCTACAGCATGGTTCGCAGATCCAGAAAAGTCAACGACAACACTTCATAAACTTTTTGGTTGGGGAATCTTTTGGCAATCTCTTCAGCCTTGTCTTGCAAGCTGGAAGGCAGGGCATCTTCAGGGGAATACTATCATGAAGGAGATTACTTTAAGCAAGGCATCTTATAATCCTTTTAGCTTTTGGTTAATAACCTTTGGTTTAAGGAATCTTTGTACTAGTTAATTTGACATTAGATGCTTTCCCCTTGTATAAATAAGAGTTGAACTCCTGGATGTTTGATACACCACTTCTTGCCTTAAGCAAGTAGTTCTCTCTAGTTCTAATCTCTAGTTACTTTACTTTAATTCTAGTTTCTCTTAACAAGGAAACTAGCTAAGTAGTTCACATAGCTATTTAGAAGCAATTGTTACTTTCTTTATGCTTTAATCTAAAACCGTTGGCACATTTCTTGTTCTTAACATCTATATTTCTGTTTGATCATCATGTTGTGTATGTGTTTAAGAGCGATGATGGGCTAATTCCCTAGCTTGGGTGTAAGTAATGGTTGGGAGATAAAAGCCGTTGTGTAGTGGGAGGTTGCTTTCGCTATTGGCTATCATCCATGTTATTCACCCTTTGTTTCTAAGTTTCATATAAGTAGTTTTCTTGACAAGGTGACGTATGTTGTTCTACTTAGATGAGTTGGACTTGAATGCAAGCCAACGTTAATTTTAGAACATCGAGGTGTTATAATATCAATTTTTACGAATTATGACTTATATGGAAAATCAGTGGGATCTGCTCTACATTGGTTGGGTTACCCGAATGTGTGGTACTGCCGGTAGCTAGACTATCTATACCCTGATAAGGGTCTGAACGTTCCAGTAGCAAGGATGAGAACTAATGCTGCAGCATATGCTGTAGCAACCTGCCTAAGCACAATGTTGCTGTAATTCAGCCAGAACTTACACCCTTGCATTTCTTTTACTGTTTTACAACCATTTTCAAAGCTGTTACTTCACTCAAAGATTATTCCTTCGAATTCTGTTCTTGAGATCTTATTTTAAGTTTGGCTTAAGACTAACCACTTGTTTTGTTTGTCTCTGTGGGATCGATACTTAGTACTTAGTACCACTTTATTACTTGTTTTTCAAAACGATATTGGTTTGGCATGTATATTGTGTGCTATTCCATTGTTGATTTTAGGGATATATTTTCCACGAACCAAGTTTTTGGCGCCGTTGCCGGGGACAAAGCCAAAGCAAGAATTTTCTTAAGTCACTTTTAATTTGATTTTTCTAGTCAACTTGTTAAAAGATTTTTTGGGTTGCATGCCACGTTTGTTTCACGGTGATATATTTGAACTAGATCCGGATATTGAAAGAACATTTCATAGAAGGAGAAGGATACAAAGAACTTTATCACCAATCTTTGAAACTGTTGAAATGGAAGTCCATGTATATGGACCCAATCAAAGGCTTGAACCCCAAAACATCATTAGTATTGCAAACTCTAAAGAGGGGAGGATTATGGACTATGCTATGCCCATGCTTGATCAGTTGCATGCTGGCATAGTTAAGCCACAGTTGGAATGTGCCCACTTTGAACTGAAGCCCGTAATGTTTAATATGTTACAATCTAGTGGACAGTTCGCAGGCCTACCATCTGAGGACCCTCATTTGCATCTTAAAACTTTTATGGAAATCACTGATTGTTTTGACTTCAGTGGAGTAACTGATGAAGCCTTACGGCTGAAGTTATTTCCTTTTTCACTTAGAGATAGAGCAAGAGTGTGGTTTAATTCTTTGGAACCTAACTCTGTTGAAACTTGGAATGATATGGCTGAAAAGTTTTTGAAAAAGTATTTTCCACCAACACGGAATGCCAAGTCCAGAAATGAAATAAGCATGTTTAGACAATTGGACGATGAAGCTATTCCGGATGCTTGGGAAAGGTTTAACGATCTGTTAAGGAAATGCCCTCACCATGACATACCCTTTTGCATACAGCTAGAGACATTCTACAATGGTTTAAATACCACTTCAAAAGGAATGCTCGATGCTACAGCAGGAGGTGCCTTCACCCTTAGTACCTATAATGATGGTTTAGCTATTTTGGAAAAGATTGCAAGTAACAACGGTCAATGGTATGATTCTCATGCATTAGTACCTAGAAAGGCTGCAGGTGTTCATGAAGTAGACACTTATACTGCTCTTACTGCACAACTTGCTGCCCTTACCAACATGGTTAAAAACATGTTTGGTTCGTCCAGCACTGTTGCTGCAGCATGTACTTCTGAAGATTTGCCGGACCAATGTGTACTATGTAGTGGACCTCATACCTATGACCAATGCAATCAAAACACCGAATCTGTAAACTATTTGCAAAACAGAAATGGACAATTCTCTAACAACTATAACTCAAATTGGAAGAACCATCCCAATTTCTCTTGGAAAAGTCCATGTTTACAACCATCTGATGCACAAGAACATAAGAGTTCTAATTTAAAAAAACAACCCATGTTCCAACAAGGTCAACAGTCCAACCAAGGAAGACAAAACCAACAAAATGAATCATCTGCTTCTTTGGAATCAGTGTTGAAAGGATTCATAAATCACACCAACTCGGCTATCAACAATCAGAACATAGTCTTAAGGGCTATGGAAATTCAGATCGGCCAGATTGCTACTGAATTGAGAAATAGACCTGCTGGAACTCTACCTAGTGATACTGAGACTCCCAAGAACATAGTCAAGGAACAAGTGAAGGCTGTGTCCCTTAGGAGTGGAAAAGACTTAGTGAAGACCATACCGAAGGAACCACAGATTGTCAGTGCCACAAACAAAGGACACGATGTTACAAAGGTACCCCCTATCATTGTCTCATCTTCTGACTCAGTCCTTGGACCTAAACCAACTCCTGAATCTGTGAAAGATAAGCCTGACTTATATGTGTTATCCCCTGTTGATAATAACAAAGTCAAGACCACTGCAGCTGATGCTACAGCACATGCTACAACACCAACTGACAAAACTGAAAAACCTCAAACAGCAACTGAACAGGTCATACCTACTGTTCCTACCACTTCTGATCCTAAGAAGGCTGTTGTCACCCCTGTTCCACCTTATGTTCCTTATCCCCAAAGGATGAGGAATGAAAAGGAGAAAGAACAATTCAAGAAGTTTCTAGATGTGTTCAAGCAATTGCATATCAACATCCCCTTGGTTGAAGCAATTGAGAGTGTAACAACCCGGTTCCCCAAACATGCAACAAATAACATACATTGCATAACTTCATTACATTCATAATAAAAGATACATAATAAACCACAAACGGTCCCTTCGGTCTCGAAACTACAAAATACATTAAGCTTCCTAATCAATGTCCATCAAAAGCTTCCTACACGTTATCCTCTCCTTCGCCAATCCTCAACCTGGAAAACATATTTTTGAAAACAAAATGAGGGTTAGACCAAACGGGTCTAGTGAGTTAATCCTGGTCCTTTCCAAAATTGTTATAAAACCTTTCGCCCATACACACATATACCTTTTGTATATAAATACCACATATACCACACACATATAAATACCAAACAAGACTCGTGCATCGTACTCCACTCATCCTCATCCTCGTTCCCATGGCCATATTAGTTGGTAGCAAGCCAACTAATAAATCAACGCCGTACAACAACTACGACACACAACGCCGTACAACATCTACGACCAACAACGCCGTACAACAACTACGACACACACTTCAGCCGACATAGTTCAGCGTGCTCTCGTGTAGTATAATACTTACATAAATATAACATCTCATTATATTATATTTAAAAGCATATACTCAATCGTATCTCAATATACGATATACCACACCATCACACATATCCTTTTCAAATATATATATAAACACATATATATATTCCACACATTCTCAATCCACACATACTCATATGTATATAAACACATGTATATATATATTCCCCAGTTGAAAACGTTTAAAGTAAAACTCACTTGAATGCTTATTACAACTCTTCCAAGCCTTTTCCAAAGATTCAGTCTATCAATCCCAATCCACAGAGTCTGCAAATAGATTAAATACAAATATCCCCTTACCAACTGATCACATAAAACATACTAGAAGACCAAGGACTCTAGATAACTCAAATCCTCAAAAGTGACCAAAACAGCTAAAGTATCCGGACAAAATAGAACTATCCGGACAACACAACTTTCCGGACAGCATAACTAATCCGGACAACCTGACGTTTCCGGACACCACAACTATCCGGACAACATCCGGATACCAAAGTAACCCGGACACCACCCGGCATCTTACCTCATCCGGAAAACATAAGAAAAGAGACTTACCCGGATAAACACTCGTCCGGACACCTTAAAACGTTATCCGGACACCATCGACATAACCATCCGGACACTATCAACAGGACTATCCGGACACATTCATATTGTGTCCGGACACCACTGTCGGTTCTTCCTATTTTACCCAGAAATCGACAAAAATTCATACCAGTTCGATTCTATTGATTCTAATCCGACAGAAACCATATACCAACCATTACAAACATAAATTGCAAAGGAAACATACCTGTGATCTCTTCCAAACTTACCAAATGATGCCTTAACCTAGCTTTCTTCCTTTTTCTCTCTATTCTCTCAATACACACACAAACACCCACTTGAAATCTGAATAATGAAAATATCTCAAGTCTAAAAGATAATATCTAACTCAATTTTACCCTTTAGACCTTGCACTACTCACTAATAATCCAAACAATCCCAAACTTTATAATTTTATCCAAACTTACCCTAAATAGAAACTTTAATGTTAAATAAACTTAATGGAATTAGATTTTAACTAACGGATTTACCCGGGGTATTACAACATCTCCCCCTTAAAAGAATTCCGTCCCGAAATTCAGTTAAGCAATAAACGAGGGTAACTACTATCACGTCCTATCCAATGGTCCTTCACTCTGATCATTACATTTGACTACTTTCTCCCACTCTCTTCTCAACATAAAACACGTTTTCTCCAAGGATAGCACACTAGGAGGTACTCACTGTTAACGGATGCTATGAGCTAGCTTTCTTTCACCTCCAAACCAATCGCACGTACCCAATTTCAACAACTACTATACTTTACTAACAATTTCACCATACCTCATATCAGGAACTTAATCGAGTCAATCTGAAATCACACTCAATGCTCGAAACAACTACACATTTTCCATTTCTCAAACGGTAATACTCCATTCTTTAGCTAACCATCTACTGCCACTCCATTCTCTTATTCTTGAATAACACTACTACACACCGCCTAGACATCCATACCTCTCCACACATACTTTTGGCACATCTACACAACTTATAAACAAAATTCCGAGCAGAGGTTTCCACTTATACTCACCCCATATCATCACAAATCCACCACTTAATCTCACGAAATTCATTACTACTACACCTCGCACATTCACTAATTATAAACTGCCACCATCTTATCCACATCACCACACACATTTAAACAATACCTTTCTTGATAGCGTCAACAATCACATTAAGTATAATCTTCACAACATACTAAACCGTCGCCTTCATGACAAGGTCAAGACTTCACACATTACCATTACTCTCCACACATAATCGTCACGTTCTACATACTGCTATTATTCTTCACACTCAAGCCATCACACTCCACACACTAACAAATTAAAACAACAATAATTAAACACACCCTTCTATATCTCTAACACAATTATCAAATATTTTTCTAACACAAATAATAAAATTGAAAACACAAAAGAATCGGTTTGCACCGAAGTCAGATAACACCTTAGCACGTATAGAGTTTATAGAAATATACCTGTAACCTCATCAGGACTTTCTTCCATCTCTGGTTCCGTCATCTGAAAAACACGACCTTGAACTCTCGATACCCCAGACCCTCGTACCTTTCCCGACTTAACTTCCGTTGGTCTCACTGTTGTACTACCCTGACGTGCTTTCCATTGTGGACATTCAGATTGAAGATGATCAGGGGAATTGCAAAAAAAACAGAGTCGAGTTACATAACATTATTTATCAATGTGACCAGTCTTCCCACACTTGTAACATCTTCGGGGATCCACATAACAGTTTCCCTGATGAAGACGGTCACATTCAGGACATGGTCTTTCAATCGATCGAAAAGGTAGTTGACTATCAAACTCCGGGGATTCGTATTCCTCCAAATCGTACGTCGTTTCTTCAAATTTTCTTTTTCCAGCACTCTTATCACCAACGTCTCTCCTATTATCTCGTTCCACATTTTCCGCGGCATTTACTACTGCTGAAAAGGTATCGGGTGTTGTCGCAATCACTAGTTTTCTAATTTCTGAATTCAACCCGAAAATAAACCTTTCCATCTTCAGTGCCTCCGTGGCAACGTAGTACTCCGCGAAGCGAGACTTCTCCAGAAAACGAGCAGTGTAATCCCTAACTGATAAACTTCGCTGGTGTAAGTTCATGAACTCCTCTTCCAGTTGTCTGACTGCTGCTTGAGAACAAAACTGTCTTTTGAAAGCTGTTGCGAATTCGTCCCAAGTAAAAGTAGAGTATACATCCGACCCTATGGAATCAATGTGAGCTTCCCACCAGTATAGAGCATCTGCTTTCAACATCGTCGTTCCATATAATACTCTGTCCTCAACCACACACTTACGGGTCTTGAAGATGGCTTCTATTTCTTTCAGCCATCTCATCGCTTTTACAGGGTCCCTAACTCCTGAGTAGGTCGGAGGTCTACAGCTTAAGAACATTTTGTAGTCGCACCTCCTTAGTACTGGTATGACAGTCGATGTGATTGACATTTCGTCTTCGGGTCCAGGATCTGGTATTTCAGTATGACGAGCTTGATCGAACATAGCCTGGATATTTGCTTGAAGTCTTCCCATTTCCGTCATCAAATCGTCTCTTGTAATAAACTCCGTACCTCGCCCTTGAATTCTACCTCCGGTTCTGCCCCCAGTTCTACCTCCCCTCGCTCTCCTCTTCTTCCCCCCGTTCCTATTGGTGGATTCGTACTATTTGGATTTCCTCCTCCTCTTCTATTCGTATTTCGAGTACCGCTTGCCATTCTGTAGATTCAAACAAGATTAACATACACATAAACACATACCCCATATAACAAGGTATTCCGGTTCAACATGTACTTGTAAGTTCATGATTACACTGGCCAGGTGTAATTTGAAAATACCTTACATGATGTTCCTTCCACCTTTTTATATTTAACATCGCAAGGTTCTAAAATATTATGGACATCCTACTTCACATGCAGTTTAAGTCTAGGTATAGATCCGTATACCTAAATCCCTTAAACTAGGGCTCTGATACCATTTGTAACAACCCGATTCCCCAAACATGCAACAAATAACATACATTGCATAACTACATTACATTCATAATAAAAGATACATAATAAACCACAAACGGTCCCTTCGGTCTCGAAACTACAAAATACATTAAGCTTCCTAATCAATGTCCATCAAAAGCTTCCTACACGTTATCCTCTCTGTTGGTCCCGAAGGCCTATACAAGTTTGTAGAAGGGGGGGGGGGGGGGTTGAATACAAACACCCAGATTTTACTTTTCTAAATTGTTTATTGATAAATCATTAACAATTTACAGCTTGTTGCGGAGACAAGATTAAGGATAAACCTAAATCTAAACAAGTTGGAACACTAAGGTTTCTTGCACTAAGAGAGATAAGGAAATTACTAATAATAACCTATCTGAGATAAGAGATTTGAACTTGTCCAGAGTTAGCAAGTTACTTCAAAAGAAGTGAGTTCATCTCTTTATATACTGCATGCATTAAATGCAAATCAGTATATACTTTACACGTGTCATCAGCTGGTTGGTTGCATGTCATTGACCTTGGTTGACAACCTTAGTAGCCGTAAGGATGAACAGTGTAGTATCAGAGTGGTTGTACGATTTCAGATATTCGGAGGTTCTTTTCTGACATTTCGTACGGAGGCGTGCAAGGGTGGTTAAGACAAAAGTACTTTGTACGGAGGACTTCATGATCAGCTTTCGTTGATTCAGCGATTATCATTTACTATTCAGCAGATGATAAAGTTCAGCGATAGCTGAAGTCTTGTACTTGATACTTCACGTTGAGTGGACAAATCTGAGTCTTCGCTGATCCGCATCAGTTCATTAGGAGACTTGTCGCTGGTTCTTGAGCTTGATCTTCGACTTCAGCGTAAAACCTTTGTTGACGTGAAACTTGTCTTCAGGGATCATAAGTAAACAACTAACTTATCAGCGATCATCATAATGACTGAACAGACTCAGCACATTAATGATGAACAGTGTTCGCTGAATGTTTAATTTATAAAGCGAGAGTTCCTATCAGCGGTACTGGAAGATCTTAGTACTTATCAGCGATAGTGAAACTCTGATACATATTGTTTACTTACAATTTTCACTAAGTATATAAGAGAGGGTCATTATCAAATCACTGAGGGTTTGGATCAACAATCTCCCCCTATTTGATTATGACATAGCAACAAAGAAAATTGCTATTTAATGAAAACATAAGGATAAAAAGAACTCATAAAATATTTGTCCCTTTTACTGTTTTCTGGGATCTTTTCAGTACTGATGGAGTAAAGTACATTCGCTGAAATCTTTCTTTAAAATATTGAATCAGGTTACAATGAAGAACAGAAAGATTACAAGTACAAGCGAAATAATTTACAAGTTCAGAAGGATAACTGATACAATAGAGAAAAAGGCGATTATATCAGTTTTCAAAGGGTTCTTCCTTAATGAGAAGTTCATTACGGGTCTTTTTAGTGGGGATCATCCAGTCAGGAACATTTACTCCTTGATTCTTTAACTTCAGAGCAGCTTCAAAAATCAAGGGCTTCAGGTGTCTAGCTTTTATGTCGCGTCTGACTTCACACCAGTGAACGAGATCTCTGAGTTGTTCGATGGGAGCGATTTGGAGCTCAGAGACACGTTGAAAGTGATGATTTCCATCATAGTCTAAGAAGAATATACCATATGGATCACTTACCACTGTGCCAGGGATGAAAATTTCTCCAGGTGGTAGGGAGGTGTCAAGCATTGAAAGATCAGCATCAGGGCCAAGAACTTCAGCACGAGAGAAACCAATACCTGTTTCATTTCGAATGATTGGACCTGAATCAGAAACTTTCTTCTTCTTAGCAGAGGCTTTCTTCGGTTGAGGAAGAGTAGGAGGAATATCTACAGCAGATGAAAGCAAGTCGATCTGTTTGTTTAAGATCATCTCAACATGGCTTTTGAATTTTGAGCGTGATCCCTGAATGGCTAATTTCGTTTCTAACCATTCAGAGAGACCAAACTTTTCTAATGAAGCAGCATAGAAGGTTTGCTTGGTTTCGTCATCTCTGTAGATATCCACTTCAACAACAGGAACATCAACGAACATTTTTCCTCTGATGTTGGCTTTGATTATCTTGGATGGTCTTGATCGATAGGTCAGCATTTGATTAGCCCATTCCAAAGTTGTATCAGAGACCTTTGTCTTTTCTCTAACGATTTCTTGAGCATCATCCCAGAGCTGACGTTGAACATCAATGGGAACTCTTTTCAGCTTGGGGTCTTTGATTGATCGTTGAGTAAGCTTGATGGCGTATTCTCTGTCTTTCTCTTCAGCTTCCTTCCTTTCAGCAATAAGGCGTTCAGCTCTAAGGTGTTCCTGGTATTCAGCTTTGGAGATTTTGAACTTTGGAGGAACTGAAGGAAGTTGATCACGCCTTAGAATGATTCGTTGATCCTCGAATCGTTTTATTATTTCTTCTCTTCTCTTTTGATCCTCTCCACTCAGCTTTTGAGGAGCTGAGGAAGGTCTGTTTCTGTGTGAGAGAGGTTTTTCTTCTGGTTCATCAGTCTCAGAGATCAAATCCAAGACTGGGATTATTTCTTCAGCGGCAGCTGAAATTATTGGTGAAGTCGCAGTTGTGGAGCCTTCAGCGATATCCTCAAACAGGGGAGAGGACTAGCTGAAACACATCGATCTTACAAGTAAGAACTTGGGTAGAAACAGATAGAGAGAATTGGTTTAAGTGTATAGGCTAGGGTAGAGGAACTGATAGTGTATGATAGAGGAGGGATGGAGTAAGAGATGATTACTGTACCTGACAAACCGGCTTTTCAAGCAAGATCGTCAGATTGTCATCTTCAGCGACGCTTTTGCCTTTGCCTTTCTCAGCTCCAGAGGCTGAGGGCTTTGTCTTTGTCCGCTCCCCTGAAGGTTCATTTATCGAGATTCCCTTAAGAGCTTTGATCCTTGGGGCAGGTTTGACGATAAAGAAATCATCGTCATCTTCGTCATCATCATCATCATTCTTTGGAGAAGAAGATGGTTCATCATCAGGGATGTCGACGGCTTCATCATCATCTGCTTCGGATTCTTCAGCGTCTTCTTCGAGTTGCTCCCCCTCAGATACAGAGGCGAGCTTCTCGGTTCCCTCAGGGTTTTCATCTCCCTGAGGTCCAGCGGCTGCTTCCGCTTCAATAGTCTTCTCACCCTCTTCAGCGAAGGTGAGGTCTTCGTTCTTCTCTCCCCTGATAGATTCATCATGGGAAAGGTCTTCAGCGCTCTTTTCAAGATTTTCAGCGCTCTTCTCAGCGGTATGTTCAGCGCTCTTCTCCCCCTCTTTTTCATGATGACTGGGGGAGGAATGGGTAGACTCAGCATTTGTATTTTCTCTGTCTTCTTGGACAGAGATTTTAATACAACTTTCTATCGCTGCTAATCTGTCTTCAAGGCCAGATATAGTAGGATTGATCTTTTCCAGCTCTTTGCGATCCGCCGCTGTGAAAGTTTCCAATACAGGGGCAGGGGCAGGTTCAGGAGCAGGAGTTCTTGCCTTGTTGAGCAGCTCTTCAATCATTGTTTTCATCGAACCAACGTCGGTCTTTACAGAGCCTAAGTCAGTCGTCAAAGTTTGAACATTTGTCTTCACAGCAGACATATCACCTTCTAGTGCTCCAACCGATGTCTTCAGCGTTGTTACTTCGCCGGACATGGAGGAAACTGATTGTTTGAGTGAGGTGTAGTCTGTGTAGATGTCAGCGAGCACTTTGGAGAAATCGCTGAGAGTCTTATCAACAATCTTGATGTCGTCTGTGGAAGCTTTCTTTTCCACCACCGTTGTCAGCTTTGTCAAATTCTCTCCAGCGTTTGTTACAGCTGTTGAGTTGTTGGAGAGTGTGGTGGTGAGATTGGTCAGCTTTGTTTCCACGGACTTCAGAGAAGCGTTGATGTCTCCCAAATTAGGACCTGTAACACATAAGTACTTGTGAACAAAGGAAAGCTCAAAAGTTTCAGGTTTAGTTACAGTGTATATGGGTTGATTTGTACCTGCAGGAGGATTGACGAAATCGTCAAAGTTGCAAGTTCCTGAATAATGTTCCATATCCTCTTCGAAGGTACGGTGAGGTATGGTGATCTCTGCAGGTCCTTTCTTCATCATTCGTTGAGAAGCGTCAGCGGTGGCTTCTGGAATGATGGCATCTCCAGTGTTCTTTGGAGGAGTGTCCAAGTGAGTGGAGGGAGAAGCGAAGGATAAGAATTGGGTTCGGGTTCTGAGTTCAGCGTTGGAATCGCTGACAATCACTTCATCAGTCTTTTGAGAGACTGAGGGAGGTTGGGTAGATTCCAAGTTTCTAACCTCAGCGTTTGGAGACGCTGAAGTCTGGATTGGAGGGATGGCTTGCACGGGTGTGGCAGAGCGTACCACGGAACTTTCCTTCAGCTCTTCAGAATGAGCTGAGGAGTCTTCAGCATGGAATTGCTGGGGTTGCTCCTTGGTTTTCTTGATCCTTTTGGAATCAAGTTGGGTGTGAGAGGGTTTCCTTTTCTTAGAAGGAGAGGATTGTGTGGCCGGGGTATCAGCGATGGGTATTGTCGCTGAAGGAGCCACAGAAGTCGAAGAATTGGGGTTAAGAAGAGAGAGAAGGGTAGAGAGACGTACCTCATTGTCTACAGGTTTGAAATCGAGCACCTTAGGGCCAACCTGAGAAAGTTTCAGGTCACCCTCTTGAGGATAGCTGTCCTTCAGGCCATATTGGAAGATGGCGCTGATGAAACGGGGGTAGGGAACCCATGCAGGTCTGTCAGCAGCAGAATCTACTCTTTGTACTAGGTCATCATAAATGATAGATGCCCAGTCAATATGTAGACCTTTCAGCAGTGCGTATCCCATAGCCTGCTGAGGTTGAGCGGCTTGATCAGAGGAGCCGGTCTTCGCTGTCATGCAGCTGATCAGGTGTGCGAAGATGAAATTCATCTCGCTGGGCATTTTGGACTTCTTTATCAGCGTCAGCTTCTTCTCGGGCTTCTTGTCCCTTCCAGTTTCCCAGATGTAACCCATTGCGTCGAGGAAAACAATGATTGCTTCTCTGTCAGCATGCTTCTTATGGTCAGGGAATGGAACGAATGGTTTTTCTTTGGTAGCATTGGGAAAGTTCAGGGCTTTTCGAATGATAGCGGGGGTTATCTTAATTGTACCATACTCAGTATCGCTGAGTATGCAATCGATGGTTTTGGAGGGGTCTTTGGCGGAGGGTAGCTGAGTGTGTCTGGCAGAGTACCAGAACTGGGATAGTAGTAGCTGACTTGCAGGAGGTGTGATGGTCAGGGCTGTTGAAATGCAGCAGTTTTTCAGGAAATTCACAGCATCATCCAGATGTGTGACTTGCTTTCGAGGAGGAAACTCGAGAAGCGCAGAGAGGTTGTTGACCTTGGTCCAATCTAGTTGATCCAGCGTGAACTTAACCTGAGGGGCTTTGAAGAGATCGACTTCCTCAGAGTCAGCGGAGATGTTCTCAGCGGTAACATTGATCTTTGAAGTTGCCATTTCTCTGTATTATCAGTTCAACCAAAGATGTTAACAAATAAGAATTATCTTAATGTGGAAAGAAATTTCCATTAAGATGTTTCGAATTTTGTCCATTTCATTCAGACATAAATGTCTTAATGAAGATTAGGGTTTTTCATGATTTTGAAATGAAATGTAAAACCCATAAAGTCTTGTATTCCAGTTTCTAAAAGAAAACTGGAAACGAATGAAGAACAAGTTTAAGATTTAAGATTTAAAACTTGAAGAACAACCATGAAATGGTTGTGTTCATAAAACCATGAAAGAAATGATTTTATTTTACAAAGTTCTTTTGTTTGATCTTGTTAAAACAATGAGAAGATCGAAAACAAGTTATACGCATTTGGTAATAGATAAGAACATATTAACCTTGATGTTTTGATGAAGAAGATGATGAACAGTTCTTGAAGTTTTTGAGAGCACAAATGCAACAGATGATTCTTTCTTGCGGAGGAAGATTTGATCGCGTAAAAAACAAATATAAACCAAGAGTTTGTTTATATAGAGAGTTTTAGAGAGAGAAAACCTTGAGCGGGAAAAAGGTTTTCATCATGACACGGACACGTGTTTGCATTTGATTGGAAGTTTGAACGAAACGTGCAAACGTGTGTCAGAAAGAAATCGTGCCTAGTGTTATCCGTTAAAATGACGTCACAACTGTCCTTTCACATTCTTTTAGGATGTCTCTGAGGTTTTGAAAGCTCAGGGACTCTTTTGAAAAACATGAAGCACTGAATAGAAAATATCAGTGAAGGTTTAAAGAACTTTCAAAATATCGTTGTTAAGGAAGAGATATTCAGCGATGCAATTTATTTTGAAATCTTGCATTTACATGCGATTGTCAGAGAGAGAAAACATACCTGGATATCAGTTTAACCAAGTTTATTCAGAGAGAAGATGATGAAATGGATTATATAAGTTGATTTTATCCCGAAGGCTATACAAGTTTGTATAAACGTATCGCTGATCAAATGTGAACCGCTGAAGATTTTACCCTTCAAAGTTCAGCATTCCAAGCTCGCTGATGAGAAAGTTGAATCTTGTCTCATCAAGAGGTTTGGTAAATAAATCAGCTAATTGATAATCAGTTGGCATAAAATGAAGTTCTATATCACCATTCATCACATGATCTCTGATAAAATGATATCTGATTTCTATGTGTTTTGTCTTTGAGTGTAGCACTGGATTGTTTGCTATAGCGATGGCACTAGTGCTGTCGCAATAGATTGGAATTTTGGAGAGCTGAAGATCATAGTCTAGTAGCTGATTTCTCATCCACAAGACTTGAGAACAACAGCTTCCAGCGGCTACATATTCAGCTTCAGCTGTGGAAGTGGACACTGAGTTTTGCTTCTTACTTGTCCAACTTACCAGCTTTCCACCCAGGAGCTGACATCCTCCTGTGGTGCTTTTCCTATCCATTTTGCAACCTGCAAAATCACTGTCTGAATAGGCGGTTAGATCGAATCCTGAGTCTTTGGGATACCAAAGACCTAGATTCGCTGTACCCTTAAGATATCGAAAGATTCGCTTTACAACTTTCATATGAGATATCTTAGGTTCAGCTTGATATCGTGCGCACAGACATGTTGCAAACATAATATCGGGTCGGCTAGCTGTAAGATACAATAGTGAGCCGATCATCCCACGGTACAGCGTGACATTGACAGGAACACCCTTTGTGTCCTTATCAAGTGTCAGCGGTGGTGCCATAGGGGTTTTCATAGCTGAACTTTCAGTTAAGTCGAATTTCTTTAGCATATCTTTAACATATTTTCCCTGATTTATAAAAGTTCCTTTTTCAGTTTGCTTAATCTGAAGACCAAGGAAATATGTTAGTTCACCCATCATACTCATTTTATACTCATCTTTCATTCTATCAGCGAAACGAGTACAAAGCTCAGGGTTAGTAGAACCAAATATAATGTCATCAACATATATTTGAACTAAAATGATATGACCTTTCACTTTTCTAAAAAATAGAGTTTTGTCAATCTTACCTCTCTCAAATTTTTCAATATGGAGATAAGTAGAGAGAGTATCATACCATGCACGAGGAGCTTGCTTTAAGCCATAAAGTGCCTTGTCCAGTTTATAAACGTAACCTGGGCGCTTAGGATCTGAGAATCCTGGAGGTTGTTCCACATAAACTTCTTCATTCAGCTTTCCATTCAGAACCGCTGACTTGACATCCATCTGATGTACAGTGAAGTTTTTGTGTACATCATATGCTAAGAAAAGACGAATAGATTCAAGTCTTGCTACTGGAGCAAAAGTTTCGTCATAATCTATGCCTTCCTCTTGCCTGTATCCCTGAGCAACAAGACGAGCTTTGTTGCGAGTTACAGTACCATGTTCGTCCAACTTGTTTCGATAGACCCATTTAGTGCCTATCACCGTTTTGTTAGTTGGTCTACGAACGAGTTTCCAAACTTTGTTTCTTTCAAATTCAGTCAGCTCTTCTTGCATAGCGCTGACCCAGTTTGGATCTCTGAGGGCATCATCTATTTTCTTTGGTTCAGTTAGAGAAATAAAGTTAAAAAATAAACAAATATTACCTGCACTTCTACGAGTCTGAATACCAACGTTGGGATCACCAAGAATTTGATCGATTGGGTGATTTACAGTCCATCGCTGAGCCGGAGCATACGTCGCTGACTCAGTCTGAACTGGAGAAACTGAAGATGAGGCTTCAGCTACTTCTGGATTATCAGCTAAGAGAGGAATGTTTGCATTTGTCACTTCATTCACTGATTGTTGAGAAATAGATGGAATGTCTGAGACATTTGGATCAACTGCAGGTATAGTGTTTATAGGCACAGCTGAGACCCAAAATGTTTCAGCTTCACTATTCTGCATATCTGGAATGATAGTAGGACCATCATTTTCTACGGTGTGAGCATGAGGAGTGGGAATATCTTCTGAATCACCAAGATGAGAAAACATCCATTGATTCAGTTCTTCTGTATCAGCGTTCGGTTTAGAGTTCGCTGAACGGGATTCGTCAAACGTGACGTGAATAGTTTCTTCTACAGTTTGTCTTCTACGGTTGAAGACTCTGAAGGCTTTGGAGACTGAGGAGTATCCAAGAAAGATTCCATCATCAGCCTTAGGATCAAACTTTCCAAGGGCATCTCTGTTGTTCAGTATGAAACACTGACATCCAAAGATGTGAAGAAAGCTGATTGAAGGCTTTCTCCCATGAAAGAGTTCATAGGCTGTCTTTTTGAATCTTTTAACTATCAGCGACCTGTTTTGCGTAAAGCAAGCAGTGTTGACAGCTTCTGCCCAAAACTGAGTAGGCAGGTGAGAATCGCTAAGCATTGAACGTGCAGCTTCAATAATTGTTCTATTTCTTCTTTCAGCGACTCCATTTTGTTGCGGTGTTCTCACTGACGAAAAGTTGTGAGAAATACCCTTACTCTCAAGGAAGGAATCAAGAGAACTGTTTTTGAATTCAGTTCCATGATCACTCCTTATTGAGCGAACAGTCATATTGTTCAGAGTTTCCATCTTCCGAACAAAGGTGATGAGTTCTTCAGGGGTGTCACTCTTAGAACGGAGAAACATTACCCATGTGAAACGAGAGAATTCATCAACTATGACCAGCGTATATTTCTTTCCAGCGATGGATTGTTTGTTAACAGGGCCAAACAAATCCATATGGAGTAGTTGTAGAGGAGATGACACTGAGGAGACTTGCTTTGACTTGAACCTTGCCTTGGTCTGCTTCCCTTTTTCACACGCTGAACATAAAGACTCTTTGGCGTATGAATGCTGAGGTAGACCAGTGACTAACTCTTTGGAGGAAAGAGTATTCAGTGTCTTGAAATTTAGATGCGAGAGCCTCTTGTGCCATAGCCAGTTGACATCAGAAGATGCCTTTGAGAAGAAACAGGAGTTCTCAGTGGTTGTTGAGTCCATGTTTATTACATAAACATTTTCCAAACGATAACCGCTGAGAGCTATCTTCTCCTTTTTGTCAGAGACAAAGCAGGATTCCTTAGTAAAAATTACTTTGTTATCCATGTCGCAAAGCTGACTGATGCTCAGAAGATTATGTTTCAGCCCTTCAACATATGCGACTCTTCTGAAGGAGGTTGTACCATTTGAAAGTACACCATACCCTCGGGTATGTCCTTTTCCATTTCCACCGAAAGTCACAGAGGGACCTTTCTCTTCCTTGTATTCAGCGAGCAGACTTTTCTTACCAGTCATGTGTCTAGAGCATCCGCTATCGAGATACCAGATACCCTTCTTAACCTGCAATACAAAGGAAGATTAGTTTTTCTTAGGTACCCACTTAACCATGTATACACGTTTGTCAGTGGAAGTAGTTGGAATGGAAGGTTCAGCAGTCTTCGCAACATTTGAAGATTCAGCTTTGTCTTTCTTCACTTTGGTTAATTTATTAACCTCAGTGGTAGAATTCACCTTGACCTGATTTGCACCAGGGTTGGTCTTCTTTGCCTTGGGGGCAATCTTCACCTTAGCTATCTTTTTAGCTTTGGTGGCTGTGGGGCACTTACTAGCAATATGATCGGTAAGTCCACAGTGATAACATTTCCTATAACTAAAAGTAGTTCTAGGACCACTTGTATGCTGAGCTTTTAATTTTGAATTAGAAGTGCCAGCACCAAGTAAACTATTGGCTTTAGAAATGGGACGAACATTCAGTTCTTCAGATTTCTTACCAAGGACATCCACTCTGAGTCTAGGAGTAGATCGCTGAATAGATCCAGAGATCAGCTTTCTAGATCCAGAGGGGTAGGTCACTGAGGCTTTAGAAGCATTCAGCTTTGGTACTAAGGTACCCTTCTGAGGATTTTGATAAATAACAATTCCTTTACCTTTGTCTTTAGAGACAGAGGTAGGTTTTGAATAAACCATTTTCTCCTTACCTTTTGAGGAGGTAGGAGTTTCCTCAGGGATTGGTGTAATGGACGAGGAGCACTGAGATGATGAAGTGTCAGCGACTGAGGATACGAACGTTCCAAATTTAAGCATTGAACGTTCAGTGGTTGGTTTTGGAGTATCATATTTATAACCCAGACCACGTTTATCACTCAGAGGAATCTGAGCCTTAATTATCTCAGCGATCTTTGTTGAAGAATTACACCATCCTTCAACAGTAGTTTTTTCAGCCTCTAATGCAGCGATAGCTTCTGCTCGTTCGATTTTGACTAGCTGATTTAAGTATACTTGATCGTTAAAATCTTCTTCAATTTTAGAAAGCTTTTCTATTTGAAGGTGACAGTTTTTAAGTTGTTCAGCGAGATCAAGGTTTTGGTTTTCAACCACAGTTTTGCCGTTCATGGCTTCGTATAAACTTCTAGTCAATAGATCGATCTTACGGAGACTATCAGCTTCATCAATATTTGCAATATTGGTAAAGAAAGAAGGTGATACCTGAATGGAAGATGTTGAAGTGGAGGGAATGTCTGAACTTTCTTCCTCTTCTTCAATCTTGGCCATGAGACATTGATTTGCTTCATCATCTTCAGAGTCAGATGATGATGCTTCTTCATCAGAAGCAGCCCAATCATAGTCAGCCATCAGACCTTTTCCTTTCTTCTTAAAGCTTTTCAGCTTTGCATACTTCTCCTTCAGCTTTGAGTATTTGTCATCTTTATTCCTTGGAACAAAGGATTTCTTTGTAAAAGCTGAAGGTCTCATGATTTTCTTTGACCTGCACTCATTAGCGAAATGACCTGTCTTTTCGCAGTTAAAACAAGTAGCAGTAGCCTTATCAACAAAAGCTGATGTTTTAGGCTTGTCAGCTTTGGAAAGAGTTTTGTTCTTTCTAAACATTTTCTTCTTGGCGAATCTCCTGAACTTTTTAGTTAGGAGAGCCAAGGATTCATCATCATCTGAAAAATCAGAATCTGATGACCTTTCAGAGTTACTTTCTAACTCAGTGATAGTGACTGAAGGTCGCTGAGTAGAAGGTTCCTCTGAGATTAAAGCAACAGGGGTGCTTTTGGAATCTTTTACAAGATTCTTCTTAAGATGGCTAGATTGCTCATGATTCAGCAACATGCCATATAAGGTAGCAAGGGTCATTGATCTTAGATCCTTTGATAGCTTGAGACACATGGAATAATTGTCCCAACTTTCAGGTAAACATTCTAGAAACTTTGTCAGCACTTCAAAGTTAGAATATTCCTTACCAACAGTTTTCAGATCTATAATTAAACAATTAAAACGTTGGTGAACTTCAGAGAGAGTTTCATTCTTACCAGAAATGAAGCTTTCGTATTGTCTTACCAGGTTGATCTTTCTTGAGTCCTGGACTTCAGACGTTCCTTCATACTGAACACATATTGTGTCCCACATGGCTTTTGATGATTTCAGGTTCATGACGGAATGGTAGACTTCGTCAGGAAGGGCCATGGATAGTATGGATCTGGCTTTTGTATCTATAGCCACTTTCTTCTTATCTTCGTTAGTCCATTGATGGATTTCTTTAGGTACCAGCCTTTCTGGAATAGCAGGTCTATTCTCAGTGCATGGAACTGCAGCATCAAATCTTACGGGGATGAATGGACCATTCTCAAGATAGTAAGGCATAGTAGGGTCTACACCTTCTAAGAAGAGTATCATCCTATTTTTCCATAAGTTGAAGTTATCTCTGGAAAATCTAGGGGGTTTTGCAAGAGAACCATTGTCTATATAATTTGTGTTTGTGTGGGTGGCCATTTTCAGATAATAGCAAGGAAGAGAAATATCTTAGATTAGATCTTGTTTATGAGATTAAACAAATCTGCTCTGATACCACTTGTTGGTCCCGAAGGCCTATACAAGTTTGTAGAAGGGGGGGGGGGGTTGAATACAAACACACAGATTTTACTTTTCTAAATTGTTTATTGATAAATCATTAACAATTTACAGCTTGTTGCGGAGACAAGATTAAGGATAAACCTAAATCTAAACAAGTTGGAACACTAAGGTTTCTTGCACTAAGAGAGATAAGGAAATTACTAATAATAACCTATCTGAGATAAGAGATTTGAACTTGTCCAGAGTTAGCAAGTTACTTCAAAAGAAGTGAGTTCATCTCTTTATATACTGCATGCATTAAATGCAAATCAGTATATACTTTACACGTGTCATCAGCTGGTTGGTTGCATGTCATTGACCTTGGTTGACAACCTTAGTAGCCGTAAGGATGAACAGTTGTAAAGCCCGTGTCCCGGTATGTTTATTAATTAATTTTGATAATTTAAAATGTTTATCTTTAATTGTTTTGGTTAGTGGTTTGGTGTCAAAAAGGACCAAAATGTTAGCATTCGTGTCTTTTGGTGTAGATTGTGAGATAAGGTGTAGTTGAGGGGCTAAGGGTGCAATTTATGGAACTTGTTGCTGAAATTTCCTTCTCGTTTTCTTCTTTCCTTATGAATCAAGCAACCCTAAAGTTGTTTCTTGTTTTTTTTCTCTCATGCTGCGCCGTGAAGCTTCCCCCCCTCCCTCTCGTTTTCTTTTCACGCAGCAATCAAACCCCACGAACCATTTCATTCTTTCTCCTTCCTTTTGTGTGATGCGGCAACGAGAGAGAGAGAGGTAGCGAGAAGAGAGAGAGGAAGAGAACAAGAGAAACGAAGAGAGAGAGAGAGAGAGACGCCGGAGGATCGTCGCTGCTGCCGCCGGAGGTCGCCGGAGGTCGCCGCCAACACCACCTTTCGTCGGAGAAGTCGAGGGGAAGAGGGTAGACGTCGCAAGGTAAGTCGTTTCTTCGTTTCGTTTCGCTTTCCTTTCCTTTTCGTTTTTCCGGTGGAACAACCACCGCCGCACGCCGCCGCTGTGGTGGCCGTGGGTGGGCGGCGGGTTGTGTGGGTGTATGTGTCTTTCTTGCGTGGGATGATCGGGAGTGAGGAGAGCGGTGGTGTGAGGATGGAGTGGTGTGCGTGAGGGTGTGCGTGCGTGTGCGTGTATATAAGAGTCGCCGGAAATACCGCCGCCGCCGCCGGTGACCACCACGGCCGGAGGTGGCAGTGGGTGGTGCCGGGTGTTGTCCAGCTTTCGTAAACCATTGTTAGCTAGACCCTAACCCGTAACCATAATCGCGTAACCGTAATTGCAATCGCCATTTTGATGTGAAAATTAGTTTTCTGTCCAGTTTTCATGTAGCCATAACTTTTCTGTCGTAAGTCCGATTGAACTGAAACTGGCGCCCACGGTTCTAGTTCGGGGTCGGGCACGTTTTCCGTGTTTTAGCGGAAAACTGGTTCGGTCTCTAACTGGGCGAAAAAGTGGTCGCAAGTTCGGTGTTTCGTCATTTCATGTGAAAATTTCTGGAATCTGCCTTGATCTTGCGAAAATCATAACTTTCTGCTCGTAACTCGGTTTGGGGTGAAACTGGTGTCAAAAGTTCCCTTTTTGAGTCTATAAACTTTTCTGTGTTTTGTGCAAAACCCAGTTCGGGGCGTAGCATGGGTCGATTTGTCGTTTTATACTGAAAGGTGCTGAATTTCGCTGTTCCGGAATCTGTTTTTGTAAAATCCGTAGTAAATTGTAGAAAAATCGTTAGGAGGCGTATAATATGTCCTTGGAACCCTAACTCAGAGTACTTTCTGGTCATGAAATAATATTGGGAATTTTCTGGGTTTAAAGGGGTCGAAACAGGTCCCGAACAGACCTGTTTAGTGAGAACGGAAAATAGTTTTAGTGACGGTTTAAGCGTGTGTCGTGTCATAGGGTCCGGGTCTTGTATTGACACGTTTTAACATGCATTTAGGTGCTGGGAAGTGACCGTAATTGTGAAGCTTGAATTGTGTTATTAAGTTGGGCGCGCATTCGAGGTGAGTTCTCTCACTGTGTAGTTAGGGGTTGTATGCATGTCATAATAGTTTGTATGTACTATTGTCTTTGTGGTGTGAACTAGTTGTTTGTGGTGTGTAATATTTGATTGGTTTGAATGCTTGGTATAAATGTGTTACATTACAATTCGGTGGGACCGAGGCCTCGATGGTACTGAGGTGTTGGATACATTACAATTCGGTGGGACCGAGGCCTCGATGGTACTGAGGTGTTGGATACATTACAATTCGGTGGGACCGAGGCCTCGATGGTACTGAGGTGTTGGATACATTACAATTCGGTGGGACCGAGGCCTCGATGGTACTGAGGTGTTGGATACATAATTACTTGTAGATGTTTACTCGTTTTATGTAACTGTGATGTTGTTGCTTATGTGCGGATAGGGGTGGTGTGTATATAATTCCTATCTGCGCATGTGTTGGAATTCACTAAGCTTCGTGCTTACCCTTTCCTAATAAACTGTGGTTTCAGGTCCGAGCGGCTCCAAGGCGTGACAAGTACACACTGGCGCGCGAGAAGAGCTGGTTGCTTTATGATTTTAATAATTAAACGTTTATTCCGCTGGTTTTATTTTATAAAGACATTAATTACGTGTTTGCAAACGAAACGTTGGGATCATTTATTGAGTTGTTATCAATGAATTGTTTATTTAAAAATTTAAATTTGCTTGAAATTTTTGGGACGTTACAACTTGGTATCAGAGCACAGCTTGAGTGAATCAAACGCACCTCGGTGTGTTTGGTCTCAAGTTGCGGCTGGGAAATTTTCAAATTCTTTATTAAATCTTTTTGGAAAATAAAAGAAAGGAAAACCCGTTTGAGAAACGGTGATCGATGGCGCAGTGTGTACAGTCAGCCGGAGCCAAGGGAAAAGGTACAGTACTTAGTGTTTTATTGCTTTCTAGATCATAGAGTATGCATGCTAGATTGCCTGTTGTGGACACTATGCTGTATGTTGAACTACTTGCTATTAGGAATTTATGCTAATTATGATAGGTTACTAAGTGGATGCCCTCTAGGTTGTATGCAGTAAGAGATTTATAGCCTTAGAATATTCGATTTAGTTCTATTGCGCAGCTCTTGTTTGAGTCCAACCGTTCTAGGATAGAGTCTTGTATTCGACTGTCTATTTGTTTCGCACTGCATATAATCGGGTATTCGCGAGGTCACCCGTTATAATTAGTAGGGATTCGGTAGTAGCAAGGGTAGTGGGATAAGAGGAAATTCCTAGGGAGCTAGGAAGGGTGGATGTATATATATGCTGGTGCAGGCATATGGTTATTTATATATTTAATTGTTGTTGTATGATCGGGGTGACCGATGGTTTATTATGTATACAATTGTGGTTGTCTGATCGGGGAGACCGATGGTTTTATATATACAGTAGTTGTATGAGTTGCCTGTTTAGGATATGTTCTTGAACTGGCATGTGTGGATAAATTATTTTATGTGTATAGTTTCGGCGAGAAACTACTTGGACCCTCGGGATGAGACTCGGAATGAGCGATGATAGGTGTGGAAGGTAGTAGTAGAGCTCCTACTACCGGAAGCACAAGATCAATGCTCGAGTCGGGGAAGTCACGAGGAATCCGAGGAGTTGGGCGTGAGTGTTGTTAGTGTGCGTTGTTATGTGCTAATAACGCGTTGTATTATCTACCCAGAATAGCCATCACAAGTAGGAACAACTATAGTAAACCTACTAGTACAGGTGTGTACTCGAAGTGTTTTGAGGTGATGATCGTTGGGGGTAGTGATGAAGGTCCTAAACTAGTAGTCGTTGGAATAGAAAGACGATTATAGTATTAGTCACTTGGAGTGACGATAAGGATGATATTTGTTGTAAGCAGATCAGTTCGGGCCAAGATGGAAGATTGTGCTAGAGTCATAGGCTTATAGAGCCGACTTGGATTTAAGGAAAAATCGTAGGGATTATTTGACGTAATTTTTCAGCTTGCCCTAAGAGGTTTAAATGTCCGGAGGACGATAGTGGATTGGAAAGGTGGAGAGGAGCATGAGTCGAGACGTTGAATGTCGACTGAGTCATGCACAGAGTTTATTTTGAAAATAGGATTGCATTAACTAATCCTTGTGTTTCCAATCCTTATATGGATTGTGTTTTGAAACTTTGGGAAATGTTTAGCACACACAAGATTTCGAACTATAGTTTTGAAAATGCTTGAAACCGTTTTATCACGGGAGTTGAAAACTTTGTAAAAGATTGTTTCATTTGTTTATTTTCCAACGGTTCCTTCGGGTACGATGTTATCCATGTTTTGAGGTGGTTAAGATGTTGGGTAAGTGACTACGGCTTGAGACTCTAACATCGGAACTCCTCCACATGTGTTAGAGTTGAGACGAAAAGTTACATTCCACGATGTCTGTATAAAGGCTATTTTGGTGATTTGTTTAAAATGAGTTTGGAATACCGGTGTCGCTTAACTTTTCGTTCGAGAGTTTGTATTACTAAGTGTTTTATTGCAAATAGTTCAGTGTGTGGATTGATTCATGCGTGACATAAGTGATGCATGGAGGAATTTTGGTAACATTGCATAAGGAGTTGTTTAGTGCGCTTTTTAGTCAGCTAAAGGTTTTATTGACATTTCCTTGAAAATGCGATTTATCGACTTAGGGGTATGCATACTGGGGTAACCTTTGTTCTCGACATTTTGATGAACGAGTCGTGCATGAAAATGTTTTAGTTCCTTTTTGTCGAAATGAAAGACCATTTGATCCAAGGAGTGTTTTAATGTTGTGAACATCATGTATACGATTACAATGTGTTATATTTTGGAAATATAAATGCGTAGATTTTTGACATTCGATTAATTTAGAATTACCGATCATTTTTTTGGGGAAATTAAAAACTTTTGCTTTGGAGGAAACGAGTATTTTGAGCATTTTCAATAAATACATTTTTTTAAACTATGATGTTTTGATGTTATATGTCCCAAGTACGAAACTTGAGGAAGTGTTACAAGCTTGCATGCCTGCCCCCAGTTTGAGATTTTATGAGGTTTCAGTCGTTATTCCCAATTATTAGAAGCGGATTGGTTTCTGTCTTCAAGTTTGAAACTTACACGAGACAGTTGTGTTTTAACAAAAATACATTTGTAAACCGTGTCATCGTTGTGTGTGATTAGCTGACGCGTGAAAATTTGTGGCGAACCCTGTGCCACGTCAGTTTATGATTAAAAGAGGAATTTTTGAATCGAATGTCGTGAAACTTATTTTGAATTATGTGCACACCTTTGTTGCACCCTGTTTAAGGTCAAGCGGTTACTTTAAGAGCACGTCATGAGTCAATCCATACTAGAATCGAGGCGGTTCATTTTAAAGAAATTATTTATTACACTTTGCTTTTGTGTGAGTAAACTGAACTGCAATGGAACGATTTTCAACATGATTTTCCTATGTGGGACGAGCGTGTCCAGTTTTGCGTAACTATCGATCAGGTAATAGTAGTTTTATTACATACGATCTTTTGAGATGAAAATCCTGATGTTGAAAATATTTTGTAAATGATTTTGTAAACCATTTGGGGAAATGTGCTTTTAAGTGTCATGTGTCATTTCGAGAATTTTTAGGGTGTGAGTCCTTTTGGAAAACTCTTTTGTTTAACCCGTGTTGAGTCTGAGACTAAGGTTGATTTCAGAGTATTGCTTGCTTAAACTTTGTTTAAACGCATTTTCCGACCTATGGGTCTAGCAAGCGTGGGGCATTTTGCTCGGTTTTGACTTGGAGTTAGTCATGGGCCAATTGCCCGGTTTTAATGGCTCGATGTGGAGTCTAGTTGATGAGTTGTTTTTGTCGCACCGTTTGGCATTCTTTGCACGTTGAGTGTTTACATGTTTGGGTGAGTGAGTCAATCCGGAATAAGCATGTTGTTGGTAGGCTGTTTTGCTCTGGATCCTTAGGCACGTCAGTCAGACGTTGGTAATGGTCGGTTGGGTATCTCGGGGTGGCACCCCGGTATTCATGTGTTTTAACCTGGACTTTCCAGTAGGTGCTAGGAGGATATAGTTGTGGGCACTTACCTGGGAGGTAGTTCCGGTGTGATGGGTCTTGAGGCGTTACCTGGGAGGTAGACGTCAAGGTGTATCCTCGATACGGGGTGACTTGGCTTCGTAGAGCAAGTGTGGATGATACGTCAACGGTGGAAGGTAGGTATTCCACGCGCGTTAGTACTGTAGGCCGAATAGTATCGGTTAAGGGATTGATGCCCTTTATTATTATGAGAATAAATGCGCATCAACCACTTTGAGGTAGGTGGTATATTTAGGTGTCGACTTTTGGGCTTGAGGCCAAACACCTTTAGTATAATCGGAGAGTTGTAGCCGATTTTAAGATAATCATGGTGATGGTAGTAGTAACCCTGAAATGATCACTTGTGATGAATGGTTATGGTGGAATGACCTACGTGTGTGTTAGTTGATTTGGTTGTGGGGGATATCTATTTGTGTTAGTGTCTAGGATAATACCACGCTTATGTGATTCATTGTAATCGGTTGGACCGATGTTCGGCGGGTGGCCGATGTTTGTTATTGTAATCGGTTGGACCGATGTTCGGCGGGTGGCCGATGATTGTTACGGTAATCGGTTGGACCGATGTTCGGCGGGTGGCCGATGTTTGTTATTGTAATCGGTGGGACCGATGTTCGGCAAGGGGTCGATGTTTTGTTAAATATAAGTTATTGAAAATCTTTGGAGCCTATTAGAATTCGTAGAAGTTAATCGTCAATTAATGATAGGAGGGATCGTAATCGAGTATCTTGTAGGGTATACTGGTGAGCAGCTTTAGAGTGGTTAGAGCTTGAGATTTGACTCGGGATGTATGGAATATCTAAGGTTGGGGGACAACCGTAGTCGCTTGGCTAGGAATGATTTCAATTGTCGGGGTGTTCTGCCGATCATAATCCCAGTGTCTTAGAAAGAGTACGTTAGTAAGAATAGTATTCGAGAAGTTTAGAAGAGGTTTCAAGTGGACTTAGGAACCTGAGGTTGAGGTGAGGAAGACCTACCCAGAGCTATTCACGGGCATAGACTTCGAGGACGAAGTCTAATTCAAGCGGGGGAGAGTTGTAAAGCCCGTGTCCCGGTATGTTTATTAATTAATTTTGATAATTTAAAATGTTTATCTTTAATTGTTTTGGTTAGTGGTTTGGGGTCAAAAAGGACCAAAATGTTAGCATTCGTGTCTTTTGGTGTAGATTGTGAGATAAGGTGTAGTTGAGGGGCTAAGGGTGCAATTTATGGAACTTGTTGCTGAAATTTCCTTCTCGTTTTCTTCTTTCCTTATGAATCAAGCAACCCTAAAGTTGTTTCTTGTTTTTTTTCTCTCATGCTGCGCCGTGAAGCTTCCCCCCCCCCCCCCTCCCTCTCGTTTTCTTTTCACGCAGCAATCAAACCCCACGAACCATTTCATTCTTTCTCCTTCCTTTTGTGTGATGCGGCAACGAGAGAGAGAGAGGTAGCGAGAAGAGAGAGAGGAAGAGAACAAGAGAAACGAAGAGAGAGAGAGAGAGAGACGCCGGAGGATCGTCGCTGCTGCCGCCGGAGGTCGCCGGAGGTCGCCGCCAACACCACCTTTCGTCGGAGAAGTCGAGGGGAAGAGGGTAGATGTCGCAAGGTAAGTCGTTTCTTCGTTTCGTTTCGCTTTCCTTTCCTTTTCGTTTTTCCGGTGGAACAACCACCGCCGCACGCCGCCGCTGTGGTGGCCGTGGGTGGGCGGCGGGTTGTGTGGGTGTATGTGTCTTTCTTGCGTGGGATGATCGGGAGTGAGGAGAGCGGTGGTGTGAGGATGGAGTGGTGTGCGTGAGGGTGTGCGTGCGTGTGCGTGTATATAAGAGTCGCCGGAAATACCGCCGCCGCCGCCGGTGACCACCACGGCCGGAGGTGGCAGTGGGTGGTGCCGGGTGTTGTCCAGCTTTCGTAAACCATTGTTAGCTAGACCCTAACCCGTAACCATAATCGCGTAACCGTAATTGCAATCGCCATTTTGATGTGAAAATTAGTTTTCTGTCCAGTTTTCATGTAGCCATAACTTTTCTGTCGTAAGTCCGATTGAACTGAAACTGGCGCCCACGGTTCTAGTTCGGGGTCGGGCACGTTTTCCGTGTTTTAGCGGAAAACTGGTTCGGTCTCTAACTGGGCGAAAAAGTGGTCGCAAGTTCGGTGTTTCGTCATTTCATGTGAAAATTTCTGGAATCTGCCTTGATCTTGCGAAAATCATAACTTTCTGCTCGTAACTCGGTTTGGGGTGAAACTGGTGTCAAAAGTTCCCTTTTTGAGTCTATAAACTTTTCTGTGTTTTGTGCAAAACCCAGTTCGGGGCGTAGCATGGGTCGATTTGTCGTTTTATACTGAAAGGTGCTGAATTTCGCTGTTCCGGAATCTGTTTTTGTAAAATCCGTAGTAAATTGTAGAAAAATCGTTAGGAGGCGTATAATATGTCCTTGGAACCCTAACTCAGAGTACTTTCTGGTCATGAAATAATATTGGGAATTTTCTGGGTTTAAAGGGGTCGAAACAGGTCCCGAACAGACCTGTTTAGTGAGAACGGAAAATAGTTTTAGTGACGGTTTAAGCGTGTGTCGTGTCATAGGGTCCGGGTCTTGTATTGACACGTTTTAACATGCATTTAGGTGCTGGGAAGTGACCGTAATTGTGAAGCTTGAATTGTGTTATTAAGTTGGGCGCGCATTCGAGGTGAGTTCTCTCACTGTGTAGTTAGGGGTTGTATGCATGTCATAATAGTTTGTATGTACTATTGTCTTTGTGGTGTGAACTAGTTGTTTGTGGTGTGTAATATTTGATTGGTTTGAATGCTTGGTATAAATGTGTTACATTACAATTCGGTGGGACCGAGGCCTCGATGGTACTGAGGTGTTGGATACATTACAATTCGGTGGGACCGAGGCCTCGATGGTACTGAGGTGTTGGATACATTACAATTCGGTGGGACCGAGGCCTCGATGGTACTGAGGTGTTGGATACATTACAATTCGGTGGGACTGAGGCCTCGATGGTACTGAGGTGTTGGATACATTACAATTCGGTGGGACCGAGGCCTCGATGGTACTGAGGTGTTGGATACATAATTACTTGTAGATGTTTACTCGTTTTATGTAACTGTGATGTTGTTGCTTATGTGCGGATAGGGGTGATGTGTATATAATTCCTATCTGCGCATGTGTTGGAATTCACTAAGCTTCGTGCTTACCCTTTCCCAATAAACTGTGGTTTCAGGTCCGAGCGGCTCCAAGGCGTGACAAGTACACACTGGCGCGCGAGAAGAGCTGGTTGCTTTATGATTTTAATAATTAAACGTTTATTCCGCTGGTTTATTTTATAAAGACATTAATTACGTGTTTGCAAACGAAACGTTGGGATCATTTATTGAGTTGTTATCAATGAATTGTTTATTTAAAAATTTAAATTTGCTTGAAATTTTTGGGACGTTACAACAGTGTAGTATCAGAGTGGTTGTACGATTTCAGGTATTCGGAGGTTCTTTTCTGACATTTCGTACGGAGGCGTGCAAGGGTGGTTAAGACAAAAGTACTTTGTACGGAGGACTTCATGATCAGCTTTCGTTGATTCAGCGATTATCATTTACTATTCAGCAGATGATAAAGTTCAGCGATAGCTGAAGTCTTGTACTTGATACTTCACGTTGAGTGGACAAATCTGAGTCTTCGCTGATTCGCATCAGTTCATTAGGAGAATTGTCGCTGGTTCTTGAGCTTGATCTTCGACTTCAGCGTAGAACCTTTGTTGACGTGAAACTTGTCTTCGGGGATCATAAGTAAACAACTAACTTATCAGCGATCATCATAATGACTGAACAGACTCAGCACGTTAATGATGAACAGTGTTCGCTGAATGTTTAATTTATAAAGCGAGAGTTCCTATCAGCGGTACTGGAAGATCTTAGTACTTATCAGCGATAGTGAAACTCTGATACATATTGTTTACTTACAATTTTCACTAAGTATATAAGAGAGGGTCATTATCAAATCACTGAGGGTTTGGATCAACACTCTCCTTCGCCAATCCTCAACCTGGAAAACATATTTTTGAAAACAAAATGAGGGTTAGACCAAACGGGTCTAGTGAGTTAATCCCGGTCCTTTCCAAAATTGTTATAAAACCTTTCGCCCATACACACATATACCTTTTGTATATAAATACCACATATACCACACACATATAAATACCAAACAAGACTCGTGCATCGTACTCCACTCATCCTCATCCTCGTTCCCATGGCCATATTAGTTGGTTGCAAGCCAACTAATAAATCAACTCCATACAACAACTACGACACACAACGCCGTACAACATCTACGACCAACAAAGCCGTACAACAACTACGACACACACTTCAGCCGGCATAGTTCGGCGTGCTCTCGTGTAGTATAATACTTACATAAATATAACATCTCATTATATTATATTTAAAAGCATATACTCAATCGTATCTCAATATACGATATACCACACCATCACACATATCCTTTTCATATATATATATATATAAACACATATATATATATTCCACGCATTCTCAATCCACACATACTCATATGTATATAAACACATGTATATATATATTCCCCAGTTGAAAACGTTTAAAGTAAAACTCACTTGAATGCTTATTACAACTCTTCCAAGCCTTTTCCAAATATCCAGTCTATCAATCCCAATCCACAGAGTCTGCAAATAGATTAAATACAAATATCCCCTTACCAACTGATCACATAAAACATACTAGAAGACCAAGGACTCTAGATAACTCAAATCCTCAAAAGTGACCAAAACAGCTAAAGTATCCGGACAAAACAGAACTATCCGGACAACACAACTTTCCGGTCAGCATAACTAATCCGGACAACCTGACGTTTCCGGACACCACAACTATCCGGACAACATCCGGATACCAAAGTAACCCGGACACCACCCGACATCTTACCTCATCCGGAAAACATAAGAAAAGAGACTTACCCGGATAAACACTCGTCCGGACACCTTAAAACGTTATCCGGACACCATCGACATAACCATCCGGACACTATCAACAGGACTATCCGGACACATTCATATTGTGTCCGGACACCACTGTCGGTTCTTCCTATTTTACCCAGAAATCGACAGAAATTCATACCAGTTCGATTCTATTGATTCTAATCCGACAGAAACCATATACCAACCATTACAAACATAAATTGCAAAGGAAACATACTTGTGATCTCTTCCAAACTTACCAAATGATGCCTTAACCTAGCTTTCTTCCTTTTTCTCTCTATTCTCTCAATACACACACAAACACCCACTTGAAATCTGAATAATGAAAATATCTCAAGTCTAAAAGATAATATCTAACTCAATTTTACCCTTTAGACCTTGCACTACTCACTAATAATCCAAACAATCCCAAACTTTATAATTTTATCCAAACTTACCCTAAATAGAAACTTTAATGTTAAATAAACTTAATGGAATTAGATTTTAACTAACGGATTTACCCGGGGTATTACAGAGAGCATGCCTACCTATGCTAAATTCCTTAAGGATATTTTAAGCAGGAAAAAGAAACTGGTTGAGTATGAAACGGTAGCCTTGACTGAGGGTTGTAGTGCCCTTGTGACCAACAAACTCCCTCCTAAGCAAAAGGACCCAGGTAGTTTTACAATACCATGTTCTATAGGAGGCAAAGAGGTTGGAAAAGCTTTATGTGATTTGGGTGCTAGCATCAATCTTATGCCCTTGTCCATTTTTAACACTCTTGGAATAGGAGAAGTTAGACCTACCACGGTTACCTTACAACTAGCTGACCGGTCCATAGCATATCCTAAGGGAAAGATAGAAGATGTATTGGTCCAAGTAGACAAATTTATATTCCCTGCTGATTTCATTATTTTAGACTTTGAAGCCGACAAGGACACACCTCTTTTGCTAGGAAGACCTTTCTTAGCTACTGGTAGGACCATCATAGATGTCCAAAAAGGAGAGTTGACCATGAGAGTTCACGACCAAAAGGTCACCTTCAATGTCTTTAATTCCATGAAATACCCCGATGAAAGAGAAGAGTGTTATGGCATAAGTTCTATAGAGTCCTTGTGTCTTGGAGGAACTTTAGAGGATGAGGCAAACGATGATGAGTTTGATGAGGATGACCTGATTGTAGATGACCTAGAAGATGAGGAATATGATGATGATGATGATTTAGAGGATAGTGATGACCTCCAATCTGCCAGTATGCTGCAGCCTGTTGTCGCAGCATATGAAGCACGGGAACATATCACTAAAGAAAATACCCTACCATCTATTGAAGCACCACCAACTCTTGATTTAAAACCACTTCCTGCTCATCTCAAATATGTTTTTCTAAGAGATGGAGACAAATTACCTGTAATTATCTCTGCCTCTTTAGACCAAAAACAGGAAGAACAGTTGGTGAAGGTACTTTAAGCCCATACCAAGGCCATAGGTTGGACGATTTCTGACTTAAAAGGCATTAGTCCATAAATCTGTCAACACAAAATCATTTTAGAGGACAAAGACTTCAGATCTGTAGAACCACAAAGAAGACTAAACCTTGTGATGAAAGAAGTAGTCAAGAAAGAAATCCTTAAGTGGTTAGATGCTGGAATTATTTACCCTATAGCTGGTAGTTCTTGGGTAAGTCATGTTCAATGTGTTCCTAAGAAGGGAGGTGTGACAGTTGTTGAGAATGAAAAGAATGAGTTGATCCCAACTAGGGTAGTGTCAGGATGGAGAATCTGTATGGACTATAGGAAGCTTAACAAAGCCACTCACAAAGACCATTTTCAATTGCCATTTTCATTGACCAAATGTTGGATAGACTTGCAGGTAAAGAATTCTACTGTTTTCTGGATGGATATTCTGGTTACAACCAAATTGCTATAGCACCTGAGGACCAAGAGAAAACCACTTTCACTTGTCCTTTTGGTACTTTTGCTTTTAGGAGAATGCCTTTTGGACTATACAATGCTCCTGCCACATTTCAACGGTGCATGATGTCCATATTCTCTGATATGTTGGAAACTTCTATGGAAATATTCATGGATGATTTTTCTGTCTATGGATCTTCATATGAAGCATGTTTGAAAAATCTTGAACAAAGTCTTAAAAGATGTGAAGAAACTGATTTAGTTTTAAATTGGGAAAAATGTCACTTCATGGTCAAAGAAGGTATTGTTTTGGGACACTTAATTTCAAACAAAGGAATAGAAGTTGATAAAGCAAAACTGGAAGTCATTGAAAAACTTCCAGAACCTATAAATGTTAAGGGAATTAGAAGTTTTCTCGGCCATGCTGGTTTTTACAGAAGATTTATAAAGGACTTTTCAAAGGTTTCAAAACCACTTTGTCTGTTACTCCAGCATGATTAACCTTTTGATTTCAATAATGATTGTAGGAAGGCTTTCAAAACTTTAAAAGAAGCTTTAATTTCAGCACCAATTGTAATCATACCGGATTGGACAAAACCTTTTGAACTTATGTGTGATGCAAGTGATTGGGCAGTTGGTGCAGTTTTGGGACAGAAAAGAGAAAAGGTTTTTCATCCTATCTATTACTCTAGCAAAACTCTAAATGAAGCACAAGTTAAGTACACCACTATTGAAAAGGAATTGTTGGTTGTTATTTTTGCTTTTGAAAAATTTATATCTTATCTAATGGGGACCATGGTTACAGTTCACACTGACCATGCAGCTATTAAATATTTGATTTCTAAAAAAGATGCAAAGCCAAGACTGATTAGGTGGGTGTTGTTACTACAAGAGTTTGATCTAGAAATAATAGATAGGAAAGGTACTGAAAACCAAGTTGCAGATCACTTGTCTAGATTGGAAAAAGGAAAGGACCCTCTTGTTGAAATTAATGAAAAGTTTCCCGATGAACAACTTTTAAGGCTACAACATCATTCTGCAGCACCATGGTTTGCTGATATTGCAAACTATCTGGCTGCTGGAATCATTGCACCTGAACTCACCAAGAACCAAAAGAAAAAGTTGCTTTCTGATGCTAAAAATTATCTTTGGGATGACCCTTTTTTGTTCAAATTAGGGGTTGATCAAATTTTGAGAAGGTGTATACCTCAGGAAGATGTACCTGCAGTGCTCAAGCATTGTCATGCTTCTGCATATGGTGGTCACTTTGGTGGCCAACGAACTGCAGCAAAAGTACTCCAATCTGGATTCTTTTGGCCTACACTCTTCCATGATGCTGATAGTTTTGTTAAAAGATGTAATGAATGTCAAAGAACTGGATCTATTTCCCAAAGACATGAGATGCCCTTAAATGGCATTTTAGAAGTTGAACTATTTGATGTTTGGGGAATAGATTTCATGGGACCATTTCCAATTTCTGGAAACTGTCAATACATCTTGGTAGCTGTAGACTATGTCTCTAAGTGGGTAGAGGATGCAGCTTGCCACAGTAATGATGCAAAGACAATGGTCAAGTTTCTTCACAAAAACATATTCACTAGATTTGGCACTCCTAGGGCCATAGTTAGTGATGAAGGAACACACTTTGTGAACAAAATGATGAAAGATGTTTTAGAGAAATATAACATCAGTCATAAAGTTGCTACAGCCTACCATCCTCAAACCAATGGCTTAGTTGAACTCTCAAATAGGGAAATCAAGAGTATTCTAGAAAAGGTGGTCAAACCTACAAGAAAGGATTGGTCATTTAAGCTAGATGACGCTCTTTGGGCTTATAGGACTGCCTATAAATCTCTAATTGGAATGTCTCCCTATAAGCTTGTCTTTGGAAAAGCTTGTCACTTGCCATTAGAACTTGAGCATAAAACCTTTTGGTCTTTAAAAGAGCTTAACATGGATATTACTGATGCAGGTGAAAGAAGAAAATTGCAAATCAATGAGTTGGAAGAACTAAGGGACCAATCCTATGAGAATGACAAGATCTACAAAGATAAAACCAAAAAATGGCATGATAAGAGGATTATGCAAAAGAATTTTCAAGTTGGTCAAAAAGTTCTATTGTTTAACTCATGATTGAAACTCTTTCCTGGAAAACTAAGATCCAAGTGGACTGGACCTTTTGAAATCAAAAATGCTTTTCCTTATGGAGTTGTTGAACTAATTGATCCAAATAATCGATCATCTTTCAAAGTGAATAGACAAAGGATTAAGTCTTACTTGGATGCTGCAACAACTACAGGGTCAACCTCTGTAGTGCAACTCCAACCCCAATAATCCTTTTGTCTAAAAGAGTCCCAAAAGTCCAATGTAAATATGTAAATAGTGTTTTTAAATTTTAGTAAGTGCAGGTATAATTAATGTGTGTGGTAATGTGCAGGAAATCAAAGTTGGTGAATGAGTGGAGATACCACAGCCTGTTTGATGCAAGAAATAGGAGTGGGGTCAATGTCTTTGTTATCTAAAAAACCGTTTAAAAAGAAAAAAAGAGGAAAATAACTAAATAACAAGACAGTAAGGTGTGAATAGTGTTCCTTAGAAAAAAAAAGGAGAAAAAGAGAGAATCATATTTTTTTTAGATAAGTACTTGGGAAAAAGCTTTTGTCATATCAATAACCTTTGTCATCATGAGTTTTGAGAGTCAAATAACCAAGTACTGTACTCTTGGCTTTAAGGAACCTTATTTCACCTCAAGACCCTAACTATTTTCTTAGCTTGGTTAGTTTTTAGTTCCTTTTCGACTAAAACATCCAAACTCTTTTTGAAAACACACCGGAAGCCATTTTGGGCGGTTTGGTTTTTAAGAAACCAACCTTCCAGCTTCTTCTCATTTAACAAAAGATATTTTGAGTGTGTGTGTGTGTGTGTGATCCACTCTCATCGTCGGTTTCCATGGCAAATGAAGAAGACAAAGGAGCATCTCCAAAGAAGCCCACCTCTATCACGTACCAACGAAGGACTACTCGGTCCTCTGCTCAGAAGAAGCAACCTGCGACGAAGAAGAAGGCCGCTGGCGTTGTTTTCCGATCACCGGAAACTTCGCCGGTAACAAGCAAACGTCAGAAAACTACAGAGAAGAGCAAAGGAAAGGGTAAGTCTGCTGCTACTCCATCTCCATCTGTTTCTGAAGAAATAAACCCAAACCCCAATGTGGAAGAAGTTGTACATGAATCCCAAAATCCACCCATCCCTATAAATACTGAAACCCACAGCACCCTACACTCTCTGGACCTAAACAGAACTAACCCAAATACCCCATTAACCCAAGAGGAAGAATCCTCTGTTTTTCATGATGCTCAGAGTCAACCTGAGTCTTTGAGGGTACGAACCCATGAAGAGTTCGATATGAACATGCCTTCAGCACAAACACATCAACCCTCACCAAACACACCTATTATACCACACTCAGAATCACCTACAACTGTGTTGAACACTTCGGTGTTTGATACACTTATCCCACAAACCATAACCATGAACATACATGTGTCACAGCATGATGCTGTGACAACCTCTGTGATACCACAACCCCAACCCCTGGTAATGCAAATCCTCCATGATGACGATTTGGACAGAATGTTAAATCCTGGTAATCAAGAGATTGAAGAAGAAGCCAGAAGGGCAGAACAGGCCAGAAGGGAGGAGGAGGCAGAAATGGATAGAAGGGAGGAGGAAAACAGACATATAGAGGAGATAGAAGTCACTGGTGTTAGGGAGGGCGATTCTGGATGGGGAAGTGTAGAACAAGAGACTGAAGATCCTACTGTCCAGGATCTGGTTAAGAAGAAGAGTGTGGCAAAAAAGGGTAGGGTCAAAACTAAGGCTACAAAGAAGGCTTCCACTAAAAGAAATACTAGGTCCTCCAAAGGGAAAGCCTCAACATCTAGGCCTTCCACAGAGGAGACCATTGTAGAAGAGGAAGAGGTCGTAGCAGGTGAAGAAGAGGAGGATGATGTGGGGATGACTACCAAGCAGACTGGGGGAAGAACATTCAGTACAGAAGAGGCAGAGGAGAGTTATGAGTTGTTCAAGCTGAAACATGGTCATCTAGACAAGGGTTTCAGTCCCAAAGCCGTAGAAAAATCACCATTCATTGCTGAGGTGATAGAAGAGTTAGGCTGGGAAGAGTTGTGTAAAGTCCCACCCAAGCATAACATCGATTGGGTAAGGGAGTTCTATGCAGAAGTGGCTGTTACTATAGGAAAGAGGGCACCAGGATATTAGAAACTCATTTCTTGAAGCCACAAGCGAATGTCTGGTTTAATATGGTTAGGCATACCATACTGCCCACATCACATGATACCAGCATAGCTTTTGAAAGATGTTTGCTCATTTATTGCATCATGAAGAGGAAACCGTTTAATGTTGGTCAGCTTATCAATAAGAGTATCAAGGCCTGTGCTGTAAAGCCCAAAGGTGGATTATGGCATCCTGCCGTAATCCACAGCTTAATGGAGAAAGCCAAAGTTCCAAAGTTAGATGACGATGAGTTGGTCAGTAAGAAAGCTGCTATGGATATCATAGCAATTGACAGGATAATGAGGAATCAGGCAAAGAGGAAGGGAGATGAAGCTGGTCTATCTAAGAGAGCTACTGGGATCATGCTGCAGCATCTGCTGCAGCATTGGATCCCGGCTCAAGCAGTCTGGATGCTATTGCTTTTGCATTACTGGTTAAGATGATGGAAGAAAACCAGCAGAAATTGATGGCAAAAATGGAGGATCAAGAGACCTTTTGGGAAGAAAAGATGAATACGTAAAGAGACGATATAGTGGCTGAGTTTGAGGACAAAGAAATAGCCATGGGAAGGCGGATCAAGAGGTAAGAGAGAGAGCTGGTTGAGCTGAGGAAGGACCTTGCCTTGCACAGGCAATGGGAAAAAAACGCAAAGAAGATGTGGTCATGGCAGAATGGGAAGCTGAGCATTTGGAGGCTGCAACCACACTACCACCATACCCTCAAGAGCTCAATAACAGAGATGAGGAGCTGCTCAATAAAGCTGCTGCAGCACCTACTCCTCATGAGTAGGCATGTTCATTTCTTTTCCTTAGCTCCAATTAGATTTTACACTTTGTTATTTTTCATTTTTAGTCCATTTGTGTCTGGGAACCTTTGATGTATTCATGTGATAGTTAGTTAAGACCAACATGACATAGCCATAATAATTCATTTGTTGCATGATCATTTTCAAAAATGTAAATGCTAGAACCAAGCCATGCATTCCTGGGCAGCAACTAGGCAACAAATTTTGAACTTTAGGAAAGGATTTAGGCCATTTTTCTCCAAACACTAAGCCTGGAAAACACATCCCTTTGCACCCTTAGCCCTTTGTGCCTAAAAATGTCCCTCAATCAACAATGAGGACATTGTTTCATTCAAGTGTGGGGGAGGGTTGTGTAATCTGTGGTAAGGCAGAAAAGATAGAGGACATAGTCTTCTTATATTGTCCAATAGAAAAACACCCTTGTGATATTGGCATCACTGGCTCAATCAGTTTGATATTGGCATTCTGGCTCAAATCATGCGCCCTTTGTGATATTGGTATATCGGCTCAATCAAATACCTTGCTGTCATGATATTGGTACAAAGGCTCAATCAAAAACCTTGCTAGACCAATCAAAAAAAATAAAAAAAATGAATAAATAAACGTGGCAGAAGGTAGTTACTGCAGTATGTGCTGCAGCATGAAAACAGAAGCAAGGAAAGTGAGAGAAAATGAGAAAAGCCCTGAATTGTCAAAACCCAAAAAGCCCTATTGATCCTTAGTTCAAATTTGACTTTTGCATGTCAATAGGAACATGTGCCTTGGCCTATGGTGTTGCATTGAGAATGTTGAACAAACTTTGATTTATGAAAGGCTATGTTAAGTGTTTGTGGTTAGCTAATTTTTATCACATTTTCATTTTCATTTTCACCTTTAAAATTGAGTATTTTGATTTGTCATTTGTGTTGCTTGGGGACAAGCAACAATTCAAGTGTGGGGGTGTGATAAGTGCATAATTTATCACATTCTAAGCACTTATTTTATAGATATTTAGTCCTATTTTAGTTTCCCAATCACCTTAACTGAGTCTTTTGGTCTGATTTTATCTTTTATTATAATTTGGAGCTAAGTAGGAGAAATGGGTCTGTTTGTGCTTATTTTGTGGAAAAATCTAACCGTTCGGTATGCTACAGTATGGTTCACAGATCCAGAAAAGTCAACGACAACACTTCATAAACTTTTTGGTTGGAGAATCTTTTGGCAATCTCTTCAGCCCTGTCTTGCAAGCTGGAAGGCAGGGCATCTTCAGGGGAATACTATCATGAAGGAGATTACTTTAAGCAAGGCATCTTATAATCCTTTTAGCTTTTGGTTAATAACCTTTGGTTTAAGGAATCTTTGTACTAGTTAATTTGACATTAGATGCTTTCCCCTTGTATAAATAGGAGCTGAACTCCTGGATGTTTGATACACCACTTCTTGCCTTAAGCAAGTAGTTCTCTCTAGTTCTAATCTCTAGTTACTTTACTTTAATTCTAGTTCTCTTAACAAGGAAACTAGCTAAGTAGTTCACATAGCTATTTAGAAGCAATTGTTATTTTTTTTATGCTTTAATCTAAAACCGTTGGCACATTTCTTGTTCTTAACATCTATATTTCTGTTTGATCATCATGTTGTGTATGTGTTTAAGAGCGATGATGGGCTAATTCCCTAGCTTGGGTGTAAGTAATGGTTGGGAGATAAAAGTCGTTGTGTAGTGGGAGGTTGCTTTCGCTATTGGCTATCATCCATGTTATTCACCCTTTATTTCTAAGTTTCATCTAAGTAGTTTTCTTGACAAGGTGACGTATGTTGTTCTACTTAGATGAGTTCGACTTGAATGCAAGCCAACGTTAATTTTAGAACATCGAGGTGTTATAATATCAATTTTTACGAATTGTGACTTATATGGAAAATCAGTGGGATCTGCTCTACATTGGTTGGGTTACCCGAATGTGTGGTATTGCCAGTAGCTAGACTATCTATACCCTGATAAGGGTCTGAACGTTCCAGTAGCAAGGATGAGAACCAATGCTGCAGCATATGCTGTAGCAACCTGCCTAAGCACAATGTTGCTGTAATTCAGCCAGAACTTACACCCTTGCATTTCTTTTACTGTTTTACAACCATTTTCAAAGTTGTTACTTCACTCAAACATTATTCCTTCGAATTCTGTTCTTGAGATCTTATTTTAAGTTTGGCTTAAGACTAACCACTTGTTTTGTTTGTCTCTGTGGGATCGATACTTGGTACTTAGTACCACTTTATTACTTGTTTTTCAAAACGATATTGGTTTGGCATGTATACTTGTGTGCTATTCCATTGTTGATTTTAGGGATATATTTTCCACGAACCAGATACAAACATCGATTTTGAAGATTTAAATATATTAGAATGGTGTGCAAACAAGCAACAAGTATTTCCGGTTTTGGCAACTATGGCCCGTGATATACTAACAATCCAACCTAGTACCGTAGCTTCGGAGTCCGCTTTTTCTCTTAGTGGCGGGATCATTTCTGAACGTCGGACAAGATTAACCCCGGAGTCCGTGGAATGTTGCGTTTGTTTGAAGGACTACTTAGATAGTATTGATATAATTCAATACAAAACGGACCTAGAGGCAGAGCTCCCGATCGTGGAAGAAAATCTCGAAGAAAGCGAAATCTCTGAACGACTAACTACGTCGCCAACTACTGATAATGAAGGTAGTATAGGTAGTCTATCATAATACGACGACGACGAACGACTCGATATTGATAATCTCGTTGAAGGAACGGATGTTAACAGACTTGAATCGAATGGAACTCTTCAATACTATGGCTCTTCAATACTATCAACCATGGAAGAATTAAGTGTATTTTCTTTATAATTCAATGTATTGTTTAATGTATTTTCTTTATAATTCAATGTATTTTTTTAATGTATTGTTCAATATAAACTATAATAAAACGTATTTTTAAGTATATTTGAGCGACTCAATTACGCATTTTTAAGTGTATTAGATAATTAGAATAACATTAAAAAAATTGTGAAGGCCCGGTTTAAGGCCGGGTCCCAAATCCCGGATTCATAAAAGCCTAAGTGGGCTTAGTATTTTGTGTTCAAGCCCGGGCCTGACCCAAAAATAGCCTGATTTGGCGATAGTATCTTGGCCCGGATTGGCTTGTGGCCCGAATTGGCTTGCGGCCCGGCCCGACCCAGTATTTTGGCAAAAACAATTGAATCATGAATCAATTGAATCATAAAGCAACGTTTTAAATAAAAACATCAATAAAAGGTACCGTAAGGTAACAGTTTTGAAAATTTGGTGCCTTATGTTGTGACGGTTTTTAAAAACCGTTGCAATATAAGACTTTTTAGTAACGATTTTTGTCAAAATCGTTGCTTTACGTCATAACGGTTTTAAAAAATCGTTACCGAAAACTAAAATATGTATAGCTACGCTTATTTGAAAACCGTTTCCAAAAGTCACCAAGTTCTGTGGCAACGATTTTGCAAAATTTGTGTCACCAGAAATAAGTGTATGGCAAGGGTTTTTGAAAAATTTACGTCACCATATGTCATGCTTTGGTAACGGTATTAAAACATTTACATCACAATATCTTAAGCTACATTGACGGTTTTGAATAATTTTTATTACCATGTCATCTTATGGTGACGGTTTTGAGTACGTTACCACATGTCATTCTACGGTAACGATTTTGAAAAATAAATGTATATCATATATTATGTTATGGTGACGGGTTTAAAAAAAATTGTCACAATGGTGACGGTTTTGTATAATAAATGTCATTATATATCATGTTGTGGTGACGGTTAGAATAACTCACGTCCACGTAAGTCATGCTACGATGACGATTTTGTATAATAAACGTGACCATATGTAATTTTATGGTGATGATTTTAAATAATAAACTTCAGTGTACGACTGTACGTCATGCTACAGTGACGGTTTTGAACAATAAACGTTATCGTACGTCGTGTTACAAGGAAAGTTTCGGAAAATTTACGTCACATTATGTCATGCTACATTGACGGTTTAGAAAAATAAAAGTCACCGTACGTCATGCTATGATGATGGTATTGAAAAATAAACGTCACCGCATGTCATGCTACAAGGACAGTTTCGAAAAAATTACGTCACCTTATGTCATGCTACGGTGACGGTTTAAAAAAAAATGCCACCATGCGTCATGCTATGGTGACGGTTTCGAAAATAAACGTTATCGTACGTTATGCAACAGTGACGGTTTTGACCAAAAAAATGTCACCTTGTGTCATGCTATTGTGACGTTTTCAAATAATAACGTTGATGTATGTCATGTTAAAATGATGACTTTAAATAATGATCGTCATCGTATGTCATCCTATGGTGATGGTTTTGAAAAATAAACATCGCCCTATGTTATGTTACAGTGACGTTTTGAAATCTAAATGTTACCGTACGTCATGTTACGGTGACGGTGTTGAATAAAATGTCACAATATGTAATGTTATTGTGACAATTTTGAATGATGAACGTCTAATGGGTTTTATTTTCTTGTAGGTACCACAAACAATTTCTAATCATAATGACGATAAGCAAAAGCATATGAAACGAAACAACTATTAAAGAGCGTGAAAATATCAAATCAAACGAGGAATATAACATCAATAAGAAAAATGTTTTAGATGTTTAGTACTTTTGTTCTTGTGTTATTGATGTTATCATACATTATTCATATGATTTATAACATTACTTTTATTCTTTTCTGTTGATAATAATATTGATTCATATTTTGAGTATTCAAATGTAATTTCATTTTCCCCTAAATAATAAAAATCGTCACAAAAAATAGCATATAGCAACGGTTTTGATAATTTAACGTTACCATATGTGTCATCCTATGTGATGGTTTTGAAAAATAAGCGTCACCATATGCTATGCTACAATGACGGTTTTGAAAATAAACGTCACTATAAATCATTCAATGGTAACAATTTTGAAAATAAACGTCATATTATGCATTGCTATCGTAACGGTTTTGAAAATAAATAACATCGTATGTCATGCTACGGTTTTAACAAATAAGCGTCTACATATGTTATGCTATGGTGACAATTTTGAAAAATAAATGTCACCATATGTTATTCTACGGTGATGGTTTAGACAAACAAACGTCATTGTATGTCATGACACAGTGACGATTTTGACAAATAAATGTCATTGTATGTCGTGCTACCGTGAAAGTTTTGAAAAATAAATGTCATCTTAATGCCATGTTACAGTGACATTTAAAATAAATAATGTTACCGTATGCCATGTTACAATGACAATTTTGAAAAATAAATGTCACCGTATGCCATGTTACGGTAATTGTTTTGAAAAATAAATGTCACCTTATGTCATGTTACGGGAACTGTTTTGAAAAATAAAGGTCGCTATATGTCATGTTATGGTGACAGTTTTAAAAAATAAACGTCGTGATATGTCATGTTATAGTGACATTTTGAAAAATAAACGTCATTGTATACCATGTTACGCTGTTTGTCATGTTATGATGATGGTTTTGCAAAATAAACGTCATCACATTTCATGTTACGGTGATTGTTTTGATATATAAGCGTCATCGTATGTCATGCTACGGTGACGGTTTTGACAAATAAGTGTCACCGTATGTCATGTTACAGTGATGGTTTTGCATAATAAACGTCATCACATTTCATCTTACGGTGACTGCTTTGATAAATAAACGTCATCGTATGTCATGCTACGGTGACAGTTTTGACAAATAAACGTCACCGTATGTCATGTTACTGTGATAGTTTTGAAAAAGTAAACATCATCGTATGCCATGATGGTGATCGTATTGAAAAATAGTGTCACCGTATGTAATGCTACAGTGACGGTTTTGAAAAAATAAACGTCATCGTATGTGATGTTACGGTGGCCGTTTTGGTAAATAAACGTCATCATATGTCATGCTACGGTGACGATTTTGATAAATAAACATCATTGTATGTATGGATATGATGATGGTTTTGAAAAATAAACGTCACTGCATGCCATGATAATGCGACGGTTTAAAAAGTAAATGTCACCATATATCATGTTATGGTGACGATTTTAAGAAAAATATTGTTTTTTATATACACCTAAGGTGTCTGTTTTAGCTTATGGTAACGTTTTTAAAACGTAACCAAATGTATATTAAAAGTGACGGCAAGATAGATGACGTTTTCATGTCAATGAAAACCATTACCGTATACCTATGATAACGCTTTTTAACCGTCACCAATGACCATTTTTGTACTAGTGTCATATAACTAACCAATAAACAAACAAAAATCTAAAATTAAACACCTCGTTTTTTAATTAAAATATGTTATCTTTTTAATTTTAAATTTCTAATTATTCCTAAAATCCACATATAACTAGCATTATACCCATCCGTTGGTCGAATACACGACATGACTTTAATCTAAATTCAGTTGGTTGATATTAACATTTTAACCTTCTGTATACTTTTTGTCTGAACGAAATATACTTTTTGGTAAGTTTATATATATATAACTTCACAAATACAAATTAGAGATAAACAATTACAAAGTACACTTGCATAAGGAAACATGGAAAAACAATATTACGTTCTATACGTCACAAAATAAGTATCCACATTTCTATTTAAATTTGTCCTAAAACATGTCTCCATTTTTTGTGCCCACTTTCCAATTCTTCCATTGATTATGAGATTGAAAAATCGGTAAGACCATCTCCGATAAACCATCTATTTTACTATCTAGCTCTATTTTGCTCTCTTAAACATCTTCAATGAACCCTTTATTTTACTCTCTATAATAGAAAAATGAATAACAACTCTCTAAATATAGAGAAACACTATTCATAATCTCTATTTTTTCTAGAGTAAAAATAATAATATACTTAAAATATTCTCTTTTAGAGTAGAAAATAGAGTAATACACTGGAGAAGACATAACACATCCTTTATTTTTTACTCTATAATAGAGAGTAAAATAGAGAATTACATTGGAGATGCCCTAAGGATACAAGAGTTATGACTTGAGATCATATGAGACCGCTCAAACCATATTTGAGTCCTTGGATAAGTCGATCTTGTCAAAGCGTCACCACAAAAAATACCGAACCTTCACATGGATAACACAACACACCTTAAAAAACACACAAACCTGTCGTATAAAACACATATGAAACCTTCTCGGCGAGTGGTCTCACAGATGTCACGAAAATTGGGTGGCCTCCTCAGAACCTATAGGTCGGTGTCCGTGCATACACAGTTTTATTGAAGAACACTAAAAATCAATTACAAAATACAAAACAATAGACTGGTATACATAATTACTATACTGTTGTATCACCCACTTGTACTTTTCTCTTGGTCACTAATGTTTCCATCTACACCGGTCAAAACCAACCTCTCTACCTATGTATGATAAGCATTTCCTATATGCTTTCCTAATACCAACTTAAAATATTAGAAAAAAAAAACTATCAAAAAAACAAACCCCAAAAAAGAATATTCAAGTTTCTTTCTCAACTCCCTTTCTACTCTTATGCTTCCATGGAGTTTTAGAGATTTTTTCCCTACCCGATTTCTTCGACAGTGTGGTGGTTGCAATGGCCAATCCCTCCAGCCCCACCATCGACTCCACACGCCCTAATACACAAAGTTTGTTATCAAGAGATGGAGATTCATAATGCAAAATTCATGAACAAAGGTTACATTTTAAAAAAATGATATACGGCTATACGCCACTCTCTGGAGGGCCCCCACAGTAGCAGTCACACAGTCAAATGGTTAAAGTTTTAGCTTTGTGTTTATCAGAGATCGTAGTCATAGAGGGTTGTACCTTGAGAATTTACTGCATCATTTGGTAGCTAGTTCATTCATCTTAGAGCCGTTACCAAACGCTTACCGAGTGACCATGACAAGGATCGAGAATATTACCCCGTAAGAAGCATAACAATGACCGAGAATCTTGCCCATTAAGTGATGGAAAAGACCCCTTAGTAATCAACCAGAATGAAAAAAGCATACAGTATTAGAATTGTTTTATTATTACATATTTCAATTAACTAAATGACAATTGTACCCTTAATAATGAGGGACAATGAGTTTATCCATCTCATAATTAAGGATGTAATTGGAAAGTAAACATTTACTTTTGATAGTGAACACTTATTTTTGGGACAAACTAAAATATTTAGATGGATGGAGGGAGCTATTTACCTTTTACGGTTATCTGGAGTCTCCTTTCATTGATGAACTTGATGATATCAAGAGGAAAGTAGGTAATGATACTACAGACCTAGATCACTGCAGCCCATCGCCACCCAACTCCCTTAATCTCGGCAAAATCCCAATCTGAATATACACTATACAACGAGCAGTGTAGCCAAGTATAAAAAACGTAAAACGTTACAAAAACCCATCAATTGCATTCTAAAAACTTGGAGACGTTATGGTACTTATGATCTGAGTTATTGCGAATGCGATGAGGAGCAATGTGCTAGGGCGCTCAAGAAATGACCAACTTCGAGACCTGGTCACGAAGATAAGCGTCTGGCTAATAATCTAAGAAAAACACCCAAAATTTATTCTAATTGCAAAAAGACTATCTTATCCTTTAAAGGGGTCATTCTTGGCCCAAATCTATAAATGTAAAAGTACACCTGAAGGGTTGTTTTAGGAACTCCTGTGAAAAGTCGAGTGCATGAATATTAGTAACATTTTGGAAAGAAATAGTCTTGCCGAAAGCAACTTGGGTAAAAATGCGCATAAGCCGGAGAAGCCAAACAAAGCTGTAAGTATTGGGTAAAGTACAAACTGGATGAAGCTTATATGATCTATGACAAACTGTCCAACACCTAGAGAATTTGTCTTGGAAGGAATCTCATGCCGATTTTCTACCACTTTCCTGCAATACAGAAGAAAATACTTTAGTCAACTCATCGCAAATGATTTGTCTTAACAATGTGTCTGTTAAACTTGAACATCAACAAAGATTATGCAAGTTATAGAACACTGAGTTACTTACAGGCCAACGGGCAACTTGACCACCAAAAGAACTACTATAGAAAATCAAATCTCAAGTTCTCAATGACGTGAAAATAGATTATCAAAACAGAATAAAATCACTAAGAGCAAGCCAACCAAGGTTCCAAGAAAGTACTCTTCTTGATTTGTAATTGGTGCGGTAACTATGGGCTTGTGACGCAGTGTCGAAAGCCAAGCACAGATGAATTTTTGGGGACTAATGTTGCTTCATCAAGATACTCTGCATGCAATTGCAAACCACAACACAATTTAAAAGGCAACATTATAAACCACAGTATAATTCTCATCTTTTTTCCCTTAATACCATTTAGATAAATAAATATAGTTTTAATCAACAAACGGGGTAGGTGGTCTCTGGAATATGTATCCCTTAAAATCAACAATTGAATATCACACAAGTATATACATGTCAAACCATTATCGTTTTGAAAGCAAGTAATAAAGTGGTACTAAGTACCGAATATCGATCCCACAGAGACTATTAAAGCAAGCAATTAATCTAAGTCAGCTTAAAAGGTGATATCAATGAGAGAATTTGAAGGAATAATCTTTGTGTGAGTTAACAGCTTTGAAATTTGGTTTATAATAGTAAAAGAAAAGCATGGGTGTAGGTTTAGGTTGGAGTTTAGCAACAGTGTATTTAGGTAGATTGCTACATCATGTGTTGCAACATTGGTTCTCAACCTCACTACTGAATCGATCAGCCCTTTTTCAAGGTTTAGATGAGACTATGTACTGGCAGTACCACACATTCAGGTAACCCAACCAATGCCGTACAAATCTTACTGTTCTTTTCATATAGTTGACAATCTGTTAAGATTGATACGATCCAAAACAACCACTATAACACTTCAGTGTTCTAAAATTTACGTTGGCTTGCATTCAAGTCCAACTCATCTAAGTAGAACCACCTACGTCACCTTGTCAAGAAATACTTAGATGAAACTTAGAAACAAGGGGTGAATAGTAAGGTTGATTGCCAATAGCAAAAACAATCTTCCACTAACACATAAGCCTTTATCTCCCAAACATTTACTTACACCTAAGCTAGGGGTATTTAGCCCATCATCGCTCCAAAATAAATAAAAGACATGTTTATAAAACTGAGATGTAAATACATGAACGAAGATGTACCAAAAGCTTTTTAGATTAAACTAAAGCATATGACAATAGTTACTAGGTAGCTAGATGAACTACTTTGTTGGTTCCCTTGTCAAAGAAACCAAAAGTACAACAATAAAGTAAAGACTTTAAAACTAAATATTACTTGCAAGAGTTGCAAGCAATGGGTACTAATAACTTGGAGTTTATGCTCCTATTTATACAATGGGAGAAAGCATCTAATGTCAACTATCAAAAGTACAATGATAATTTGTCAAATGGTTAATACACAAAAGATAAAGGCTTTGTAAGATGCTATCCTAACATGACCACCTCCATGATGATATTCTTTTGAAGATGCCCTCCACTCCGGCTTGCAAAAGGGCTAAGGTGACTGCCAAATGATTCCCCAACAAAAAGGTTATGAAGTGACGTCTTGCACTTTGATGAAACTGTGAACCATGTTGTAGCCACCTGCTGCAGCAAACCAAACTATTACAATTTCTTTAAAATCAACACAAACATAACACATTCCTCCTACTTAGCTCCAAACTACAATAAATGATAAAAACAAACTAAAAGACTCAAATATAGTGATTGGGAAACTAAAATAGGATCAAATATATAGAAAATAAGTGTTTAGAATGTGATAAATTATGCACTTATCAGTAGGCTCATAATTAAACACGATGGAAACCAAAAAAGAAGAATAACATATGTCCACACTGCACGCTCCCATCATCATATCTTTGGGATAATATTTTATAGAAGACCATAAAAATAATTTGAAACCTTGAATTGTTGCAAATTAAATAAAATTATTGTAAAACAGTAAAATAATATTTTTGGTTCTTGAAGCACTTGAACCTAAAATATAAAAGAAGATGCGTGATTATAAACAGAGCATGACATTAAGACCATAATTAGTTTAGAATTACAAGAGAAAGGTAAAAGCTTCATAGCATCGTTGACTAAATAGCAATTACAGTTAATAACTGGGACATCATCTAGAAAAAGTAAACTAACTGCATTAAACAGGAAATAAATCGATCATTACATGAACACAAAAATAAGATGCATCGATAGCATCTTTATGTCTTTAAATCTATGTTTTGGTTAAATTTTCTCACGAGTTATTTGTGTTCAGTAAGTTGCATGTAATGAAACCAAATGTTTGTAGCAAATACGATTAACAATCTCTCAGACCATCATATAAATGTAGAAAACATTTCAGCAAAGATGTCACGGACATAAAACATTTGCTAACTCTGGCCTTCCGATATCAATTGGGAGATTTCCGGCTAGAAAATGAAACATATAAATGTAGATATAATCATACCTCCATTGGAATGATCCATTCAAGAGAGTATGTGGCACCGATCTTCCTAAATTCATAATTGAGAAATTGAATTTGAGTAATCCACACCTCACCACAGCTAGAGAAGTAATAATCGAACCATATAAATTGAATAAACTGGAGAGAGTGATGAACCAATATAACCCTGCAAAAACACAATCTAAACGTTCTAAGACGACAATAATGATGAAACCATTAATCACAAGAAATAAACAAATAGTCTAACAACCTAAATCTAATCAGAAATAAAACACATGGAGCACCGTTTGGTGCGTGAAGGCTTTTACCTGAAAAAGAGTGAAAGCGCAGAAGAAGAATACAGGCTGTGAAGGCAGAGAGCGAGTGCGTGAAAGAAGTCGGAATTTCACCATGGCAAGGGCGCATCAACGACGATTTAACATGGTTTTGATGGAGTAGGGCGATCGATGGAGGAGCAGGGACACGGTAATGACGATTTAACAAGGTTTCGATGGAGTGAGGGGGGGATAAATTAGGCGGTTAATCATGGTTAATGGGAGGAGTGAGGGGGTTGATCATGGTTAAGGGGATAAATTAGGCGGTTGATCGTCGAAATACCTGGAGAGGAGGAGGAAGATGATCGTAAGGGGTGTGGGCTGGAACGTAGGAAGTGAAGGAGCGGGCTTCTCATCTTGTAAGTTATAATCGTAAAAAGTTAATTTAAACGGTCCAGATTGAATCTTAAATTAATTTAAACGATCCAGATTAATTTCAGAGACAACTTGACTCGTCTGGATCAATATAATATATAATTTAGACTTTTTATTCGTTGATTGGTTCTTTTATGGGCATGTCTGCAATGTAACCCGTGGGTTGGATCCGAATACCTCTAAGAGCATCCACACGCGTCTTGCAAGATGACATGACATGTCATGTGTCTTGCAAGGCCTTGCAAGACTACCATGATCTTACACAATTAGCAAGGTCTTTCAACCAATATAATATATCAAACAAAATCATTTATTAATTTAATTAGTTTGTTTGTTTGTTTATTTATATTATTTATATTATAATTTATTAGTTTAGAAAGGAGTTTGGTCTTGCATGTGTGTGGATGATGTTATTGCAAAGCTGATGTGACACTTATGAAAGGAGTATGGTCTTGCAGGTGTGTGGATGGTCTAAAAGATATCTTCGCTGTTACGTGTTAGAGCATCCACAACAATGAAATTTCATTCCAATTGCAAATGGGCCACATCAGCGCCACATCAGCTTTGCAATTATCTTGAAATTATTCCCACAACAATAAAATTTCACCTACTTTTTAAAATGACACCTCATCATAAAAAACTATATTTTAATCAAATAACAACAAAACTACAATTAAATACTCTTTACTATAATTTAATATGAAATATTTTATTAATTAAATAACTATAATAAAATAAAATTAATTAATTAAATAAAATATTTAATTTATAAAACATTAAATTAAAATATAAAGTAAAAATATTACATTAATCGTCATTTTTTTCTTCTCTAAATCTTTGTCAAATCTCTTCAATCAAATCTGATTGTAAACAATGATCCGTTGACCGATTACGTACTTATATGTGATTTTGGAGATAGTTTTCATACTCGGGAAGTATGCTACGATAGATTTGAGGCGTAGTTATAGTAAAATTAACATCGTTTATATCATCAAATTGACGAATATAAATATGGCGTTCATCTTCGACGATCATGTTGTGCATGATTATACATGCTCTCATTATTTCTCCAATTATCTTTTTGCACCACATACGAGATGGCCCACATATAATAGCGAAATGTGATTTGAGTACCCCAAACGCTCTCTCTACATCTTTCCTAGCATCCTCTTGTTTCTTTGCAAATAGTCGATGTTTTGGGGACTGGGGTAATGGAATTGAGTTCACGAATGTAGCCCAATTATGATAGATCCCATCAGCAAGATAATATCCTAAATTGTAATTGTTACCATTGACGGAGAAATTAACTTGTGGTGATTTCCCTTCCAAAATCCCATGGAATACGGAAGAACGGTCTAACACGTTGATATCATTTAAGGTACCCGGAAGACCAAAAAATGCATGCCATATCCATAGATCTTGTGAAGCAACAACTTCTAAAATAATAGTTGGAGACTTATGATCCTCTCTTGCATATTGACCATGCCATGCTACGAGACAATTTTCCATTGCCAATGCATGCAATCAATACTTCCTAGCATACCTGGGAATCCGCGTTGTTGAAAAAGAAAAAAATCAGGTGATGAGAGAATTCCACACATCATTTGTGGAAACAGAAAAACGTAAGAACAAACGGGAAAATCGGAAAATGATCATGAAGTTGATGGAAATGGATCCCACAACAATGAGCGAACCACAACGGAGATTGTACGAACATCAACTTGAAGAACTTCTAAAAGAACAATGATGTATTTTTATGTGTTAAGTTTGTATTTTTTTTATATGTAATTTATTTTATTGTACTTTTGCATTTTTTAATATTTGCCTTTCAAAAAAAAATTAATATTTTTATTAACAAATAAAATTATTCATACATTTTTTCATAAACATTTTCTACAAAACATCACAAAACATGATTTGACATAAAGCAATTTCTAATTTAGAAATTATTCCTTACAATTTCTTATACTATTCACTGCCACATCATCAAAAAGTACTGATTTGACATTTATAAATTACCAAAACCAATTTCTAATTTAGCAATCATACTCACAACCACTACAATTTCTAATTTAACAATCCTACATGTGACTTTTGCAATTTTAATGAAATCGTTGTTGCGGATGCTCTTATAGGGCCTGTTTGTTTTTGGCTTAATGGCCTGTATGGCTTATTCGGTCAGCCATACATGGGTGTTTGGTAGTGACTTAATGAAAAATGGGAGAGCTTACCGAATAAGTTGAGAGGAGATGCCTTTATCTACTCAGCCACCATTATTACCATTTTAAAACCCCCCCACATCAAACCTAAAACACTTTCTTTTCCTCAAAACCCTACACCACATCTGCACACTTCACGCCTCCCTCCCTCCCTCCCATCCAAGAAAACCCATCTGCACTTCCTACCGGAGCTTCCACCGGCGCCTTCCAGCCGACGCTTCCACCGGCACCACATTGCTTAGCAGGAATTAACAGGAACCATGTAGTTGGTAGGAGAAAGCAACCAGTCCATCTCTCTTCTCCATTTAATCATTTTCTCCTCCGACAGAGGCTCAAGCTTCCATAGCTCTCCAAAAACGGCTCCTATGCATCGACAGAATGGGTCAAAATTAAGATTATTAACAATGGGTCAAAATTAAGATTATTAACAGAATGGTTTTTACTAAATAGTAAGACTCTGAAAATCACATGAAAGCAGAGAGCTTTGATTAGTTTGAAATTGTGTACTTTGATCATTTTCAATTAATGTTTTTTTTAATTAATGAAAGATAAGGTTTGAATTTGATGCAGGAAAGAGGGATGATGGTGATGATGACGATGATGAATTGATGATAATGGTGGTGGTGGTAAGAAGATAAAAATGAATTCCACAAGCTAACAAAAACATGGACAAAATCTGAAAATGACGACGACCCAAGTGATTAGGTTGTGAAAAGAAGTAGAATTGTGAAGGCAATAATGGTAAAATAGTCATTTCTGACATTCAGCTCGTTTGTTCAGCACGACAAACAAACAACAAGATATCAGAATCCAGACATATAGACATATCCAGACAGCATCTATATTCACAGAAGATTTAACGAAAAACCAACCAAACAGCCCCTTAGAGCATCTCCAATGGTTCCCCTTAAAGACTTGATCAAGTCTTTGATGTGTGGGTCCCACCATTTTTTTATTAATAAAACTAAAAGCTTGGAGCTAATGACTTGGTGCAGACCAAGTCATTTGAGGAAGTCTTGTGAGAGGCAAATGAAATTGGTTTCAAGTCATTGGTGGATCCCACCTTTTTTTTATTAATAAAATAATTCACCAAGTCATTGCAATGACTTGGCCATTGTGGATGCCCTTAGTCTCATTGTTATACGTGTCACTTTAATATCCTTAACTTCGAGACTAGGAGAAGCTAGACCAATCGCACCCACAGCGCGTGCCAACTACCACACCTCAATTCAAGTACAAAGTGTTCCATTGAGAAACCGCCTTTAAACCCATCGGCGTACTTTTCTCAGCCCAGGCGGTGACTTCTTTTTAACTAGACTTCCCACCGGAAAACGGAGAATTCAGCAGGAAGATATGGACATGCAAAGTGATTTCGATCGGCTTCTCTTCTTCGAACATGCTCGCCGGAGTGCCGAAGCCACTTATGCCAAAAACCCTCTCGATACCGAGGTTAGGGTTTCATACACTCAGATACCGGTTATGCACTCTGTAAGAGTATATATGCATGATATTTCAATTTGGTGTTTCTGTTCTTGTTAAATTCTCGTTTTACTTGATTCGCACAGAACCTGACTAGATGGGGAGGGGCATTGCTTGAGTTGTCGACCTTCCAGAGTGTTCAGGAATCAAAAACCATGATTAAAGGTGACCTAGTTTTCAAATTTGATTATGTTGATCTGTTGCTATCAACTAGAGCAAAACGCCATCAAGAGTGTTGTAGGGCGTTTAATAGTTTTGCTAAGGTTTTTATGATTTGATCATGTAGATGCTATATCAAAACTGGACGAAGCATTGTCGATTGACCCTAAGAGGCACGATACTTTGTGGTGTATGGGCAATGCACAAACTTCTTATGCTTTTCTGACTCCTGATAAAGGGGAAGCTAAGGGTTATTTTGATTCAGCTTATACTTATTTTCAGCAGGCTGTTGATGAGGTATTCCTGTTTGAAAATTGTTATCTTCACTGACCAGTTATTGCATATACTTGTGTTATTGCTTTTATCTGTGCTTATAATATATTAGGCGAAAGATCGTGTGAGAAGAGGTTAACGTGAGAAGCGTGAGAAGTGGATCTGAACCGTTGATCACTTTTAATCAAATGCCCTCCCATGAATTGCGCCTTGGAAGGGAATGGATATTTGCATCTCGGTGCATCTCATCTTAATTTGCCTCCATTTCTCATCTAACGGTTGATAACCACTTCTCACGTTAACCTCAACTTCTCACCGAAACCCAACCTTAATCTATTAATGGTCATGCCTGTGATGAGTTTAAATCGGTAGGGCACAGGTATCACGAATGTAAGTATGATTACTTTCACGGTGTTAGATGTGTAATAAAATGAATGTCAATTTCAGGATCCAGGGAATGAACTTTACCGCAAATCGCTGGAAGTGGCTACCAAGGTACACTCCTGTTATTATGTCCAATTGTCCATTCTATACTGTAGGTTAAATTTCACATTTTTACTTCAGTGATCATTGTGCATTTATGCTGTAGGCATGGTAAGATAATGATCATCATGTTTCTGTTTTGCCTATGCATTGTAATAATAAAAGTGATTTACACATAGAAAAAGGTTGGAAAATTACTGAAAAATGACCTCAATTTTGTTATGGATGACACATAAGCTAGGGAGAGTTCATTTTGCACCTGCAATAAATGATATTAGGCAAGGTTTTAAAGAACGGAAACGAGCCTCGAGGCGTTTTTCCCTTAGGTACGTGAGGCGTAAGCCTCAAGGCGGTCCGAGGCGTAAGCTCGAGGCGGAAAATAAATAATATTCAAAATACTATATATGCACAAATTATAATTACACTAGACGATAATACATAACACTATATACACAATATATATATACTGCCACTGCCACTACCACTACCACTACCACTACCACTATCACTAATCGCTGTGCACTATATATACGCACACTCTGCTAGAGGCTGCCACTACCACAAAATCACACTATATATACGCACTCTGCTAGAGGTTGCCACTACCACCTGTGAAACTGTGTGAGAGAGCTTGAATAACGAATATAATATACATAGGCACTACCACCAGTCTATATACACACACACATATATATTGTGCTGAGCTGCTATTACCACCGAAAATATATACACACAAATATATATTATATATAAGTTAAAAATAATATAAAAAATTAAAAAACACAATAACACAAATACAAGTTATCAACTATAAATAATATTACAGTAAAAATATATAAAGGATATCAGAAACTAAAAAATAATATAGAACAATTATGAACTAAATATGATAATATTATACATTTAATAGTAAAAACATATAAAAAAGTAATCAACATATACAAAAGCAAGGTGATAAAGAAGCGCCGTTTTTTTGGTGGCTTATAGGGTTTTATCCATTTATTAATGGGAAAAATTAACACCTACACTCGGACGACTCTCCAATGCCCACTGCCTCAGCAAATTTGCCACGTATCAATTAACTAAGGCGTACGTTTCAAACAGCCCCAAAGAGGCGCCGCCTCATAATTTTTTTTGGATGCTTCGCCTTGAGGCGTGTTACCAAAAAAGAGGACTCCTAGTTTGTTAGAGTTTCTGTTAGGCTATAAGAGCATCTCCAACAGCTTCCTCATTTTGGAGAAAATGGAGAATATGGGGATTTTAAGGTATATTTTTGCTCCAACAGCTTCCCCAAAATGGAGAAAGTAGGAGAGAGAAGAAGTTTTTCTCCAAATATGGAGATAACCCCAAAAATGATTACTAGATGAAAGCACCAATAGTAATCTTTGAAAAAAAGTATTTAGAGAGAGAAATAATATTTTAATAGTTGAATGAAATATTTTAATATTTTAATCAATGTTTATCTATACTACTATATAAAAAGAATATAACGGTTATTTTCTAACATTCGGTTATTTTCAACTTTCTAACAAACGGTTATTTTCAACTTACAATAAAAGAAGCATGGTGTACAACCTTAAAAGCTCACCTCTCCCCCGTCTCTCAAAAATCAAACAATTTTCAATTTCTAAGTTACACTTTATACTCTTAGAATTAGTTATTCAATTTACTTTTAATCCCTTACTTTTTTATTTTTTATTTTTTATTTTACACCCTTATCGTATTAACATAAACAATCGTATATGAACTAGAATGCATTAAAAAATACATTTCTTTTTTACAAATTATACCATTGTAATCGTCTCGTCAATACCTTCAAAATGAGCCTAATATTGAATATTTTTGGATTTAATCATGTTATTAAATATCATGAACATGTATAAATTAATTTGTTTTATATCCCTTATATTATTCATTTTCATTTTACACCCTTATAATATTAAAAATACATAATCTATACTATCTATACTACTATATTAAGAGTCTATTTCAGTTTTTTTCAAGATTTCAAGATTACTCCCATTTAAGCTTAATGTACAAGTTCTAAAGCGTATACCCTCATTTGTGCTTCCAAAGATGTTTTTATGAGTTATCTTTGTAACGATAGTTGGGTCTTTAATTCCATTTTCGATTTTAGAGTTAGGCCCTTGTTCTCGGTCGTCATTTTGTTAGCAGAGAACGCCCTTCTTTAGAGTTGTAGTAATTTATTATTGAATAAAGTTTTTCATGAGATTTTGTCCCTTTTTCAAAAAAAGGATCATCTTTTTGTACATTTTATTTTTCTTAATGGAATGTACAGATATGCTCAAAGGTTCGTTGATATTCTTATCGTCACTATTTCCTTTTTATAATTATTTTGGAATGTGGGGTTAAGACAAGAGCTAAAAAAACCAAGATTCCGATTTACATGAAACTATAGAAGTGCAACTATTTAAAAGAATGGATGAAACTAGCAACCACAAAACAAAGTTATAAAAGAATAATTTTCTTTAAAACTTAGCGAATTATCGATCAAGAGCAGGTATTAACTAGATGCAACACCATAACGAACCCATGATTCTTTTTGAGCGGATGAACCTTTAACATGTATCAAAGGCCCGTAAAAGTCGCCTGATGTGTTTTAAGCCGAATTTTACTGTTTCGAGAGTTTTTCTAAAGTTTTTTGGTTGATCTTGAGGGGTTTTTAAGTTTTCTTGTCGATTTCGAGGAACTTTTTCGATTTCTTTGGTTGATTTCTAGTACAAAACATGAAACATGATTGACGTTTCAAGTTTTCGATTTCAACTTCAAGATGTTTCGCGCCACATCGCGCGCGGGTACGTAACTAGAGTTTTATATGAATACGGGAGTTTTTAAAGAAAGTCATTAGGCTCTCCAATTTATTTATCCCGTTTTTTTTTGGAATTTTGTGTAACTCAATATTTCCATCACATAAGACATTGTTTTTGGACATTCTTACCATATTTTTCTTACAAGTGTTTTTACGTTCTAAGTATGTATAAATATAAATTTCTAATTTTCCTTTTTAATTACAAGTTGCAAAAATTACAAACTATTAATGTATAAGTCGGTCGTTAAAAGCTAAAAAAACCCATTAAAAATAATTCCATTTACGGTTATTCTTGAATTTTTAAGAAGTACAAATCTCAATACATCATGTACAAAAGCTTTAAAACCTCCCACGTTCAACATGATAATTAAAAATAAAATCATTTTTTATTTTTAAATTACACTTTATACCATTATAATTAGTTATTTAATTTACTTTATATCCCTTGTTCTTTCATTTTTCATTTTACATCCTCATCATATCAACATACATAAACTAAAATACATTAAACAAATATGTTTTTCTTTTTTTATAAATTATAACATTATAACCGTTCATCAAAACCTTCAAAATGAGCACAAATGTTATGGGTTTGAAGACCCCACTATCGAACGAATATTTTTCAATCTTTTTGACCAATTAACCATATTGACCTTTAATTTTATACATCTGTGCGATTTAAAAGCGAATAAATATGAACATAAAACAAAATTAATTTTTCGAATTCTCGGCTTTAGATTCGAGATACTTCGCGCCGCATCGCGCGCGGGTACATATCTAGTTTATCCAAAATGAGGAATCTGTTGGAGATGAATGTAATTTTTTTTGGAGATTTTGACTTTTGGTTCTCCATTTTGAAGAGATTTTGGGGAAGCTGTTGGAGATGCTCTAACTAGTCAGACCTTAGCCTTATTATTCATATATATATAGTTGTACTGGTTGAAAGTTGTGTAGAGAGAGAGAGATAAAATAATAAATGATTTTTTTTTCTCAAATACAAACACTCTCATGGTATCAGATACCTATTTTGCTTAAATACCTCTCGATCCTCATGGCTCCTCCGACCACCGCCGGCGCGCCTCAAGGCGTATGACTCTTGCGTTTTTTAAAACCATGATATTAGGTAGGTGCATTTGTTTTCTCCTGTCAGTAACATATTTCTGCAGCTTTGCTCTTTTATTTTGCTGCTGTAAGTGGAAGCCTCACCATATATTTTAAATGTGGTTCTTATTGTCTTTTATGATGCTGGCTTTGGAAAGTCTCTTAGAAAGAAATCCCTGACATTTCTTCTCATTGTTACAATCTGCCTTGTCAACTGCCATTCATTGATCCATGCTTGAGCCCCTTAATCAGAGAAAAATATCGTGTGGCAGTTTGTAATAGTGAACACAAGGTGCAAACTATGTTGAATAAGTTAAGTAAAGAAAAAGGAAGAACTTTATACAATTGTCATCAGGCAACATGTCATCCAACACGAGAACTATAAATTCCATCATTCATTGGTTGTCTAAACTACTTTTGTGATCATCTTTTACTTTCACCTTCACAAGAGTATTGTTGACCTTCAATTTTCCCTCAATAATAAATCTCATCCATGAAGCATTATTCTTAAATAAAAATATGTTTGTCAATCAAATAGTTCTCGACCATTGTAAAAGCTATCTTAGTTTGAACGGTACTTTCTGTTTGATGCTGATATACAAGATTATTCTGCTGATTTACTATTTAATTAGTTACTTCCTATGTTGCAAAGGATATAATTAGTTACACTTGTCATTAATAATACTAGTGGTGTCACCATGTATGTTTTTCCATCTTGGGATATATTAAGCGTTTGTAGAATTTTGAACATGTGGGTGGACATGTATTTATTTGCTTTCTACGGAGGGATCATTATTTATCATATCGCTAAACCAACCAAGATATGCTAGTAAAGGAGAGGAAGTAGAAGAAAGGACCACCAACAAGGACTCTTGTATAACTCTTGGTTTGGATAGTGAAAGATGCTAAGTTGCTAACCATATCAAAATTAGGCTGGCTTCATGCTTTGTTGTAGGCGCTTAGTGCTTGTATCTGTTTTTAGTTTTCATCAACGAGAAGCCCTCTTTTGATCACTGTAGATCTTTCTTTGAACTGTTGATCCATTTTCCAATCCAGATAGGAGGCTAACCAGTTAAGATCTTTTTAGCAGCCATCCATATCTCTATCTACTTGTTAAATCTCTCAGCTCCTGCCATTAGCCACGATCTGTGTACACCAAAAGTAATGAAAGCAATACACATGTGATTAATCAAGGAATAAACATCTAGTATTTGCTTGGAGATATTATTTGATGATTTATTTTCTTTCATTCTATTTCATGCTTATAGGTGTGCTGTGGCACCTGTTGTGTACTTGTGCCTTGTTAGGAATTTCACATTTCTGGAGCTCCCAATTTGGCGTATCATGCTGTATTGTGATACCTGCATTTGAAAAGAACAAATACTTTCTTGCTATGATTAAAGAAACTCCTAGCAGATGCCAATAGCGTGTTTACCTCATTTTTTTATATCAGTTTCTAAGTTCAATGTAAATTTTTAAGGAAGCCACTCTTTGCTTTTCAAGATTAGGTCTATGTAGTTTGTCTCTTTTTGTTTGTTATCTCCTGAAACCAGTGCCATGTGTGTTCTAGGTAGCATAGGATAGTTTATTTTGGAATTGCTTTTTAGTCATATCATACTTCAGAGAAATATTGACAAGGGAAATAAATCATCAAAATTCATAACTTTTCAAGTAGGGGTACAAAGTATAATAGGCCTTTATGAACTTAATTCTTGTGCATAAGAAATTATGTTCGGCACTTTACAAATTGTTGGGAAGCTTGATGGATTGGTGTTGTCTTACTTACTTCAGGACTTGTAACAGGTATTGTTTGATACTCGTATTTTGCGCATTCCATAGTAGTGTACCCTTTTTGATTGTCCCTCCTTAAGAAATGAAATCATAGTTGAGCATTAACTACCCCTCTTTTGTGTTCAATAATCTCAGATTAACATTGGATATGTGTAAATTTTGAGCTGTGAATTATAGTTTTTCTACGTCTGTACAAATAATTTGGTTGTTCGAACAAATCCCAAATACTTTAGTGGGCATATCCTAGCAATTCAACCATTTTCATTTTAAATTACATCCATCTTAGTTTCTGAAGCAGCTGGATAGATGACTGATTGCTGCAATTGCAGGCTCCTGAATTACATTCAGAACTCCATAAACAGGGACCGACTCAACAAGCCATGGGACCAGGGTCCGGAGGGGGTCCTTCAACTTCTTCGAGTGTCAGGGTATGAAAGATTTCATGAAAACAGATTCTTACCTTTGTTGCTTTTTGTTGTTATACGATGGTTTTCATTAAGTTTTTAAGAATATATTTGTGACACAACTGAGGTTATAGAAACTAGGTTTCTTAGGCTGAGATAGGGTGAGGTAGGCTGGTGGTTGAAGCTTTCGCCATTGGTATCTGGGATCGCAGTTCCAACCATCATCCTCCCTGGATTGGCTTCCGGTGAGAAGTTGAGGTTAACATAAGAAGCGTGAGAAGTGGTTATCAACCGTCAGATGAGAAATGGATGCACATTAGGATGAGATGCACCAGATCAATTCCCTTCTAAAGCGCAATTCATGGGAGGACATTTGATTAAAAGTGATCAACGGTTCAGATCCACTTCTCACGTAAACCTCAACTTCTCACACGATCCTTTGCCCATCCTCCCTTCTCCATATGTGCGTATGTGTGTAAAATGTGGTTTTCTAATGTTAGTCGGATTGAACTGGATTGGTGAGAGTGAGGTAGGCAGTAAAAGAATTGTAGTAGGTTTTAAGATTTTAATTTGACATGGGTAGTTTAGTAATTTACCTATGTCCCATCTCCCTTTTTGTTCCAAAAAAGCTGCATTTTCGTCCCACTCAGTCCTGTTCTGTTCCTTTCCTTGGTCAAACGTAAACTGTCTTGTCCCACATACCAAATGTATCCATAAACATAATAGGTGTTTCAAAATATGTAAATGGGAATGTCGGATGCAGGGTCCGAAGGCACAAAAAAGCAGCGATCTGAAGTATGATATATTTGGATGGGTTATTCTTGCTGTTAGTATCGTGGCGTGGGTTGGATTCTCGAAAGCAAATGTACCTTCACCACCTCCACGATAAGTTTGTTTGGCGATGTCTACTGGTCTAGAGGATATTATAAATGATGGTTGTGGCAAGACTAGCTAGCATTAGATTTTGATCTACACCAATACATTAAGATTGATTTGAAGATATATCCTGTCTTATATGTCTTCTACTTGAGTTTTGTTGTGCATTTGATTTAAGAAATTGCTTTTGAACTATGACAAATAGATTGGCTTTCTGTTTGAAATCAATTACAAATTCAGACTCCATTTTTTTGAAACTAAGGGGATGTTTGGTTGTTTTTCCATGTATGGATAAAGTTGTGTGTGTGTATTGATTGAGAATGTTTTTGTTTAGGAAGGTATTTTCATAGATGGAACCAGCATGTGTTTTTAATTGGGAATGGTAAGTTAGGTTTTTTTTTTCTTTTTTTGCTTTCTGTATAAAGCTCTTCCATAGAAACTTACTGAATAAGCCACTTTATGTATTATTAAACTACTACCGAACAACAATTATGTATAGCTGACCGAATAAACAATAAGTCTTGTTAAGTTATTAACAAATAGACTTGCACATGAATTATGTACAATTGAATGCAATAGAAATGTAGTAAGTTGCGTGGCCATTTAATTTAATTAAATTCATGACTTTTGTCGGAAAAATGACCTTGATACTTGATAAAAGGTACAAGATTTAATTAAAATCTATTTTTTTTTTCAAAATCGTTTATGTTTGTATATTATGACATATTTGTTGGTGTTTTCTTTGCATATGTTGCGTGTTGTCCTTATCCTCAATGATGGTCCCCCCCTCTGGCTCTGTTTGGCCGGCAGATGGGAGCTTTTGAGCCAATTCATGACATATTATTGGTTTGAGAATTTAAATGTAAAATAAGATTCTTTGGTTCTAAACTTTTTTATGACGTTCTGATATATTTGAAAAGTTTTTAGGTATAACATTAAACGATATTTAACTTAAATACGAGATCTTTTATTGACTTGTTAAAGAAAAAATAGTTTAGTTTTATACTCATGAGAATGTAATGGATTTAATTAAAATCACCTTCTTATGGCATACACTCTCCCATTTCATACTTCTTTCCTAGTTCCCTTGGTGCCAGGGGCGGACCTAATAGTAGTTTATAGGGGTCCCGTGTACCCGCTCAATCAATTGTTGCAAGAGAAAAAAATTGAGACGGACCGGAGATGCACCTGCTTAATTTATAACGGTGCTCCTTAAATATTACAGAACCAAATTTAAAACAAATAATCCAGTTTGGCGAGATGGTTTACCCAGCTTGATAAAGAGCTTGCTACCCATGACGTCGCAGCAATCGTTAAGTTTTCTTCTTTTAAATAGTTTATCTTAGAAATTTTAAAAAATAAAAGAATATTTTAATATATTTTCAAATTTTGGTTAATCTTACGAAATTTTTGAAAAAATAATACTAAAACTTTCAGGGGTTGTTTACCAAATTTTCTATTAAGTCATGTATGGATAAATTTGTCTACCCAGATAATTTTTTTAAAATTAAAAAATCAAAAATTAAAATCTCTAAGGGCATCTTCGTTGGGTCATACTATATTTTACACCAAATCTCAAAATAGTATAAAAAGTAGTATAAAATTTGGTGTTAATAATAAATTTTTCTTCAATGGCTAACACTTTCTTACACCAAATCCTAATATTCTAGGCATATTCCCTTTTATATTAATTTATTAAAATTTCATTAATATCCTTATATTTATTAACTTTACAATTTATATTTTTTACTAATTATGAATTAAATTATTTAGATCATAACTTATATTTTTTACTAATTATGAATTAAATTATTTTAATACATAAAACAAAACTTTTTATTAAATAATAAAAGTTACATCAAAACAAATAAAAAAGAGAATACAAATGCATTTAATAATTATTATTACTATATTTTTTTCACAAATGATCAATTAACGCATTCTGAAGTTCGAAGTGTCCTCTTTGTCTTTAATTTGTCTATAACAAGCGAAAAATTGTTGAAATTGATTATTATCATCAATCATCGTTTCAACCTCTATCGGTGACACTTCTCTTGCAACTTCAATTGGTGCATCGAGATCCATTGATTATGTTTTCATCTTTTAATATTAACTTATGTTCATCGAATTTTTTATCATGTTGTATATTATTTACTTAATTAAAACACAAATAAAAAATTGATATAAAAATAATAATATATATATATATATATATAACAAATAAACCTATTAAAAGTTGAACACTTTAAAAAACAAAAATAATAAATCTCAAAATTGAGGGACCAAATATGTAATTGAAAAGTGGTGTAAAAAATAGTGTAAATGAATAGTGTTACACCAAATATAGTGTAATACTATTCATTACACTAAATTTAGTGTGGAAAATAGTGATCCGATTGGAGATTTGAATAGTGTCATTTACAACAAATTTATTGTTTATAATAAGATTTAGTTGGAGATGGTCTAGAAAGAGTTACATTCATTCCAACAAATTCTCTATTTTAAAGATTTTAACATACGTTATATTAATATAATATTCTTTAATTTATCTTTTCAATACTTTAAAAAAAACTTAATATAAAATGATAAAAATTTAATGCCACTGGTGGGATTGAATAAAATAATTATTTATCTATCCTAACATCAAGTTTTAAAAAATTCTCTAAATTTGAATTTTTTTTTAAAAAAAATTCTATTATAGCAAACAAGATAACAAAGTTGTTAAAGAATTATGAAAATTAAAAAGTCAATTTTTTTATTTTAACAAAGCTACTAAATATATCTTACTAGTTTATGATACACATAAATAAAAAATAGACTATTTTTAGATGGAGTAATACTGAAAGGGAGTCTACTTCTAGATTTATACTATGTTTGGCAAACTAGTTGATAAGCTAGCTGGTAGCTGATAAGCTAGCTGATGAAAAAGTCACGTTTGACAAAAACTAGCTTATTGATAGACGGTTTATGCAACCCTCCAAATCTACCGCAAGTGTACGGTGTCAATCAAGTAATACATACGAAGTACGAGTATCGATCCAAGGAACTACGAGTTTAAGTACCACAAGGGCTACCACAACTTCTAACTGGACTTTTGATAAAGTTTGGGTTGAGTTATAATCAATTAACTACTTATCTCAAGAAATGGAAGTAAACAAGGAAGAGAAAGTCAACCACAAGGGTGGTGGCGTGTTGGCAAGGGCTTGGGGGGATGTGGTGGAATATCCCATCCACCCCGGGTTCGAGTCCAGGCGTCAGCATTCTGTGGCCAAGCTTAGTCTCAGACGGCCACTTTGTTTGTTTGTTTCCAAATTGCCAAGGATGTAGTCTAGGCAAAGCCTAGATGAACCTTATCTAAAAAAAAGGAAGAGAAAGTCAACAACGATTCAAACACCACAAAAAAGTTACCAAGATGATTAGAAAAGGCTAGGGGTTGGATTTCATTTGGATTCCACTAACAAATAAATAACACACGTCCATAAATCAACACACAAGGTCAAATTTAGCAATTCCATAAATACTTACCAATCTCTCTCAAGTAATAGCAAGAATACATCTTGTAATGTATATTAGAGTCTCTCAACCAATGAACATAAACAATTAACTCATTAAGCACAAGAATCACACACATAAAACTAGGTTTACTTGGTATATCTCTGTTGATCCAAACCCTCAGTGATTTGATAATGACTCTTTAAGAAGCACTTAGTGAAAATTGTAAGTAAACAATATGTATTAGAGTTTCACTATCGCTGATAAGTATTAAGTCCCTACAGTACCGCTGATATGAAACTCACGCTTTTAAGTTAGACATTCAGCGAACACTGTTCATCAACATAAGCCCTGAGCCTGTTCATTCTTATTGATGATCGCTGATAGTTTAGTTGTTTACTTATGATCCCTGAAGACAAGTTTCACGTCAACAAAGGTTCTACGCTGAAGTCTAAGATCAAGCCCAAGAACCAGCGACAAGTCTACTAATGAACTGATGCGGATATCAGCAAAGACAAGATTTGTCCACTCAACGTGAAGTTACAAGTAGAAGACTTCAGCAATCGCTGAGATTTTATCACTCGCTGATAAAGTACTGTTCAACGAATGCTGATCATGAAGTATTCCTCTACAAGTTACTTTTGTCTTACCTCCCTTGCACGCCTCCGTACGATTTGTCAGAAAGGACATCCCTTTTGTCCAAGATCGTACTACCAACTCTGATTCTACACTGTACATCATGCGGCTACTAGGTTGTCTACAAAGGTCAAACCATGCAACCAATCAGCTGCTGCCACGTGTAAAGTTATACTATTGTGCATTTAATGCATGCAGTATATAAGAAGAACCCTACTTCAGAAATGAAGTGCTCATCCATTCTTCTTCTCTCTACTACTTAGTGTTAGAATATTAGTCTTTAATATTCTTATCTCCTTTCTGTCTTAATTCTAGTGCAAGAAACTTAGTGTTCTCATAACTTGTTTATATTAGGTTTAATTCTTAATCTTGTTCCGCAACAAGTTGTAAATTGTTTGATAAATATCAATAAACAATTTAGAAAAGTAAAATATGTGTGTTTGTATTCACCCCCCCCCCTTCTACAAACTTGTATAACCCTTCGGGACCAACAAGTGGTATCAGAGCAGATTGTTTAAACTCATAAACAAGATCTTGCTTATACTAATCTTTTCTCTTCCTTGCCATTTCTCATAATGGCTACCAACACAAACACAAACTATATTGACAATGGCTCTCTTGCAAAACCCCCTAGATTTTTCAGAGATAACTTTAATCTATGGAAAAATAGGATGATACTCTTCTTAGAAGGTGTAGACCCTACTATGCCTTACTATCTTGAAAATGGCCCATATATTCCTGTTAGAATTGATCCTGAAGTTCCAGGAAATGCTACTAGAGCTGCCATTCCTGAAAGATTGGTTCCCAAGGAAATTCATATGTAGACTGATGAAGATAAGAAGAAAGTGGCTATCAACACCAAAGTCAGATCCATTCTTTCCATGGCTCTTCCTAACGAAGTCTACCATTCCGTCATGAACCTGAAAACCTCCAAAGCCATGTGGGACACAATCTGTGTTCAGTATGAAGGTACGTCTGAAGTCCAGGACTCAAGAAAGATCAACCTGGTAAGACAGTACGAAAGCTTCATTTGTGGTAAGAATGAATCTCTCTCTGAAGTACATCAACGGTTTAATTGTTTAATTATAGATCTGAAAACCGTTGGTAAGGAATATTCTAACTTTGAAGTTCTGACAAAGTTCTTAGAATGTTTACCTGAAAGCAGGGACAGTTATTCAATGTGTCTCAAGCTATCTAAGGATCTAAAATCTATGACTCTTTCTACCTTATATGGCACTATGCTCAATCATGAGCAGTCGTGTCATCTTAAGAAGAATCTTGTAAAAGATTCCAAAAGCACCCCTGTTGCTTTAATCTCAGAGTCACCTTCCACTCAGCGATCTACTATCACTGTCACTGAGTTGGAAACTAACTCTGAATGCTCATCAGATGTTGATTCTTTAGATCTTGATGAATCTATGGCTCTCCTATCTAATAAGTTCAGGAGATTCGCCAAAAAGAAAAATTTCAGAAAGAACAAACCTCTCGCACTCACTGACAAGCCAAGATCATCAACCCCTGTTGATAAGGCTACTGCTACCTGCTTTAACTGCGAGAAAGTAGGACACTTTGCTAGTGAATGCAGGTCAAAGAAAGTCTATAAACCCTCAGCTTTTCCCAAGAAATCCTCTAACCCCAGGGCTAGAGATGACAAATATCAAAAGCTGAAAGAAAGATATGCAAAGCTGAAAGGCTTTAAGAAGAAAGGCAAAGGTATGATGGCTGACTATGATTGGGCTGCTTCTGATGAAGAAGAATCATCTGACTCTGAAGATGATGATGAGGCCAATCTCTGTCTCATGGCCAAAATTGAAGAAAAGGAAGAAAATTCTGACATTCCCTCTACTTCAACCTCTGCTACTAAGGTATCACCTTCTTTCTTTACCAACATTTCAGATATTGATGAAGCTGATAGTCTTCGAAAGATCGATCTCCTGACTATGAGTTTATATGATGCCATGAATGGCAAAACTGTTGTTGAAAATCAAAACCTTGATCTCGCTGAACAACTTAAAAATTGTCACCTTCAAATAGAAAAGCTTTCTAAAATTGAAGAAGATTTAAAAGATCAGGTTCATATAAATCAAATAGTCAAAATCGAACGAGAAGAAGCTATCGCTGCATTAAATGCTGAAAAAGCTACTGTTGAAGGATGGTGTAAATCCTCAACAACGATCACTGAGATAATTAAGTCTCAGATTCCCCTGAGTGACAAACGCGGTCTTGGTTACAAAGCTGACACTAAAGAACCAACCACTGATCATTCCATGCTCAAGTTTGGAATGTTCGTGTCCTCTATTCCTGACACTTCCTCATCTCAGTGTTCCTCTTCTAAAACTCCTATCCCTGAGGAAATCTCTACCTTGACTTCTAAAGGTAAAGAGAAAATTGTTTATCCAAAACCTCAGAAGGGTACCAAAATACCAAATCTGAAGAATGTTAAACCTTCAGTTAATCATTCCTCATCCTCTAAGGATAAGGTTTATGAAAATGTTCAGCGATCCACTCCTAGGATCAAACTGAACTTTCTAGCTAAGAATCTTGATGAACCTCAGGTTCCCCCAAGATCTGATGCTAAAGGTATTCTTGGTGCTAGCCCTGCTCATTTAAAATTAATGGCTAAGCATGCAAATAGTCCTAAAGCTACTTTTAGCTATAGGAAATGTTATCACAGTGGACTTACTGATCATATTGCTAGTAAGTGCCCCACAGCCACCAAAGTTGAAAAGTTAGCTAAGGTGAAGATTAATGCCCCCAAGGCAACGAAGACCACTGAGGTTAAGAAATTAACCAAAGTGAAGAATAGTTCAGAAGCTGAATCTTCAAATGCTGCGAAGAATGCTGAACCTTCCACTTCCTTTACCACCACTGACAAATGTGGACCCAAAATGAAATGGGTGCCCAAGATAAACTAATCTTCCTTTGTTTGCAGGTTCGGAAGGGTATCTGGTATCTTGATAGCGGATGCTCTAGACACATGACTGGAAAGAAAAACATGCTCACTGAATACAAGGAAGAGAAGGGTCCCTCTGTGACCTTCGGTGGAAATGGAAAAGGCTATACCCGAGGATTTGGTGTACTCTCAAATGGTACAACAACCTTTGGAAGAGTTGCATATGTTGAAGGACTGAAGCGCAATCTTCTAAGCATAAGTCAGCTGTGTGACAAGGATAACAAAGTGATTTTCACCAAGGAATCATGCTTTGTCACTGACAAAAAGGAGAAGATAGCTCTCCGCGGTTATAGTTTAGAAAATGTTTACGTTATAAACATGGAATCTACAACCACTGAGAACTCCTGTTTCTTCTCAAAAGCCTCATCTGATGTCAACTGGCTATGGCATAAGAGGCTCTCCCATCTCAACTTCATGACACTGAATACTCTTTCTTCTAAAGAGTGAGTCATTGGTCTACCTCAACACTCATACGCTAAGGAGTCCTTATGTTCAGCGTGTGAGAAAGGGAAACAAACAAAAGCTTGTTTCAAATCTAAGCAAGTTTCCTCAGTGTCATCTCCTCTACAACTTCTCCATATGGATTTGTTTGGCCCGGTTAACAAACAATCCATCGCTGGAAAGAAATATACACTGGTCATAGTTGATGAATTCTCTCGCTCTACCTGGGTAATGTTTCTCCGTTCCAAGAGTGACACCCTTGAAGAACTCATCACCTTTGTCAGGAAAATGGAAGTCCTGAATAACATGACCGTTCGCTCAATAAGGAGTGATCATGGTACTGAATTTAAAAACAGTTCTCTTGATTCCTTCTTTGAAAGTAAGGGTATTTCTCACAACTTTTCCTCAGTGAGAACACCGCAACAAAACGGAGTCGCTGAAAGAAGAAATCGAACTATCATCGAAGCTGCACGTTCAATGCTCAGCGATTCTCATCTACCTACTGAGTTTTGGGCAGAAGCTGTCAACACTGCTTGTTTTACTCAAAACATGTCGCTGATAGTCAAAAGATTCAAGAAAACAACCTATGAACTCTTTCATTGAAGAAAGCCTTTAATTAGCTTTCTTCACATCTTTGGATGTCAGTGTTTCATACTGAACAACAGAGATGCCCTTGGAAAGTTTGATCCTAAGGCTGATGATGGAATCTTTCTTGGATATTCTTCAATCTCCAAATCCTTCATAGTCTTCAATCGAAGAAGACAAACTGTTGAAGAAACTATCCACGTTACTTTTGACGAATCCCGTTCAGCGAACTCTAGACCATCTGCTGATACTGAAGAACTGAATCAATGGATGTTTTCTCATCTTGGTGATTCATAAGACATTCCCACTCCTCAATCTAATTCTCAACCCGCTGAAGATGATGATCCTACCATCATCCCAAGCATGCAGACTAGTGAAGCTGAATCCTCATGGGTCTCAGTTGTTCCTTTAAACACTATGCCTACCTCTGAACCTTCTATCTCAGATATACCATCTACTTTTCAGCAACCAGTTAATTAAATGACATATGCACCTCTTCCTCTCTTAGTTGATATACCAGAAGTTGCTGAAGCCTCATCTTCAGCTCCTCAAGTTCAGGTTGAGTCAGCAACTTACGCTCCGGCTCAGCGATGGACTATAAATCACCCTATTGAACAAATTCTTGGTGATCCAAACTCTGGTGTTCAGACTCGACGAAGTGCAGGTAATATTTGTTTATTTGTTAACTTTATTTCTCTGATTGAACCAAAGAAAACAGATGATGCCCTCCAAGATCCGAACTGGGTCAGCGCTATGCAAGAAGAGTTGGCTGAATTTGAAAGAAACAAAGTTTGGAAGCTTGTTCCTCGTCCATCTGACAAGTCAGTAATAGACACTAAATGGGTCTATCGAAACAAGTTGGATGAACATGGAACTGTAACCCGCAACAAGGCTCGACTTGTTGCTCAGGGATACAGACAAGAGGAAGGTATAGATTATGACGAAACATTCGCCCCAGTGGCAAGAGTCGAAGCTATTCGTCTATTCTTAGCTTACGCTGTACACAAAGACTTCAAAGTTTATCAAATGGATGTCAAGTCAGCATTCCTAAATGGAAAGCTGAATGAAGAAGTCTACGTGAAACAACCTCCAGGATTCTCAGATCCTAAGCATCCAGGTTATGTTTATAAACTGGATAAGGCACTTTATGGCTTAAAGCAAGCTCCTTGTGCATGGTATGACACTCTCTCTGCTTATCTCCATATTGAAAAATTTGAGCGTGGTAAAATCGATAAAACTCTATTTTTCAGGAAAGTAAAAGGTCATATTATTCTTGTTCAAATATATGTCGATGATATTATATTTGGTTCTACTAACCCTGACCTTTGTACTCGTTTCGCTGAAAGAATGAAAGCCGAGTATAAAATGAGTATGATGGGTGAGCTGACATACTTCCTTGGTCTTCAAATCAAACAAAATGAAAAAGGAACTTTCATTAATCAGGGAAAGTATGTTAAGGATATGCTGAAGAAATTTGATTTAACTCAGAGTTCAGCTATGAAAACCCCTATGGCACCGCCGCTGACACTGAACAAGGATCCTTCTGGAATACCTGTTAATGTCACAAAGTACCGTGGGATGATCGGCTCTCTCTTATATCTTACAGCTAGCCGACCTGATATTATGTATGCAACCTGTTTGTGTGCACGATATCAAGCTGAACCTAAGGAATCTCATTTGATCGCTGTAAAGCGAATCTTTAGTTACCTTAAAGGTACTCCTAACCTAAGTCTTTGGTATCCCAAAGACTCAGGGTTTGATCTAATCGCCTATTTAGATAGTGATTTTGCAGGTTGCAAATTGGATAGGAAAAGCACCACAGGAGGCTGTCAGCTCCTGGGTGGAAAGCTGGTGAGTTGGACAAGTAAAAAGCAAAACTCAGTGTCCACCTCAACCGCTGAAGCTAAGTACGTAGCCGCTGGAAGCTGTTGTTCTCAGGTCTTGTGGATGAGAAATCAACTACTGGTCTACGACCTTCAGCTCTCGAAAATTCCAATCTACTGCGACAGCACTAGTGCCATCGCTATAGCCAACAATCTAGTGCTACACTCAAAGACCAAACACATCGAAATCAGGTATCATTTTATCAGAGATCATGTGATGAATGGTGATATAGAACTTTATTTTATCCCAACTGACTTTCAGTTAGCTGATCTGTTCACCAAACCTCTTGATGAGACAAGATTTAACTTTCTCATCAGCGAGCTTGGAATGTTGAACTTTGAAGAATAAAATCTTCAGTGGTTCACATTTGATCAGTGATAAAAATGAACATACATAACCCATACCTATCACCTACTCTCTGAACAAAATTGATTCGCTGATATCAAGGTATGTTCTCTCTTACTCGCTGACGTTCACCTATGAATGCAAGATTTCAAAACAAATTGCATCGCTGAATATCTCTTCCTTTCAGTGATACTTTTGAAATTTCTAAATCTAACACTGATATTTCTATTCAGTGCTTCATATTTTCAAAAATTGTCCCTGAGCTTTCAAAAACCTCAGAGACATCCAAAAATATGAAAGGACGTTTGTGACATCATCACAACGAATAAGTCATGGCACGTTTTCTCTGACACGTTCGCCCGTTTCGACTTCCTTGTCCAATCAAATTCAAGGGACGTGTAACGACCCCAAATCCCATATACACAACAATTCACATATAGTAACATAACATTCATATAACAAAAGGAACATCAAATTACAAGTTCGGTCCCGCAGTCTTTTACAAATAAAAGAAACCATTCTACTACTAACATTGTACTATTACATACATCACATTTAATAAGATGATACAACTGCTAAACGATCCAAAATCTTCTTCTTATAACCCTTCACAAAAGTCATCCATTGAATACTCTAATTACTTGCTCTTACTTGAACCACCACCTGGAATACATATTTTAAAACAAAATGAGGGTTAGACCTGATGGTCTAAGTGAGAAATCCCTGTTAGTTTGAAAACCATTTATATAACTTCGTTCATATAAATCACGCAACACAATTACATATATCCAATTAAGCCCACATACCATATACCTTCCCTTCTCATTCCTCCTGGCCATATTAGTGGTAGCAAGCCAACTAATAATATACAACGCTGTACAACAACTACAGCCAAACAACACTATACAGGTTCTATAGCCAATCACACCGGTCTTAAACCCGGCCAACGTATTATAACACATTCATAATACACATGTAAATATAATACCTCACTATATTATAATTCACATACGAGCACATAATTATCAACAGTTTCACTCCCAACTCCACACATGTATGTATTCCAGTTAAAAAGTGTTTTCAAAGCAAAACTCACCTGTTCTGGTTACTTCACACGTTCGTAAGCTTCTTTCAAAACGATCCTATCCCTTACCACGATTCCACGGAATCTGAAACAAGTTAATATACACAAATTGCTTTACTAACCAAATACGTAAAGCCTAACAATTTCCCATCCCCAACTGTTTCATTACACACCTGAATTGAACTCACTACCGGGACTATACAGGGTACCGGGACTTATACAGTACCGGGAGTTCCTATACCGAGAGTTCATAATACCGGAACTCTCCACTACCGGAAGTCTGTTATACCGGGATTCCCACTACCGGGAGTCCCACTACCGGGATTCCCACTACCGGGAGTCCCACTACCGGGAGTCCCACTACCGGAAGTTGACTATACCGGGACTTCACCGGGAGTCTCAAGAACACAGTCGGTTCCAATTTACCCAGTTTCAAATTAAACCTATACAGCTTCAATCTAACCATTCTAATCCGATAAAAACTGTCTAAAGATGATTACTAACATAACAGACCAAAGAGCTTACCTCAAAATCGAGTTCAACCCAGACGATTGATGCTCAGACCGTAACTTTCTTCTTTCGCTTTCTTCGCCTCCAAACTCCCGCACAACTCTCACTCTTTCTAATTTTAGGTATCTGAATAACATCTGAGGTTGATGAGGTAATATCAATCCAAATCTTACCATTTGAACCTTGAACTTCTCACATATAACCCAAACACCCCTAAACTTATAATTATTCCAAACATACCCTAAACATCTAACTTTAATTTAACTTTATTTAACGGAAAATAGGGAATTTAACTAACGGACTTACCCGGGGTATTACATCATCTCCCTCTTAAAAAAAATTCCGTCCCGGAATTCAGTTAAGTAAAAAGATGAGGGTATTTGGCTCTCATTTCTGATTCGGATTCCCACGTAGCATCTTGACCTCTATGATGTCTCCACTGAACTTTCACTTGCCTGATCTCCTTATTCCGTAGCACTTTAACTTTATAATCAACTATAGCTTCCGGCTCTTCCACATAGTTAAGTCTTTCATCGACTTGTATTTCTGGTAGGGAGACCGACTGATCTGGAGTAACCAAACACTTTCGGAAGTTCGATACGTGAAATGCATTATGAATCATGCTCAATTCTGGAGGAAGATCTAATCGGTAAGCCACTTCACCGATCCTTTTTGTTATTGCAAATGGTCCGATATACCTTGGGCTAAGTTTACCTTGTCTTCCAAATCTGATGACTCCTTTCCACGGCGAAACCTTTAACATTACGAAATCCCTAATTTGAAATTCCAATGGCTTTCGACGGCGGTCAGCATAGCTCTTCTGTCTATCTTGAGCCACTTTCAACCTTTCTCGAATCTGAGTAACCTTATCGGCGGTTAGCTGAACTATTTCCGGCCCCGCTAACTGTTTCTCTCCCACTTCGTTCCAACACAGAGGCGTTCGGCATTTTCTACCATACAGTACTTCGAACGGTGCCGCTTGTATGCTGGAATGATAACTGTTGTTGTAAGCGAATTCAATCAACGGTAAATGCCTATCCCACGATCCCCCAAAATCAACAATGCAAGCCCGGAGCATATCTTCTAAGGTGTGAATTGTTCGTTCGCTCTGCCCATCTGTTTGAGGGTGATACGTTGTACTTAACTTTATCTGAGTCCCCATTTCCCTTTGAAAACTTCTCCAAAACCTTGAAGTAAAACGACTATCACGATCAGAAATGATCGAGATTGGAACTCCATGTCGAGTTACTATTTCATCAATGTACAACTTGGCTAATCGCTCCATCGAATCGGTTTCCTTAATCGGTAGGAAGTGTGCAGACTTTGTCAATCTGTCTACGATCACCCAAATAGAATCAAATCCCTTCGGAGTCCTTGGTAGCTTCGTGATGAAATCTGTGGTAATCTGCTCCCACTTCCACATAGGTATTTCTAGCCGTTGTAGTTGACCAAATGGCTTTTGGTGTTCGATCTTTACTTTCTTACAAGTATCACATCTTTCCACATACTGAGCAATTCCCCTTTTTATCCCCGGCCACCAATAGAATTGTTTTAAATCTTTATACATCTTGTTTGTACCTGGGTGAATAGAGAAACAGGATTGATGAGCTTCTTGTAAAACACGATCACGTAACCCACCCAATCGAGGTACCCACACTCTGTTTCCCAGACACAATAACCCCCGATCATCTTTTATTAACAATGCTGACATCCCCACTAACCGTTCTGATTTCAAATGTTCATCCTGATATGCCTCTATTTGACACTTCTGCAGTTCGTCAAATATGTTGGGTAGAAGCTCAGTTCGTAGTGAAATAACTTTTATTGATCCACCCCTTTCTTGACGACTCAATGCATCAGCTACCACATTTGCTTTTCCTGGGTGATAAAGGATTTCACAGTCGTAATCGTTCAACAATTCTAGCCATCTCCTTTGTCTCATATTTAGTTCCTTCTGATCAAAGAGGTGTTGGAGACTCTTGTGATCGGTATAAATCTGACATTTGGAACCATATAGATAATGCCTCCAAATCTTTAACGCAAAGACGACTGCTGCTAGTTCCATATCGTGCGTAGGGTACTGTCTTTCATGATCTTTTAATTGTCGAGAAGCATAAGCAATAACTTTCCCACGCTGCATAAGCACACATCCCAATCCTAATTTGGACGCATCACTATAAACCACAAAGTCTTCCGAACCTTCAGGTAGTGATAAAATCGGCGCGCTACACAGCTTCTCTTTCAATATACGGAATGCCTCATCCAGTTCTGCTTTCCATTCAAACTTTAAATTCTTTCGGGTCAGCTTGGTCAAAGGCGTTGCGATACGAGAGAAGTCTTTTATGAATTTCCGATAGTAGCCGGCTAAACCCAGAAAGCTACGTACTTCTGTTGCTGTCTTCGGCTGTTCCCACTTTTCAACTGCTTCTACTTTCATCGGATCGACTTGTATACCTTTCTCAGAAACCACGTGCCCCAGAAATTGTACTTTCCGTAGCCAGAATTCACATTTAGAAAATTTCGCATACAACTTTTCCTTCTTCAGCAGCTCTAGAATCAAACGAAGGTGCTGCGCGTGCTCTTCCTTAGATCGAGAATAGATAAGGATATCATCGATAAATACAATTACAAATTTATCGAGATACGGCTTACATACTCGATTCATTAAGTCCATAAAGGCAGCTGGAGTGTTCGTCAATCCAAATGGCATTACTAAAAATTCATGATGACCATACCTCGTTCGAAAAGCAGTCTTTAAAACGTCTTCTTCTTTAACTTTCAACTGGTGATAACCGGATCTTAGGTCAATCTTGGAGAAATAGCAAGCTCCAACTAACTGATCAAAGAGATCATCAATTCGGGGTAGCGGATACTTGTTCTTTATCGTGCGCTTATTCAATTCTCGGTTGTCAATACACATTCTCATCGACCCATCTTTCTTTTTCACAAATAACACTGGTGCTCCCCACGGCGAAGAACTAGGTCTGATGAAGCCTTTATCGGATAGGTCTTGTAGTTGTGCCATCATTTCTTTCATCTCTGGAGGCGCCAAACGATACGGTGCACGGGCTACAGGAGTGGCTCAAGGAATCAGGTCTATACCGAACTCTACTTGTCTAACAGGCGGAAGACTGTTCAAGTCTTCAGGGAATACTTCAGGGAATTCACTAACGATAGGAATATCTTCCATCCTATTCTTTTTCGGCTTAATATCTATCACGTAGGCCAGGTAACTCTGACAACCCTTATTAACACACCTACGTGCTTTTAATACTGATATAAGACAAGACCGATGATTCCTGCGATCACCATAAATCACTACTGGTCCCCTCCCAGGTAATACAACATTTATTATCTTCTTATCACACACTATATTAGCCTGATTCTCGGCTAACCAGTCCATTCCCACTACTACATCAAACTCTATTAAAGTTATAGGAAACAATTGTATAGGCACTCCACACCCCTCTATATTAATCACACAACCATCAAATACTTCACTAACCGACACTTGGTTGTCATTTGCAGTATCTACTAATAGAGAATTCTCTAACATTTTAGGTTTCAAACACAGACAAGCAGCAAATGTAGGAGACACAAACGATCGGTTTGCACCGGAATCAAATAACACCTTAGCACGTGTAGAGTTTATCAAAAATGTACCTGTGACCACGTCTGGAGTTTCCTCCGCTTCTTTCTCAGTCATTTGAAATGCGCGACCCCTGGTTACTTGCGGTTCCAGTCTTGGTACTCCTGGTTTAACAATCACTGGCCTGTCCGATGACCCACCTTGCTGTATCCTTCCCCGTGGACAGTTTGACTGAAGATGATCTGGAGAATTGCATAAGAAACATAACCGCGTCACCTTACAGTCCTTGATGACGTGTCCGGTCTTCCCACACTTATAGCATGCTCGTAAATCACCTTGACAGTTTCCTTGATGGACACGGTTGCACTTCTGACATGGTCTTTCCGTTGGTCGAAACGGCGGACGGCTATCATACCTCTGAAATCGGGACTTCTTCGGATCATATTGTGGTCCTTCCCACTTTCTCTTCCCGATACTTTTATCACCAGCATCTCTTCTAATATCCCGCTCAACATTCTCCGCGACATTAACTGCAGCCGAGAAGGTATCGGGTCTTGTTGCAGACACTAACCTTCTAACTTATGAGTTCAATCCAAAAATAAACCTTTCCGTCTTCATCGCCTCCGTGGCAACATAGTATTCTGCAAATCGAGACTTATCCAGAAAGCTAGCAGTATAATCTCGAACAAATAAGTTTCCTTGTTGCAGATTCATGAATTCTCCTTCCAGTTGTTTGACGGCTGCTTGTGGACAAAATTGTTCCCTGTAGGCTACCACAAATTCTTCCCAAGAGAGGGTAGAATAGACATCGGATCCTTTTGAATGAATGAAAGACTCCCACCAATACAATGCATCTCCTTTTAACATAGCTGCCCCATTCAATACTCTATCTTCATCCGCGCACTTGCTTGTTTTGAAAATGGCTTCAATTTCCTTCATCCATCTCATTGCTTTTACTGGATCCCGATCCCCTGAGTACGTAGGAGGTTTGCAACTAAGAAACATTTTGTAATCACATCTTCTCATTACCGGTAAGACCGTAGGGGTGATTGGCATCTCTTCTTCATGAGTAGGGTCTGGTCCTTCTGTTTCGGTATTATGAGTTTGGTTGAACATAGCTTGAATATTGTCTTGTAATCTTCCCATTTCTGCAATTAGATCAGCCCTGGTAATGAAATCCGTACTATTTTGTTGGGTTCTGCCTCCGGTTCGACCTCCAGCTCTACCTCCAATTCTACCCCCAACTCTGCCCCCTGTTCTGCCTCCCCTGTCCCCTGTTCCTACCGACGGATTTGTTCTGTTTGGATTTCTTCCTCCTCCTCGATTCGAATTTCTTGTACCGCTTGCCATTCTGTAGATTTAAACAGGGTTAATATACACATAAGCACATACCCCATATAACAAGGTATTCCAGTTCAAACATGTACCTGTAAGATCACAATTACACTGGCCAGGTGTAGTATGAAATTACCTTACATGATGTTCCTTCTACCTTTTATACTTAGTATCCCGAGGTTCTACAATAATAGGGACATCCTACTTCACATGCAGTTTAAGTCTAGGTACAGATACTAATACCTAAATCCCTTAAACTAAGGCTCTGATACCATTTGTAACGACCCCAAATCCCATATACACAACAATTCACATATAGTAACATAACATTCATATAACAAACGGAACATCAAATTACAAGTTCGGTCCCGCAGTCTTTTACAAATAAAAGAAACCATTCTACTACTAACATTGTACTATTACATACATCACATTTAATAAGATGATACAACTGCTAAACGATCCAAAATCTTCTTCTTATAACCCTTCACAAAAGTCATCCATTGAATACTCTAATTACTTGCTCTTACTTGAACCACCACCTGGAATACATATTTTAAAACAAAATGAGGGTTAGACCTGATGGTCTAAGTGAGAAATCCCTGTTAGTTTGAAAACCATTTATATAACTTCGTTCATATAAATCACGCAACACAATTACATATATCCAATTAAGCCCACATACCATATACCTTCCCTTCTCATTCCTCCTGGCCATATTAGTGGTAGCAAGCCAACTAATAATATACAACGCTGTACAACAACTACAGCCAAACAACGCTATACAGGTTCTATAGCCAATCACACCGGTCTTAAACCCGGCCAACGTATTATAACACATTCATAATACACATGTAAATATAATACCTCACTATATTATAATTCACATACGAGCACATAATTATCAATGTTTCACTCCCAACTCCACACATGTATGTATTCCAGTTAAAAAGTGTTTTCAAAGCAAAACTCACCTGTTCTGGTTACTTCACACGTTCGTAAGCTTCTTTCAAAACGATCCTATCCCTTACCACGATTCCACGGAATCTGAAACAAGTTAATATACACAAATTGCTTTACTAACCAAATACGTAAAGCCTAACAATTTCCCATCCCCAACTGTTTCATTACACACCTGAATTGAACTCACTACCGGGACTATACAGGGTACCGGGACTTATACAGTACCGGGAGTTCCTATACCGGGAGTTCATAATACCGAAACTCTCCACTACCGGAAGTCTGTTATACCGGGAGTTAACTCTACCCGGATTCCACACTACCGGGATTCCCACTACCGGGAGTCCCACTACCGGGATTCCCACTACCGGGAGTCCCACTACCGGGAGTCCCACTACCGGAAGTTGACTATACCGGGACTTCACCGGGAGTCTCAAGAACACAGTCGGTTCCAATTTACCCAGTTTCAAATTAAACCTATACAGCTTCAATCTAACCATTCTAATCCGATAAAAACTGTCTAAAGATGATTACTAACATAACAGACCAAAGAGCTTACCTCAAAATCGAATTCAACCCAGACGATTGATGCTCAGACCGTAACTTTCTTCTTTCGCTTTCTTCGCCTCCAAACTCCCGCACAACTCTCACTCTTTCTAATTTTAGGTATCTGAATAACATCTGAGGTTGATGAGGTAATATCAATCCAAATCTTATCATTTGAACCTTGAACTTCTCACATATAACCCAAACACCCCTAAACTTATAATTATTCCAAACATACCCTAAACATCTAACTTTAATTTAACTTTATTTAACGGAAAATAGGGAATTTAACTAACGGACTTACCCGGGGTATTACATGACGTGTCCGTGTCATCATGAAAAATTTTCTCACTATATAAACCCTTTGCGTTTATATTTTTTCTTTTACGCGAACATCTACTCTAACAAGCAAGAATATCACTGTTGCATTTTGAACTCTTCGTTTCCAGAAATTGTTCATCTTCGTCTTCAACAATCAAGGTTCGTATTCTTGTTATTTATCTTTTATTAACTTGTTTATGATCTTATCATTGTTTTTAAAAGATCAAACAAAAGAACTTTCTTAAAATGAAATCATTTTCTTTTCATGATTTTATGAACACAATCTTCATGGTTGTTCTTCAAGTTTAAAACAAAAATCTTAAACTTGTTCTTCATATGTTTTTCCAGAATCCTTAATTTAAAAGGAAACTGGAAAATAAGACATTCACTGTTTTGTATTTCTTTTTCAAAACAAGAAAAACCCTAATCTTCATTAAGACATCCTTCGTCTGAATGAAATGTGCAAAACCTAATACCATCTTATTTTGGAAAATCTTTCCACATTAAGACTTTATTCTCTATCCTCATGTTTATGTGTGATAAATAGAAATGGCATCAACTACTGAAGCTGCTACTACTAAGTCCCCCACTGCTGCAGAGGTTACTGAATTCACTAAAGCTCCTCAGGTTAAGTTCGAACTCAAGAAAGTTACCTTTCAAAGCAATAATCCCTATCCTCTTTTCGACTTCCCTGAAAAGAAACAGGTCACACATCTTGATGACGCTGTGAACTTTCTCAAGACCTGTCCTATATCGACAGCTCTTACCACTGCACCCCCTGCTCATCGATATCTTCTAGCTCAGTTCTGGTATACTGCCAGAAGAGCTCAGGTGCCCTCAACCAAAGATCCAAAGAAAATGGTCGATGTCATCCTTTGTGACACAAAGCATGGAACTTCCAAGATCACCCCGTTTCATATCAGGCATGCTCTAAACCTTCCTGGCAGTACCAAAGAAAACCGCTTTGTCCCTCTGCCAAACCACAAAAATCCTGCTGATAGGGAAACCCTGATTGCATTCTTTGATGCAATGAATTATGCGTGGGACACAGGGAGAGACAAACTCCCTGAGAAGAAGCTGACTGCCATCAATAAGTCAAAAATGCCCAGCGAGATGAACTTCATCTTCGCTCACTTGATCAGCCGCCTGACAGCAAAAACTGGGTCAACTAACCAAGCATCCCAACCTCAACAGGCCATGGGATATGCACTGCTGAAGGGTTTGAACATTGATTGGGAATCAATCATCTACAACGATCTAGCGTTCAGGGTGGACATGGCTGACAGACCAACATGTGTTCCATATCCAAGGTTTGTCAGTGCTCTTTTTCTACACAGACTTGGGGATAAATACCCAAAGGTGGGCGACCTGAGACTCTCTCGGGTTGGCCCTAAGGTGCTCGACTTCAAAACCCTGTCAAACGAGGTACGTCTTACTACTCTCTTATCTATTCTCAATCCCCCCAATTCTTCCACTTCTGCAGATACCTACACGGTAATCCCAACCGCTGGTACCCAGGCTGCACCCTCCACTCCTTCTCGAAAAAAGAAACACTCTACTACCCCAATTGATTCTCAAAGGATCAAGAAAACGAAGGAGCAACCCCCCAAGCATTCACATGCTGAAGACTCCACATCTCACTCTTCTCAAGAGCTGTTGGATAGTTCTGTGGTACGCTCTGCCACAGCCGATCAATCCATCCCTTCCATACCAACTTCAGCGTCTCTAAATGCTGAGGTTATAAACTTGGAACGGAACCCCCCTCCTTCAGACCCTCAAAGGACTGAAGAAGTATTTCTCAGTGGACCCAACGTTGAATCTGGAACCAAAACCCTCTTCTCAACTCTCACTCCTCCCACCGTTTCTTTAGTCACTCCATCTATTCCCCCTTCTCTACTACAACGAAGGTCATTCAACTGAGTGACTCATCTGCTGAAGAAATACGGCGGATGCATGATTTAAATAAAGGACCTGCGAAAACTTCTCAGCCTAAAGGCTCTCTGGAAGACGACTATGAACACTTTACAGGTCATCGAAACTTCGAGGACTTCGTCAACCATCCCGCAAGTATACACATAACTCCAAACACTCCTCTCTCAAAACCCCAAACTTCTGAGCTTTCCTTTGTTCACAAGTTCTCAACTTTTTCAGGTCCTAATTTGGGAGATATCAACAACTCCCTGAAAGGCTTGGAAACGAAGGTGGAATCTCTCACCACTACTCTCACTGCAAACTCTTTAGTGGTTACAGACGCTGGAGATGCTCTCAAGAAGCTGACCACCGAGGTCCAAGGTAAAGCCTCCAGTGCTGATCTGGAGAAGGTGGATGGTAGCATTGGTCAATTTGCTACCACCCTCACTGAAAACTCCTCCGCCAACATCACTCTCTCTACCAACTTTACAACCCTGTCCAATGAAGTCACATCATTGAAGACAACGGTTGATGATCTTCAGGGAGAGGTGACCACTGTAAAGACTGAGGTGACTTCGGTGAAGACTCTACTGCAGCAGATCCTCGACCGCCGGAATGCTGCTACTTGTGCTCCTTCGCACTTTACTCAGGTGGATCGAGAGGATCTTCAGAGAATCACTCCTGCTATATTTGGCCTGGAAGACAGATTATGTAGGATTGAAGCCTGCGTTGGGATCTCTGGCCTAGAAGACAGGGACCCAATGCACACTGATGCTGCTGCTACTGCTGATATTACAATAACCTCCCCCATCCATCATGTGGAAGAGGGGGAGAAGAATCAAGACCTTCCCCATAATGTTGAGGGGGAGAAGAAAAATCTTGAAGACCTTCCCCGTAACTCTGAGGGGGAGGGTATTGTTTCTGATGCTGCTGCTACAACCAAGAAACCTCAGGGAGTTGAAAACCCTGAGGGAACCGATAAACCTCCCTCTGTATCTGAGGGGGAGCAACTCGATAAGCATCTCAAAACTGATGCTGATGTTACCGTACCCTACGCTGACGAGGAAGAATCTGATGCTGAAGAAGCAGAAGATGATGAAGACCTCGATCTTGAGGACGACGAACCATCATCATCCCCTAAAAACAATGATGATGATGACGATGATGATGACGACTTCTTCTTCGTCCAACCAAAGAAAGCCCCAACTCAAAAAGGGATTGTCATCGCTGAACAATCAGGGGAGGGGACCACCAAAAGGCCTGCAACGTATGAAGCTGACAAAGGCAAAAACAAAGGTGTTTCTTCTGAAGACAACTTGGCTATTCTTTTCAGCAAGCCAGTTTGTCAGGTACAATATCTCTTATTCCCTTACACTGCATCCCTCCTCTATCCTTTCTCAACCTCAATTCTCCTCTCCATAAAACCTCTACACACTTAAACCCCATTCTTTTCTCTATCTCCTTCCCAAATGATCTTACTTAAACGATCGTTGTGTTTCAGCTGGTCCTCTCCCCTGCTTGAGGATCCAGCTGAAGTTCCTACGACTGCAACTCCATCAACAATAATCCCAACTCCTATCACTGAAGAAATAATCCTAGTCTTGGATTTCATCATTGAGACTGAAGAACCTGAAGAACAGCTGCTCTCTCACAAAAACAGACCTTCCTTGGCTCCTCAAACGCTAAGTGAAGAAGACCTGAAGAAGAGAGAAGCCATGATCAAACAGCTTGAAGATCAGCGAATCATTCTTCCTCATGACAAAATCCCTGCTCCTAAGTTCAGACTATCAAGGAAAGAATACACTGATCATCTCAAAGCTAAAAAACAACTCGCTGATCGAAGGAAAGCTGAAGAACAAGATAAAGCCTACGCCATCCAGCTTGTCCAACAATCGGTGAAGGACCCTGATCTAAAGAGAACTCCCATTGAAGTCCAACACCAATTGTGGGAAGACGCCCAGAAGATCGTTGAAGAAAAGACCAAGGTATCTGATTCTACCTTGGAATGGTGCAAAGAAAGACTACACTATCGATCTAAGGCTGCCAAAATCAACAAGGTGAACATCAGGGGAAGAACCATAGGCGTTCCTGTTGTTGAAGTTGACATATTCAGAGAAAACGGCACCAAGCAGACCATCTATGTTGCTACGATCAAGAAGTACGGTCTCTCTGAATGGTTGGAGATGCGAATAGCCATTCAGCGATCTCGCTCACAATATAAGAGCCATGTCGAGAAAATTATAAATTCTCAGATCGACTTGGTTTCATCTGCTGTGGATATTCCTCCTCCTCCTCCAAATCCAGCTCAACAAAGAAGGGCCTCTGCAAAGAAAAAGATAAAACCTTCAGACTCAGTTCCTCCTATCCGAAACGAAACAGGTATTGGTTTCTCACGTGCTGAAGTACTTGGTTCTGAACCTGACCTCTCAGCGCTTGACACCTCCCTGCCCCCTGTGAACGCTTCATCCCTGGAAAAGTCCTAAGCGAACCATATGGTATCTTCTTTCACGACTATGATGGACGAGAACGCTTTCAACGCATCTCTGAGCTTCCCATCACTCCTATTGAACAACTCAGGGATCTCGTTTATTGGTGTGAATTCAGAAGAGATCTTCTCGGACGATACATGAAGCCCCTGATCTTTACTGAAGCTCAGAATAGACGAAATCTTGGTGAAACAGTCCCTGTCTGGATGATTCCCTCTACAAAAACCCTTGATGAACTTCTCATCAAGGAAGAACCTTTTTAGCTGATAGGATTTCCTTATAATTCCTCTATCTTTATCATCTTGTATCTTTTGTACTTGTAAGTATATTTGCTGTACTTGTAATTTTTCCACTTCCCTCTGTAACCTTTACGAAGTTTAAAGAAAAATTTCAGCGAATGTACTTTACTCCATCAGTACTCAAAAGATCCCAGAAAACAGTAAAAGGGACAAATATTTTATGAGTTCTTTTTATCCTTATGTTTTCATACTTAGCAATTTTCTTTTATTGCTATGTCATAATCAAATAAGGGGAGATTGTTGATCCAAACCCTCAGTGATTTGATAATGACTCTTTAAGAAACACTTAGTGAAAATTGTAAGTAAACAATATGTATTAGAGTTTCACTATCGCTGATAATTACTAAGTCCCTACAGTACCGCTGATATGAAACTCACACTTTTAAGTTAGACATTCAGCGAACACTGTTCATCAACATAAGCCCTGAGCCTGTTCAGTCTTATTGATGATCGCTGATAGTTTAGTTGTTTACTTATGATCCCTGAAGACAAGTTTCACGTCAACAAAGGTTCTACGCTGAAGTCGAAGATCAAGCCCAAGAACCAGCGACAAGTCTACTAATGAACTGATGCGGATATCAGCGAAGACAAGATTTGTCCACTCAACGTGAAGTTACAAGTAGAAGACTTCAGCAATCGCTGAGATTTATCACTCGCTGATAAAGTACTGTTCAACGAACGCTGATCATGAAGTCTTCCTCTACAAGTTACTTTTGTCTTACCTCCCTTGCACGCCTCCGTACGATTTGTCAAAAAGGACATCCCTTTTGTCCAGGATCGTACTACCAACTCTAATTCTACACTGTACATCATGCGGCTACTAGGTTGTCTACAAAGGTCAAACCATGCAACCAATCAGCTGCTGCCACGTGTAAAGTTATACTGTTGTGCATTTAATGCATGCAGTATATAAGAAGAACCCTACTTCAGAAATGAAGTGCTCAGCCATTCTTCTTCTCTCTACTACTTAGTGTTAGAATATTAGTCTTTAATATTCTTATCTCCTTTCTGTCTTAATTCTAGTGCAAGAAACTTAGTGTTCTCATAACTTGTTTAGATTAGGTTTAATCCTTAATCTTGTTCCGCAACAAGTTGTAAATTGTTTGATAAATATCAATAAACAATTTAGAAAAAGTAAAATTTGTGTGTTTGTATTCAACCCCCCCCCCCTTCTACAAACTTGTATAACCCTCCGGGACCAACAATCTCTATCCAATATCTCACCCTAGGTTTATCTAGCTTTTATGAAGTTATATAACCAATTTCTCAAAGGAAATACAACCAAAAGATGAGTAAGATGGCCAATCTCACAAACAATAAGAATAAACAAGATAAACTTCAACCAACAAGGTGTAATGACTAAATAAATGCAATAATCATATATTTAACGGTAAAAATCCAAAATTCATCCTTCCCCCAACCTCAAAATGTTTAGCTCATGTTACTAGTAGCAAACAACATCAAAGAGAAGAAGATGACAACACCCAAGAACATTGTTTCTTAGCAAAATACAACGAAAATGAAGAAAACTCCCTCAAGATTGATACACACTACCAATTTGTAGCTCCAAAATGAGTTTCCACCTTCAATATCAATGCAAGGTCTTCTTTTCTGCTCAAAATCGCTTCCAACAGCTCCCCTAGAAGCCTAGCCTCCAACAATCCCGAGATAACCCTAAACCTTGAAATTTTGCAGCTTTTTATAGTCTCAGAACCCGACCGCGACTATGACATGGTCATAGTCGCGGGGCATTGTCGCCCTGGTTCACCCTCCTACGGTATACTGGGTGCGACTATGACCAGCGACTATGACACTGGTCATAGTCACGTGTCATAGTAGTATGACTGCTGAAATCGGTTTTCTTCGCTCGTTCACTTGGTTCGACGTTTCTGTAACACCCTGATTTTTGGAGTATGGCCATAGTGTCATGCAGTTGTGACATCTGTCACAATAGCACCAATGATACTAAAGGTATGGTAGTCTCGGCTATAGTGCCAGGTGATTGTGACATATGTCACAATAGCAACGGCATTACATAGTGGTTGGTCGTCCCAACGAATGTGCCATGTAATTATGACAATGGGGTGGCACCCGTAATTTTTGGATAAGTACAATTTCGAATCAGTGTGGAATCGATCCTTTAAGAAAAATATGAAAAATAGGATTCTGGGTTAAATCCTAGATTTTATGGTCTTGTTGGATGGAGAATTCAATTACGAGTCCAACGGTTCTTTCCGGAGCAAAAACGGAGCTAAAACGAAGAAGTTATGGCCAAAAAAAGTTTCGGTACGCGTTGAGCTATAGTGCCCGGCGATTGTGACACTGTCACAATCGCATGTCACAATCGCCGGAAACCAAAACTCTCGGTACATTCCATGTTATTGTGCCCAGCGATTGTGACACTGTCACTATCGCATGTCACTATCGCCCGGGGGTACCAGGACCCTTAAAAATGCGATTTTCAGCCCCATTTCACTCCCCACTTCTCCCATTTCATCCCTTACTCTCCCAAACCGAACCCTAACCCTCTAAATCGTTTTTAGAGCTCTTGAAGCCATAAATCTTGCAAACCAAAGCTTTTCTTTCAATTTTAACAAGGAATTATGGATGGAGGTTAGAACCCTTCTTCTCACTTTCGTTTTGGTAAAATTTCTACACTTTCTAGGGTTTTATCCAACCCTCGCCCAAACCTTTTCCTTTCTTTAGATGAAATGAAGATTGAGGTTCACTTTGGTAACAATAGAAGTATTTGGTTGGTGGATTCACTTGATGGTGGAGGTAATCTTCTCTTCTCTTCTCTTCATTTTGGATATTAGGGTTTCGATCTATTAGTGATTTTGGGTGTAATACGTTGAGGGAAATGATTCTAAGTGTTTGGGGGGATAAATATTTATGGTTGAAAATTGTGGATATAGGTTTTTGGAAGTTTTGGCTTGAGGATGAAAACTTCATCAAAGGAGCTTACGTTGGAGAAACTCTAGATTTAGCTTAAATCTAGCAAGGTGAGTTCAAGTTATTTTGTGAAAACTTTGTACATGCCAAAATGAGTATTTTACAAATATGTGTGTGTTTTACTTGAAAATGTATATGGTTGAGTTATTTGGATAGTTTAACTCTTTTGAAGTGTTTATCTTCATAAATGTGTATAATACCCATATTTGGGACTTTTGAACATTTGAATGGTTAGAAACCATGAATCGTCTTTAAAAGATTAATTGTTCAAAATGAGTTTTAATTGATGGTTTAATCATACTTGTGTAAATGATTTTATAAACCATTTGAGAAAATACACTTTTAGTGTTATGGGTCATTTTGAGAATGTTAAGGGTATGAGTTCTTTGGGAAAACCCTTTATGTTTAATTCCGTGTTGATTTTTGGGTTAATAACGATTTTATGGTACTTACTACCTATTTGATATGAAATGCATTTCTATGCTAAGATGACCGCTATTATGGGTCTAATGGGTATTTGAGCATCTTGCTCGGTTTTCGACTTTGGGATGGTCATGGGGACATTTGTCCGGTTTTAAATGACTCAATGTGGAGTCTTATTTATGGTTTGCATTTATTGCAACTTGATGCATTTTATTGTTCATTTTTTTATATTTACATGGTTGGGTGCTTCGGTCATTTCGGGTTGAGCATGTTTTGTAGACCGAGTTGTATTGGATCCATAGGCACGTGAGTCAATTTTATTGGATGATCTATCTCTTTGTGCATTCGGTTGTGCGGTTGGTTGACTTCGTCCCTTCACACAACAAGACGCGTTTTGTCTGTCATGGGGTACCGGAAGGCTGGTATCAGCGGGTACTATTGGGAATGCATGGGTATATGCGTTAGGCCGTGGGGCCACTAGCGAGTAGGCAATAGGGGACACTGGAGTCCCTGAGGTGAAACTCGTCTAGGATGGATATGCAATGGGACCCCTGTAAGTCCTTGAGGTGTAACTCTACGGGGTATGCAATAAAGGCAATTTATTTTGGTCTGAGGATTGTGATGTCTTTATGGCATGGGAACTAGGACCGGGGCTTGCGTAATCTAGTAACATCCTAAGTGACTTAACTTTGTGTGCCCGTCACTTTCGATGGAATCGGGTCTCCCCCGTCACCGAAAGGTGTGGTTTTGGATATATGTTTTTATCCATATTTTCGGTGACGTACTTTATTTTTACGAACTGTATTCATGGTTATTGGCAGGGTTCTATGCTTCATACTTATTGGATGTTTTGGAATATTGGAGTTTTGTCCATGTTTTTATTCCTTGGGTTATTTATGTCCAAATACGTTTTGAGTGAGTTGGGTTTAGAATTCATTTTAGAAAACGCTTCATACATTTTGGGAACTTTTCTCCTAGATTTTGGGTGCGTTGGAAAATGAGTCATTTATGCCGTTTGGGAAACCTTTTGGAAATGATAGACTTTGTCGCGAACTTTCATTTAAAAGATTTATTTAAATCATGACTATAATTACTAACTTCCGATTTATGTTTTATATAGTCATGATAAAATGCTTGAACTCACTAGGCGTAAGCCTAACCCTCTTTATTTGTCGGCATGTGCAACAGGTTCAGGTGGGGAGTAGCTTTAGCTATATTGTGAAGTGGCGAGGGATATTAGGGTGCACGAGAGGTGATTTGTTTAGTGAAGTCTTCCGCACTTGGTTGGACTAGCAACTTGTGTTGTGTTAGGTGACACCCGTTTAGGTTGTTTTATTTGGGGAATTATAATGTTTTTAATGTCAAGGTATTTTGAGGAATGAATTGTAGAAGTAATTATATTTATTTTGGGTATTTTATGAAATTTTAAATTAGTTGCTCGTTCCAAATTTGAGGGTGTTACAGTTTCCTTCAACCCAAATGTCAAAATGGGGTATAAATAAGCATTTTTTCTTCCAATTGACACCTTGTATGTCTGCACAACACTTGCATGAAATATTAGTCCAAAATGCCAATTCTTACTTCAAGACTAGCCGTAAACATATGATTCAGAAGGTAAAAACCTGTCAGATAACGAAGTTATCACTTATAAGCATGTAAAATGACCAAAAAGGGCATCTTCAAAGAATTATCAATTACAATATTTAGTTATATAATTAAAAACAAATTTATAGCAATATAATATGTTAATTAATACAACCAATGTAATAAAAAAAATTAAATAACAATAACATGTTAATTAAAAGAATTTAAAATTAATTATTACATATATACTATAAAATTTTGAATTTGTTAAAACAAATTTTAGAAAAAATATATATTAACTTATGATTTTAAAAAACCGTTACATACAATATAAAAAAACTAATCAAAAAATAATTAAAAAGTAATAGTAATTGATGAATAAAATATATCAATTAACATTAAAAAATATATAAAAATAGTTTATATGATTAACAATAACTCTAAATAATTAAAAATTAATATCAATGTATAATTAAAATTTAATTCAATAATTTTTTGTTAATATTAATTAATATTTATTAATTAATAATAATTAAAGTTAAAAACTTAATATTTATTTATAATAATAGTTAATAGATAATAATTAATATTCATAAGAGACAATATTGGAATATCTATAAAAAACTACTGAAAAGCTACTTCAAATAAAGTGTTGGTCCCGAAGGCCTATACAAGTTTGTAGAAAGGGGGGGGTTGAATACAAACACACAAATTTTACTTTTCTAAATTGTTTATTGATAAATCATTAACAATTTACAGCTTGTTGCGGAGACAAGATTAAGGATAAACCTAAATCTAAACAAGTTGGAACACTAAGGTTTCTTGCACTAAGAAAGATAAGGAAATTACTAATAATAACCTATCTTGAGATAAGAGATATGAACTTGTCCATAGTTAGCAAGTTTCTTCAAATGAAGTGAGTTCATCTCTTTATATACTGCATGCATTAAATGCAAATCAGTATATACTTTACACGTGTCATCAGCTGGTTGGTTGCATGTCATTGACCTTGGTTGACAACCTTAGTAGCCGTAAGGATGAACATTGTAGTATCAGAGTGGTTGTACGATTTCAGATATTCGGAGGTTCTTTTCTGACATTTCGTACGGAGGCGTGCAAGGGTGGTTAAGACAAAAGTACTTTTTACGAAGGACTTCATGATCAGCTTTCGTTGATTCAGCGATTATCATTTACTATTCAGCAGATGATAAAGTTCAGCGATAGCTGAAGTCTTGTACTTGATACTTCACGTTGAGTGGACAAATCTGAGTCTTCGTTGATCCGCATCAGTTCATTAGGAGACTTGTCGCTGGTTCTTGAGCTTGATCTTCGACTTCAGCGTAGAACCTTTGTTGACGTGAAACTTGTCTTCAGGGATCATAAGTAAACAACTAACTTATCAGCGATCATCATAATGACTGAACAGACTCAGAGCATTTATGGTGAACAGTTTCGCTGAATGTTTAACTTAAAGAGCGAGAGTTCCTATCAGCGGTACTGTAAGATCTTAGTACTTATCAGCGATAGTGAAACTCTGATACATATTGTATACTTACAATTTTCACTAAGTTTTTAAGAGAGGGTCATTATCAAATCACCGAGGGTTTGGATCAACAATCTCCCCCTATTTGATTATGACATAGCAACAAAGAAAATTGCTATTTAATGAAAACACAAGGATAAAAAGAACTCATAAAATATTTGTCCCTTTTACTGTTTTCTAGGATCTTTTCAGTACTGATGGAGTAAAGTACGTTCGCTGAAATCTTTCTTTAAAATATTGAATCAGGTTACAATGAAGAACAGAAAGATTATAAGTACAAGCGAAATAATTTACAAGTACAGAAGGATAACTGATACAATAGAGAAAAAGGAGATTATATCAGTTTTCAAAAGGTTCTTCCTTAATGAGAAGTTCATCAAGGGTCGTCTTTTCAGTGGGGATCATCCAGTCAGGAATCGTTACGCCTTGTTTTCTTTTGTTCAGCGCTTCTTTAAAGATCAAGGGTTTTAGGTGTCGTGCCTGAATGTCTTTTCTGAAGTCACACCAGTAGATCTCTGAGCTGTTCGATTGGAGTGATTGGAAGCTCAACGATCCGTTGAAAGCATTTACGTCCGTCGTAGTCAAGAAAGAATATTCCATAAGGATTACTGATGACTTTACCAGGGACGAAAAGTTCACATGGTGGCAAAGAAATGTCAAGGACAGATAGATCAGGGTCAGGACCAAGCACTTCAGCGCGAGAGAAACCAATTCCAGTTTCATTTCGTATGACAGGACCTGAGTTTGAATCTTGACGTTTCTTCTTTGGAGAGGCCCTTTTTCTTTTCAGCTTAAGATCAGGAAGAGGAGGAATGTCCACACAAGAAGATATCAAGTCGATCTGTCTGTTTATCAGCTTTTCGAAATGATCCTTGTACTTAGATTGTGACGATTGGATAGCTAACCTCATCTCCAGCTATTCAGAGAGACCATACCTTTTTACAGTGTCAGCGCGAAAGGTTTCAGATTTGCCATCTTCTCTGAACAGTTTGATGTCAACAATAGGTACTCCGATAGAGGTTCTTCCAGAGATGAATACCTTGTTGATCTTCGCTGGACGATATCTGAAGTGAATTTTCTCTTTACACCAGATCAGGGTGGTCTGAGAAACTTCAGTTTTCTTTTCCACGATCTTCTGGGCTTCTTCCCAAAGCTTTCGTTGGATTTGAATGGGAACACGCTTCAGCTTGGGGTCTTTGACAGATTCTTGAGTAAGCTTGATGGCGTATTCTCTGTCTTTCTCTTCAGCTTCCTTTCTTTCAGCGATGAGGCGTTCAGCTCTGAGGTGTTCTTTGTATTCAGCTTTTGAAATTCTGAACTTAGGAGGAATTGAAGGCAGTTGATCACGCCTTAGAATGATTCGCTGATCCTCGAATCGTTTTATTATTTCTTCTCTTCTCTTTTGATCCTCTTCACTCAGCTTTTGAGGAGCTGAGTAAGGTCTGTTTTTGTGCGAGAGAGGTTGTTCTTCTGGTTCATCAGTCTCAGAGATCAAATCCAAGACTGGGATTATTTCTTCAGCGGCAGCTGGAATTATTGGTGAAGTCGCAGTTGTGGAGCCTTCAGCGATATCCTCAAACAGGGGAGAGGACTAGCTGAAACACAGCGATCTTACAAATAAGAATTGGGTAGAAGAACTTGGGTAGAAAAGATAGAAAAAGAATGTGGATGTGTAGAGAGGTTGTGGAGTAGAGAACTGATTGTGTATAGAGATGTTCAGGGAAGGAATATAAGTAAAGTTTAGTGTACCTGACAAACCGGCTTTTCAAGCAAGATCGCCAGATTTTCATCTTCAGCGAGGCCTTTGCCTTTGCCTTTCTCAGCGCCAGAGGCTGAGGGCTTTGTCTTTGTCTTCTCCCCTGAAGGTTCTTTTATTGAGATTCCCTTAAGAGCTTTGATCCTTGGGGCAGGTTTGACGATAAAGAAATCATCGTCATCTTCATCATCATCATCATCATCATCCTTCCTTGGAGAGGAGGATGGTTCATCTTCAGGGATGTCGATGTCTTCATCTTCTTCTGCTTCGGATTCCTCAGCATCTTCTTCGAGTTTCTCCCCCTCAGATACAGAGGCGAGCTTCTTGGTTCCCTCAGGGTTTTCATCTCCCTGAGGTCCAGCGGTCAGATCTTCATTCCTCTCTCCCCTGATAGATTCATCATGGGAAAGGTCTTCAGCGCTCTTGTTCAGATCTTCAACGCTTTTGTTTAAATCTTCAGCGCTCTTCTCATCGGAATGTTCAGCGCTCTTCTCCCCCTCTTTCTCATGATTGGGGGAGGAATGAGTAGACTCAGCATTGGTGTTATCTCTGTCTTCTGGGCCAGAGATTTTCACACAACCTTCAAGCTTTGTTATTCTGTCTTCTAGGCCAGAAATAGCAGGCGTGATTTTCTTTAGCTCTGTGCGATCCACCGCTGTGAAAGATTCCAAAATAGGGGCAGGGACAGGAGCAGGAGCTGGATTATTTGCCTTGTTGACCAGCGTCTCGATCATCGTCTTCATAGAACCAACGTCGGTCTTAACAGAGCCTAAGTCGGTCTTGACCGCTGACATATCACCCTCGAGTTTTCCAACCGATGTCTTCAGCGTTGTTACTTCGCTGGACACGGTCGAAACTGAGTTTTTGAGGTTGGTGTAGTCAGTGTAGATGTCAGAGAGCACCTTGGCAAAATCTCTGAGCGTCTTATCAAGGCCCTTAATGTCATCTGTGGAAGCCTTCTTCTCCACCACCGTTGTCAGCTTTGTCAAATTTTCTCCAGCGTTTGTTACAGCTGTAGAATTGTTGGAGAGTGTGGCGGTGAGAGCTGGCAGCTTTGTTTCCACGGACTTCAGAGAGTCGTTGATGTCTCCCAAATTAGGACCTGTAACACATAAGTACTTGTGAACAAAGGAAAGCTCAGAAGTTTCAGGTTTAGTTACAGTGTATATGGGTTGATTTGTACCTGCAGGAGGATTGACGAAGTCGTCAAAGTTGCGGACTCCTGAATAATGTTCCATATCTTCCTCAAAAGTTCGGTGAGGAATGGTGATCTCTGCAGGTCCTGTCTTCATCATTATTTGAGAAGCGTCAGCGGTGGCTTCTGGAATGATGGCATCTCCAGTGATCTTTGGAGGAGAGTCCAAGTGAGTGGAGGGAGAAACGAAGGATAAGATTGGGATTCGGGTACTGAGTTCAGCGTTGGAATCGCTGACAATCACTTCATCAGTCTTTTGAGAGACTGAGGGAGGTTGGGTAGATTCCAAGTTTCTAACCTCAGCGTTTGGAGACGCTGAAGTCTGGATTGGAGGGATGGCTTGAACGGGTGTGGCAGAGCGTACCACGGAACTTTCCTTCAGCTCTTCAGAATGAGCTGAGGAGTCTTCAGCATGGGATTGCTGGGGTTGCTCCTTGGTTTTCTTGATCCTTTTGGAATCAAGTTGGGTGTGAGAGTGTTTCCTTTTCTTAGAAGGAGAGGATTGTGTGGCCGGGGTATCAGCGATGGGTATTGTCGCTGAAGGAGCCACAGAAAGCGGAGAATTTAGAAGAGTGAGAAGAGTAGAGAGACGTACCTCGTTGGCGACAGGTTTGAAATCGAGCACCTTAGGGCCAACCTGAGAAAGTTTCAGGTCACCCTCTTCAGGATAGATGTCCTTCAGGCCATATTGGAAGATGGCGCTGATGAATCTTGGGTAAGGAACCCATGCTGGTCGGTCAGCGGCAGAATCCACGCGTTGTACTAGGTCATCATATATAATAGAGGCCCAGTCAATGTTTAGGCCTTTCAGCAGTGCGTATCCCATAGATTGCGTAGGTTGTGCGGCTTGATCAGAAGAGCCGGACTTCGCTGTCATGCAGCTGATCAGGTGAGCGAAGATGAAATTCATCTCGCTGGGCATTTTGGACTTCTTTATCAGCGTCAGCTTCTTCTCGGGCTTCTTGTCCCTTCCAATGTCCCAGATGTAACCCATTGTGTCAAGAAAAGCAATGATGGCATCTTTGTCAGATTGCTTCTTATGGTCAGGGAATGGAACGAAGGGTTTTTCTTTGGTGGCATTGAGAAAGTTCAGGGCTTTTCGTATGATAGCGGGGGTTATCTTAATTGTACCATACTCAGTATCGCTGAGTATGCAATCGATGGTTTTGGATGCATCTTTGGCGGAGGGTAGCTGAGTGTGTCTGGCAGAGTACCAGAACTGGGATAGTAGTAGCTGACTTGCGGGAGGTGTGATGGTCAGGGCTGTTGAAATGCAGCAGTTTTTCAGGAAATTCACAGCATCATCCAGATGTGTGACTTTCTTTCGAGGAGGAAACTCGAGAAGCGCAGAGAGGTTGTTTACCTTAGTCCAATCTAGTTGATCCATCTTGAACTTAACCTGAGGGGCTTTGATGATGTCCACTTCCTCAGAGTCAGCGGAGATGTTCTCAGCGGTAACATTGATCTTTGAAGTTGCCATTTCTCTGTATTATCAGTTCAACCAAAGATGTTAACAAATAAGAATTGTCTTAGTATGGAAAGAATTTCCATTAAGATTGTTCGAATTTTGTCCATTTCATTCAGACATAAATGTCTTAATGAAGATTAGGGTTTTTCATGATTTTGAAATGAAATGCAAAACCCATAAAGTCTTGTATTCCAGTTTCAAAAAAAACTGGATACGAATGAAGAACAAGTTTAAGATTTAGATTTAAAACTTGAAGAACAACCATGAAATGGTTGTGTTCATAAAACCATGAAAGAAAATGATTTTATTTTAAGTTCTTTTGTTTGATCTTGTTTAAAACAAAGATAAGATCAGAAACAAGTTATCTGCATTTGAAAAGTAAGAACATATTAACCTTGATGTTTTGATGAAGAAGATGATGAACAGTTCTTTGAAGATTTGAGAGCACAAATGCAACAGTAATTCTTTTCTTGCGGAGAAAGATTGTTCGCGTAAAAGACAAATATAAACCAAGAGTTGTTTATATAGGGAGTTTTTAGAGAGAGAAAACCTTGAGCGGGAAAAGGTTTTCATCATGACACGGACACGTGTTTGCATTTGATTGGAAGTTTGAACGAAACGTGCAAACGTGTGTCAGAAAGAAATCGTGCCTAGTGTTATCCGTTGCAATGACGTCACAACTGTCCTTTCACATTCTTTTAGGATGTCTCTGAGGTTTTGAAAGCTCAGGGACTCTTTTGAAAAACATGAAGCACTGAATAGAAGATATCAGTGAAGGTTTTAAGAATTTTCAAAATATCGCTGTTAAGGAAGAGATATTCAGCGATGCAATTTATTTTGAAATCTTACATTTACATGCGATTGTCAGAGAGAGAAAACATACCTGGATATCAGTTTAACCAAGTTTATTCAGAGAGGATGATGAAATGGATTATATAAGTTGATTTTATCCCGAAGGCTATACAAGTTTGTATAAACGTAAAGCTGATCAAATGTGAACCGCTGAAGATTTTACCCTTCAAAGTTCAGCATTCCAAGCTCGCTGATGAGAAAGTTGAATCTTGTCTCATCAAGAGGTTTGGTAAATAGATCAGCTAACTGATAATCAGTTGGGATAAAATGAAGTTCTATATCACCATTCATCACATGATCTCTGATAAAATGATATCTGATTTCTATGTGTTTTGTCTTTGAGTGTAGCACTGGATTGTTTGCTATAGCGATGGCACTAGTGCTGTCGCAATAGATTGGAATTTTGGAGAGCTGAAGATCATAGTCTAGTAGCTGATTTCTCATCCACAAGACTTTAGAACAACAGCTTCCAGCGGCTACATATTCAGCTCCAGCTGTGGAAGTGGACACTGAGTTTTGCTTCTTACTTGTCCAACTTACCAGCTTTCCACCCAGGAGCTGACATCCTCCTATGGTGCTTTTCCTATCCATTTTGCAACCTGCAAAATCACTGTCTGAATAGGCGGTTAGATCGAATCCTGAGTCTTTGGGATACCAAAGACCTAGATTCGTTGTACCCTAAAGATATCGAAAGATTCGCTTTACAGCTTTCATATGAGATATCTTAGGTTCAGCTTGATATCGTGCACACAAGCATGTTGCAAACATAATATCGGGTCGGCTAGCTGTAAGATACAATAGTGAGCCGATCATCCCACGGTACAGCGTGACATTGACAGGAACACCCTTTGTGTCCTTATCAAGTGTCAGCGGTGGTGCCATAGGGGTTTTCATAGCTGAACTTTCAGTTAAGTCGAATTTCTTCAGCATATCTTTAACATACTTTCCCTGATTTATAAAAGTTCCTTTTTCAGTTTGCTTAATCTGAAGACCAAGGAAATATGTTAGTTCACCCATCATGCTCATTTTATACTCATCTTTCATTCTATCAGCGAAACGAGTACAAAGCTCAGGGTTAGTAGAACCAAATATAATGTCATCAACATATATTTGAACTAAAATGATATGACCTTTCACTTTTCTAAAAAATAGAGTTTTGTCAATCTTACCTCTCTCAAATTTTTCAATATGGAGATAAGTAGAGAGAGTATCATACCATGCACGAGGAGCTTGCTTTAAGCCATAAAGTGCCTTGTCCAGTTTATAAACGTAACCTGGACGCTTAGGATCTGAGAATCCTGGAGGTTGTTCCACATACACTTCTTCATTCAGCTTTCCATTCAGAAACGCTGACTTAACATCCATCTGATGTACAGTGAAGTTTTTGTGTACAGCATATGCTAAGAAAAGACGATTAGATTCAAGTCTTGCTACTGGAGCAAAAGTTTCGTCATAATCTATGCCTTCCTCTTGTCTGTATCCCTGAGCAACAAGACGAGCTTTGTTGCGAGTTACAGTACCATGTTCGTCCAACTTGTTTCGATAGACCCATTTAGTGCCTATCACCGTTTTGTCAGTTGGTCTACGAACGAGTTTCCAAACTTTGTTTCTTTCGAATTCAGTCAGCTCTTCTTGCATAGCGCTGACCCAGTTTGGATCTCTGAGGGCATCATCTATTTTCTTTGGTTCAGTTAGAGAAATAAAGTTAACAAATAAACAAATATTACCTGCACTTCTACGAGTCTGAATACCAGCGTTGGGATCACCAAGAATTTGATCGATTGGGTGATTTACAGTCCATCGTTGAGCAGGAGCATACGTCGCTGATTCGGTCTGAACTGGAGAAACTGAAGATGAGGCTTCAACTACTTCTGGATTATCAGCTAAGAGAGGAATGTTTGCATTTGTCACTTCATTCACTGATTGTTGAGAAATAGATGGAATTTCTGAGACATTTGGATCAACTGTAGGTATAGTGTTTATAGGCACAACTGAGACCCAAGATGTTTCAGCTTCACTATTCTGCATATCTGGAATGATAGTAGGACCATCATTTTCTACGGTGTGAGCATGAGGAGTGGGAATTTCTTCTGAATCACCAAGATGAGAAAACATCCATTGATTCAGTTCTTCAGTATCAGCGGACGGTTTAGAGTTCGCTGAACGGGATTCGTCAAACGTGACGTGAATAGTTTCTTCTACAGTTTGTCTTCTACGGTTGAAGACTCTGAATGCTTTGGAGACTGAGGAGTATCCAAGAAAGATTCCATCATCAGCCTTAGGATCAAACTTTCCAAGGGCATCTCTGTTGTTCAGTATGAAACACTGACATCCAAAGATGTGAAGAAAGCTGATTGAAGGCTTTCTCCCATGAAAGAGTTCATAGGCTGTCTTTTTGAATCTTTTAACTATCAGCGACCTGTTTTGCGTAAAACAAGCAGTGTTGACAGCTTCTGCCCAAAACTGAGTAGGCAGGTGAGAATCGTTGAGCATTGAACGTGCAGCTTCAATAATTGTTCTATTTCTTCTTTCAGCGACTCCATTTTGTTGCGGTGTTCTCACTGACGAAAAGTTGTGAGAAATACCCTTACTCTCAAGGAAGGAATCAAGAGAACTGTTTTTGAATTCAGTTCCATGATCACTCCTTATTGAGCGAACAGTCATATTGTTCAGAGTTTCCATCTTCCGAACAAAGGTGATGAGTTCTTCAGGGGTGTCACTCTTAGAACGGAGAAACATTACCCATGTGTAACGAGAGAATTCATCAACTATGACTAGCGTATATTTCTTTCCAGCGATGGATTGTTTGTTAACAGGGCCAAACAAATCCATATGGAGTAGTTGTAGAGGAGATGACACTGAAGAGACTTGCTTTGACTTGAAGCTTGCCTTGGTCTGCTTCCCTTTTTCACACGCTGAACATAAAGACTCTTTGGCGTATGAATGCTGAGGTAGACCAGTGACTAACTCTTTGGAGGAAAGAGTATTCAGTGTCTTGAAATTTAGATGCGAGAGCCTCTTGTGCCATAGCCAGTTAACATCAGAAGATGCCTTTGAGAAGAAACAGAAGTTCTCAGTAGTTGTTGAGTCCATGTTTATTACATAAACATTTTCCAAACGATAACCGCTGAGAGCTATCTTCTCCTTTTTGTCAGAGACAAAGCAGGATTCCTTAGTGAAAATCACTTTGTTATCCATGTCGCAAAGCTGACTGATGCTCAGAAGATTATGCTTCAGCCCTTCAACATATGCGACTCTTCTGAAGGAGGTTGTACCATTTGAAAGTACACCATACCCTCGGGTGTGTCCTTTTCCATTTCCACCGAAAGTCACAAAGGGACCTTTCTCTTCCTTGTATTCAGCGAGCAGGCTTTTCTTACCAGTCATGTGTCTAGAGCATCCGCTATCGAGATACCAGATACCCTTCTTAACCTGCAATACAAAGGAAGATTAGTTTTTCTTAGGTACCCACTTAACCATGTATACACGTTTGTCAGTGGAAGTAGTTGGAATTGAAGGTTCAACAGTCTTCGCAGCATTTGAAGATTCAGCTTTGTCTTTCTTCACTTTGGTTAATTTCTTAACCTCAGTGGTAGAATTCACCTTGACCTGATTTGCACCAGGGTTGGTCTTCTTTGCCTTGGGGGCAATCTTCACCTTAGCTATCTTTTCAGCTTTGGTGGCTGTGGGGCACTTACTAGCAATATGATCGGTAAGTCCATAGTGATAACATTTCCTATAACTAAAAATAGTTCTAGGACCACTTGTATGTTGAGCTTTTAATTTAGAATTAGAAGTACCAGCACCAAGTAAGCTATTGGCTTTAGAAATGGGACGAACATTCAGTTCTTCAGATTTCTTACCAAGGACATCCACTCTGAGTCTAGGAGTAGATCGCTGAATAGATCCAGAGATCAGCTTTCTAGATCCAGAGGGGTTGGTCACTGAGGCTTTAGAAGCATTCAGCTTTGGTACTAAGGTACCCTTCTGAGGATTTTGATAAATAACAATTCCTTTACCTTTGTCTTTAGAGACAGAGGTAGGTTTTGAATAAACCATTTTCTCCTTACCTTTTGAGGAGGTAGGAGTTTCCTCAGGGATTGGTGTAATGGACGAGGAGCACTGAGATGATGAAGTGTCAGTGACTGAGGATACGAACGTTCCAAATTTAAGCATTGAACGTTCAGTGGTTGGTTTTGGAATATCATACTTATAACCCAGACCACGTTTATCACTCAGAAGAATCTGAGCCTTAATTATCTCAGTGATCTTTGTTGAAGAATTACACCATCCTTCAACAGTAGCTTGTTCAGCTTTTAATGCAGCGATAGCTTCTGCTCGTTCGATTTTGACTAGCTGATTTAAATTGACTTGATCTTTAAAATCATCTTCAATTTTAGAAAGCTTTTCTATTTGAAGGTGGCAGTTTTTAAGCTTTTCAGCGAGATCAAGATTTTGGTTTTCAACCACAGCTTTGCCGTTCATGGCTTCGTATAAACTTCTAGTCAATAGATCGATTTTACGAAGACTATCAGCTTCATCAATATTTGCAATATTGGTAAAGAAAGAAGGTGATACCTGAATGGCAGATGTTGAAGTGGAGGGAATGTCTGAACTTTCTTCCTCTTCTTCAATCTTGGCCATGAGACATTGATTTGCTTCATCATCTTCAGAGTCAGATGATGATGTTTCTTCATTAGAAGCAGCCCAATCATAGTCAGCCATCAGGCCTTTTCCTTTCTTCTTAAAGCTTTTCAGCTTTGCATACTTCTCCTTCAACTTTGAGTATTTGTCATCTTTATTCCTTGGAACAAAGTTTTTCTTTGAGAAAGCTGAAGGTCTCATGACTTTCTTTGACCTGCACTCATTAGCGAAATGACCTGTCTTTTCGCAGTTGAAACAAGTAGCAGTAGCCTTATCAACAAAAGCTGATGCTTTAGGCTTGTCAGTTATGGAAAGAGGTTTGTTCTTTCTAAACATTTTCTTCTTGGCGAATCTCCTGAACTTTTTAGTTAGGAGAGCCAAGGATTCATCATCATCTGAAGAATCAGAGTCTGATGACCTTTCAGAGTTACTTTCTAACTCAGTGATAGTGACCGAGGGTCGCTGAGTAGAAGGTTCCTCTGAGATTAAAGCAATAGGAGTGCTTTTAGAATCTTTTACAAGATTCTTCTTAAGATGGCTAGATTGCTCATGATTCAGCAATGTACCATATAAGGTTGAAAGGGTCATTGATTTAAGATCCTTTGACAGCTTGAGACACATGGAATAATTGTCCCAGCTTTCAGGTAAACATTCTAGAAACTTTGTCAGCACTTCAAAGTTAGAATATTCCTTACCAACAGTTTTTAGATCTATAATTAAGCAATTAAAACGTTGGTGAACTTCAGAGAGAGTTTCATTCTTACCAGAAATGAAGCTTTCGTATTGTCTTACCAGGTTGATCTTTCTTGAGTCCTGGACTTCAGACGTTCCTTCATACTGAACACATATTGTGTCCCACATGGCTTTTGATGACTTCAGGTTCATGACGGAATGGTAGACTTCGTCAGGAAGGGCCATGGATAGTATGGATCTGGCTTTTGTATCTATAGCCACTTTCTTCTTATCTTCATCGGTCCACATGTGTATTTCCTTTGGAATCAGTCTTTCTGGAATAGCAGCTCTAGTTGCAGTGGCTGGAACTAAAGGATCAATTGTTACAGGGATGTGTGGGCCGTTTTCAAGATAGTAGGTCATAGTAGGGTCTACACCTTCTAAGAAGAGCATCATCCTATTTTTCCATAAATTGAAGTTATCTCTGGAAAATCTAGGGGGTTTTGCAAGAGAACCAGTGTCTATATAGTGTATGTTTGTGTTGGCCATTTTCAGATAATAGCAAGGAAGAGAAATATCTTAGATTAGATCTTGTTTATGAGATTAAACAAATCCGCTCTGATACCACTTGTTGGTCCCGAAGGCCTATACAAGTTTGTAGAAGGGGGGGGGGGGGTTGAATACAAACACACAGATTTTACTTTTCTAAATTGTTTATTGATAAATCATTAACAATTTACAGCTTGTTGCGGAGACAAGATTAAGGATAAACCTAAATCTAAACAAGTTGGAACACTAAGGTTTCTTGCACTAAGAAAGATAAGGAAATTACTAATAATAACCTATCTTGAGATAAGAGATATGAACTTGTCCAGAGTTAGCAAGTTTCTTCAAATGAAGTGAGTTCATCTCTTTATATACTGCATGCATTAAATAAAAATCAGTATATACTTTACACGTGTCATCAGCTGGTTGGTTGCATGTCATTGACCTTGGTTGACAACCTTAGTAGCCGTAAGGATGAACAGTGTAGTATCAGAGTGGTTGTATGATTTCAGATATTCGGAGGTTCTTTTCTGACATTTCGTACGGAGGCGTGCAAGGGTGGTTAAGACAAAAGTACTTTGTACGGAGGACTTCATGATCAGCTTTCGTTGATTCAGCGATTATCATTTACTATTCAGCAGATGATAAAGTTCAGCGATAGCTGAAGTCTTGTACTTGATACTTCACGTTGAGTGGACAAATCTGAGTCTTCGTTGATCCGCATCAGTTCATTAGGAGACTTGTCGCTGGTTCTTGAGCTTGATCTTCGACTTCAGCGTAGAACCTTTGTTGACTTGAAACTTGTCTTCAGGGATCATAAGTAAACAACTAACTTATCAGCGATCATCATAATGACTGAACAGACTCAGAGCATTTATGGTGAACAGTTTCGCTGAATGTTTAACTTAAAGAGCGAGAGTTCCTATCAGCGGTACTGTAAGATCTTAGTACTTATCAGCGATAGTGAAACTCTGATACATATTGTATACTTACAATTTTCACTAAGTATTTAAGAGAGGGTCATTATCAAATCACTGAGGGTTTGGATCAACATAAAGTTTAAAAAACTAGCTTATAGTCATCCAAACATGTACCCAAAAAAAACTTTAGCTTACAAGTTAGTTTTTTTTCCAAACAATGCCGAGGGCAAGTTCAAATTGCATCCAATAGGAATAGGCAGCTTTCCATCATCCCAAACTTGGGGCCTGTTTGTTTTTGACTTAATGAGCTTAATTACATGTATGGCTTATTCGGTCATCCATATATAGTTGTTTGTTTGGAGCTTAATGGTAAATCGCATGACTTATTCGCACAACTCTTGTGATGCTCATTTATCCACTCAGCCATGACTCTCCCCAAAATACTCTTCTCCTTCACTTCACACTTGACAGGAAAAAAAAACTCATCGTTGGCTCCCTTCATCCCACTGCTCCCTCCCTCCCTTCATCCATGGCTCACCATTGCTCCCTCCATCGTCGACAGATCTGGACATGGTAGCCCATTTGTGGTTCTGAGCGGACTCCAGGCTTTGCCGGAAGAGGTCGTTGGTCACTGGTAAAGGCAATCGCTGGAGGAAGCCACAAATCAATACCTAACCAGTGGTAATCCACAAATCAATATCCTCCAAAAGTTCACACAAGTGAACCAGAGATGGAGAGACATATAGATTTAGGTTTTTGCAGGTGTGGAGTTTTACAAATGAAGGAGAAAAGGAGATCCGGGTCTTGAAGAGAGGGAAGAAACCTTGGTGGTGGTGGGTTCCAAGAGTAATGTTTAGATAATATGTATATATTTATTTATTAATAGTATATTTATATATTAATATTATACATCAATATATATTATTTTTAAGTTAAATTAATATGTAAATAAAGAGGATATTTGTTACAAAATAAATAATAGGTTTATAAATAATACTTTGTGGGTAACTCAATTGGTAATATAATTTAGGTTTGTTGGGATTATTTTCAAAGAACACTATTTGAGTACTTGCATGACTATTAAAGATTTTGTTATGATTATTTTATTGAATTCATATAATTGTGTTTGATGAAGTTTTTTTATTTTAAAAATTGTTTAAATTGATAATATTTATTGTTAAGAATAAACCATCCAACACATTTCCCAAACAGTTTTGTTAATCGGTGCTTAATATACAAGGAAGGTAAAATAGTCATTTCTGACATTCAGATTGTTTGTTCAGCACAACAAACAAACAGCAAAATATCAAAATCCAGACAGACAGATAAATCTAGACAGACATCTATATTCATACAGGACTTAATGAAAAACCAACCAAACAGCCCCTTGGACAGTTCTCCCAATAGTCAAACCAAACCCAAAGTATCTCCAAAGCTATTTTAAAATAGAAAAAATATAAAGTTTTATTCTATAAATGTTTCTTTAACAACTTTATTATCTTGTTCAAGTTTAAAATTTTCTATAAAACTTGATAATATGAGAGATAAATAATTATTTTATTTAATCTTATCAATGAGATAAATTTTTATTATTTTTTGTTGATTTTTTTAAAATACACTGGAATGATAAATTAAAGAGTATTATAATAATATAATTTATGTTAAAATCTCTAAAACAGAAAATCTGTTAGAGTTAAATATAATTATTTTAAACATTTTAACTTTTGATTCTTTATTTTATCTGTTGAAGATGCTCTCAATAAATCCTATTAGAAAAAGGTTGTCTTGTATATTCTCTTTGAAAAAAGTGTGTTTGATCTTTATCAACTCATTGATGTCATTGATTGATTGCAAATCTATTAGAGCATCTTCAACAGGTTTTCTATAATTTTTTTAAAATAGAGAATTAAATATAAAAATCTCTAAAAAGAGTTGCATTCATTATAATATTCTGTAATTTACATTCCAATACACTTTAAAAAACAACTTAAAATGATAAAAAAATTTATGTTATTGGTGGATTGAATAAAATAATTATATCTCTCTACTATTTAGAGAATTATAGAAAGTTCTCTATATTTAAAGATTTTTCCACGAATCTATATTTTAGCAAACAAGATAGCAATGCTATTAGAGAAAAAATAGTAAACAAAAACCAATTTTTTCTTCCTATTTTAGCAATGTTGTTGAAAATGCTCTTACCAAACTTTTGGCATTGTCACATTGTTTTATTTACGATATCATCAAATGTTCATCAGTTTTAGAAAGTACTGGCAAGTGCGAATATTCATAACATAATTTGCTCAAAAAATCGCAACCAAACAATTTACAAACACTATAAAAGTTTTTAAGAACTTTTTCTTCATCTACAAAAACTACATTATTATATTTTTAAAAAAATAGTATATAATTTTCTTATGATTTAGGATATAGTTGACTATTTAAACATAAATATAAAACGTTTCCTTGTGTATTTATATTAGGTCTAATTTTATTGTTGGTTGAAATTTTCATTTTCAACATTGAGTTATAAGACCATCCAAATAAATCTTGCTAGAGGTCCTACAACTTTTTTTTGGAAGCGTATCCGAGGACATTACCCCGACTAATCCCGACAAGGTGAGACAATTGCCCCAACTGCTAAAGCGTGCAACCCTGAGTTAATCCTCAGTGGCCACAAGTTGGAAGCGCCTGAATTCAAACTTGGGGTAGATGGGTTACTAGTCATATCCCCCACAAGCCTTAACCAGTACGCCACAAGCCTTGTGGTTTAGAGGTCCTACAACATGACATGTAGAAAGCAATGTCTTTTACACTTGCTAAACTAGCAAGGCTATTAACAATGCCAATTAGATAAAACAATCAAAATTTTATTTAATTTATTTATTAGTTTGTTTAAACGTTAATTATTAAGAGCATCTCCAACAACTTCTTCATTTTGGAGAAAATGGAGAATATGAGGATTTTGAGTTAAAATTTTGCTCCAACAGCTTCCCCAAAACTATCCTCAAAATGGAGAAAGTATGAAAGAGAGGGAGTTTTTCTCCAAATATGGAGATAACCCAAAAATGATTACTAATTGAAAGCACCAATAGAAATCTTTGAAAATAAATATTTGGTGAGAGAAATAATATTTTAATAGATGAATGAAATATTTTAATAGATGAATGAAATATTTTAATATTATAATCAATATTTGTTTATCCACAATGAGGAATCTGTTGGAGATGAATGTAATTTTTTTTTTGGAGATTTTGATTTTTGCTTCTTCATTTTGAATTTTTTTTGAAGAATTTGTTGAAGATGCTATAATATCTATATTGTATTTAATTCATTTGTTAATTTGTTTGAACATTACTTTTTATTATTTTATTAAAATTTCTATCTACAATTTATCACTTCTAGTTAGTAGTACCTACAGGATGAATTACTTTTTTTAAAGGTCTACCTTCCTTGGCACATAGATTAGCATTATTCCCCTTACCTTATATACGGAAAGCATGTCAGACTGTAGAGTGGGCTTCCTACAATGGTCGTCGCTCTGCTGCGTCTGGCCCGTCCTCTAAGCACCTTTGGAAGGCAGGGAGTGTGACAACGTACACGCTTCCCCTTACTCCATACCATAGGGCATTTATTTTAAATAAGTGATATTTTACAGAATGTTTTTATTTAAATTACTAATTTGGTTACTAAAGTAATATTTCCAACATTTATGATATAACTTTTCTAAAACAAAGTATTAAAAGTTAAAATATTTAAAGGAATTATATCTAACTGCAACGACTACTCTTTCTAGCAATTATAACATTAAGTATATTATTAAAATGTCTAATACATCTAGTATATTATTATTATGAGTAAATTACATTTTTAGTCCCTGTGGTTTGTTGAAAATATCTAATTTTGTCGTTATGCTTTTGAAAATATAAATTTCATCCTTATGGTTTATAATTCATTGCCTTTTTTGTTCTTATGATTTAATTTTTTTTCTTTTTTCATCCTATGGTTAATTTATTTCTATTTTAGTCTTTCATATTTAAAAGTAATGTTTTGGCCTTAGGGACGGAAATAGAAATTAATTACAAATCATAGGGACGAAAACCGAATTTTTGAAACCACAGGGACGAAATCCGTAATTTTTACAAACCACAAAGACAAAGAGGGGGCTTTAACTTTGTGTTTGCCCACGGTTATGGCCGGAAGATATGGTGAGAGGCTGGACATGGGTAAAAAAGACTCATTAGGGTTTTACATTTTACATAAAAAAAGTCAAATCAAAATAATAATAAATAATAATATATACTATGTATTTAATTTACTATTTTATTTTTAATCGGAAAATAAAGAATATGAGTAAAATGACTAACATGCCCTCCTAGTTAACCTATTTAACGGAATCATCAAACGGTGTTAGGAAAAAGGGACCAAAGGCGTATGAAAATGTAAACCACAAGGACGTTTTGCATAATTATTTCATTTTAGGGACGCATAGTGCAATTTTCGTCAAACCACAGGGACCAATCATGTAATTTACTCTTTATTAAATATATACTGTATAAATATCTTAATATAGTTAGTGCTACAATTCATAAAATACATTATGGAATGATGCATTTTTATAGATATTTTAATTTTAATACTCTAGTTTAAAAAATTACAATATAAGGGGATGTTTGTTTACCTCTTAATGTAACCATTAAGAGGTCACCTCTGACCGATTCAGAGGTGGAAGGTGTTTGGTAAAAAAAAACATCCTCTGAATGGTGACAATCTCCTCTGAGCCATTTTGCATCTCATACCAAGCTCAACCATTTAGAGATGGTTTTCTTCCATTTTTGCCCTCTGGTACGTCTCTCTTCTCTCGCATCTCTTCTCGTCTCTCTTCTCTCGCCTCGGTCCCATCTCGTCTCTCGCTCGTCTCTCTTCTCTGTGTTCATCCCACAGATTTTGTAAATCGATTTTGGTTCGATTTAGGTATTGTAAATCGATTTTGTAACTCGATTTTGGTTCGATTTAGGTATTGTAAATCGATTTTGTAACTCGATTTTGGTTCGATTTTGGTATTGTAAATCGATTTTGGTTCGATGTCGTCATCTGTGGTTCAATTTCTGTTGAATTCGATTTTGTTGAATTCAGATTTTGGTTCGATAAGATTTTGGGACAGAACAGTTGAAATGGCAAGATTACAGAGGCTGCAATTAAGGTTTGTGAAATCGATTTTGGTAAAATTGCAGAGGCTGCAATTAGGGTTTATGAAATTGGTTAATAAATTTTTTTTATTGGAGAGGGTTAAAATGGTAATTTGTTGTTATTCAGACCCACCATTCAGAACAGTTACCAAACAACCAAATTTCATTCTGCACTCAACCATACAGAGCCTCTCAACCATTCTCACCTCTCAACCATTCTGCTCTTAACCATTCTGCAATTGCCAAACAGCCCCTAACTCTTGAAAAATGTCTTTGGAGCATCTCCACCGAAAGGTTACTACATGCAAAAAGTGAAGTGACTTGTAAGAATTATCATTGTCGATTTTTTTTATAAAAACCTATCTTCATTAGGTTCTTAAATAAGAATTTGATGGTGTAAAGTGACATATTTGTTAGTTTTTTTTACTTTGTCATTAAATATTTTATTTTTAAATAATAATTATTGAAATTTAAAAATATATGAGAACAAGATCTTATAAAAGCTATCACTGTAAACATTTATATGAGTTGTAATTTTAATTAGTTGGAAGTAAGTTGATAACCAAAAATGTAAAAAAAAGAACTTTTTTATTAAAATATCCACAATGCACAAGTTATTTAATGATTATTTTATTTTTGCAACATAGAATTTTATTAATCTTTTCTTTTTATCAAAAAGTTATTCTTAAAAACCTTCTCAACAAGAGAGGTTGATTTTACATCAACCCTTTATCGAAAAAATTCAATGCATGAAATGAAAAGCCTTCAGAAAACTTTTTATAATAATCTGCATTTACCCATTACTTTTTTTACATACTATTTTTATCGTATAATTTAGGGAATTTAATTAAAATACCCAAAGTTTGAATTTGACTTACCAAAATACCCATTTCTCTCCCGAATTTTCCAAAATACCCATAAAACCCGCGATTAATCCCGCGATCGCGGGATAGGGCACACGTGGCCCGCTATTTTGGCCAAAACTACCCGCTATACCCCCCCAACTATCCCCGCGTCTACACTTTTGGTCCCTCCCCGCGACCATCCCGCGATCAGACAAAAAAATTGCAATTAGTAATATGCAATCCATAATTCACACCCATTCCATCCTTCTTTCTTGCTTTCTTTCTTCAGTAAACAAATGGCATCGTCATCTAACCCATCGTCTACACCTGAAAGAATGCCACTTAAACTCCAGATCGCGATAGCAGAAAGTGAACAGCAGATAGAGCAACTGACAGAAGAGTGGAAACAGATGATGGCCAGGAAGGAAGTCCACTTGATAAGGATCGAAGTGGAAGAAAAGGAGATCAAAAGGATGAAAGGGGACATAAAAGATAGGGAGGCTCGTATTCGTCGAGAAAAAAAAGAAATCCACCACATTTTGCAAGACTTCGCAATTCTTCAAGCGAAGGTAAGCGAGAAGCAAAGTTGGATTGACCAAACTAAAGCAATTTTTCAGTAGGTGGTGGTACGGGTGTTGCTTTAGTACTTTGTTGTTTATGTGTTGTTGTTTTGTACTTTTCCTTTCCTGTTAGTATGTTGAAGTTTGCTCATGAATAAAGGTATTTAATTTGTCTGAAAAGTAGTTTTTAAGTAGTCTGAAATTTGTCTGAAAAGTGGTTCATATTAAAAATACAACTCATAGATGTTATACAAGATTATTTTATAACAAACACAACCTAATCAATACAGTACAAAATTATCCAAATTTGAGGCTACGACTAGACGATGGTTTGGTTTTTGACAATCCGGGTCGACTTCTTACATGCTCTGGCGAGACGAGTCTCAAAGTGTTAAGCTCCACTTTCTCGATGTACACTTCAATCACAGTATGGCCGTCAACATACTGGCGTATGTTGGCTACATCTTCGTCGGTACTCAATTCTACCAGTCCAGTCAAGAAGTCTGCATTCGGCCTCTTAAAATACAACCTATTATATTTTGGTTCTTCATAGTCCAGCTCTTTCATGATCTGTTCAAGCAGTTGCATAGAAAGATCCTCCACATCTAACATGTCAACATAAATTTCTAGACCACGGAAATAATGTCTTTTGGATGGTTCCGTGAAGTACCCACCATGGTGGACTTTCATGGTGAACAATTGTGGATATGCATCTGTTGATGAACATTAATTAATATAGTTAGTTCGTAGAACAACGGTAGTAACAAGCAAAACTCAATGAAACATGCACACTAACCATATAACTCTTTGCCAGTGTCTGAAAGCGATTCAGATAAACGCCTAAAGCACCAAACATGAAGGTTTGGGGATGCCATGTAAGAATACGTTAACGAATAATATGTTCTCGTATATGTGTTTTACGACTAATCTAGCGTGGGTTATTTATAGGCAAATGTGGATGTTTTTACTGCACTTAGGTCCCTGTCTTTGCTGTAACACAACTTAGGTCCCTGTCAACGCTATCATATGATATAGTTCTATATAACCATTACTATTCTCTTCATTTAGACTACTACCATTACTATTCTCTCCATTTAGACTACTACCATTATGATCATCATCCCATGTTCTATTTCAAGTACCTTTCAAAAGATAACTAGTCCTAATCAAGGGAAATCAATGTTCAGATCAACGTACATAAGTTATGTTTGATAAATTACAACGCACTAAACATACAATATTTATCGTCCCAATCAAGGGAAATCAACGTTTAGATCAACGGTATCATATGATATAGTTCCATGTGGTTCAAGCTACGACGGGCCCACGGTGTTACTTAGTTGACTGCTTGTGCGTCTACTCCTTGGCACGGTTGAAGGGGCGGGATTTGGACACTCTCCACGAGTATGTCCTACGCATTGGCACTGAGTACATTTTCGTTGTATCGAACCTTCACCACGTAATGGACGTCGGTTGTTCTTTCTCGGTCTCCCGACTCTGTTCTTATCGTTTAAAGATGGATAGCATGGCGGAAGGGGGTCAGGTGGATACACCCATGCTTTAGGGAGTCCAGCTGGATTTATTACCTCTGCGTATGTTCTCCGGTAAGTTTCGGACGTGAAGAAACTTACAGCCAAGTCGCTGCAATCTCTACGACCCATATGTCTTGCCGCAGCGATGGCATGGCCGCACGGTAACCCAGATTTTTGCTATTGGAAACACGAACAAACATGGTCGGTCATATGGACAGTCGCGTGAAGATGGTTATACCGAACCTCGCACCTCCCATACCCGATTTCGCTTACCCTCCATGTCGACGCGTGACGCGTCCTGAAGAGAACTATCTCCTCCGCCGCTGGTGTGAGTCTATTTTGCAGCTCAGTTCCTTTTCGGCGTCGAAGTTGGTACCACTCTTGCTGAAAGCTCCGAAAGTAGTCCATAAGAGTAACAATCGGACATCTACACGCAAAACGGGAGAGTGCATTCACCGACTCTGCACTATTGGAGGTCAGAATGTCAAACCGTTGTGCAGGAAAATGGGCCGCGGACCACCTCTCCGGTCCAACATCGTCCATGACTTTGGCTGCTTTCTTGGCACTAACTCGTAGAAGTTTCATGTACCGGTCAAACTCCCGAGCCGTATATGCTCTGCATGCCTGCCAGTAGACATCCTTGTAGGTGGTAATACGTTTGTCCTGGGTTTTGGCGTTCATCTCCAAATGTCGACAACAATAGGCGTGAGGGGCGTTTGGGTACATGGCAGAGATTGCGGCGCTTATGGAAGGAGCCCTGTCGGACATAAACACCAACCCTTGCGGGTCTCCGATAACTTGTGTAACACACCAAATTTCCAAGTAAGTTGAACCATGTCTTAACCGTATGGGTACTTCCGCATTCGAATGGCTCGTATTTGGATTTTCGTTTGATTTTCGCATGCGTGTTGCTGGGTCATGAGTAGACGCCAAAAGAGGGCTTGGTTGGATCAGTTCTCGCTCGGAGCAGCAGATGGGCCGTCTACGGCGACTATGACCGGCGACAATGCCCTGGTCATAGTCGCAGTGGCATTGTCGCACATGAGGGGATTTTGGACAAAAACAAACAGTAAGTGGGCAGCCGAGGGCGACATTGCCCCGCGATAATGCCCAGGGCAAAGTCGCGAGGGCATAGTCGCGGTGGGGTGGACGTGTTCTGTTTTAACACCCGATTTTTGGAGATTTCAGCTTCATTCCTCTCATCTCAGCAGCAAGATCGATTCCTCTCTCTCCTTAGGCGATTTTCTCACCTTTCTCCTGTAATACCCCGGGTAAGTTCGTTAGTTAAAGTCTCGTTTCGTTAAGATTATTTAACTCTATAATTGAATGATTAGGGTAAGTTTAGATTATTTTATAAGTTAGAGGTGTTTTGGTTATTAGTGAGTAGTACAAGGTCTAAATGGTACTTATGGTGATATTATCCTCTTAGTATTCAGATATTATCACAAAACCAGAAATATCAGTGTGTGTGTGTGTCTGTGTGTTTTGAGACCAAAAGAAGAAAGGAAGAAAAGAAGGGTTAGGGCATCATTTGGTGTACTTGGAAGGGATTTAAGGTATATTTTCTTTGTGTTTTATGTCTATAATTGATAGTATTGGGTTCTATCGGAGTAGAATCATAGATTTCATATCTGGGTTGATTCAGCCGATTTCTGGGTTAAAATATGGTAAACCGACAGAGGTTTCCGGATAAGTTGAAGGTGTCCGGGTGGTTTTGTTGATAGTGTCCGGATAATGTTCTAAAGGTGTCCGGACGGGGTTTTTATCCGGGTAAGTTCCTCTTTACTATAAGTTTCCGGTTAAAATGAGATACCGGATAGTGTCCGGATTGCTTTGGTGTCCGGGTGTTATCCGGATTGTTTGTGTTATCCGGAAACGTCAGGTTGTCTGGATTGGTTATGCTATCCGGGAAGTCGTGTTGTCTGGATAGTTTGGGTTATCCGGAAACTTTGATCTGTTTGGTCACTTTTGAGAGTTGTGATACTTTTGAGTATCCAGGAACCTGTGTTTTGTTGACTATTGGATAGGGAATGAATGAGGACTGACTATTATGTGGACTTGACTTAAGTTCGGGTTTGGGGGAAACATTTGAGGATAAGAGTTATATAGATGTATCTAGAGTTCTTAATCCTAGTAAGTCTTATGTGTTCTATATGGTAAAAAGATACTTGCATCTAATTGTTTCAGATACTGTGAATTTGGAGTGAAAGCTGAATCTTGTGGAAAAAGACTGGAACAAGTTTTGATAAACAAACAGGTGAGTTTTACTTTAAAATGTTTTCAAACTGGAATACATATATGTGTGGGGTGGGAATATGATAGATGGTATGATTATATGTTTATGTTTGAAATATAATATATTGAGATATTGTATTTACATGAGCATACTTTATATGAGAATACGTTGGCCGGGCTTAGGACCGGTGGTGTTGGCTGTAATACTCGTACATCGGTGTTGGCTGTAATTGTCGTACAGCGGAGTTAATTTATTAGTTGGCTTGCAACCAACTAATATGGCCATGGAAATGAGACAGGGAAGTACACAATGCATGAGTCCTATTTGGTATTTATATTTGTGATATGTATATTGTGTTTGTGCAAATGGTTTCAAACTAACAGGGATTTTCTCACTTAGACCTCTATGTCTAACCCTCATTTTGTTTTAAAAATATGTATTCCAGGTCGTGGATCGGGTAAGAGCAAATGAGAAGAGTACTATGTGTATAGCTTTTGGAAGAAGGATGTTAAGAAGACTAAGACGTGTTTTGCCGTTCTAATTTTATAACTAGATATCATGTATGTAATTAGCAAAAAGTTTGTAACGAAATACCTTATTCTGGATGTAAAGACTAAGGGACCTTACTTGTTATATTATGAATCTTTTAGTTATGTAACGATGTTATGAAATATATGTTATTTGTTGTATGTTTGGGAACCGGGTTGTTACAGATGGTATCAGAGCCCTAGTTTAAGGGATTTAGGTATTTGTATCTGTACCTAGACTTAAACTGCATGTGAAGTAGGATGTCCCTATTATTGTAGAACCTTGGGATGATTAAGTATAAAAGTTAGAAGGAACATCATGTAAGGTAATTTCAGATTACACCTGGCGAGTGTAATTGTGATCTTACAGGTACATGTTTGAACTGGAATACCTTGTTATATGGGGTATGTGCTTATGTGTATATTAATCTTGTTTGAATCTACAGAATGGCAAGTGGTACTATACAAACGAATCGGGAGGGAGGAATAGGACGAATCCAACGGTTGGGACAAGGGGAAGAGGGGGAGAAAGAGGTAGAGGCAGAATAGGCGGCAGAGTTCAACAGCGAGGTGCAGAATTTGTTACAAGAGACGACTTGGCGGCTGAAATGGGAAGATTACAAGCGAATATCCAAGCTATGTTCAACCGAACTCGTGATACTGAAACAGAAATACCAGATCCTGGTCTGGAAGATGAAATGCCCATTACACGGACTGTGATACCGGTACCAAGAAAGTGTGATTATAAAATGTTCCTAAGTTGCAAACCTCCGACTTACTCATAGGTGGCTGAAGGAGATAGAAGCTATCTTCAAGACCAGTAAGTGTGCTGATGAAGATAGAGTGCTATACGGAACAACAATGTTGAAGGCAGATGCTCTATACTGGTGGGAAGCTTTTATTTCTTCTGGAGGATCTGATATATATTCTACTTTCTCTTGGGAAGAATTCGTTATAGCTTCCAGGAAACAGTTTTGTCCCCAAGCAGCAGTTAAACAATTGGAAGGGGAGTTTATGAACTTACAGCAAGAGAATTTATCAGTTCGGGACTACACCGCTCGTTTTCTGGAAAAGTCTCGTTTTGCGGAATACTACGTTGCCACGGAGGCAATGAAGATTGAAAGGTTTATCTTTGGGTTGAATTCAGAAGTTTGGTGATTGCTAAAGGACCATAAACTTTCTCAGCCGCAGTAGACGCCGCGGAAACTGTGGAACAGGATAAAGGGAGAAACGTTAGTGATAAAGGTATGGGAAAAAGAAAGTGGGAAGGACCACAGTATGATCCAAAGAAATCCAGATTTCAGAGGTTTGATAACCGTCCGCCTTTCCGACCAGCGGAAAGACCTTGTCAGAAATGCAATCGTATCCACCAAGGAAACTGTCAAGTTGATACTCGGGTTTGTTATAGGTGTGGGAAGACCGGACATGTTGCTAAAGACTGTCGAGTAACGCGGTTTTGTTTCTCATGTAATTCTCCGGATCACATTCAGTCTGATTGTCCAAGGGGAAGAGTACAGCAAGGGGGTACGTTGGGGAAACCAGCGGGTGTTAGACCAGTAGTGCAAAGGCCAGAGCAACCAAGAGCAAGGGGCCGTGCATTTCAGATGACAGCTCAAGATGCGGAGGAAACTCCGGATGTGGTTACAGGTACATTTTTAATAAACTCTACACGTGCTAAAGTGTTATTTGACTCCGGTGCAAACCGATCGTTCGTATCTCCTTCATTTGCTGCTTTTATGCATTTAAAGCCTAAAGTGTTAGATCATGCTTTAATGGTAGATACTGCAAATGATAATCAAGTATCGGTTAATGAGGTATTTGATAGTTGTGTGATAAATATAGAGGGGTGTGGAGTACCTATTCAACTATTTCCTATAGCTTTGATTGAGTTTGATGTAGTAGTGGGAATGGATTGGTTAGCCGAGAACCAGGCTAGCATAGTTTGTGATAAGAAGTTGATAAATGTTGTCTTGCCTGAGAGGGGACCGGTAGTGATTTATGGTGACCGTAGAAATCATCAATCTTGCCTTATATCTATGTTAAAAGCTCGTACGTGTGTCAGCAAAGGTTGCCCGAGTTACTTAGCTTATGTGATAGATATTAAGCCAGAAAAGAATAAGTTGGAAGATATTCCTGTTGTCCGTGAATTTCTAGAAGTTTTCCCCGAAGACTTGAATAGTCTTCCTCCCGTTAGACAAGTAGAGTTTGGTATAGATCTGATTCCTGGAGCCGCTCTGATAGCCCGTGCACCGTATCGTATGGCACCTCCAGAGATGAAAGAAATGATGGCACAACTATAAGACCTATCTGATAAGGGCTTCATCAGACCCAGTTCTTCGCCGTGGGGTGCACCAGTCTTGTTTGTGAAAAAGAAGGATGGTTCGATGAGAATGTGTATCGACTACCGGGAACTGAGTAATAAGCGCACGATCAAGAACAAGTATCCGCTTCCCAGAATTGATGACCTCTTCGACCAATTAGTTGGAGCTTGCTATTTCTCCGAGATTGATCTAAGATCTGGTTATCATCAGCTGAAGGTTAAAGAAGAAGACATTCTGAAAACTGCTTTTCGCACAAGGTACGGTCACTATGAATTCTTAGTGATGCCGTTTGGACTGACGAACGCTCCAACTGCTTTTATGGATTTAATGAATCGGGTATGTAAGCCGTATCTCGATAGATTTGTTATTGTATTTATCGATGATATACTTATCTATTCCCGATCCAAAGAAGAGCACGCACAACATCTTCGTTTAATTCTGGAATTGTTGAAGAAGGAACAATTGTATGCTAAATTTTCTAAATGTGAGTTCTGGCTACGAGAAGTTCAGTTTCTGGGGCATGTGGTTTTTGAGAAAGGCATTCAAGTCGATCCGATGAAAGTGGAAGCAATTGAAAAGTGGGAACCGCCGAGAACGCCAACCGAAGTACGTAGTTTTTTGGGTTTAGCTGGCTACTATCGAAAATTTATAAAAGACTTCTCTCGTATCGCGACGCCTTTGACTAAGTTGACCAGAAAGAATCTAAAGTTTGAATGGAAAGCAGAACAGGATGAAGCATTCCGGATATTGAAAGAGAAACTTTGCAGCGCGCAGATTTTGTCATTACGTGAAGGTTCCGATGAATTTGTTGTTTATAGTGATGCTTCCAAACTGGGATTGGGATGTGTACTTATGCAGCGTGGAAAGGTTATTTCTTATGCTTCTCGTCAACTAAAGGATCATGAAAGACAGTATCCTACACATGACATGGAACTTGCAGCAGTTGTTTTCGCGTTGAAGATTTGGAGACATTATTTATACGGCTCTAAATGTCAAATTTATACCGATCATAAAAGTCTCCAACATCTCTTTGATCAACGAGAATTGAATATGAGGCAAAGAAGATGGCTAGAACTGGTAAATGATTACGACTGTGAAATCCTTTATCATCTGGGAAAGGCAAATGTGGTAGCTGATGCATTGAGTCGACAAGAGAGAAGTGGGACGATAAAAGCCATTGCACTACGAGCTGAACTTCTACCTAACATCTTTGACGAATTGAAGAAGTGTCAAGTAGAAGCATATCAGGAAGAACATTGGAAATTAGAACGGTTAGTGGGGATATCAGCATTGCTTGTAAAAGATGATCGGGGGGTTATTGTGTCTGGAAAGCAGCATTTGGGTGCCTTGTTTGGGTGGTTTACGTGATCGTGTACTACAAGAAGCTCATCAATCTCGTTTCTCTATTCATCCAGGTACGAATAAGATGTATAAAAATCTAAAACAATTCTATTGGTGGCCGGGAATAAAAAGAAGCATTGCTCAACATGTGGAAGGTTGTACTACTTGTAAGAAGGTAAAGATTGAACATCAAAAGCCGTTCGGTCAGTTACAACGGTTAGCAATACCTATGTGGAAATGGGATCAGATTACTACAGATTTCATCACAAAGCTACCAAGGACTCCGAAGGGATTTGATGCCATTTGGGTGATCGTTGATAGATTGACGAAGTCTGCTCACTTCTTGCCGATAAAAGAAACGGATTCGTTGGAACGACTAGCCAAGTTGTACATCGACGAAATAGTAACTCGACATGGAGTTCCAATCTCGATTATTTCTGATCGTGATAGTCGTTTTACTTAAAGGTTCTGGAGGAGTTTTCAAAAAGAAATGGGTACACAGATAAAGTTAAGTACAGCGTATCATCCTCAAACCGATGGTCAGAGTGAACGAACAATTCAGACATTAGAAGATATGCTACGGGCCTGCATTGTTAATTTTGGGGGATCGTGGGATAAGCACTTGTCGTTGATCGAATTTGCCTACAACAACAGTTATCATTCCAGCATACAAGCGGCACCGTTTGAAGTTCTGTATGGTAGAAAATGTCGAACGCCTCTATGTTGGAATGGAGTGGGAGAAAAACAGCTAGCGGGGCCAGATATAGTTTAGTTAACAGTAGATAAGATTACTCAGATTCGGGAACGCTTGAAAGTGGCTCAAGATAGGCAGAAAAGTTACGCGGACCGACGCCGGAAACCGTTAGAGTTTCAAGTTGGAGATTTGTAATGTTAAAAGTCTCACCTTGGAAAGGAGTCATTCGGTTTGGGAAGCAAGGTAAACTGAGCCAATGTACATTGGACCGTTTGCAATTACAGAAAGAATCAGAGAAGTAGCCTACAGGTTAGATCTTCCGCCAGAGTTAAGCATGATTCACAATGCGTTCCATGTTTCAAATTTTCGAAAGTGTTTGGTTACACCAGATCAGGCAGTTTCTCTACCAGATATACAGGTTGATAAAAAGCTGAATTATGTGGAGGAACCTGAAGCCATAGTTGACCACAAAGTTAAAGTGTTGCGGAACAAAGTAATCAGACAAGTGAAAGTTCAGTGGAGACATCATAGGGGTCAGGATGCTACTTGGGAATCAGAATCAGAAATGAGAACCAAGTACCCGTACCTATTTGCCTAACCGAATTCCGGGACGGAATTCTTTTAAGGGGGAGGTGATGTAATACCCCGGGTAAGTTCGTTAGTTAAAGTCTCATTTCGTTAAAATTATTTAACTCTATAATTGAATGATTAGGGTAAGTTTAGATTATTTTATAAGTTAGAGGTGTTTTGGTTATTAGTGAGTAGTACAAGGTCTAAATGGTACTTATGGTGATATTATCCTCTTAGTATTCAGATATTATCACAAAACCAGAAATCTCAGTGTGTGTGTGTGTATGTTTTGAGACCAAAAGAAGAAAGGAAGAAAAGAAGGGTTAGGGCATCATTTGGTGTACTTGGAAAGGATTTAAGGTATGTTTTCTTTGTGTTTTATGTCTATAATTGCTAGTAGATGGGTTCTATCGGAGTAGAATCATAGATTTCATATCTGGGGTTGATTCAGCCGATTTCTGGGTTAAAATATGGTAAACCGACAGAGGTTTCTGGATAAGTTGAAGGTGTCCGGGTGGTTTTGTTGATAGTGTCCGGATAATGTTCTAAAGGTGTCCGGACGGAGTTTTTATCCAGGTAAGTTCCTCTTTACTATAAGTTTTCGGTTAAAATGAGATACCGGATAGTGTCTGGATTGCTTTGGTGTCCGGGTGTTATCCGGGTTGTTTGTGTTATCCGGAAACGTCAGGTTGTCCGGATTGGTTATGCTGTCCGGGAAGTCGTGTTGTCCAGATAGTTTGGGTTGTCCGGAAACTTTGATCTGTTTGGTCACTTTTGAGAGTTGTGATACTTTTGAGTATCCAAGAACCTGTGTTTTGTTGACTATTGGATAGGGAATGAATGAGGACTGACTATTATGTGGACTTGACTTAAGTTCGGGTTTGGGGGAAACATTTGAGGATAAGAGTTAGATAGATGTATCTAGAGTTCTTAATCCTAGTAAGTCTTATGTGTTCTATATGGTAAAAAGATACTTGCATCTAATTGTTTCAGATACTGTGAATTTGGAGTGAAAGCTGAATCTTGTGGAAAAAGACTGGAACGAGTTTTGATAAACAAACAGGTGAGTTTTACTTTAAAATGTTTTCAAACTGGAATACATATATGTGTGGGGTGGGAATATGATAGATGGTGTGATTATATGTTTATGTTTGAAATATAATATATTGAGATATTGTATTTACATGAGCATACTTTATATGAGAATACGTTGGCCGGGCTTAGGACCGGTGGTGTTGGCTGTAATACTCGTACAGCGGTGTTGGCTGTAATTGTCGTACAACGGAGTTAATTTATTAGTTGGCTTGCAACCAACTAATATGGCCATGGAAATGAGACAAGGAAGTACACAATGCGTGAGTCCTATTTGGTATTTATACTTGTGATATGTATATGGTGTTTGTGCAAATGGTTTCAAACTAACAGGGATTTTCTCACTTAGACCTCTAGGTCTAACCCTCATTTTGCTTTAAAAATATGTATTCCAGGTCGTGGATCGGGTAAGAGAAAATGAGAAGAGTACTATATGTATAGCTTTTGGAAGAAGGATGTTAAGAAGACTAATACGTGTTTTGCCGTTCTAATTTTATAACTAGATATCATGTATGTAATTAGCAAAACGTTTGTAACGAAATACCTTATTCTGGATGTAAAGACTAAGGGACCTTACTTGTTATATTATGAATCTTTTAGTTATGTAACGATGTTATGAAATATATGTTATTTGTTGTATGTTTGGGAACCGGGTTGTTACATCTCCTCCCTTCTCTCTTCATTTCATGCTTGGAACTCCATAGTTGGAGTGGATGGTTGCTATCTTGGTTCTTGTTATAACCTTGGGGAACTACCTTCTTCATTTAAGGCATCAAGAGTTAGTCACCCATTTTCTAGGGTTTCTCCAACCCTCTCCCATCTCCTTCAAGAAAGGAAGTTTGAAGTTCATCTTGGTAACCTAGAAGCATCTTGTTGGTGGATTCAAGTTGTGGTTGAGGTAATCTTCTCTTCTCTTCACCCAAGAAATTAGGGTTTTGATTTACTAGTGAGTTTGGATGTTTTATGTTGGGGGAATCGTATATAAGTATTTGGGAATGATTATTTATGGTTGGAAACTTATGGATCTAGGTTTTGGAAGACTTGGCCTAAGGATTCGGGTTGCATCAAAGGGCTTACGTTTGGGGAGAAACCTAGATTTAGCTTAAATCTAGCAAGGTGAGTTCAAGTTACTTTGCGAAAACTTTGTACATGCCAAAATGTTATTTTTCCAAGTAATTATGTGTTTTACCTGAAAATTATCAATGTTGAGCTATTTGGTGGATTTTACATGTTGAGGTGTTAATTGTGGTAAATATTGTAAAACACTACCTTTGAATATTTGGAAAATTGTGATAGATAAATCCTATATGAAAATGAGTTATTGATTTAGGTGACAAATGGAGCCTATTTGTATAAAAATGCATTTTGTGGATATTTGGAAATATGCATATAGTACATCATGAGATGCTTTGAAAATGTAAAGATGTGAGTCTTTTGGAAAGGAGGGTTTTCCCGGTCCAAGATTTTATTTCGGGTTTTCATGGATCTGAAGTATTTACTGGCAACCGGTGTGTGTTGTTATATTTAATGTCATTTTATGACTTTCATGAATTATCTTTTAAGTTAGTTGAGCTTGTGGCTCGGTATTGGATTTTATCAAGTTTTGGGGACATTTGTCCAGTTTGATAGCTCAAAGTTGAGTTTTGATCATGATTTACGTTATTGGGGAATTGCATGTTTTGAATGCATTTATTTATTCATTTGGGGTCGTGTAATAATTAAGACCTTGTTAGCCATGGATCCATAGGCATTTGCGTTTCCCCTTAGTCTCGTGGGCAAGAGGTCAGGATTGATTGAGCTCAGTTTACGAGACGTTAGTTTCTTTGTAGCACGGAATAGGCATCGGGTTCCATGATAAGTAAGGCGTGGACCTAGATGGTCGGGCGTCGTCTCATGGGCAGTAAGGTGTAATTCCATATATGTGCTTAGCACGGGTTAGGCATCGGGATCCCTGATAAGTAAGGCGTAGACCTATATGGTCGGGCGTCGTCTCATGGGCAGTAAGGTGTAATCCCTAATGTGCTGTTGTGGATTTGGAGTGACCCAATGTATAGACCTGGAGTTGTTGAAGTTGGGGGCTCCCTAGTCTCGTGGGCAATAGATCTGGAGTGATTGAGCTCAGTTTACGAGAGTAATCCACGTGGGTGTTTTTATTGCATAGTAGGTGACCCACTTTAGTGTTCCGTCACGTGCAATGTATACGGGTCTCCCCCGTCACCGAAAGGTGTTGTTTTGGGTATTTGTGTTTATCCATGTTTTCGGTGACGTATCATATTTATGAGATTTGCTTTTCCACGTTACATGAGTTGTGGATTATGTTACATCCATGTTTTGGTATGTTTTGGAATAATGGCGAGTTGGACTATGTATTTAATCGCTTTGAGTATCAAATGCTATTTCGCCTTTCACGTCGATTTTGGAAATGAGTTTATTTTGGGAATTCATGTTACATTAAAGATTTTATCATGGGAATTGTGTGAGTTGGAAAACGGGAGATTTGCAATTAAAGGAAACTCTTTGAAATCATGACTAAAACTACCTCCCTCTCGATTTATGAATTTTTATAGTCATGATAAAATGTTTGATCTCACTAGGCGTTAGCCTAACCCTTTTTATTTGTCGGCATGTGCAACAGGCTCAGGTTGGGAGTAGCTTTTGCTACACTGTGAAGTGGCGAGTGCTAGTAGAGTGCACGAGAGATGATTTTGATTAAGTGAATCTTCCGCATTTAATTGGGACTAGCAACTTGTGGTGTATTAAGTAACTCCCGTCTTAAGTTTAGTTGTGGATATTATAATGTTTAAATTCTGAGGTATTTTCAGGAATGAATTGTAGAAATGATTTTATCTACTTTTGGTTATTTTATTGAAATTTAAGTTAGTTGCTCGTTCCAAATTTGAGGGTGTTACAAGTTGGTATCAGAGCATAAGTTTGAGAGAATTAGGTGTTGATTTTGAATACCTAGACTCAAGCTAGCGATCTTTTAAGTGAGGAAAAGTGAAATTTCACTATTAGGCACATTAAGATAGGATTCTTTGGGGCTGATGGAGTCGTTAGAAACGAGAATCATGTTAAGGGTAACAAGGATAAGCATGTACGGTACGTTCATAATTACACCTGGCCAGTGTTATGGTGAACCTACTCGTTACATGTGCTTACTTGAAATGCTCTAATATGATGACAGTTGGGGGTAGTAAAGAAGTTTCTAAGCGAATAGTTGTTGGAAAAGATTGACGGTTTTAGTATTGGTCACTTGGGGTTAAAAATTTGATGGTTGGATTAGAACCATGGACTTATTGAAACGACTTTGATTCGAGGAAGAATCGTAAGGTTAATTGATGTAATTCCCAACTTTACCTTAAGAGGTTTGAGTATCCGGATGACGGTAGTGTGGCCGGAGAGATTTGGAGGAGTATGAGTTGAGATGTTGAGTGCCGACTAAATTCATGCACATAACTTATTTTGAAATAAATTGTGACAGTTATTTCTTGTGTTTTGAATCCTCTTGTGGACTGAGTTACAAAATCTCAGAAAAATGGCTAACACACACACAAGATTTTAAATAATGGTTTTGAACGTGCATGAAAGTTTTTTATTGTGAGGAGTTACAAACTCTGTCAGGACTTGCTTTGTTTTGTCGTTGACCAACGTTACTTTCAGATACAGTGATATCCATATTTTCATGATGTTTAAGATATTGAGCAAGTAACTACAGCTTATGACTTTAACATTGGATCTCTTCCACATATGTTAATGTTTGGACGGAAAGTTATCTTCCAGTATGTCTATGTTGAGTTTTATTGGAAAATTTATTTAATGGAAGTTTTATCGAAAGTGTTGTTTAAATCGTATTACAACAAAAGGGAATTTTGGGAGTTTTGGCATTTTGGCCATGGTTATGCGTTATGCAATTTTGTTGGTCCCGAAAGGCTATACAAGTTTGTAGAAGGGGGGGGGGGGGTTGAATACAAACACATAGATTTTACTTTTCTAAATTGTTTATTGATAAATCATTAACAATTTACAGCTTGTTGCGGAACAAGATTAAGGATAAACCTAAATCTAAACAAGTTGGAACACTAAGTTTCTTGCACTAAGAAAGAGAAAGAAATTACTAATAATAACCTATCTCAAAGATAAGAAGGATGAACTTGTCCAGAGTTAGCAAGTTACTTCAAAATGAAGTGAGTTCTTCTTCTTATATACTGCATGCATTTAATGCATGGCAGTTTACACTTTACACGTGGCAGCAGCTCATTGGTTGTATGTCATTGACCTTTGTTGACAACCTTAGTAGCCGCATGTTTGAACAGTGTAGTATCAGAGTGGTTGTACGATTTCAGACAATAAGGAGGTTCTTTTCTGACATATCGTACGGAGTCGTGCAAGGGTGGTTAAGACAAAAGTACTTTGTACGGAGGACTTCATGATCAGCTTTTCGTTGATTCAGCGCTTTACCATTGTTTATCAGCGAATGATAAAGTTCAGCGATAGCTGAAGTCTTGTACTTGATACTTCACGTTGAGTGGATAAATCTGAGTCTTCGCTGATCCGCATCAGTTCATTAGGAGACTTGTCGCTGGTTCTTGAGCTTGATCTTCGACTTCAGCGTAGAACCTATGTTAACGTGAAACTTGTCTTCAGAGATCATAAGTAAACAACTAACTTATCAGCGATCACCATAAGGACTGAACAGACTCAGAGCATTATGGTGAACAGTGTTCGCTGAATGTTTAATCTAAAGAGCGAGAGTTCCTATCAGCGGTACTATAAGATCTTAGTACTTATCAGCGATAGTGAAACTCTGATACATATTGTTTACTTACAATTTTCACTAAGTATATAAGAGAGGGTCATTATCAAATCACTGAGGGTTTGGATCAACAATCTCCCCCTATTTGATTATGACATAGCAACAGAGAAAATTGCTATATAATGAAAACATAAGGATAAAAAGAACTCATAAAATATTTGTCCCTTTTACTGTTTTCTGGGATCTTTTCTGTACTGATGGAGTAAAGTACTTTCGCTGAAATCTTTCTTTAAACTTCGAATCAGATTACAAAAGGAAGTGGAAAGATTACAAGTACAAGCGAAATAAATTACAAGTACAAAAGAATAACTGATACAATAGAAGAATAAGGCGATCCTATCAGTTTATAAAGGTTCTTCTTTAATGAGAAGTTCATCAAGGGTCTTTGATGTGGGGATCATCCAGTCAGGGACATTTACTCCTTGATTCCTTTTGTTCAGCGCTTCTTCAAAAATCAAGGGTTTAAGATGTCGTGCCTGAATGTCGTTTTTGAAATCACACCAGTAGATGAGATCTTTCAGCTGTTCGATGGGAGTGATGGGAAGCTCAGAGATACGTTGAAAACGTTTTCGTCCATCATAGTCAATAAAAAATATCCCAAAGGGTTTGCTTATGACTTTCCCAGGGATGAAAGTCTCATCAGGAGGAAAAGATGTGTCAAGTGCAGAAAGGTCAGGTTCTGGACCAAGGACTTCGGCAAGAGAGAAACCAATACCTATTCCGTTCCATATCTGAGGACCTGAGTCTGAAGATTTAGACTTTTTCTTTTTCAGAGGCCCTTCTTTTCTGATTTGCGAGAGGAGGGGGGGAGGAATATCCACACAAGAAGATACTAAGTCGATCTGTTTGTTTATCAGCTTTTCAACATGATCCTTGTACTTAGATTGAGATTTCTGGATGGCTAATCTGATCTCCAACCATTCAGAGAGACCGTACTTCGTGATGGCTTCAGCATAGAATTTTTCGTACTGTCCATTCTCTCTGAATATCTCGATTTCAGCGATTGAAACTTTGAGGGTTGATCTTCCAGTTGATTCTAGCAGGTCGATATCTGAAGTGTACCTTTTCTTTGCACCAGGTTAAAGTAGATTTAGACACAGTTCTCTTTTCTTCAACGATCTTCTTTGCGTCTTCCCATAGCTGACGTTGAACTTCGATTGGAATTCTTTTCAGCTTGGGGTCTTTCACCGATTGTTGAGAAAGCTGGATGGCGAGTTCTCTGTCTTTTTCTTCAGCTTCCCTTCTTTCAGCGATTAGACGTTCAGCTCTGAGGTGATCCTTGTATTCCTTTTGTGAAATTCTGAACTTTGGAGGAATAGAAGGAAGTTGATCACGCTTCAGAATGATTCGCTGAGCCTCAAACTTCTTTATTATCTCTTCTCTTCTTCTCTGATCCTCTTCACTTGGTTTTTGAGGAACCAAGGATGGTCTGTTTTGTGAGAGAGCATCTGTTCTTTAGGTTCATCAGTCTCAGAGATCAAATCTAAGACCGGGATTATTTCTTCAGCGTTGGGAGCTGGGATTATTGTTGGTGAAGTCGCAGCTGTAGGAACTTCAGCGATATCCTCAAACAGGGGAGAGGACTAGCTGAAACACAGCGATCGTACGAGTAAGAACTTGGGTAGAACAGAGATAGAGAAAGAATGTGGTTGTGTATAGAGGTTTTATGGAGAGGAGAGCTGATAATGTGTATAGATAGATAGAGGAGGGATGAGTGTAAGGAAGATTTAGTTTACCTGACAAACTGGCTTTGGAAGCAAGATCGTCAGATTGTCTTCTTCAGCGAGGCCTTTGTTTTTGCCTTTGTCAGCTTCAGACGCTAAAGGCTTTGTCTTGGTCCGCTCCCCTGAAGGTTCGTTTATCAAGATCCCTTTAAGAGCTGTGGTCCTCTGAGCAGGCTTGACGATAAAGGAGTCATCATCATCATCATCGTCATCATCATCATTCTTTGGAGAAGAGGATGGTTCATCATCAGATAAGTCGATGGCTTCTTCATCTTCAGCTTCAGATTCATATTCTTCAGCTTCTTCTTCGAGTTGCTCCCCCTCAGATACAAAGGTAAGCTTCTCGGTTCCCTCAGGGTTTTCATCTCTCAGAGGTCCAGCGGTTGTGTCTTCATTTGTCTTCTCACCCTCTTCAGTAAGGGTAAGGTCTTCAGTCTTCTCCCCCTTGATAGATTCATCATGGGGATGGTCTTCAGAGTTCTTTCCCCCCCCCCCTTCCTCATGATGAGTGGGGGAGGAATGGGATGACTCAGCAGTTGGTTTTGGTTCCCTGTCTTCTTGGCCAGGGATCCCCATATAAGTTTCAATCTCTGCTACTCTGTCTTCTAGGCCAGTAATAGCATGATTGATCTTTAGAAGTTCAGCACGATCCGCCGTAGTAAAATGCGTCGGTGCAGGGGCAGGGGCGGTCATGTTGTTCAGGACCTGCTGCATCATTCTCTTCATTGAAGTGACGTCAGTCTTCATTGAATTGACGTCATTCTTTACAGAACTCATGTCAGTCTTCACTGAATTGACGTCAGTCTTTAAGGAACTCACGTCGGTCTTTACAGCAGACATATCTCCTTCGAGTTTTCCAACTGATGTCTTCAGCGTTGTGACTTCGCTGGACATGGATTGAATTGATGTTTTGATAGAGAGGTAGTCTGTGTAGATGTTAGCGAGAACTTTGGAAAAGTCACCAAGAGTTTTATCAACTTTCTCCAAGTCAACTTTGGAGGCTTTCTGTTCCACCACTGTTGTCAGCTTTGTGAGATTCTCTCCAACGTTTGTTACAGCTGAAGAGTTGTCGGAGAGAGTAGTGGTGAGACCTGTCAGCTTCGTCTCTAGAGTCTTCAGAGAGGCGTTGATGTCTCCCAATATAGGACCTGTAACATATAAGTACTTGTGAACAGAGGAAAGCTCAGAAGTTTGGGGTTCAGTTATAGTGTATATGGGTTGGTGTATACCTGCAGGAGGGTCGACGAAGTCATCAAAACTTCTGTGACCTGAAAAATGTTCCATGTCGTCAGCGAGAGTGCGTATACGCATGGACGTTCCTACAGGTCCTGTATCAGCTTTAGCTTCGGTAGGAATGACAGGTGCTCCAGTGTTCGTGGTGACAACTGGATTAGAGTCCAATGGAGTAGAGAGAGGAGCGAAGGTTGAGAATGTTGGTTGGGTGTGGGGTTCAGCGTTGGATCCGCTGAGAATCGCTTCTTCAGTCTGTAGAGAGACTGAAGGAGGTTGGGTAGATTCCAAGTTTGTAACCTCAGCGTTTAGAGACGCTGAAGCTGGGATGGAATGGGTGGCTTGTTCAGCTGTGGCAGAGCGTACCACTGAACGTTCCTTCAGCTCTTCGAGATGAGTTGAGGAGTCTTCAGCAAGAGATTGTTGGGGTTGCTCCTTGGTTTTCTTAGTTCTTTTGGAATTAAGTTGGGTAGAGGAGTGTTTCCTTTTTCTTGAAGGATAGGAGGTTGCAGCTGGGGTATCAGCGGTGGGTTTGTCCGCTGAAGGAGCTGCAGAAGTCGAAGAAGTAGGGTTGAGAAGAGTTAAGAGTGTAGTGAGACGTACCTCGTTTTCCACTGGTTTGAAGTCGAGTACCTTAGGGCCAACCTGAGAGAGTTTCAGGTCACCCTCTTTTGGGTAGTTGTCCTTCAGGCCTGTTTGGAAGACGGCGCTGATGAATCTTGGATACGGAACCCATGGAGATCGGTCAGCGGCGGAGTCTACTCTGAGTACCAGATCATCGTAGATTATCGATGCCCAGTCTATATGTAGACCTTTCAGCAAAGCATATCCCATTGCTTGCTGAGGTTGAGCGGCTTGATCAGAGGAGCCGGTCTTTGCAGTCATGCAACTGATTAAGTGAGCGAAGTTGAAGTTCATCTCGCTGGGCATTTTTGACTTCTTGATGAGGGTCAGCTTCTTCTCAGTCTTCTTGTCCCTCCTAGTTTCCCATACATAGCCCATTGCATCGAAGAATGCAGTGATGGCTTCCCTATCTGAGTGTTTCTTGTGGTCAGGGAGGGGAACAAACGGTTTTTCTTTTGTGGCGAAGGGAAGGCTCAGGGCTTTGCGGATAATGGCAGTGGTGATCTTCATTGTGCCAAAATCGGTATCACAGAGGATGCAGTCAATTGTCTTTGAGGAGTCTTTGGTTGATGGTAGTTGAGAGTGTCTAGCAGAGTACCAGAACTGAGATAGCAGTAGCTGATGTGCAGGAGGTGTTATGGTCAGGGCTGTAGATAGGCAACAATTTTTCAGGAAATTCACAGCATCATTCAGATGTGTGACTTGCTTTCGAGGAGGAAACTCGAGAAGCGCATAGAGGTTATTTGACTTTGTCCAATCAAGTTCTTCAAGAGTGAACTTGACCTGAGGAGCCTTGATGATTTCCAATTCCTCAGCAGCAGCAGCAGTGTTCTCAGCGGTGGTGTTCTTAGCAGTGGAAATGTTAGTAGATGCCATTTCTGTATTATCAGTTCAACCAAAGATAACAAATAAGAATAATCTAAATGTGGAAAGATTTTCCAATAAGATGGTTCGAATTTTGTCCATTTCATTCAGACAAAAGTGTCTTAATGAAGATTAGGGTTTTTCTTGTTTTTGAAAAACGAAATGCAAACCCAATAAAAATCTTGTTTTCCAGTTTCCTTTGAGAATTAGGATTCTGGAAAAACGTATGAAGAACAAGTTTAAGATATTGCGTTTAAACTTGAAGAACAACCATGAAAGGTTGTGTTCATAAAACCATGAAAGAAATGATTTCATTTGAAAAAGTTCTTTTGTTTGATCTTGTAAAAACAATGAGAAGATCATTAACAAGTTTAAGAAACAGGTAAATAACAGAATTATTAACCTGGTTCGTTTGAAGAAGAAGAAGTTCTTGAAAACTTGAGAGCACAAATACAACAGTAATCTTTCTTGCTTGGAGGAGAAGTTTTTCGCGTAAAGGAAAAATATAAACCCACAAAGCGTTTATATAGTGAGATTAGAGAGAGAAAATCTTGAGCGGGAAAAGATTTTCATCATGACACGGACACGTGTTTGCATTTGATTGGAAGGTAAACGAAACGTGCAAACGTGTGTCAGAAAAAGAACGTGTCGGGGCTTATCCGTTGTAATGACGTCACAACTGTCCTTTCATATTTTAGGATGTCTCTGAGGTTTTGAAAACTCAGGGACAAATTTGAAAACATGAAGCACTGAATAGAAATATCAGTGTTGGTTTTAGAAATTTCAAAGTATCGCTGATTAAGAAAGAGATATTCAGCGATGCAACTTGTTTTGAAATCTTGCATTCACATGCGTTTGTCAGAGAGAGAAAAACATACCTTGATATCAGCGAATCAAGTTTATTCAGAGAGAAGATGATAGAATAGGTTATACAAGTTGATTTTATCCTATCGCTGATCAAATGTGAACCACTGAAGATCTTACTCTTCAAAGTTCAGCATTCCAAGCTCGCTGATGAGAAAGTTGAATCTTGTCTCATCAAGAGGTTTGGTGAACAGATCAGCTAACTGATAATCAGTTGGGATAAAGTGAAGTTCTATATCACCATTCATCACATGATCTCTGATAAAATGATACCTGATTTCGATGTGTTTTGTCTTTGAGTGTAGCACTGGATTGTTGGCTATAGCGATGGCACTTGTGCTGTCGCAATAGATTGGAATATTTGAGAGTTGTAGGTCATAGTCCAGTAGTTGATTTCTCATCCACAAGACCTGAGAACAACGGCTTCCAGCGGCTACATACTCAGCTTCAGCTGTGGAGGTGGACACTGAGTTTTGCTTTTTACTTGTCCAACTCACCAGCTTTCCACCCAGGAGCTGACAGCCTCCTGTGGTGCTTTTCCTATCCAATTTGCAACCTGCAAAATCACTATCTGAATAGGCGATTAGATCGAATCCTGAGTCTTTGGGATACCAAAGACCTAGATTCGCAGTACCCTTAAGGTATCGAAAAATTTGCTTTACAGCGGTCATATGAGATATCTTAGGTTCAGCTTGATATCGTGCACACAAACAGGTTGCGTACATAATATCGGGTCGACTAGCTGTAAGATACAAGAGAGAGCCGATCATCCCACGGTACAGCGTGACATCAACAGGAATACCATTAGTATCCTTATCTAGTGTCAGCGGTGGTGCCATAGGGGTTTTCATAGCTGAACTCTAAGTTAAGTCGAATTTCTTCAGCATATCTTTAACATACTTTCCCTGATTAATGAAAGTTCCTTTTTCATTTTGCTTTATCTGAAGACCAAGGAAATATGTTAGTTCACCCATCATGCTCATTTTATACTCATCTTTCATTCTATCAGCGAAACGAGTACAAAGATCAGGGTTAGTAGAACCAAATATAATGTCATCAACATATATTTGAACAAGAATAATATGACCTTTTACTTTCCTGAAAAATAGAGTCTTATCGATTTTACCACGCTCAAATTTTTCAATATGGAGATAAGTAGATAGAGTGTCATACCATGCACGTGGAGCTTGCTTTAAGCCATAAAGTGCCTTATCCAGTTTATAAACATAACCTGGACGCTTAGGATATGAGAATCCTGGAGGTTGTTCCACATAGACTTCTTCATTCAACTTTCCATTTAGAAACGCTGACTTAACATCCATCTGATATACTTTGAAGTCTTTGTGTACATCGTATGCTAAGAATAGACGAATAGATTCTAGTCTTGCTACTGGAGCAAATGTTTCGTCGTAATCTATGCCTTCCTCTTGTCTGTATCCCTGAGCAACAAGTCGAGCCTTATTGCGGGTTACAGTTCCATGTTCGTCCAACTTGTTTCGATAGACCCATTTAGTGCCTATCAATGTCTTGTCAGTTGGTCTTCGAACAAGTTTCCAAACTTTGTTTCTTTCGAATTCAGTCAGCTCTTCTTGCATGGCGCTGACCCAGTTTGGATCTTTGAGGGCATCATCTACTTTCTTTGGTTCAGTTAGAGAAATAAAGTTAACAAATAAACAGATATTACCTGCACTCCATCGAGTCTGAACACCAGCGTTTGGATCACCAAGAATTTGATCAATTGGGTGATTTACAGTCCATCGTTGAGCCGGAGCGTGAGACGCTGACTCAACCTGAACTGGAGGAGCTGAAGATGAGGCTTCAGCAACTTCTGGAGTATCAGCTAAGAGAGGAGTGGGTGCAGATGTCATTTCATTCACTGATTGCTGAGAAGTAGATGGAATGTTTGAGACATTTGGTTCAGAAGCAGGTATAGTGTTTAAAGGAACAGCTGAGACCCATGATGTTTCAGCTTCACTATTCTACATATTTGGAATGATAGGAGGACTATCATTTTCAACTGTATGAGTATGAGGAGTGGGAATATCTTCTGAATCACCAAGATGAGAAAACATCCATTGATTCAGTTCTTCAGTATCAGCGGACGGTTTAGAGTTCGCTGAACGGGATTCGTCAAACGTGACGTGAATAGTTTCTTCAACAGTTTGTCTTCTTCGATTGAAGACTCTGAAGGCTTTGGATATTGAAGAATATCCAAGAAAGATTCCATCATCAGCCTTAGGATCAAACTTTCCAAGGGCATCTCTGTTGTTCAGTATGAAACACTGACATCCAAAGATGTGAAGAAAGCTGATTGAAGTCTTTCTCCCATGAAAAAGTTCATAGGCTGTTTTATTGAATCTTTTGACTATCAGCGACCTGTTTTGCGTAAAAAGGCAGTGTTGACAGCTTCTGCCCAAAACTGAGTAGGCAGGTGAGAATCGCTGAGCATTGACCGTGCAACTTCAATAATTGTTCTATTTCTTCTTTCAGCGACACCATTTTGTTGCGGTGTTCTCACTGATGAAAAGTTGTGAGAAATACCCTTACTCTCAAAGAAGAAATCAAGAGAACTGTTTTTGAATTCAGTCCCATGATCACTCCTTATTGAGCGAACGGTCAAGTTGTTCAGGGTTTCCATCTTCCGAACAAAGGTGATGAGTTCTTCAAGGGTGTCACTCTTGGAACGGAGAAACATAACCCATGTATAACGAGAGAATTCATCAACTATGACCAGTGTATATTTATTTCCAGCGATGGATTGTTTGTTAACAGGGCCAAACAAATCCATATGGAGAAGTTGTAGAGGAGATGACACTGAGGAGATTTGCTTTGACTTAAAGCTTGCTTTGGTCTGCTTCCCTTTCTCACACGCTGAACATAAAGACTCTTTGGCGTATGAGTGCTGAGGTAGACCAGTAACTAACTCTTTTGAAGAAAGAGTGTTCAGTGTCTTGAAATTCAGATGTGAGAGCCTCTTATGCCATAGCCAGTTGACATCAGATGAGGCTTTTGAGAAGAAACAGGAGTTCTCAGTGGTTGTTGAGTCCATGTTTATTACATAAACATTTTCCAAACGATAACCACTGACAGCTATCTTCTCCTTTTTTTCAGTGACAAAGCAGGATTCCTTAGTAAAGATTACTTTGTTATCCTTGTCGCAAAGCTGACTGATGCTTAAAAGATTATGCTTCAGCCCTTCAACATATGCGACTCTTCTGAAGGTTGTTGTACCATTAGAGAGTACACCAAACCCTCGGGTATATCCTTTTCCATTTCCACCGAAAGTCACAGAGGGACCCTTCTCTTCCTTGTATTCAGGGAGCAGTCTTTTCTTTCCAGTCATGTGTCTAGAGCATCCGCTATCGAGATACCAGATACCCTTCTTAACCTGAATTACAAAGGAAGATTAGTTTTTCCTGGGTACCCACTTAACCATGTGTACTCTTTTGTCAGTGGAAGTAGTTGGAATGAAAGGTTCAGCAATCTTCGCAGCATTTGAAGATTCAGCTTTGTCATTCTTCACTTTGGTTAATTTCTTAACCTCAGTGGTCTTCTTTGCCTTGGGGGCAATGATCTTCACCTTAGCTATCTTTTCAGCTTTGGTGGCTATGGGGCACTTACTAGCAATATGATCAGTAAGTCCACAGTGATAACATTTCCTATAACTAAAAGTAGTTCTACGGCCATTTGAATGCTGAGCTTTAGATTTTGAATTAGAAGTACCAGCACCAAGTAAGCTATTGGCTTTTGAAGTGGGAGGAACATTCAGTTCTTTGGATTTCTTACCAGAGACATCCACTCTGATTCTAGGAGTAGATCCAGAGATCTGATTCCTTGATCCAGAGGGATGAATCACTAAAGCTTTAGAAGCATTCAGCTTAGGTACTAAGGTACCCTTCTGAGGATTTTGGTTAAAAGCAATTCCTTTACCTTTATCTTTAAAGACAGAGGTAGGTTTTGGATAAACCATTTTCTCTTTACCTTTTGAAGAGGTAGAAATTTCCTCAGGGATAGGCGGTTTGGAAGAGGAACACTGAGAGGATGAAGTATCAGCGATTGAGGATACGAAAGTTCCAAATAAGAGCATGGAACGATCAGTGGTTGGTTCTAGAGTACCAGCTTTGTAACCAAGACCACGTTTATCACTCAGGGGAATCTGAGAATTAATTATCTCAGTGATCTTTGTTGAAGAATTACACCATCCTTCAACAGTAGCTTTTTCAGCTCTTAATGCAGCGATAGCTTCTTCGCGCTCGATTTTGACTAGCTGATTTAAATGCACTTGATCTTTAAAATCTTCTTCAATTTTAGAAAGATTTTCTATTTGAAGATGACAGTTTTTAAGCTGTTCAGCGAGATCAAGGTTTTGGTTTTCAACTACAGTTTTGCCATTCATGGCTTCATATAAACTTCTAGTCAAGAGATCTATTTTACAAAGACTATCAGCTTCATCAATATTTGCAATATTTGTAAAGAAGGAAGGTGATACCTGAGTTGCAGAGGTTGAAGTAGAGGGAATGTCTGAACTGTCTTCCTCATCTTCAATCTTGGCCTTAAGACAGAGATTGGCTTCATCATCTTCAGAGTCAGATGATGATTCTTCTTCATCAGAGGCAGCCCAATCATAGTTAGCCATCAGGCCTTTGCCTTTCTTTTTAAAGCTTTTCAGCTTCGCATACTTTTCTTTCAGCTTGGCGTATTTGTCATCTCTAGACCTGAGGTTAGAGGATTTCTTGGGAAACGCTGAGTTTCTCGAAACTTTCTTAGACCTGCACTCGTTAGCGAAATGTCCTATCTTTTCGCAGTTAAAACAAGTAGCAGTAGCCTTATCAACAGGAGCAGATGATATTGGCTTGTCAGTAATGGAAAGAGGTTTATTATTTCTGGACATTTTCTTTTTGGCGAATCTCCTGAACTTTTTAGTGGGGAGAGCCAAAGATTCATCATCATCTGAAGAGTCAGAATCTGATGACCTTTCAGAGTTACTTTCCAACTCAGTGATAGTGACCGAGGGTCGCTGAGTGGAAGGTTCCTCTAAGATTAAAGCAACAAGGGTGCTTTTGGAATCTTTTACAAGATTCTTCTTAAGATGACTCGATTGCTCATGATTCAGCATCGTGCCATATAAGGTAGAAAGGGTCATTGATTTTAGATCCTTTGACAGCTTGAGACACATAGAATAACTGTCCCAGCTTTCAGGTAAACATTCTAGAAACTTTGTCAGCACTTCAAAGTTAGAATATTCCTTACCAACAGTTTTCAGATCTATTATTAAACAGTTAAAACGTTGGTGAACTTCAGAGAGAGTTTCATTCTTACCACAAATGAAACTTTCGTACTGTCTTACCAGGTTGATCTTTCGAGAGTCCTGGACTTCAGAAGTACCTTCATACTGAACACATATTGTGACCCACATAGCTTTTGAGGTTTTCAGGTTCATGACGGAATGGTAGACTTCGTCAGGAAGAGCCATGGATAGTATGGATCTGGCTTTGGTGTCGATAGCCACTTTCTTCTTATCTTCGTCAGTCCACATATGAACTTCCTTGGGTATCAGCCTTTCTGGAATAGCAGGTCTATTCTCAGCGGCTGGAACTGCAGCATCAATTCTTACAGGAATATATGGGCTGTTTTCAAGATAGTAAGGCATAGTAGGGTCTACACCTTCTAAGAAGAGAATCGTCCTATTTTTCCATAGATTAAAATTATCTCTGGAGAATCTAGGGGGTTTTGCAAGAGAACCATTGTCAATATAGTTTGTGTTTGTGTTGGTAGCCATTTTTAGAAATAGCAAGGAAGAGAAATCTTAGTATAGATCAGATCTTGTTTATGAGATTAAACAAATCTGCTCTGATGCCACTTGTTGGTCCCGAAGGGCTATACAAGTTTGTAGAAGGGGGGGGGGTTGAATACAAACACACAGATTTTACTTTTCTAAATTGTTTATTGTAACAACCCGATAACAAAATATACATATAACTTATAATCCATAACATATTTACAACAAAGTACTTCATATTTCACATTTTGTCCCATCTAAAGTCTGAGCATAAGAAAAATTCATTACAACTTGATCCACTCTAAGTTACATAGTAATAACAAAAATTATAAATACAAAAGCATCCATAGCATCATGGTGATCATCTTCTCAAAAGCTAGCCAACAAGTATTCTATTTACTTGTTCTTACTGGAACCATCACCTGGAATACAAAATTTTTAAAACAGAAAATGAGGGTTAGACCTAAGGGTCTAGTGAGTAAATCCCTGACATTTGTAAATCATTAAAATTTCATTTATATAAAACACTCTTTATATAAATACACATACATCACACGTAAATTAATACCAACTAAGATTTATGCATCATACCTATCTCATTCCACCTTATCCCTCCACCAATGGCCAATATCAATTGGTTGCGAGCCAATTTTAACACACCGGTCCAAAGCCCGGCCACGTATTATATTTTCATATAATACTCACGTAATTATAATATCTCAATATATTATAATCACCCACGTATGACATATTCATACCTTTTATCAAACATTCGTTATTCACATAAAGCATTCCAGTAAAATACTTTTTTAAAGTAAAACTCACCTGATCTTTTTAGCAAAGGTCCTTCAAACTTTCCTCAAAACAGATTATCTTTTAACCCTGATCCTTAGTATCTGAAACAAATTAAAGTATACATACTCTTTAACACGTAAACAGGTAATTCACACTTTTCGCAACCCACTATTACGAAAACCTAACTTTTCGCAACCCACAGTTGCGAGTTCCTTACTTTTCGCAACCAACAGATACGAAAACCTCACTTCTCGCAAACCACAGTTGCGAGTTCCCTACTTTTCGTAACCAACAGATACGAAAACTTAACTATGCGTTTTAGCTACCTGCGAAAAGTGGACTTTTCACAACCAAGGCTTGCGAATTCCTACTTTTCGCAAAAACACTGTTCATCGTCATTTTTCCAGAAAGTTCAGTTCAAAATCAAGAATCCATCTTTTACCCAGATTTGCACAGAAACGTTCTAAACTCCGTTTAACACCCTAAATTGTAACTAAAATCCACCAATTCATCTAAAATTACCTAAACCCACTTCAAAATTCATATGAAACTTAATTCTCATAAAAGAGAGTTTGAATAAGAAAATTACCTCTTTGATTTCCTGCACCAAACAAAATCCCAGCTGAGAATCTTTAATCTTCTTCTTCTCTCCTACGGTTCTTCTTCTCTCTCTTTTTCTCTCTGCCGTGAACAATTTCACACACACACACACACACACACTATTTGGGTTCTGCTTTACTGTTTCAATTTGAGATATTTCCTCTATTTAGGATACTGAGTCGGTTTGGCTAAAAAGGTTTGGGTAAAATACCCAACAACCCTAAACTTGTTTCACTTGATAAAACACACCCCTAAGCTTCTATTATACAATAAAACTTATTCCTTAATTTCTTAACTCCATAAAATACTAAAAATAAAGACTTATAAAATTTCGATTTTAATTTGGATAAAAATACCTGGTTATTACAACATCTCCCCCTTAAAAGAATTCCGTCCCGGAATTCAGTTAAGAGAACAGATGAGGGTATTTGGCTCTCATTTCCGACTCCGATTCCCACGTCGCATCCTGACCTTTATGATGTTTCCACTGAACCTTTACCTGTCTGATCTCTTTGTTCCTCAATACTTTGACTTTGTGATCAACTATAGCTTCCGGTTCCTCCACATAGTTCAGCTTTTCATCAACCTGGATATCCAGTAGAGAGACTGCCTGGTCTGAAGTCACCAAACATTTCCTAAAATTTGATACATGGAACGCGTTGTGAATCCTGCTTAATTCTAGAGGTAAATCTAGTCGGTAAGCCACTTCCCCAATTCTTTCGGTAATTGCAAACGAACCAATATACCTCGGACTGAGTTTACCTTGTTTCCCAAAACGTATGACTCCTTTCCAGGGCGATACTTTCAACATTACAAAATCCCCAACCTGAAACTCTAACGGTTACCGACGTCGATCTGCATAAATTTTTTGTCTGTCTTGAGCCACTTTTAATCTGTCCCGAATCTGAGTAATCTTATCCGCTGTTAACTGTACTATTTCTGGCCCTGCTAATTGTTTCTCCCCCACTTCATTCCAACACAGAGGCGTTCGGCATTTTCTACCATACAATACTTCAAACGGTGCCGCTTGAATGCTAGCATGATAACTGTTGTTGTAGGCGAATTCTATCAAAGGCAGATGTTTATCCCATGATCCCCCAAAATCGACTATACAAGCCCGGAGCATATCTTCTAAAGTCTGAATTGTTCTTTCACTCTGTCCGTCAGTCTGTGGATGATATGCTGTACTCAATTTTATTTGCGTTCCCATCTCTTTTTGAAAGCTTCTCCAAAATCTAGAAGTAAATCGACTATCTCGATCGGAAATAATCGAGATTGGAACTCCATGTCGAGTTACTATTTCATTAATGTACAATTTAGCTAAACGTTCCAAGGAATCAGTTTCTTTTATCGGCAAGAAGTGAGCAGACTTCGTCAATCTATCCACAATCACCCAAATCGAATCGAATCCCTTTGAAGTTCTAGGCAACTTGGTAATAAAATCAGTAGTGATTTGATCCCATTTCCACATTGGTATATCTAGTCGTTGTAACTGGCCAAACGGTTTCTGATGCTCAATCTTTACTTTCTTGCAGGTAGTACAATCTTCCACATACTTAGCAACACTTCTCTTCATTCCCGGCCACCAATAGAATTGTTTCAAATCTCTATACATTTTATTTGTACCTGGATGAATAGAAAATCGAGAATGATGAGCCTCTTGTAGTACACGATCACGTAATCTACCCAAACGAGGCACCCAAATTCTGTTTCCCATACACCATAACCCACGGTCATCTTTCCCAAGCAATACTGATATTCCCACTAACCGTTATGATTTCAAACTTTCTTCCTGATAAGCATCTATCTGGCACTTCAGTAATTCGTCAAAGATATTTGGGAGGAGTTCAGCTCGTAGCGATATCGCCTTTATCGTTCCACTTCTTTCTTGACGACTTAATGCATCTGCTACCACGTTCGCCTTCCCGGGGTGATAAAGGATTTCACAATCATAATCATTTACCAATTCCAACCATCTTCTTTGCCTCATATTCAGTTCCTTCTGATCGAAAAGATGTTGGAGACTCTTATGGTCAGTAAAAATTTGGCATTTAGAACCATAAAGATAATGTCTCAAAATCTTCAATGCAAAGACAACCGCTGCAAGTTCCATATCGTGAGTAGGATATTGTCTTTCGTGATCCTTTAATTGACGAGAAGCATAGGCAATCACTTTTCCACGTTGCATAAGTACACATCCCAATCCTAGTTTAGAAGCATCACTGTAGACCATAAAATCATCGGAACCTTCTGGCAATGCTAATATCGGCGCGCTGCAGAGTTTCTCCTTCAATATTCTGAATGCCTCATCTTGCTCTGCTTTCCATTCAAACTTTAAATTCTTCCGAGTTAGCTTAGTCAGTGGCGTCGCGATTCGAGAAAAGTCTTTTATAAATTTCCTATAGTATCCAGCTAGACCCAGAAAACTACGTACTTCGGTTGCCGTCTTCGGCGGTTCCCATCTTTCAATTGCTTCCACCTTCGCTGGATCGACTTGTATACCCTTCTCTGAAACTACATGACCCAAAAACTGAACTTCCCGCAACCAGAATTCACATTTAGAGAACTTAGCGTACAACTTTTCTTTCTTCAATAACTCCAAAATCAAACGAAGATGTTGCGCATGATCCTCTTGGGATCGGGAATAAATAAGTATATCATCGATAAACACAATGACAAATTTATCGAGATAAGGCTTACATACTCGATTCATTAGATCCATAAAAGCGGCTGGAGCGTTCGTCAATCCGAAAGGCATTACTAAAAATTCGTAGTGGCCGTATCTTGTGCGAAATGCAGTCTTTAAAACATCCTCTTCCTTAACCTTCAACTGATGGTAGCCAAATCTGAGATCAATCTTGGAGAAGTAACAAGCTCCAACTAATTGATCAAAAAGGTCATCAATTCTTGGAAGTGGATACTTGTTCTTGATCGTTCGTTTATTCAGCTCCCGGTAGTCGATACACATTCTCATTGAACCGTATTTCTTTTTCACAAACAAAACTGGTGCACCCCACGGCGAAGAGCTAGGTCTGATGAAGCCCTTATCAGATAAATCTTGAAGCTGTGCCATCATTTCTTTCATTTCTGGTGGTGCTAAACAGTACGACGCGCGAGCAATAGGAGCGGCTCCAGGGATTAAGTCAATACCAAATTCTACTTGTCTAACAGGAGGAAGACTATTCAAGTCTTCAGGGAAAACCTCAGGATACTCACTAACAACGGAAATATCTTCCAGCTTACTCTTTTCAGGCCTACTATCTATCACATAGGCTAAATAACTCGAGCAACCCTTGCTAACACATTTACGGGCTTTTATCATCGATATAAGATTGGATTGATGATTCTTACGATCACCATAAATCACTACTGCCCTCTTATCAGGTAAAACAACGTTGATTATTTTCTTATCGCAAACTATGTTAGCCCGATTCTCAGCTAACCAATCCATTCCTACTACCACATCAAATTCGACCAACTCTATTGGGAATAGTTGTATCGGTACTCCACACCCCTCTATGTCTATCATACAACAATCATAAATCTCTTTAACTGCCACTTGCTTATCATTTGCAGTATCTACTAATAAGGCATGTTTTAACATTTTAGGCTCTAAATGCATGTGAGCAGCAAAGGAGGGAGACACAAAAGATCGGTTTGCACCAGAATCAAATAACAATTTAGCACGCGTGGAGTTTATGAAAAATGTACCTGTGACCACATCTGGAGTTTCCTCCGCCTCTTTAGCTGTCATTTGAAATGTACGACCCCTTGTTCTGGGCGGTTCTATTCTTGGAACCACTGGTCTAGTAATGGCTGGCTTCCCGGATGTACCCCCTTGTTGTATTCTACCTCGCGGACAATCAGATTGGAGGTGATCCGGAGAGTTGCACAAAAAGAAAAACCGTGTTACTCGACAATCTTTAACAACATGACCGGTTTTCCCACACTTAAAACAAACCCGCGACTCCACTTGAAAATTTCCCTGATGGTAGCGATTACATCTCGGACATGGTCTTTCCGCTGGTCGGAACGACGGACGGTTATCAAACCTCGGGAATCTAGACTTCTTTGGATCTTGTGGTGGTCTTTCCCATTTCCTTTTCCCCAAGCTCTTATCACCGGCATCCCTTTTATTGTCTCGTTCGACATTTTCTGCAGCATCCACAGCAGCGGTAAACGTATCTGGCCTTGTTGCAGTCACCAGTCTTCGAACTTCTGAATTTAACCCATAGATAAATCTCTCCATTTTCATCTTTTCTGTAGCAACATAATATCCTGCAAAACGAGATTTTTCTAAAAATCTAGCAGTATAATCTCTGACTGACAAATTCCCTTGCTGTAGATTCATAAATTCTTCTTCCAATTGTCTGACAGCAGTTTGTGGACAGAAGTGTGTTGTGAAAGCTAACACGAATTCCTCCCATGAAAAAGTAGTATATACATCCGCTCCTCTCGATTCTGTATGAGCCTCCCACCAATACAGAGCATCACCTTTTAGCATTGCTGCTCCATAAAGCACTTTGTCTTCTTCAGAACACTTACACGTCTTGAAGATAGCTTCTATTTCTTTTAGCCATCTCATTGCCTTGACCGGGTCCCGATCTCCTGAATAGGTAGGGGGCTTGCAACTAAGAAACATTTTATAGTCGCACCTTTTCATCACCGGTAAGATAGTAGAAGTAAGTGGTATTTCAACTTCGTGTTCCGGATTTGTTCTTTCAGTTTCATTGTGGCGATTATGTTCAAACATAGCTTGTATGTTATCTTGTAACCTCCCCATTTCTGCCATCAAATAGTCCCGTGTAACAAACTCTGTGCCATGTGGTTGTGTTCTTCCTCCAGTTCGGCCCCCAGTTCCCCTTCCGGTCCTGCCTCTACCACGATCTCCTCCTCTTCCCCCTGTTCCTATTGGTGGATTCTCTCCACCCGAATTCCTTCCTCCTATTTGATTCCTTTGTCTAGTGCCACTTGCCATTCTGTAGATTCAAACAAAGTTAATATACACATAAGCACATACCCTATATAACAAGGTATTCCAGTTCAAACATGCACCTGTAAGATCATAATTACACTGGCCTGGTGTAATTTGAAATTACCTTACATGATGTTCCTTCCACCTTTTATACTTAGCATCCCCAGGTTCTAAAAATAATAGGGACATCCTACTTCACATGCAGTTTAAGTCTAGGTACAGATACTAATACCTAAATCCCTTAAACTAGGGCTCTGATACCATCTTCTCAACCCGATAACAAAATATACATATAACATATAATCCATAACATATTTACAACAAAGTACTTCATATTTCACATCTTGTCCCATCTAAAGTCTGAGCATAAGAAAAATTCATTACAACTTGATCCACTCTAAGTTACATAGTAATAACAAAAATTATAAATACAAAAGCATCCATAGCATCATGGTGATCATCTTCTCAAAAGCTAGCCAACAAGTATTCTATTTACTTGTTCTTACTGGAACCATCACCTGGAATACAAAATTTTTAAAACAGAAAATGAGGGTTAGACCTAAGGGTCTAGTGAGTAAATCCCTGACATTTGTAAATCATTAAAATTTCATTTATATAAAACACTCTTTATATAAATACACATACATCACACGTAAATTAATACCAACTAAGATTTATGCATCATACCTATCTCATTCCACCTTATCCCTCCACCAATGGCCAATATCAATTGGTTGCGAGCCAATTTTAACACACCGGTCCAAAGCCCGACCACGTATTATATTTTCATATAATACTCACGTAATTATAATATCTCAATATATTATAATCACCCACGTATGACATATTCATACCTTTTATCAAACATTCGTTATTCACATAAAGCATTCCAGTAAAATATTTTTTTAAAGTAAAACTCACCTGATCTTTTTAGCAAAGGTCCTTCAAACTTTCCTCAAAACAGATTATCTTTTAACCCTGATCCTTAGTATCTGAAACAAATTAAAGTATACATACTCTTTAACACGTAAACAGATAATTCACACTTTTCGCAACCCACTATTACGAAAACCTAACTTTTCGCAACCCACAGTTGCGAGTTCCTTACTTTTCGCAACCAACAGATACGAAAACCTCACTTCTCGCAAACCACAGTTGCGAGTTCCCTACTTTTCGTAACCAACAGATACGAAAACTTAACTATGCGTTTTAGCTACCTGCGAAAAGTGGACTTTTCGCAACCAAGGCTTGCGAATTCCTACTTTTCGCAAAAACACTGTTCATCGTCATTTTTCCAGAAAGTTCAGTTCAAAATCAAGAATCCATCTTTTACCCAGATTTGCACAGAAACGTTCTAAACTCCATTTAACACCCTAAATTGTAACTAAAATTCACCAATTCATCTAAAATTACCTAAACCCACTTCAAAATTCATATGAAACTTAATTCTCATAAAAGAGAGTTTGAATAAGAAAATTACCTCTTTGATTTCCTGCACCAAACAAAATCCCAGCTGAGAATCTTTAATCTTCTTCTTCTCTCCTACGGTTCTTCTTCTCCCTCTTTTTCTATCTGCCGTGAACAATTTCACACACACACACACACACTATTTGGGTTCTGCTTTACTGTTTCAATTTGAGATATTTCCTCTATTTAGGATACTGAGTCGGTTTGGCTAAAAAGGTTTGGGTAAAATACCCAACAACCCTAAACTTGTTTCACTTGATAAAACACACCCCTAAGCTTCTATTATACAATAAAACTTATTCCTTAATTTCTTAACTCCATAAAATACTAAAAATAAAGACTTATAAAATTTTGATTTTAATTTGGATAAAAATACCTGGTTATTACATTTATTGATAAATCATTAACAATTTACAGCTTGTTGCAGAACAAGATTAAGGATAAACCTAAATCTAAACAAGTTGGAACACTAAGTTTCTTGCACTAAGAAAGAGAAGGAAATTACTAATAATAACCTATCTCAAAGATAAGAAGGATGAACTTGTCCAGAGTTAGCAAGTTACTTCAAAATGAAGTGAGTTCTTCTTCTTATATACTGCATGCATTTAATGCATGGCAGTTTACACTTTACACGTGGTAGCAGCTCATTGGTTGTATGTCATTGACCTTTGTTGACAACCTTAGTAGCCGCATGTTTGAACAGTGTAGTATCAGAGTGGTTGTACGATTTCAGACAATAAGGAGGTTCTTTTCTGACATATCGTACGGAGTCGTGCAAGGGTGGTTAAGACAAAAGTACTTTGTATGGAGGACTTCATGGTCAGCTTTTCGTTGATTCAACGCTTTACCATTGTTTATCAGCGAATGATAAAGTTCAGCGATAGCTGAAGTCTTGTACTTGATACTTCACGTTGAGTGGACAAATCTGAGTCTTCGCTGATCCGCATCAGTTCATTAGGAGACTTGTCGCTGGTTCTTGAGCTTGATCTTTGACTTCAGCGTAGAACCTATGTTAACGTGAAACTTGTCTTCAGAGATCATAAGTAAACAACTAACTTATCAGCGATCACCATAAGGACTGAACAGACTCAGAGCATTATGGTGAACAGTGTTCGCTGAATGTTTAATCTAAAGAGCGAGAGTTCCTATCAGCGGTACTGTAAGATCTTAGTACTTATCAGCGATATTGAAACTCTGATACATATTGTTTACTTACAATTTTCACTAAGTATATAAGAGAGGGTCATTATCAAATCACTGAGGGTTTGGATCAACAAATTTGGTTGTTGGAAGCGAAAGGCTTGGCACCACTTGGTTGAGTTGAGGCAATTGAGCCTGTGGAGTTTTACGGAGTTTCGTTTTTACGACGTGTGTGTCGTGTGAGTGCCATTTTGCAAGATGCATACTTTCGTTATTGCGTGTGTTAATTTTGGATTATAATGAGCATTTTGTCTCGTTCGGGTTTTATTGATAAGTGCTATTTATGTCATAAGGCGGCCAAACGGAATATTTTTGGAACTTTGATGTCGCGTGAGTTCTCTTTCAATGATTGTGTTAGCACTTTTGTTGCAATTTATTTAATTGTACGAGTTGATTTATACATGGCATAGGGAATGCATGAAAGAATGTGCATGTTGTATTTCTGAACAAATTGCTTTATGTGCTTCCGACTAGTCGACTATTTTAAGGTCCTTTCACATAAATGCATGGTATTGATCTAGGGATGTGCATGACTTGGTAACCACAAACCCTCGACACTTTAATAAATGAATCATGGGTGGAAATGCCTCATTAATTGTTGTATGAATGAGGGTCATTTGGTCAAAATATGTTTTGATGTTGTGTGACTAATGCGTGGGTTACGCTACGGAACATTTTGAAAACACGAACGTGTGAGTCGTTGATAGTTGGTCAATTTTTGGACTTAATGGATATTTTGGAAAATGGTAGGCCTTTTAATTTTGGAGAGAAATGTGTGTTTCAAGTCTTTTAATGAGTAAGTTTCAAGCGTTGACATCTTCACGTTTTATGTTACAAGTGTAAACTTTGGAGTAAATGTTCCGTGATGGGGATTTTGGAAAATTATTTGTCCTAACCTAGGGTGCGTGGGATTGCTTAAAATTTTTGGAACGTTAATACGCACCGTTTGTACGCGTCGACATTCGAAGTCGATTTAAACTCTTTTGGTGTCAGTCGATTACGAACACTTATTTTCCTAAGTTTTAGGAATACGCTTTAATGCGTGGGTATGGTCAAAAGTGTTTTACTCTCATGCCATTATATGACTGGGTGAGGAAATTTCAAATACTGGTTTAAAGAATTTCGTATTTTGAAAACCTTGTTATGAGCGATTTGATACATGTAATTCCTTTTCTAGAAAACTACTAAGAAAGTGTTACAAGCTTGCATGCTTATTCCAAATTTGAAAAAAAACTTTCTCTCGTCATTTTAGTAGACATCTTTGGATGATGAAAACATATTGAGTATGTCTTTAAACTTAGAACTGACGCGAATCGTTTTAGTGTTTTAACCAAAGTACAATTATGAGAGTGCTTCACCGTTGTGTGAAATAAACTGGCGTGTGCGCATCTTGTTGGCGAATTTTGTTTCATGCTATTTCATGAATTGACAGATGAATTTTTAGAATCGGATGACATTCAAACCCTTTTTTAGACACGTATAGACCATTTTGGTTGCGCCTTATTTAAAGAGGGAAATTTCCTTACGTGCATAACATAGATCAATCCATGTTAGAACCGTATCGGTTCCTTTCAGAGAAGTTGTTTGTTGTGCTTTTGTGCCTTGTTAACGATATAAATTTTAATGAAATGGTTTTCAATATGAGTTTCATATGTGGGATGAATATGCTTATTTTTGCACAACTACCGAATTGATAGTAGTAGATTTTGTGCGTACAATTAGTTTGATATGAAAACCTTTATGCTAAAAGTTTTACGAACTTTTTTCGATTGGCATATTTGTTAAACATTTCGCTTGAGAAGCCTTGTACTCATAGGAACTTTGGAAAGGTTAAGTAACCCAGGTAAGAGTAAGTGTGTGTAGCACTCTGATGGTGGAAGGTTTGATTATTCCACGCGTGATTGCACTGTAGGCCGAGTGGTATCGGTTGCGGGGATGGTGCACTTTAGCAACTGAAGGATTTGATTCGCGGTATCTTATATTGAGATTGGTGGTGACCGCCTTATTGGCAACCTTGTTATGGGTCCTGACCAATTTTCACATAAGGGACGTGTAGTACCCTGTAGGCGCCATATTGATAATATTGGTTTTGCAAGAGTGCTCGACGAGTGAAACTCGGGTGTTGAGTCTGTTGTGATTCAAGTTTGGTGGTATGACTAGGTGCCAATTTTTGATTCCAAGGTCGAGAACCGTTAGTGTAATCGGGGGATTGTAGTCCGATTTTAAAGAAATGACGATAATGGTTGTAGTAATCTTAAAATGTTCAATTGTGATAAGTGGACTTAGTGAAATGACCTTCCTTGTGTGGTAAGAGAATCTGTCGGTTGAATAATTGATAATTGGACGTATCTTTGGAGTTGTGTATTTGAGGGGTCAGTGATGACCGTCGGTGTTGGCACTAATGGAATCCGTTAGGATTAAATGCTAGTTCAGTAGCGGGATTATTGGGGAGTTCGAAGCTGACGTTGGGGGGAGTATGAAACATTTAAGGTTGGGAGAAAACCGAAGCCTTGTGGTAATAAACTGACTTGGTAAGTTAAGCGTTACTCGGATGTAGGTGTGAAGAGCCTAAGGTGACATTAGATGCGAACATCAATGCAAAGACTTTCGTGGCAGTTCGGTCAAGAAGGACAATTTAAGTCTCAGTTGGAAATTGAAGGAACATGAATAGGTTTGGACTCGGTAACCGTTGGAAGTACGAGAACTAGATTTCGAGGACGAAATCTCTTTTAAAGTTGGGAGGATTGTAACACACCAAATTTCCAAGTAAGTTGAACCATGTCTTAACCGTATGGGTACTTCCGCATTCGAATGGCTCGTATTTGGATTTTCGTTTGATTTTCGCATGCGTGTTGCTGGGTCGTGAGTAGACGCCGAAAGAGGGCTTGGTTGGATCAGTTCTCGCTCGGAGCAGCAGATGGGCCGTCTACGGCGGCTATGACCGGCGACAATGCCCTGGTCATAGTCGCAGTGGCATTGTCGCGCATGAGGGGATTTTGGACAAAAACAAACAGTAAGTGGGCAGCCGAGGGCGACATTGCCCCGCGACAATGCCCAGGGCAAAGTCGCGAGGGCATAGTCGCGGTGAGGTGGACGTGTTCTGTTTTAACACCCAATTTTTGGAGATTTCAGCTTCATTCCTCTCATCTCAGCAGCAAGATCGATTCCTCTCTCTCCTTAGGCGATTTTCTCACCTTTCTCCTCCCTTCTCTCTTCATTTCATGCTTGGAACTCCATAGTTAGAGTGGATGGTTGCTATCTTGGTTCTTGTTATAACCTTGGGGAACTACCTTCTTCATTTATGGCATCAAGAGTTAGTCACCCATTTTCTAGGGTTTCTCCAACCCTCTCCCATCTCCTTCAAGAAAGGAAGTTTGAAGTTCATCTTGGTAACCTAGAAGCATCTTGTTGGTGGATTCAAGTTGTGGTTGAGGTAAGCTTCTCTTCTCTTCACCCAATAAATTAGGGTTTTGATTTACTAGTGAGTTTGGATGTTTTATGTTGGGGGAATCGTATATAAGTATTTGGGAATGATTATTTATGGTTGGAAACTTATGGATCTAGGTTTTGGAAGACTTGGCCTAAGGATTTGGGTTGCATCAAAGGAGCTTACGTTTGGGGAGAAACCTAGATTTAGCCTAAAAATAGCAAGGTGAGTTCAAGTTACTTTGCAAAAACTTTGTACATGCCAAAATGTTATTTTTCCAAGTAATTATGTGTTTTACCTGAAAATTATCAATGTTGAGCTATTTGGTGGATTTTACCTGTTGAGGTGTTAATTGTGGTAAATATTGTAAAACACTACCTTTGAATATTTGGAAAAATGTGATAGATAAATCCTATATGAAAATGAGTTATTGATTTAGGTGACAAATGGAGCCTATTTGTATAAAAATGCATTTTGTGGACATTTGGAAATATGCATATAGTACATCATGAGATGCTTTGAAAATGTAAAGGTGTGAGTCTTTTGGAAAGGAGGGTTTTCCCGGTCTAAGATTTTATTTCGGGTTTTCATGGATTTGAAGTATTTACTGGCAACCGGTGTGTGTTGTTATATTTAATGTCATTTTATGACTTTCATGAAGAATCTTTTAAGTTAGTTGAGCTTGTGGCTCGGTATTGGATTTTATCAAGTTTTGGGGACATTTGTCCAGTTTGATAGCTCAAAGTTGAGTTTTGATCATGATTTACGTTATTGGGGAATTGCATGTTTTGAATTCATTTATTTATTCATTTGGGGTCGTGTAATAATTAAGACCTTGTTAGCCATGGATCCATAGGCATTGAGTTTCCCCTTAGTCTCGCGGGCAAGAGGTCGGGATTGACTGAGCTCAGTTTACGAGACGTTAGTTTCTTTGTAGCACGTAATAGGCATCGGGTTCCATGATAAGTAAGGCGTGGACCTAGATGGTCGAGCGTCGTCTCATGGGCAGTAAGGTGTAATTCCATATATGTGCTTAGCACGAGATAGTCATCGGGATCCCTGATAAGTAAGGCGTGGACCTATATGGTCAGGCGTCGTCTCATGGGCAGTAAGGTGTAATCCCTAATGTGCTGTTGTGGATTTGGAGTGACCCAATGTATAGACCTGGAGTTGTTGAAGTTGGGGGCTCCTTAGTCTCGCGGGCAATAGATTTGGAGTGATTGAGCTCAGTTTACGAGAGTAATCCACGTGGGTGTTTTTATTGCATAGTAGGTGACCCACTTTAGTGTTCCGTCACGTGCAATGTATACGGGTCTCCCCCGTCACCGAAAGGTGTTGTTTTGGGTATTTGTGTTTATCCATGTTTTCGGTGACGTATCATATTTATGAGATTTGCTTTTCCACGTTACATGAGTTGTGGATTATGTTACATCCATGTTTTGGTATGTTTTGGAATAATGGCGAGTTGGACTATGTATTTAATCGCTTTGAGTATCAAATGCTATTTCGCCTTTCACGTCGATTTTGGAAATGAGTTTATTTTGGGAATTCATGTTACATCAAAGATTTTATCATGGGAATTGTGTGAGTTGGAAAACGGGAGATTTGCAATTAAAGGAAACTCTTTGAAATCATGACTAAAACTACCTCCCTCTCGATTTATGAATTTATATAGTCATGATAAAATGTTTGATCTCACTAGGCGTTAGCCAAACCCTTTTTATTTGTCGGCATGTGCAACAGGCTCAGGTTGGGAGTAACTTTTGCTACACTGTGAAGTGGCGAGTGCTAGTAGAGCGCACGAGAGATGATTTTGATTAAGTGAATCTTCCGCATTTAATTGGGACTAACAACTTGTGTTGTATTAAGTAACGCCCGTCTTAAGTTTAGTTGTGAATATTATAATGTTTAAATTCTGAGGTATTTTCAGGAATGAATTGTAGAAATGATTTTATCTACTTTTGGTTATTTTATTGAAATTTAAGTTAGTTGCTCGTTCCAAATTTGAGGGTGTTACAGCTTGTCTCAACATGGACAGAAACCAAGTCCACTCGTCCCCGGTTTCGGACTTGCCTACTCCGAAAGCTACTGGAACGATGGAGTTATCTCCGTCCATGGCAACCGCCAGGAACATCATACCCAAGTAAGGGCCCTTTAAATGGGCAGCGTCTATTACCAGGACACGACGCAGATTTTCCAGAAATGTGCGGATCTCCAAAAACGTTGGTGTAGAGATGGCAACGGGGCAGGGGATATCGGGGATCGCAATTCCCATCCCCATCCCCGCTTCCCACTCCCCATCCCCATCCCCGTCGGGGAACAAAATTCCTTCCCCATCCCCATCCCCATCGGGGAACGGGGATCCCCACCGGGGAATCGGGGATTTTTTCCCGTTTACAAAACTTAAATTTTTTTTATATAATATCTTTATAAATATCAATTTTACGATTGAATGACGTATTTTTATAAACTTTAGTTAACCAACTTTTAATATGTTGTGTTTTTAAAGAGTTTTTCGAAAATAAATATATTAATTACAATACATAATAATATATATTTTATACATCAACGTTATATAACTAAAAGTTTTTCCGAACAATAATACCAATACTATAATATATTTTGAAAGTTTTCTCATAATCGAAGATTAATTATATCGGTGTGTTATATTATATTATATATATATATATAAACATATATTAAATACTCGGGGTCGGGGCCGGGGTCGGGTTTGAGAGGTATCCCCATCCCCACCCCCATCCTCGATTAACAAATTCGGGGATTCCCTATCCCCGGTCAACTCGGGGATTCCCCGGTCAAACCGGGTTCGAGTGTGGGATCCCCGTCGGGGACGGGGTTTTTTGCCATCCCTACGTAGGTGGTTTCCCTTTGTAAATGTTATAGTTTATAATGTGTAAACATATGATGTGTTAAAATACGTACCGCGGGTCCAAGGGCAACGAAGCACATCTCAAACCATCCATGTGAATCGGTCCTTATCTGGGTGACGGTAGCTGGATTATGCAGCTGCAAATTATATAAATATGTTGGGAGTCGTTCATACGACTTCTCGAACGTGCCTCTCACCAATAGCAGTGCCCTGCATTGCGCACACCAAGCTTGGTGGTAACCAATCGTGACGCCGAACTGCTGGTGTACATCGTCCATGATGTCCTTTGGACGCAATGACCTGCTAGCATCAAGAAATTTGCCTTTCAATATCGCACCCAAAGTCCTTTTGGTGGCTTGTTTGTGGTTGGGATTCAGTTGCGTCCTCGTACAAGTGTGTACGTCGTGCAACTTTCTAATAAGTAACGCCCCTCCTTTCTCTCCCACGGGCCTCGCGTACATCCTCCAATTACAGTTTTGTCTCGCACATTCAACTACGTATCTTCCTTTGTCGGATCTCGGCGTGTGACTTTCGAAACCCTCTTCCATGAACTTAAGTCCGACCTGACTTGCCAAGTGATCCTTCGAATCAAATACTTAACCTACTTCTAACCTTAAACTGCGATTATAAGGTGCAGGTTCGTAGGTTTGTGTATGGGTATTCTGGTCTGAAAGAATAGGGGGCATATCAAAATAGTCATTTAACTGACTAAATGATTTATTACTAGGGGTATATTCTTCGTGATCATCACTATCGGTATCTGATCTGTCTATATCAACATTACCCATTTTGAAAACATAGGTTTCGTCATCAGCAACTCCAGCACAACGTCCTTCTTGTGGTTGTTGTTGTTGCGTCTCCGGAACATAATCAGGAATACAGTCGTTAAGACCATATGCATGATCCCAATGAACTGTTGGGCCGTAGGAAGGCTGAAATTGAGAATCAGGCTGCTCCATTTGGAGGTCTTCGTCATCAGCGTCGTCATCACCTTCGTCGTCGTCATCACCGTCGTCATCACCGTCGTCGTCACCTTCGTCATCATCTTCGTTGCACACCGAGGATTCGGCATACACATAAAGTAATGGAGGTCTTTCTGATTCGGCTACAAAGTGCATAAAACCAGAGATATCCCCATCGTTGCATAACTCCACAAATGACCAATCACCATTCTTGAACACTAACTTGCAAACAGCCGAAGGGTCGATTTCACATTTTTGCATGGCGTATGCAACAAACTTCTGATAAGCCAAGTTTACTGGCAATTTTACACCATGCTTAGATTTATAAAGAAAATTCCACTCATTGTTGTCTTGCACCCATTCACCGTCGTAACATAAAAATAACTTAGCTTTTGCAACAGATGAACTCATTTTTTCAGTAGTATCTCAAAAACAAAATACTGAAGAAAGAAAGCAAGAAAGCAAGAATGAAGGATGGAATTGGTGTGAATTATGGTGAGGATTCTACTGATATTTATGGATGAAATCTCATTGAGGAACATGAATTGCAACCACAAATTGGTCTTCCCCAGGTACAATGATTCAATATTGATGAAAAAAGCCAATGAATTTCAACCATAAATTGGTTTTCCAAGTACAATAATTGTGGAAAAAAACAGTAAAATCATGCAAAAATTCGTGCAAAAAGAACCAAAATTGTAAAATTTTGTCAGATCGCGGGACCCATCGCGGGGAGGGACCAAAAGTGTAGACGTGGGGATAGTTGGGGGGTATAGCGGGACGTTTTGGCCAAAATAGCGGGTCACGTGTGCCCTATCCCACGATCGCAGGATTAATCACGGATTTTATAGGTATTTTGGCAAATTCGGAAGAAAAATGAGTATTTTAGTAAGTTTAAAGTCAAACTTTGGGTATTTTAACAAACGTGAGGTTTATAGATTCTCCCGCAAGCTTCACCCTCAAAATTCAAATCACCCGCTTTCTCTCTCTCTCTCCCTATCTCTTTTCAATCCACTCCTTATTTTTTTATAAAACCACCATCTTCTCACTGCCTCCTTCATCACCAAACCCTAATCATCCACCATGCCTTCCATCCCTGAAGAGCCTCTCCTTGCTCCAAACCCAGATAGATTTTGTATGTTCCCAATTCGCTACCCTCAGATTTGGGAAATGTACAAGAAGGCCGAAGCCTCCTTCTGGACGGCGGAGGAGGTCGATTTGTCTCAGGATCAACGTCACTGGGACGCTTTAACGCCCGACGAGAGGCACTTCATCACTCATGTTCTTGCCTTCTTCGCCGCTTCCGATGGAATCGTCTTGGAAAACCTAGCCGGACGGTTCATGAAAGAGGTGCAAGTTGCGGAGGCTCGTGCTTTCTATGGGTTTCAGATTGCAATCGAGAACATTCACTCCGAGATGTATAGTTTGCTTCTCGAGACTTACATCAAAGACTCCAACGAGAAGATTAGGCTTTTTCGCGCAGTAGAAACCATTCCTTGTGTCCAGAAGAAGGCTAATTGGGCGATGAGATGGATTGATGGCTCCGAGTCGTTTGCAGAACGTATACTTGCTTTCGCTTGCGTCGAAGGGATATTCTTTTCTGGAAGCTTCTGCGCTATCTTCTGGTTGAAGAAACGTGGTTTGATGCCTGGATTGACCTTCTCCAACGAGTTGATTTCACGAGACGAAGGATTACACTGCGATTTCGCGTGTTTGCTTTACGATTTACTGAAGACGAAGTTGAGTGAGGAACGAGTTAAGGAAATCGTGTCCGACTCGGTGGAGATTGAGAGAGAGTTCGTCTGCGACGCGTTGCCGTGCGCTCTCGTGGGGATGAACGGTGATCTCATGAGCCAGTACATCCAATTCGTTGCGGATAGGCTTTTGGTTGCATTGGGATGTGGAAAGTTATACAACGCGCAGAACCCGTTCGATTGGATGGAGCTGATTTCGTTACAGGGGAAGACTAATTTCTTCGAAAAGAGGGTTGGCGAGTATCAGAAAGCTTCCGTGATGTCGAATTTGAATGGAAATCGAGATGCCCACGTTTTCAAGATGGATGAAGATTTCTAGGGTTCTTCATATGTAATCTATCCACTTTCGGGTTTTCCGTTTTCATCATTAGGGTTAGCTAAAATTATCACGATTCTCTGTTTATGTTTGTTGAAAATTTGTTTCTAATCATAAAAGAAAGTATAAAAGCTTTCATTTTTTATCTGTATTTCAAATGGGTTATTCGTGAAATGGTTAAAAGCCAGAAATTGTTCAAGTACGTGATAAAAAAAAGTTGGTTTCTTTTTACTCTTTTCAAGATGAAATTAGAACCAGTCATGGGCCTATCTTGAAGATTTTGCAGAAACGGCGTCGTTTTGTCTTCGAGGTCACCCAATACTTGAGATGTGTGAAAGGGTGTGAAATTTAGGGCTGAAATACCATCACCAGGATGCTATCAAGAGAGCAGTTGCTTCATCTCTTCGATCGATTCTCTACTCTCACTTCTCAGCCTGGTATCAATTTCTAAACCCTAAAGATATTAATATCATAATTTTGGCTAATAAATTTGGTTCCAATTTGTGATTTGAATGACTCTTTCAGATGTCAAGAAACGGATTGCAGATGCCGTCAACGATAATCAGGTAGCTTTCTTGTTGATTCTGGATTTTTGGCTTCTTCTTTAGAGCTTTCTTGCTGGATTTAACTCCAAAGTTACAAAAACTATTGGTGGTGGTTCCACCAGATTGCCAAATATTTGTGATTACTTCTGACTTCTGAGGTTTTGGTACTTTTTTTTTATTTCTTGAAGCAACCCACAATGTATATTAATCAAAAAGATATTACAGAAGTTAAAATAAGATACAGGATATAACCATAAAACCACAGAATCAGAGGTTTTGATGCTTCTGTTGATTACTGGCTTTCGTTTTTATAAGCTGGCATCTGATTTCACACACTTCTGGTAGTGTAAATGTGTAATTATATTACATTTAGGGCGTTTCTGTCTTTCTGGCTGTCTAATATGTTCTAACTGGTCTTCTGATAATCTTTAGCCACTCTGATAATCTCTCATAATGTTGCAGTTGCGAAATATAAGTATGAATCCTGGTATATCTGTAGCATAAGCTGACATGTAACTTCATGCAAATGGAATAAGCTTAAAGTCTACAACTTTTTGCAATCCCACTTGATAAGTGTCACTTTTACGGTAACCATTTGTGTCCGCTTCGACTAATTCCATGGGACCCTGAAGATAACAGCCAATAACATGGAGGAGCCCCAAGGCCAGGCCTTTATTTGCGAGTTGAGCTGGCAATTTAAGTGTCATTTAAATGATGCACATCTTGAAATGCAGTTTGGAAATTGTTAATAGCGCAGTAGAAAATACATGTGCAATTTCTTTTTTGTATTTTTGAACATGATGCTAATGAATACAGGAAGCTGTAGCTGTGACTACGACTATCCAGGAGGAAATACTTAAAGAGATGGGAGTTGGTAAGACATGTTTCTTTGATATAGACATTTGCTTCTTCTACATTTAAGCTGTCTGAAAACGTGTTGAAGACGGTACATATACATATATAGAAAAACGAAAAACTGAGTAACACCATTGCAACCGTTCATCTAGACAATATGCACATGTGATTTTCTTGGTTGTACTTTAATATGGTCCTTTCTGGGATCATGCTGTAGCCTTGTAGGATTACTAATATGTTGACATGGAATGTGATGAATGAAATTTCTTTCCTTATCATTTCAGATCCAGCATATGGCCTTGCTTGCTTGGGGAAAATAAACATGGACTATGAAAATGATCATGATTTGATGGTTCACTTCTACAGATTCGTAGCCAAGTACTCTCTCTCTCTCTCTCTATATATATATATATATATATATATATCACCTGCCGTCTTTTTGGGCCTTTCATTTATGTTTTGAGTTTGGATGGCATGGTAATTCAGACTTTCCATCCCCAGTTGTTGAATTCTACACCCTTTTGTAACACCATCGAGTTAATAGATACATTTCTTGAAACAAAAGGGAAATTCTTTAATCTAGACCCGAGAAGTTTGCTACAATTCTAGCTTTGCATACGCAACTGTTGGCCTCTTTTTTTGGATGTAAACAAATCTTGCCACACCCCTTTTCATTTGAATTACTGATAAATAAGATAAACCCTCTCAATCACAGTATTTTGGAACGTGTCGGTGTGTGTTTCTAAGTCTGAACCCATATTTGTTTATGTTTTGGTTTGAAATGGTGGAAAAAAGATGTGAAATTTGTTGTGTATTTTGGATATGGTAAATGTTTTAGTTGATGGAAATAACAGGGAAGAGATGGCATGTGAAGAAGCTGAGTTTGGTCCTGATGAATATTGTGAGAGATTGGAAATGCAACACAAGCTACACCAACAGGTAAGAGTTAGCGGCTGTCTGTGTTGATTAATCTATTTGTTTGGAACATGAGCGTGTTTTTTAATGGGAAGGGGCATATGTTTAAAAAAAAGAACCTGCCTTTCTGCATAAAGCTACTGAATAAGCCACTTTCTATATCATTAAGTCACAACCAATCAGTCATGTATAACCGACAAAATAAGCTGGGAGTCCCATTAAGCTGCTAACAAACACGCCCCAAGTCCTGTATGGATAAAGTTGTCTGTGTTGATTAATCTATTTGTTTGGAACATGAGCGTGTTTTTTAATGGGAAGGGGCATATGTTTGAAAAAAAGAACCTGCCTTTCTGCATAAAGCTACTGAATAAGCCACTTTCTATATCATTAAGTCACAACCAATCAGTCATGTATAACCGACAAAATAAGCTGGGAGTCCCATTAAGCTGCTAACAAACACGCCCCAAGTCCTGTATGGATAAAGTTGTCTGTGTTGATTAATTTGTTTGTATAGATTGGGAAGATTTTTGTTTGGAAGAGTTTTTTCTAGATGGAAGGATTTTGTTTTTTAATTGGAAGGGGCATGTTTGGAAAAAAAACTTGCTATCTGCATAAAGCTCTCCCCCCACCCCCATAGAAGCTTACTGAATAAGCCACTTTCTATATCATTAAACCACTATCAGATAGTCGTGTATAGCTGATTGAATAAGCTGTGAGTCCCATTAAGCTCGTTAAGCTGCTAACAAACATACCCTAACTTAACCCTTTTATGCTCCTTTTATTTTGTTTTTGTTTGAAATTTTTTGTTTTGTGGATGCAGCAACTCGAGATGTTGAAAGAGATGCGTAATTATGGTGTCGACGATCAGTCTGCTATCTTAGACACGGTTAGTTCCCTCCTAGGAATCAATCAATCAATCTTGTTTGTTTTTCACTTATCCGATCGTATCTTAATTTGTCTTCGGGAATGCATCTGATTTTCGTGTATGTGTTATTTGTTGCAGCTGCGGCAGCAGATGGAGAAAGAAGATTTTGAAAGCGAATCGTCGCTTTTGTCGGTGGACCGAATCCAGGACATTGTTCAAAATAGAGTGTAGTGTTGGCCTGTATGAATTCTCAGTTGTGCAAGAGACCTTTATGGAAGTACTATTTATAACCCTTTTCTTGGAAGGGTAAAATACAGAAAGACCCAATGAAGTTTTTTACCATTTTGAATGATGAAGCCTTTTTAACTTTTTCTTTTTTGAAATAAATAGATCTTAAACTTTCTATTTTGAATAACTAAGGGGCCGTTTACCTAATCACTTACCCGGGTAAGTGCTTACCGGTAAAATTCAACACTATCACTTACTTCTCGGGTAAGATTTCAGTTCACCAAAATGGCATCGTATGCAACAATTTAGCCAGTAAGCGCTAACTGTGGTAAGAATCGTCGCACTCACTTACCGGGTAAGACTCTCGGTCCTTGCTTTCGACTCTCGGTCCTTACCGGGTAAGATTCTTGGTTCTTGCCATATCCATCCGGTAAGCTACCGTCAAGCTCAATTTAATGAGGGTGCGGCTGCTAAACAAAGAGCAAAGGTCAAGTGGCTTAACGAGGGGGATGGGAATACCAAATATTTCCATCTTGTGGTTAAAGAGTAAAGGCATGCTCGCTATATTCATATGGTCTCAGATGTGCATGGTACGGCTGCCTATGGCGATGAAGTGCCCATCGTGTTTATCGATTTTTTTAAAGGTATGCTTGGTACTTGTGATCCTTTGGTTAATCCGTTTATGCCCCTTGATTTGTTCACTTGCCGTCTTACTTTGCATGACTCGTTACATATGATTCACCCGTTCTCGGATGCTGAGATTCGTAACGTTATGTTCTCTATTGGCAATGATAAAGCTCCTGGCTCGGATGGCTTTACGTCCAAGTTTTTTAAAAGTTCTTGGTCGATTGTGGGGAAGGATGTCGAAATTGCTTTAAGGAATTTTTTCTACACGTCCCATTTGGATAAAGAGTTGAATCACACGCTACTTTGTCTCATCCCGAAAATTCCGAATGCATCTAAAGTATCTGAATATAGGCCGATTGCGTGTTGCAATGTGTTATACAAATGTCTGAGTAAGCTGATTTCGGACCGCATGAAGGATTACTTGCATGACCTTATTAGTCCAAATCAATCAGCTTTTATCCCGGGTAGGCGTATCTCGGATAACATTATGATGGCTCACGAGTTGGTTGCGGGGTATCAACGAGGTTCGGGCCCTCCTCGTAGTGCTTTTAAGATTGACATCCGCAAGGCTTATGATATGGTTAGTTGGGAATTTTTGCTTACTATGCTTCGTGGTTTTGGTTTTCATCCGACTCTCATTCGGTGGATTAAAGAACTTATCTCCACGGTCTCGTATTCAATTGCAATTAATGGTGACACGGCGGGTTTCTTTATTGGGCAAAGTGGGATTCGGCAAGGTGACCCTCTTTCCCCTTATCTTTTCACGATCGTGATGGAGGGGTTCTCAATGCTTTTAAAGCAATGTATTGACGAGGCTTCGGGGTTTGGATTTCATAAAGGATGTGGGGATCTTGAATTGACGCATTTGTGTTTTGCGGATGATCTATTTGTATTCACAAGAGGAGATGTTCAGTCGGTTGAGGTTCTTAAAAAGGCTTTGGATTTATTCAAGTCCCGATCTGGATTGGCTCCAAGCATTGAAAAATCAGAAATATTCTTTGGTAATGTTCCCCAGGAGGTGAAAGATGCTATCTTAACTTGTCTCCCATTTAGGGAGGGCTCGTTTCCCATACGTTATTTGGGGGTGCCGTTATCCCCGATTCGGCTAAAGGTGACAGATTATGGTGATGTGATTTCAAAAGTTAGGGCGAGGATCCATAACTGGAAATCCAAATTTCTATCTTTTGGTGGGAGGAGGCAGCTCATTATTTCGGTGTTACAGTCGATGCAGCTTACTGGATGTCGTGTTCCAGTTTCCTTCAGGGGTAATTCATCAGCTTGAAGCTCTTTTTCGTGACTTTCTATGGAATCAAGGGGAGAGTTCGAAGGGTCGATGTCGGGTTGCTTGGGACGACGTGTGCCAACCTATATTGTGTGGTGGTCTTGGACTATGGAAATTATCATTATGGAACTGGGCCCTCTTAACTAAGCATATATGGGACCTTATTCGGAAACGTGAGTCTTTTTGGGTTAGATGGGTGTATCTCCACTACATTCACTCTAACCCATTTTGGCGAGTGCCGAGTAAGCCAGCTTGGTCTTGGATTTTTCGCAAGATTATGGAGCTTAGACCCTTTGTTCGAAGATTTTTTAAGGTTAAAATTGGTGACGGAAATCAAACCAATGCATGGGAAGATGGATGGTTGCCAATTGGTCATCTTGCTAGATCTCTCACCTATCGTACCATTCATGCTCATGGGTTAAATGTGAACACTACGGTTAGAGAGCTTCTTGTTCATTGTAATGGAGTGTGGCCTCATGATTGGCTACTTCGGGTGGACAATCTATCATCGATTGCGGTCCCTCAAGTCGTGGATGGTGAATCTGATGTCTTGTGTTGGGTGGGAGTTGAGCAGAATCTTCTTCCCTTTTCTGTTAAGGAAGCTTGGAATTCTATGGTTGGCACTCTTCCGTTGCGGCCATGGAGCAAAGGGGTTTGGTTCCGTGCTTTTATTCCTAAACATGCTTTCTGTTTGTGGCTAGCTTGTCGTAGGCGCCTTCCTACTCAGGATAGGATGGCCTTGTGGAAACATGACCCTCCCGATCCGCGTTGTGTTTTTTGCTTGGGTTGCATGGATTCTCAGGACCACTTATTCTTTGATTGCCCGTTTGCTAAAGAAATTTGGCTTGGTGTTAAAGATGAGTTTAGTATGATATTGCCAGATTCGTGGTCTTCGATTGTGGCTGTGTTGGGAAACCCGAGAAAGACGATCCAAAGACTTGCTATCTCCGCGACGGTTTATTTTGTTTGGCAAGAGAGGAATAGAAGACTTTTTTCTGCTCAACAACGTGAGGTGATGCAGATTATAAAAGAAATTCGTTTTTGTGTGCTGTCGAGAATGGCTTGGAAGTTTAAAGTGAATGTTGCAGTGGCTTTGCATGAGGATGGTTGATTTTCGAGTTGGGGTGGCTGATGCTTGCTGTTGGTGTTTGATTTTTTTGGCGTATCATCTTTAGCATGCGTTTCTTGTCGATTATGCTTTGCTTGTTTTGGTTGTTAGTGTTGTGGTTTGTCTTTAAAGTTGTTTGTGGCTTTTCTTGACTTTGGGGCTTTTGCCTCAACTCTTGTATTGCCTTTTCTTTTAATATATTGCCTGGATTTTTCCTCCAAAAAAAAGCTAGTATAACTTGGTAAGCACTTACCTGCGTTTTGTAAACGGCCTCTAAGTCTATAATGTTGTAGGATACGTGTGCCATCGTCTAAAGGATATGACGATAGAGATAAATATAGTGATAGAGATAAATACAAACTATTAGAGTTATTTATGGAGTAAATCTCCTTCCATGCTTACCATGATATCTATGCAATTCTTCCTATTTAAACGACTTATTATTAATGAGAAAGACATATTCCCTCTCTCTATTCTATTGTTATTCTGTTTCATTTTTTTTTAACACGTTATCAGCACGTATGCTCATATTTCATTGTTATGGTCGTTCGCCGCTAAACAAGTATGTTGTCTGTTCCCCAACGTTGTTGAACGACTTGCTTCATGTTACTTCAATTCAAGTAGGCATCTTTACATCTTCATCTTTATATTTATGAATTTGATACGTTGCTTGTGTTATCCATCGTTCGTTGCTAAGTTTGTCATAAATTTACGTAAGCGTTCTATCAGCTTTGTAATATGTGAGTGATTTAAGATGATATTTAAAGAACAATATAGTTTATTCATGATTTAATCTATAAAATCATTTTATTATATTTCACAATTATCTTTTTTTTAATTGAAATAAAAAACCTAGATATTATTAGACAAATATAGTTGTTGTACTATTATGTATTTATTCTTTTGTTAGAGGGGTGTACATGTAATTTATTTCCCTATATATTCAACTCGTAACTCTCCTGTCCCCACACATGGAGATTAATAAACTCTCATGGTATCAGAGCTTGTAACTCCCACCCTTCTCTTTCCCTCCCACTAAAACCGTCCCTCCCTTCTTCTTCCTCTCCCACCCATCGGGTTTCCCCACTTTTCGGCTTCATCATCATGGCCGACTCCAATGATTCCTCTCTACCCATGAACACCATCTTGCATCTCATCACCATTCGCCTTACTTCATCAAATTATCTTATGTGGAAGAATCAATTGATCCCTCTTCTAAACTACCAGCAACTTCTTGGTCATGTTGACGGCTCCGTTCCGTCCCCACCGCCCTCCATTTTGGTTGATGACAAGCCGACCTTGAATCCGGCTCTGGCGGAGTGGGTCTTCACCGATCAAAGGGCTGTTATTCTTCTTCAAGCTTCTCTCTCGGAAGAAGCTTTTTCTGAGATTGTGGGCCTCTCAACGGCTCGGGAAATTTGGGTAGCTCTTGAAGCCGCCTACGGCAACTCCTCCTTGGAGCGTGCCCAAAATCTCCGTGATCAACTCCGCCATCTTACCAAGGGTTCCTCCACCGTTTCTGAATTTGGCCGAAAATTCAAGTCCGTTTGTGATCAACTTGCTGCCATTGGTCAAGGGGTGTCGGACATCGACAAAACCCACTGGTTTCTTTGCGGTCTCGGTGCCTCGTTTGAGAATTTTTCCACCGCCATCCGTGCCTCCGGGGCTGTTTTTGGGTTTCGCGACTTGTTGGCTAGGGCCGAGAGTCATGAAATTTTTCTCAAATCCATTCACGGCGACACCACTCCCTCGGTCGCTTTTTCTGCCGGCACCACTCCCTCCTCGCGTTCGGATAGTGGTCGGGGTCGGGGTGGTCGCTCGTTTCGTGGTGGTCGCGGTCGTGGACGTCGGCCGCCTCATTGTCAACTTTGTCGCCAAAATGGTCACTACGCCAACCAATGCCCTCAACTTGCATCTTTTGCGTCCCCTTCACCCATGCGTGATGTTGATCTCGCCAAAGCTTTTTTAGCCAAGTGCCAAGTTACTCCTTCCGGCCCGGATTGGTTTGTTGATTCCGGCGCCTCCGATCACATGGTGTCTTCCACCGGATCAGTGGCTAATGCCAAGCCGTATGATGGTGATTCCTCGGTCCAATTTGGAAATGGTAATACACTCAAAATCTCTTCTATTGGTTCTTCAACAATTGCTAATGGTATTCACTTGCGGGATGTTTTGGTGGTTCCCCGCCTCACCAAAAAATTATTATCCATTAGTAAACTAACGCATGACAATCATGTGGATGTTCTTTTCTCTGCTCATTCGTTTTTTATTCAGGATCGAACAACGAAGCAAGTCCTAGCTCAAGGACAATGTGATCGTGGGCTCTATGTTCTAGCCGCTTCTCCCAAAGCTTATGCGTTTTTTGCCGGATCCAAGCCGCGTGCCTCTTTTGAACTTTGGCACTCAAGATTGGGACATGTGTCTTTTGACACTATTTCCATGTTAAATAAACTTGGACTTTTATTTGTCTCTAGTGTGTTGCCAAAACCGAATATTTGCTCTCCTTGTGAGCTTGCTAAATCTCGTCGCCTGCCATTTTCTAATAATAATAAACGTGCTTTACATATATTGGATTTGGTGCATTGTGATCTATGGGGACCATCACCCGTTTCGTCGGTTAATTCATATCGCTACTATGTCTCTTTTGTGGACGATTATTCTCGTTTTACGTGGTTGTATCCACTTAAGGCAAAATCAGAATTTTATGATGTTTTCGTCTCATTTCTCACTTTTGTGGAAAATAAATTTTCCACCAAGCTTAAAGTTTTTCAAAGTGATGGGGGTACGGAATTTTTAAACAATCGTGTGAAAGACTTATTAAACTCACGTGGCATTTTTCATCAGATTTCGTGTCCGTACACCCCGCAACAAAACGGACGAGCCGAACGCAAGCATCGGCATATAATTGAAACAGGCCTTGCCATGATGTTTCATGGTCACATACACGCCTCTTATTGGGTTCATGCTTTTAGCACCGCGATGTATATTATTAATCGCTTACCTTCGAAAGTTCTTGGCTATCGCTCTCCTTTTGAGATGTTGTTTGGTCGGGTGCCATCTTATGATAATTTTCGCCCGTTCGGGTGCCGGGTCTACCCTTATCTGCGGGATTATTCGGCTCATAAATTGTCTCCACGGAGCATTCCCTGCGTTTTTCTTGGGTATCACTCTCAATACAAAGGTTACTTATGTCTTGATCCTCGATCCTCGCGCATTTACATCACACGCCATGCTCGGTTTGATGAGTTGTGTTTTCCCTTTGACACCACTGCCATGCACACCGCCATGGTTGATTTACCATTCACTCTTTTTTGGATGATTTTCCGAGTGTGTCAGTGCCCGCTGCTGTCTCGAAGCCCGCTACACCGGCCTCGCCTCCAGCTCCCTGTACCGTCTGCGATGATCCTCCCATACCGCCATCGGAACCTGCTGCCATTTCCCCACCAGTCGAGCCCCCGCAACCAGATCCTGCTTCTACAGGCTCTGCTCACGGCTTCGACACTGAATCTGCTTCAGGTTCGGATTCGGATCCGTCGGTACCCGATGTCGAGGTTGCTGCCCGCTCGCCATCTTCTCCGGCCCCTGCTGCTCCTATCGGGCACCCCATGACCACTCGAGCAAAATCTGGGATTTTTAAACCAAGGCATTGGGCAGACCTTTCTCATACATCCGATGGCGGGCTTTATTCGGCCCTGTTTGCCTCTGTTGACCCGAAAACGCATACTGAGGCTCTCAAGCATTCCAAATGGGTTACCGCCATGCGATCCGAAATGCAGGCACTTTTTTGTAATCACACTTGGTCTTTGGTTCCCCGTCCCGCTAACACGAATGTGGTGGGGTGTCGTTGGCTTTTTCGGACCAAGTACTTAGCCGATGGCTCTATTGATCGACATAAAGCACGCCTTGTTGCTCAAGGTTTTAGTCAAATTCCCGGTCTCGATTTTTCTCATACTTTTAGCCCAGTGGTGAAGGCGGCGACAATCAGGGTTGTGTTGACTCTTGCTGTTATTAATAATTGGCAGCTGCACCAGCTTGATGTCAACAACGCCTTCCTTCATGGTCACTTATCCGATACGGTGTATATGCGGCAACCACCCGGGTTCGAGGATCCTCGCTTCCCTAATCATGTTTGCAAGCTTCACAAGGCCATTTATGGCCTCAAACAAGCGCCTAGGGCATGGTTTCATCGCTTGAGCTCCTTTCTTGTGGTAAATGGGTTCATTTGTAGTCGTGCGGATCACTCTTTGTTTGTGTTTAAACGTGGTCATTGTATCTTATACTTACTAGTATATGTGGATGACCTTATCCTCACGGGCTCCGACTCGGATGTTATTCGCTCTTTTATCTCCAAACTTCACACCAAATTCAAGATAAAGGATCTCGGTCACCTCAACTACTTTCTCGGTTTGGAAGCCAAGCGTCTTTCGTCGGGGTTGTTTCTTAGCCAGTCCAAGTATGCTCATGCTATTGTTTCTCGTGCCGGCCTACTTGAGTCAAAGACCGTGGCGACCCCTCTATCTCCGAATGTCTCTTTTGTTGCATCTGGTACACCTTATAAGGATCCGACTCATTATCGCTCTCTTGTTGGGGCTTTGCAATATTTGACCATCACCCGTCCTGATATTTCTTATGCTGTTAATCAAGTTAGCCAGTTCCTTCAGGCTCCTACTATTGATCACTATCAGGCGGTCAAGCGGCTTATCCGATATGTTAAGGGTACCCTCTCCTATGGTCTTACTTTTTCGAGACCCACATCCACGAATCTTGTCGGTTATTCTGATGCGGATTGGGCTCGTTGCTTGGATACGCGCCGATCCACATATGGGTACTCGATATTCCTGGGGGGTAATCTTGTATCCTGGAGCGCCAAAAAGCAGCCTACGGTCTCTCGCTCCAGTTGTGAATCTGAATATCGAGCCATTGCTAACACCGCTGCTGAACTCATATGGATTACTCACTTGTTGTGCGAGCTTCACTTTCTTCCCACTGGCCGTCCGACCATCTTGTGTGATAATCAGAGTGCCCTATTTCTCACACAAAATCCGGTGTCTCATAAGCGCGCCAAACATATCGATCTTGACTACCATTTTGTTCGTGAGCTCGTTGTATCCGGGAAACTAGTTACCATGTTTGTTCCTACCAAGCTTCAGGTAGCGGACATCTTTACTAAGAGTCTTCCACGACAACAGTTTGAGCAGTTTCGTCACATGCTTCGCCTTGGTCCGCCACCGATTCGCTTGAAGGGGGATATTAGACAAATATAGTTGTTGTACTATTATGTATTTATTCTTTTGTTAGAGGGGTGTACATGTAATTTATTTCCCTATATATTCAACTCGTAACTCTCCTGTCCTCACACATGGAGATTAATAAACTCTCAGATATTAACGTAAAGAAAAAAAAACATTTACGCCAAAAAAATACAATCTTTTAAATTCATATGTGATTTCATATTGATTTAAATGTATTATTTAAATTAAACAATTCTTCTTTTTTCTCTTTTAGCCGTAAAAGGGAATTAGAAAAATCAAATTAAATTTCTAGTAGATCACAAGAGTTAGCGAAAAGAAAATCAAAATTTTGTTATACGCATGCATGATCATATGTTTTTGAGTTATTTTTTTAATTTCAGTTACTGATATATATCTTGAACTAGTTAATAATTTTGAATCATTGTTTCTTATTCTTAAGTTGATTTATATTAAATTTATTATTTATTTAAGCATGGTTAATTAGTTTTAATATTTACATGCTTATTTGGTTAATATAATTATGTGAATGTTATTTACTTATTTGATACCGATAAGTATTCACTTTTTGAGCACTTAAGCACTACTTTACATTTGCTTTTAGATAGGATTTTTCATTTTTATATCCCAAATTGAGTCATTTTCTTTGTTATTTTCCTTTTATTGAATTTGGAGCTAAAGTTAGTGATTTACTTGTTTCTACAAAGATGGATGGCTATTTGGGTGTTTTGAAAATCTTTTTGTAGCACAGGTCATGCTGGAGCATTGGAACAACATGAATCAGATGAGGTGTCTTTTGGTAGATAAAATGATGAAGATTGGAAAGCTGAATATTTGGAGTGAAAAAGCAGTTCTGATGTCTTTTAGAAGCCTTTTCTGCAAACTAAATATGTCAAATCATCCCTTTAAGGGTAGTTGTACTTTCTAGTTACTTGGATATACTTGTTGGTTAGAATGCTTACTAGTTTGGTTAGAATTTACATTTTCACCCCTCTCTCTTTTGCTATAAATAGAGGGCTTTGTTGGCTTTTATGGTATCCCATGATTGGAACTGACCTACATCAGTTCCAAATTCTCTCTGCAATTCAGAAATTATTTTATGCAATCAAGTTCTTATTTTGTTTCTTAATATTGTTCTTATTCTTCATCCCTTCTTATGAATTTCTGTAGCATTGGAATAGCATCCAACTGTTCACTTTTCTTTACTTATCTTCTTTAAATTATCTTGCATCTCTAGCTTTCCATTTTACTTTACGTCTTTATTTTTATGCACTTTATTTCAGTACTTTAAATTCACGTACTTACATTCCGTTTTACATTCTTGTTATTTACTTACTTGTTTTTACCTTTTTAGCCTTTTATTTAAAGTCATTTATAGTCATTTACATTTCAAATCACCATGTTTACTTCTGTAGTTCTTTACATTTGCTTTACTTTAATTGTTGTAATGAGTAGCTAAACATCTTAGCTCGGGTGTGAGGCAAAGGGTGAGTATGTTACCCAAAGGAAAGTAGGTGTTGTTTGGCAATAATGACGTTTAATTATTTCATTCCAAGTTTTATCAAGATAATACAATCCCTTGACAAATTGATCACTTTGATAGTGTTAAAGTGTCATGGATCTAGAGATAGACCATTGAATAGCACGTCAATTTGGATGACATAAGGGGTAATATCGAGAGAGTTACTTGCAACGAGAGTTGTTACTTTTGTTTTTCAAAATGATTCATTCTTGATAAGTTGCTCACTTTTTCAAAGGGTTAAAATGGAGTAGACTTAGAGATAAGCTACTTGGATTACATCAACTTGGGGATGCGGGGGTTATATCGAGAGAGTAACTTTTAACAAAGAGAATTTGTTTTGCCGTATATTTTGAGAACTCCACTCCCATCACTTCTTTAGTTTGGATTCTGCTCAAAGATGAGATTATCTATGATTACTGAAGTAATGGGATGGAGAAGAGTCCGAGAGGAACATTTCTTAAAATAGATAATATAACTAGTCATTGCCAACTCCATGCTGCAGCATGCTTGTAGCATTTGTTGCAACATTCCTGTAGCATTAGTCTGCTGGAATTTAGGTCACATCTCATCACAAGTCTTACACCCTTGCTTCTCTTTATTCTTGTTTATTTAAATATGTGACAACATCAACCAACCAAAATATTTCTTCAAAATCGCCATCTGAAATCAAATCTTTCATTATACTCTTAGTGCACTTTTAATTCCAATCTTTGTGGGACGATACTGGCATTTTACCACTTTTATTACTTGAAAGACGGCATTAGATCTCATTGTATACTTGCTTTGAGGTTTAATTAGCACACGCCTGTTAGTGTATTCAAAGCACACATCAAGTTTCTGGCGCTGTTGCCGGGGATTGGTAAGCTAAAAGTCTATAAAAGTATTTTAAAAGATTTGATTTTTCTAACACCGTTGGGATTTTTTTTTGAAGTGGTGTATGCCAATAATACAACGTGGGGAATTTTTCGAATTAGATCCGGATATTGAGAGAACTTTTCATCAATGAAGAAGAATTCAAAGAACATCAAACTCTCTCAGTATGGACGGACCCCTACCAGGTTTTGAAAATAGACCACCAAATCCACCACTTTTAGAAAATCCCGTCCGACCACCTTTGGAAAATCAAATGAGACCACCTTTAGAAAATCCAATCAGGCCTCCGCCAATCTTTGTAAATAATCCACCACTTTTTGGGAATCCACCAATTCATCCCTTTCAACATAATCCACCATTTCATAATAATCCACCATTTAATTATAACAATGAGGATGAGAATGATGCTGGATCTGTTGGTAATATTGAACCACTTAACATCATTGATCTTACAAACTCGAAAGATGGAAGAATTATGGACTATGCAATCCCTAGTTTTGAGCAATTAAACTCTGGGATTGTTAGGTCACAATTAGAAACTTTACATTTTGAACCAAAACCCATCATGTTTCATATGTTGCAAGCCAATGGTCAATTTGCCGGATTACCATCGGAGGATCCACATTCACATTTAAAATATTTTATGGAGATCACCAATGTTTTTTTAATCCCTGGAGTATCTTCTGAAACCTTAAGGCTCACTTTATTTCCATTTTCTCTAAGGGATAAGGCAAGAGTATGATTCAATTCATTAACACCAGGTTCTGTATCATCTTGGAGTGATATGGCTGAATTTTTTTTGCGAAAATATTTTCCACCTACCCGGAATGCTAAGTCCAGGAATGAAATTTGCATGTTTAAACAAATGGACGCTGAAACAATTCCTGATGCTTGGGAAAGGTTTAAATAATTATTAAGGAAATGCCCTCACCATGGCATTCTCTACTGTATTCAACTCGAGACGTTTTACAATGGACTCGATTCCAATGCAAAACAAATGCTCGATGAGACTTCAGGAGGGGCCTTTACCTTTAACACCTACAACACCGGGTATGAAATTCTTGAAAACATTTCAGCGAATAATGGACAATGGGCTGATCCAAGAGCTCAAACTAAAAAGAAGATTGTCGGGTTGCATGAGGTAGATGCATACACTGCATTGACAGCCCAACTTGCTTCCATGACTAATATGCTTAAAAACATCACTTCCGGTCAAGGAGCACAACCGTCTGTCACTAAACCTCATGCACCTGTCCTATCTGTGCAATGTGTATGTTGTGGTGAGGAACATTCCTATGAACATTGTCCTCAAAATTCTGAATCAGTAAACTATGTTCAAAACAGACCTAATCCTCACTCCAACACATACAATGCTAGTTGGAAGCAACACCCAAACTTCTCTTGGACTAGCCCATGTTTAAATCCACCTGCACAAAAACCACAAGGGAACTCTAATTTTCAAAATAAGGCAGACAGTTCCCAAAATCATTTTAAGGGAAATTATCAAAACAATCATCATCAGAATAATCGTAATCAGGGTTTTCAAAACAGCCAACCACCTTTTCAAAACCAAAATCATGCATCTCCACATGATGACTCAAATCTTTCTCTAGAGGCAATCATGAAAGCGTTTATGACCCAAAGTCAGGCTTTAATCAGGAATCTTGAGACTCAGGTCAGTCAGCTTGCACTTAATCAAAGCAGTAGGACCTCAGGTACTTTGCCTAGTAACACAAAAATCTCAAAGGCCCCAGGAAAGGAACATGTAAAAGATGTGACACTTAGGAGTGGAAAAGAATTACCTGAAGCTGTGGAAAAGGAATTTGGCTCTTTAACCAAAACAGATTTTGAAAAACTATCCAAAGCCATTCCTACACCAGAGATTCAGGATATTCCAATACCATCAAGTCAAAAAGAAGACCAAGACCCTAAGATCACAAGTTCAAGTCCACCAATTGAGACCAAGACCATTGGCATACAGGACCCATCTTGCTCAAAACAGTCAAACAAAGCTGTCATCAAACCAGTTCCCCCTTACAACCCTTATCCTCAAAGGTTGAGGAATGAGAAGGAGGAATTGCAATTTAAAAAGGGTTTGGATGTTTTCAAACAATTGCACATCAACATACTTGTTGAAGCAATTGAGCAGATGCCCAACTATGCCAAGTTCCTTAAAGACATCTTGAGTAAGAAAAAGAAGTTGACTGAGTATGAGACTGTTGCCCTCACTGAAGGTTGCAGTGCTCTGTTTTCCAACAAAATACCCCCTAAGCAAAAAGACCCAGGAAGTTTTACTATTCCTTGTTCCATAGGTGGGAAAGAAGTTGGACAAACTTTGTGTGATTTAGGTGCTAGTGTCAATCTTATTGCCTTGTCAATCTTCAAAAGCTTAGGTATAGGAGAGGCCAGACCTACCACAGTCACACTGATTTTAGCAGATAAAACCATTGCCTATCCAAAAGGTAAGATTGAAGATGTTTTGGTCCAGGTTGACACATTCATTTTTCCGGATGATTTTATCATTTTAGACTTTGAGGCTGACAAGGATATTCCTATTCTTTTAGGAAGACCTTTCTTAGCCAATGGTAGAACTTTGATAGATGTCCAGAAATGAGAGTTGACCATGAGAGTTGACCATGAGACTTCAAGACCAAAAAGTCACATTCAACGTTTTCAATTCTTTAAAATACCCTAGTGATATGGAAGACTGTTCAAGTTTAGGTACCACTGAGTCATTGTGTCATGAATAAGGAGTCAAACAGACCTGTAGGATAGAAGAGGAGGATGAGGAAGACCTGGCCTTAGAAGAAGAGGATGATGATAGGGACCCTACCTTGAGAGAAGAAGAAACTGTCCCTTTGGTTGCTGCAACATTTGAGCGGCTGGGAAATAGTGAGCAAAAATCAATTGTTCCTTCCATAGTCTCACCACCTAACCAAGAGTTGAAACAACTCCCAACCCATCTAAAGTATGCCTTTCTAGGAGAAGAAGACATATTACCCGTCATCATATCAGCTACCCTAGAATTACATCAGGAAAAGAAGTTAGTAGATATGTTGAAGTTGCACACCAAAGCCATAAGATGGACCATTGCTGACCTTAGAGGGATTAGTCCTTCCATTTGTCAACATAAGATCATCTTAGAAGAAAAGAACTTCAAATCCATAGAACCTCAAAGAAGGTTGAACCCTGTCATGAAAGAGGTAGTAAAAAAGGAAAAATTAAAATGGTTAGACGCAGGAATTATTTTCCTAATAGCCAGTAGTTCTTGGGTTAGTCCAGTCTAATGTGTTCCAAATAAGGGAGGGATCACTGTCATTTCCAATGACAAGAATGAACTCATCTCCACAAGAGTAGTCTCCGGATGGAGAATTTGCATGGACTACCGCAAACTAAACAATGCTACTCAAAAAGACAATTTTCCTTTACCTTTTGTTGATCAAATGTTAGACAGGTTGGCTGGAAAAGAGTTTTACTTCTTCTTGGATGGATACTCAGGATACAATCAGATAGCCATAGCACCGGAAGACCAAGAGAAGACTACTTTCACTTGTCCTTTTGGCACTTTTGCCTTTAGGAGAATGCCTTTTGGACTCTGCAATGCACCTGCTACTTTCCAAAGATGCATGATGTCCATATTTTCTGACATGCTTGAAAAATCCATTGAAATATTTATGGATGATTTTTCTGTCTATGGTTCATCTTTTGATCATTGTTTGGAAAATTTAAAACAAAGTCTTAAAAGGCATGAAGAAACTGATTTGGTCCTTAACTGGGAAAAATGTCATTTCATGGTTAAAGAAGGCATTGTCCTTGTAATTTCTAAAAGAGGAGTTGAGGTAGATAAAGCTAAGCCTGGAGTTATTGAAAAACTACCTGAACCAACCACTGTTAAAGGAATCAGAAGCTTTCTTGGTCTTGCTGGTTTTTATAGACGTTTTATAAAAGACTTTTCAAAAATTTCAAAACCTTTATGTCTATTATTACAGAATGACCAAAAATTTGATTTCAATGAGGATTGTAGAAAAACATTCCTTACCTTGAAGAAAGCTTTGGTAACTGCTCCAGTGATTGTTGCTCCTGAATGGGACAAACCTTTTGAAATCATGTGTGATGCAAGTGATTGGGCTGTTAGTTCAATTTTAGGTCAAAGAAAAGAAAATATTTTTCATTCCATCTACTATGCAAGCAAAACCCTAAATGAGGCTCAAATTAATTACATAACAACTGAAAAAGAGTTATTAGCAGTGGTTTTTGCATTTGAGAAATTTAGATCATATTTGATGGGGGCAATAGTCATTGTTCACACTGATCATGCTGCCATCAAATATCTAATTTCAAAGAAAGATGCAAAACCAAGGCTAATAAGATGGGTTTTGTTATTGCAAGAGTTTGACCTGGAAATTGTTGATAGGAAGGGTGTGGAAAACCAAGTGGCTGATCATTTATCTAGGTTAGAGAAACTTGTAGAAAGTAGGGAAGGAGGAGACGTTATAGAAACCTTTTGCGAAAATATTTTCCACCTACCCGGAATGCTAAGTCCAGGAATGAAATTTGCATGTTTAAACAAATGGACGCTGAAACAATTCCTGATGCTTGGGAAAGGTTTAAATAATTATTAAGGAAATGCCCTCACCATGGCATTCTCTACTGTATTCAACTCGAGACGTTTTACAATGGACTCGATTCCAATGCAAAACAAATGCTCGATGCGACTTCAGGAGGGGCCTTTACCTTTAACACCTACAACACCGGGTATGAAATTCTTGAAAACATTTCAGCGAATAATGGACAATGGGCTGATCCAAGAGCTCAAACTCAAAAGAAGATTGCCGGGTTGCATGAGTTAGATGCATACACTGCATTGACAGCTCAACTTGCTTCCATGACTAATATGCTTAAAAACATCACTTCCGGTCAAGGAGCACAACCGTCTGTCACTAAACCTCATGCACCTGTCCTATCTGTGCAATGTGTATGTTGTGGTGAGGAACATTCCTATGAACATTGTCCTCAAAATTCTGAATCAGTAAACTATGTTCAAAACAGACCTAATCCTCACTCCAACACATACAATGCTAGTTGGAAGCAACACCCAAACTTCTCTTGGACTAGCCCATGTTTAAATCCACCTGCACAAAAACCACAAGGGAACTCTAATTTTCAAAATAAGGCAGGCAGTTCCCAAAATCATTTTAAGGGAAATTATCAAAACAATCATCATCAGAATAATCGTAATCAGGGTTTTCAAAACAGCCAACCACCTTTTCAAAACCAAAATCATGCATCTCCACATGATGACTCAAATCTTTCTCTAGAGGCAATCATGAAAGCGTTTATGACCCAAAGTCAGGCTTTAATCAGAAATCTTGAGACTCAGGTCAGCCAGCTTGCACTTAATCAAAGCAGTAGGACCTCAGGTACTTTGCCTAGTAACATAAAAATCTCAAAGGCCCCAGGAATGGAACATGTAAAAGATGTGACACTTAGGAGTGGAAAAGAATTACCTGAAGCTGTGGAAAAGGAATTTGGCTCTTTAACCAAAACAGATTTTGAAAAACTATCCAAAGCCATTCCTACACCAGAGATTCAGGATATTCCAATACCATCAAGTCAAAAAGAAGACCAAGACCCTAAGATCACAAGTTCAAGTCCACCAATTGAGACCAAGACCATTGGCATACAGGACCCATCTTGCTCAAAACAGTCAAACAAAGCTGTCATCAAACCAGTTCCCCCTTACAACCCTTATCCTCAAAGGTTGAGGAATGAGATAGAGGAATTGCAATTTAAAAAGGTTTTGGATGTTTTCAAACAATTGCACATCAACATACTTGTTGAAGCAATTGAGCAGATGCCCAACTATGCCAAGTTCCTTAAAGACATCTTGAGTAAGAAAAAAAAGTTGACTGAGTATGAGACTGTTGCCCTCACTGAAGGTTGCAGTGCTCTGTTTTCCAACAAAATACCCCCTAAGCAAAAAGACCCAGGAAGTTTTACTATTCCTTGTTCCATAGGTGGGAAAGAAGTTGGACAAACTTTGTGTGATTTAGGTGCTAGTGTCAATCTTATTGCCTTGTCAATCTTCAAAAGCTTAGGTATAGGAGAGGCCAGACCTACCACAGTCACACTGATTTTAGCAGATAAAACCATTGCCTATCCAAAGGGTAAGATTGAAGATGTTTTGGTCCAGGTTGACAAATTCATTTTTCCGGATGATTTTATCATTTTAGACTTTGAGGCTGACAAGGATATTCCTATTCTTTTAGGAAGACCTTTCTTAGCCACTGGTAGAACTTTGATAGATGTCCAGAAATGAGAGTTGACCATGAGAGTTGACCATGAGACTTCAAGACCAAAAAGTCACATTCAACGTTTTCAATTCTTTAAAATACCCTAGTGATATGGAAGACTGTTCAAGTTTAGGTACCACTGAGTCATTGTGTCATGAATAAGGAGTCAAACAGACCTGTAGGATAGAATAGGAGGATGAGGAAGACCTGGCCTTAGAAGAAGAGGATGATGATAGGGACCCTACCTTGAGAGAAGAAGAAACTGTCCCTTTGGTTGCTGCAACATTTGAGCGGCTGGGAAATAGTGAGCAAAAATCAATTGTTCCTTCCATAGTCTCACCACCTAACCTAGAGTTGAAACAACTCCCAACCCATCTAAAGTATGCCTTTCTAGGAGAAGAAGACAAATTACCCGTCATCATATCAGCTACCCTAGAATTACATCAGGAAAAGAAGTTAGTAGATATGTTGAAGTTGCACACCAAAGCCATAAGATGGACCATTGCTGACCTTAGAGGGATTAGTCCTTCCATTTGTCAACATAAGATCATCTTAGAAGAAAATAACTTCAAATCCATAGAACCTCAAAGAAGGTTGAACCCTGTCATGAAAGAGGTAGTAAAAAAGGAAAAATTAAAATGGTTAGACGCAGGAATTATTTTCCTAATAGCCAGTAGTTCTTGGGTTAGTCCAGTCTAATGTGTTCCAAATAAGGGAGGGATCACTGTCATTTCCAATGACAAGAAAGAACTCATCCCCACAAGAGTAGTCTCCGGATGGAGAATTTGCATGGACTACCGCAAACTAAACAATGCTACTAAAAAAGACAACTTTCCTTTACCTTTTGTTGATCAAATGTTAGACAGGTTGGCTGGAAAAGAGTTTTACTTCTTCTTGGATGGATACTCAGGATACAATCAGATAGCCATAGCACCGGAAGACCAAGAGAAGACTACTTTCACTTGTCCTTTTGGCACTTTTGCCTTTAGGAGAATGCCTTTTGGACTCTGCAATGCACCTGCTACTTTCCAAAGATGCATGATGTCCATATTTTCTGACATGCTTGAAAAATCCATTGAAATATTTATGGATGATTTTTCTGTCTATGGTTCATCTTTTGATCATTGTTTGGAAAATTTAAAACAAAGTCTTAAAAGGTGTGAAGAAACTGATTTGGTCCTTAACTGGGAAAAATGTCATTTCATGGTTAAAGAAGGCATTGTCCTTGTAATTTCTAAAAGAGGAGTTGAGGTAGATAAAGCTAAGCCTGGAGTTATTGAAAAACTACCTGAACCAACCACTGTTAAAGGAATCAGAAGCTTTCTTGGTTTTGCTGGTTTTTATAGACGTTTTATAAAAGACTTTTCAAAAATTTCAAAACCTTTATGTCTATTATTACAGAATGACCAAAAATTTGATTTCAATGAGGATTGTAGAAAAACATTCCTTACCTTGAAGAAAGCTTTGGTAACTGCTCCAGTGATTGTTGCTCCTGAATGGGACAAACCTTTTGAAATCATGTGTGATGCAAGTGATTGGGCTGTTAGTTCAATTTTAGGTCAAAGAAAAGAAAATATTTTTCATTCCATCTACTATGCAAGCAAAACCCTAAATGAGGCTCAAATTAATTACATAACAACTGAAAAAGAGTTATTAGCAGTGGTTTTTGCATTTGAGAAATTTAGATCATATTTGATGGGGGCAATAGTCATTGTTCACACTGATCATGCTGCCATCAAATATCTAATTTCAAAGAAAGATGCAAAACCAAGGCTAATAAGATGGGTTTTGTTATTGCAAGAGTTTGACCTGGAAATTGTTGATAGGAAGGGTGTGGAAAACCAAGTGGCTGATCATTTATCTAGGTTAGAGAAACTTGTAGAAAGTAGGGAAGGAGGAGACGTTATAGAAACCTTCTCTGATGAAAAGATTCTTATGGTGCAATCACAACTTCCATGGTTTGCTGACATAGCAAATTATTTAGCTTGTGGCATCAAACCTTCTGATTATACTCACCATATGCTTAAGAAATTTCTCCATGATTGTAAATTCTACATATGGGATGATCCTTTTCTGTTTAAACTTGGTACAGATCAATTGCTGAGAAGGTGCATCCCAGAAACTAAAGTGGCAGCAATCCTGCAGCATTGCCATCAGTCAGCTTATGGAGGACATTTTGGAGGCCATAGAACATCAGCCAAAGTTCTACAATCTGGTTTCTATTGGCCTACTCTCCTCAAGAATGCTCACAATTTTGCACAAAGGTGTAATGAATGCCAGAGAAGTGGCTCCATCTCTCAAAGAAATGAAATGCCTTTGAATGGGATCTTGGAAGTTGAGTTGTTTGATGTTTGGGGAATTGATTTCATGGGACCATTTCCTCCATCAAATAACTGTCAATACATTCTTGTTGCTATTGATTATGTATGAAAATGGGTGGAAGCAATGGCCTGTGTTTCAAATGATGCAAAAACTGTTGTTAAGTTTTTACAAGGTTTGGTACCCCCGTGAACTAATCAGTGATGAGGGTACCCATTTTATAAACAAATTGTTGATTCAAGTTCTTGAAAAATATAATGTCAAACACAGAGTTGCCACTGCATACCACCTACAAACAAATGGATTGGCTGAGCTCTCAAACAGAGAAATTAAAGGGATTTTAGAAAAAGTTGTCAAACCAAACAGAAAAGACTGGGCTTTCAAAATAGATGATGCTTTATGGGCATACAAAACTGCTTGCAAAACACCTTTAGGTATGTCCCCATATAAGCTAGTCTTTGGTAAAGCTTGTCACCTCCCTTTGGAACTTAAACACAAAGCATACTGAGCTGTAAAAGAATTGAACATGAACTTAGACGATGCTGGTAATAAAAGAAAGCTACAACTCTGTGAAATGGAAGAACATAGGAGCATATCCTATGAAAATGCCAAGCTCTATAAAGAGAAAACAAAGAAATGGCATGACAATAGAATCAGACACAGGGAATTAAAAGCTGGTCAGAGATGTCTTTTGTTCAATTCTAGGTTGAAATTGTTTCCAGGTAAACTTAAGTCTAGATGGTCAGGCCCATTCCTAATCCACAAAGTATATCCATATGGGGCAGTAGACTTAGTTAATCCTGAAGACCATAGTGTGTTCAAGGTGAATGGTCAAAGAGTGAAGTTATTCCATGATCCTGTAGCATCCCCACAACATTGCCTTGTGGAGGTGATTACTCTCTGCTAAAAGCTTCAATAAAAAATAGGGACTATCTCAAAGTCCCAAAATCCGTGTAAATATTAGTTTTAAGCTTTTCATAATGTTTTAAGTATTAGTTATGTTTAATATGTTTGTTAGTGTGCAGCTGATTGGGAAGACAAGACAAATCAGGGGATGCTGAGACAATGCTGCAGCATCAGAAACCCTAGCTTTTCCTCTATAAAAATGGCAAATATCTGAGCGGGAGTTTTGGAAATAGAATTTGTGGCTGGGATCTAAGGAAAGTACATCAACAGGAATTGGGCATGGTTACTTTGAAATAAAGTAGACACCTTACCTGCTTTATAAAAACAAATCATGAAAATGTGCCAAAAATCCTTAAGAGTAGTACCTTTGTGTACCTTTCTTAGACAATTTTCCTTGTAAAACCATGCTTTTTACTGTTGGACCCATCTCCCTAATTAGATAAGGACAAGCTAAGTGGCAGGTGTCTTTTCATTTTCTCTCCATAAACCCTCTTTCAAACACACAACCGTTCCCTCATAAATTCTCAATACCTCTGCTTCTCTCTTCCACACAACCGAAAACCACCATTCAACCACCCTCCTTCTTCTGTTGATTTTATATGGAACCAATGGCGAGAGTCAAGCGATCCCTAGTTCGAGACCCACAAGGAAATGAGAATCGACCGAATGTGCGAAGAAGCCAAAGAAATCAGGCAGTGATACGACCCCCTGTTGCAAACCGAGAACTTGAAATCGTGGAGTTGGAAGATGACTCCATTCCTCCTTTGGTGCGAAAATCATCAACAAAATCAAACCCTACCCTGATTGAGGCAAAAGTCAACCAGAAATTGGGAGAAAACGGGGAAAGCTCGAAGACTATTGTTGAAGAATCAAAAGAGTTGAACCCTCTTGCCATGGTGTTGTACTCAGGCCCTGAAGCAACCGAAATCATGATGGAACAACCTTCATCTTCTCAGGTAACAGTTTCTGCTCCTAAAACTTCAGTGGAAAAGAAAATTATTGCTTGTCCTGAGAAAACCCCTCCAAACCCATTTCTTACATCAAAGTGGGTAAAAAGTTCTTTGAAACACGCAAAACTCCTTTTGAAAAATTTCTCAATAATGAGTAGGATTCCACCCATGACCACACTGAAAATATCGATACAGAGGGTGGAAATGTGGGGAACAATGAAAATACAGTTAGGGAGGCCACACACACTGTTAAAATACCTACTATTACCAACAATGAGTGGCCTATTTGGATCATTGATGAGGACAATCCTAATATTGTGCTTAATGAGGAAGAGGACCTTGCCTTGAGTGAAGAAGATGACCCTATTGTTGTGACCCATAAGAGAAAGAAAAAGGCCTTGGGAAAGACTCATGCCACTAAGACTAAACCCAAGGGAAGTGAACCACATAGGAAGAAGGTTAAGAGGGTGAGTGTTGATGGTTTGGGTATACCTTTAAAAACGTTTATAAATAGGCCAAAACGCAAGTATACATCTCAATATATTATTGTCTAAAAAACAAGTAATAATGGTACAAAGTACCGGATATCGAAGCCACATGGAAGCGTGGAGAAATTCTTCTTTAAAAGTCGGGTTTGTAAAAGCGAGTTTTAGATGGCTTATTCGAAAACAATATTTTGATGGGGATTTTAATTAACAACTACGAAAAATCGATTATAAAAAGAAGCACAGGGTATAAAGTTCCATTGGGATGAGATAAATAATTGGATAAAAGAGATTAGATAGCATTCCTTCGTTATCTCAAGGTCACTATATTTCATGATACAACGAATCAGTTGTCTATTGATCAATTGTGCTCCACCACAAAATACGACCTTGATTTAAATAACTAGGACGATCATGCTCCACGCTACACCTTTTTATCGATCTCAGTCCCAATTTCACTTTATACCCCAAGCTAAGGATTTTAGCCCATTATCGCTTGGTTTCTAATTATAAAAGATGTCATGACTATAAAAGCAATTAAACAAGCAACTTACAATAATTCTAACTGAGAAAAACGTAACTTGTTTTGCAAATTAACCAACTCTTAAGATAAACGCAACAAATTAAAGTAAATAAATACGATAATTAACTTGCATAAATTAAAGAGCGAGATAATAAAATTGCATAAAATAAAATACGGAAATTAAATTGCACTAAGTAAATTGACGATAAAAATAAAGCATGAATTATAAAGCGATAAATTAACAACGGAATTGAAACCTTGCGTGGAAAATCTTGTTTTAAATGAGCAATTATAAAGAAATCGCTAATTTGGGGGAGGGGGATCGAAATCGTGAACAAAGAGAGAGAGAGAGAGAGAGAGAGAGAGATGGAAACCGTAGGTTACCAAGGTAAGGGGGAATAAGAGTAAGACAAGTAATCGTAACGAGAACGAGCAAGTATCACAAGAACTTTGAAACGTGACCGCCAACTTATATTAAAATCGAACCGAAGAGTTTAAAACCGTGAGGGTTAAGAACCGAAGCTAAGCTTACCAAACTAAACTACTAAGTTGAGGGAAGAAAGCACCAAGAGAGAGTGGAACCAATGGTCTCCAAGCTCTTGCAAATGGTGGATGCTAGTGTTTACAATACAACAATACATGCTAAAACAAAAGAAATACAACATATATATATATATATATATATATATATATATATAGCCATCCAATTGCTTAGGGACCAAGCATAATTAAATGGATAGTCCAAGATCCATTTTAAGAGTCCAAAAATCTGGTTTGTGAAGCCCAAAAGCAGTAAAAACCGCAGCCCAAAAGCAGGCCCAAGAAGCATCCATGGTTCGACCCAAAAGAAAATTCAGCAGCCCAAGTCCTATTTTTGCTGCAACCCGACCCTGTAGGAATGCTTTCAACCTGGAAAATCGACCCTGCAGGATAGCTTACAAATACTTAGCTTTTTTCTCATTTTCTTGCGATTTTTATTAACTTTATACTAATAAGGACTAACCTTTTATTTATGCTAAAATATATTAAAATACTACTAAAAGTGACTCAATGGGTAATTAAAAAGAGCTCAAAATTACAAATTAAAGGCATAAATAGGGTTAATAAATTAACCCTATCAGTGAGCTTTGAGGGAGAAAGTTCTAGTGCAGCAACCGAGTCCAACTGCTATGCTGCAACAACTGTGCAGCATGAGCAGTCTGTGGTTAAGAAAAAGAAGGAGATTAAGGATGTGTTTGTGGATAGGCCAGACAGATCACACAGTGGTTTTAGTTCCAAGGCTGCTGCTAAGGCTTGGACTAAATTTCAGAATAGGGTGGGGCTTCCTGATAAGGGTTTTGACAAGCAAAGCATTAAGGAGTTCCATTTCATTAGTGAAGTGATAGATACCCAGGGACTGGAAAAGTTGGGAGCTGTGTATAGGTGTTATAATCTGACCTTAATGAGGGAGTTTTACCGTGAGGTTTCTGTTACCTCATCCCCAAAGATTCAAATCAGGGGGCATACCATCACTTTGACAGGGAAGAAGATAAACGCATTTCTTGGTCTGTCACCTCCCAAAAAGACAGAATACTACCACATGCTTCACAATGCCACCCAAAATGACCTTGCTGAAGTAGCTGCTGCCTTGGGTAAGCCAAATGTAGATTGGGAGAATCATGCCAATATCATGCTCAGAACTTTCAAATCCGCTCTTCATACTGCAAATTCCAATGTGTGGATAAACTTTGTGAGACATTCTATTTCCCCTACTACTCATGACAGTTCTATCACTATAGATAGAATGTTCTTGCTGTTTTGTCTCACCACAGGTAGGAACATAAATCTGAGGAGAATCGAAGAGCATAAATGAATGTGCTAGCAGAACAAGGGGGAAGTTGTACTTTCCAGGGATGCTCACAAGAATGTTGGTGGAATTGGGGGTGCCCCAATACACTGATGATTTGATAGTAAAGGAGCAGCGAGAGAAATGGGAGATCGACATGAAAGATGTTCAGAAAGGAAAAAGGCGTGGGAGATACTAATATGATTGGAATGATGCAGGATCTGCTATCCCAAAACAATAACCTCTTGGATACTGTTTTGAAGCAAAGGGATGAGTTCTTGAATGGCATCAAAGGATTGAAAACTGAATTGGTGGCTCTCATTGACACCAAGAAGAAGAAAGCTGTGAAAGAAGGTGAGGTTGAGGTCAAAGTGGCAAGATTGAGGAGGCTGCTGAAACTGAAGAAAGAAAAGATCACCAGGCTGAGGGAGGGGAATGCAAGATTGATGGCAGAAGTTGCTGCCAAGTCCAGTGCTCCAGCATCCACCTCTGCTGCAACACACACAGATGACCAGTAGCCTACTCCATCTGAGTAGGGCAGGTTTTAATCATTCCCTTTAGCTCCTTATTCTGTTTGTTTTTATTTATTTGTGTCTGGGATGTGTTTTTACATTTTTAGGTTTATTTTACTTGCATTGGGATCTTGTTTTGACTATGTTAATTTACTTGCATATCCCAAATAATTCCGTTAGTCCAATCTCATCTAGGAGTGATACATGCTAGAACTAGCTTCATAATTGCTTGGGACACAATTTGGTCCACATTCTGCACAATCACAAAGATTTTCTAGGCCTTTATTCCCTTTTCTCATTTTTATCCACTTGAAACCTAATGCAAAGCATCATTTCCTTCAATACAATGATGACATTGTAAAATTCTTAGTTTGGGGTGGGGGGTGTTTAAAAAATGACAAAGAGCAAAGATCTACAAAAACAGAAATTTGCCAAGACAAAGTGGTTAAAACAAAAAAAATGTCCCATAGGGACAGGTGTATGTATGCAACAGAAAAAACACAAAAATTGAAAAAATTTCAATGTTGATACTTGGGGGTGAGAAAAGGCAAAGTAAGGAGAAAAATATGCCAAAGAGAGAAACCCATACACTTTAGGCCTTTAGTGATTTGTGATGTGGAATGTGTTGACCATAACAAAAGGAATATGATGCTAGCTTATGGTTCATGGTAAGAAGTAGAGTGAGATTGTGGTCACTTTGGATTTATAAAAGGCTATGTTATGTATCCTTGGCATGTTCAACCTCATAATGTGCACTTAATGCCATCCTTATGCAAATCTTTCAAAATTGAGTCTTTTCTTTTGTCTTTTTTATTACAAGTGTTGGTTCCGTTTTTACTTAACAATGATGATTATTTCTTTTAGTTCAAAACAGAGTGATATGCGGAAGCGTTTTAGAGAACTAATAAGATATTTAAGGTAGAAGAACACAATATATCAAATACATGAGATGTAAATAACACAAGTTTTAACTCAATAACCCACTGTATATTGATATAAATAGAACACCAAGAACACCGAAAGTATTACAAGAATTCCGCTCTTAAGAGTGTGTGTATTGTGCAAAGCTTAATAGAAGAACTCAACATGAGTCTTCTATTTATACTACTTCCACAGGGGACAAGGTGGAGACAGGAAGTACTATGGTACAATAGACACTATCGTGGAACAGTGACAGGTACAACGTTGCTGTAGTGCGCCGCACTCTACAAAAGACTGCAACCCATCAGAGGTTGACACGTGGAGGCAGTAGGGCGAGCCTTGTACGAATGATCTTCAGGATCTTCGTACGACAATAAACGTGAGAGGCACGATCGTCTTTGACTTGATCTTCAAGAATTCTTCTAAGTCTTCAGTCTTTATACCATAGAGGCTCTGTCAAGTATGGCAGAGGCTCTGTGGCCTTGTCTTCTGTGAAGCGTCTTCTGTTAAGTCTTCACTTGATCTTCTATCGGTGTCTTGGTAGAACCTCTGTCAGTGCAACACTTAGCCTATTTTTCAATACTTCTATAAACATAAAGATTGGAGCTAACAACCCCCCCCCCTAAGTAATGAAAAATAAAAAATAAAAAATGCAGGGTTTTCTAGACTAAGTACATGACAAGAGGTATTTGACCGCTGTTGAAATTCTTCTTTCATATAAGATTATGCCAGAGGCACTTACATTTGATTACATGATGAAAGAGAAAATGACAGAGATTTGTAGACTAACTCAGACATTGGCGTTTTGGAAGTCGTTGAAACTTCTGTTGTCGAGTCCTACTTCTTTCAGCTCATGATAGATTCTGATGCAGAGGGTTCTGAAGTTGATTACTGAGTCAATGACCTCTATCAGTCTATCAGCGGAGGCTGTGTCCATCAATTCCGTTCCTCTGTGCTCCACAAGGTTGGCTCTGAACTATGAGAGAGTATTTGTTGCGTACTTTTGGCAGTCCATCTCCAGAAACAATCTTAATTTTCCAGCAGGATCTTGGTAGACATACCCAAACTTTGGGGATGTTATGATTGAGTTGGGTATGGCAGAGGATGGGCAGTCAGGTGGTTTAAGGCTTAGGTTTCTTACTCCAAGATCTCGTCCTAATTGGAAATCGACTAGGCTATATAGCAGAAGTTTCTCATGCATGGCTTTTCTGATCACCCTGTATGCCCTTCGAACTGCATCTGTTGTGAAGTTCTGTTTTGTCCAGTTCAGAAGGCCGGGTAGGTCGTAGGGGCTTAGATTTCTAAGGTCAGCATCTGAGAATTGGTTCACGGATCTGTCTACTCTCTTGACCTTATATATGTTGTACGAAACCTTAGGTGTGGTTCTGGTGTAAGAGAACTTACAGTATATGACCTGGTCGATCTTGGAGATTGAGTATACTTGGTTGACAGGCTTGGGAGTTGTTCTGTTGAAGATGTTCTCGAGATCAGCACGGAATTCGGGGTCTTGAATGGATGGTGGCAGAGGATCTCTGGTAGTTCTGTTGTAAAGGTACCTGTACACCAGTTCTTCCATTTGTTGTGGAGGTGCACCAGGTGGAGGCATGGGTCTGCGCAGAGCATCCATTTGTTTCTTTATTTGCTTCACTCGATCTTCTGTTGGTTTTGCCTTCGGATCTAGAACATGTATGTTTGACAGAGGGGTAACACCGAAAGCCCAGTCTTCTTCTTCTGGCTTTGGTGTCACATATGCATCGAAGGCACTCTTCATCAGCTTCTCTGTGGGTTGATGCTTTGGCTTCTTTTGTTGTGGTTCCTCTATCAAAATTCCCTTGCCTTTGTCTTTTGCCTTCGGCTGTAGATCTTCTTGTAGAGATGGGGTTGCCTCTGTTGGATTTGACACTTGTGTTTCTGAGGTCTTGATTGGGGATGCAGGTTTGGTTGGTGAGGATTCTGCTGATTTGCTCATATATTTTCTTTTGTGAGCAATAGTCTTTGTTCTGGGTATGGTTTTGGGTGTGGGAGATGATATCTTGGTTTCTTCTGGTGTTTTTGGTGTTGGTGAAGGGGGTTGGTCTTCTTCGGAGGATGTCAAGATTTGAAATTGTTCACGGGTTGGCACATCTTCTCCGAATATAGAGGTTGTATCCACAGAGGTGGGTGTTGCCTCTGTGGTCTTCTGTTGTTGATCTTCAGTTGATTCGGGTATTTGGGTTTGAGTTGGAGTTTCTTCAGGGTTTGTTTCCACAGAGGTGGTTGTTGCCTCTGTGGGCTGTTGTTGGTTTCTTTCTTGGGTTTGGGTTGGAGGAGCTTGGGAAACAGGTTCTGCTGAAATTGGCATTGGTGCAGGTAATCCTTTGCTTGCAGCTTTGTCATGTGTCCCGTTCTCCCCCTCAGGATGATTTGATGAATCGTCAGAATCATCATCATAGTGATCCTGACCCTTGTCTTCGGTACCCTCTGCCCTGCACGATGCTTCTGGTTTCTTTGGAGGAGTGGCACCTGCAACTATCATTTTTGCGCATAGATCATCGCAGAGGCCAAGAAGGTTGTAGACCTCTGCCTCAGTGTTGAAGCGCGATTTGCCGACACTTCTGTGGAAGTCTTTGACGTAGTTGGCGTTGGCAGCAGTGAAGACTCTTATGAACTCTGTGATTTGGTCGAGAACTCCTTGTCCAAGCTCTGTGAGTTGTGCTCTGGTCACGTAGTCGGAGGGCTTCATGGCCAGAGTTGCTTCTGTAGTATGCTCTTGAACTTGCTCGAGGGCCTTCTTTAAATCTTCAGGAGTAAGGCCCGGAGAGGTTGGGGATTGCTCTTTCTTCAGCTTTTCAATCAAGTCTTTGACAGAGCTTTGGAAGGCAGAGGATGTGGCTTTTCTCGAATTCAGCAACAACAGAGGTGGCAGAGGTTGTAGCAGTTGACTTCATCTGGGCTAATGCAACTTGCACCTCTGTGGACAAGTTGTCCATTTTGGTGTTCAGATCATTAAGGGCCCTGGAAGTTGTATCTGCAAAAGAATCAAATGAGCTTTTCAACTCCTTCAATGTATTGTCCACAGAGGTGACAAGGGTTTGGAACTCATCCCTTGATACATGTGGACTTGGTGTAACCTCTGGGTGAACAGATCTATCACCAGAGTGAGTCTCTGTTCCTGAGACGCCTTCTTTCGCTCCTGTTTTTATGTTGAGAGCGGAAGGACTTCCCTCTAATCCTTGAGCAGGGGCTTTTTGAGCCTCAGACTCTATAGAGGTTCTGCTAAGGACATTGTCTTGATCCACTCCAGAGGTGGGTACAAGAGTATCCTTAAGTTGACTTGGGGACTTGTCTAGAGTCTCTTCGTCGTTGTGCACTCTAGGCCCCTCTAAAGGGCCGATTGGACTTAGTTGTGTGTGCGTGTCAGAGGAAACGAATTCCTCTGTGGGGATGTCTGTTGTGATCTAGGGCAATTGATCACTAACTAAGGGTAAGTCCTTTTGAGAGGACTCCCCTGGAATGGTTTCCCCGGATAAGATTGGCACAGAGATAGAAAGAGTTACCTCTGCCCGGTTTGGTGGGGTTGGGGTCGAGAGGTGCTGCTCTTTTTCAATAACATCTTCTACCACTAGATTGGCGATGTTAGAAATATGGGTTGCACTGGGAGTTGGTTGGGGTTGTGTGCCTTCTTCAACTACGACACCTTTTTCTGTTTCACCCGCTGTCACTACTCCAACACTAGTGGCTTCGGCCTCTATTGCCTCTTGTTCAAGGGAGGCGTACATGGGATGGAAAGAGGACAAATGTCTAAGATCTGGGTGCAGAGGGTCGTAGTTTACCTGTTCATCTTCCTCAGAATCCACCATTTCTTCTGAGGCTACTGCTTCCTCTGGACTCTTTCTCAGGACATCATATCCGGGATGGAGAAAGGGGTTCTGTAGTACTTCTGGAGTCGCAACATGAATGTTCTGTGGGGTTTGGTCATCTTCATTCACGTTGGAATCAATTCCAGAGATTCTGAAGTCTGGTTCTTCTGTGGAGTGATGTGAAAGGGCTTCTGCGTTCCAGCCAGAGGTGTCTAGAGAGTCTGCAACATCAGGGCGTTAAAGGAAAGCAGAGAAATCACATTGATCTGCATAGTTAATAGGAGTTGCAGATTGTAGAGGCTGTTCACGGGTTCCTTCTGCTGTTTCTTCTTCCAATTCAACTCCCTCTGCAATGGTTTGCAGAGGAGTGTGGGGTTGCTTGGATTTCTTCTTGCTCTTCTTTCTTTTTGGCTTGGGGGCACCCTCCTCAGAAGACTTGTGTTTTCTCTTTTTCTTTTTGTTTTTGGGAGGAGGGGGGGGGGTGCAGAGGATTCAACCACTGTTTCATGTGGTGGGGACTGTTCGGTTTGGGTAGCACTGGTAGAGGTGCCTTCTGCAGTTTTCCTTTTCTTGTGGGATTTCTTCTTTTTGGGAGTGGTGGCAGAGGGTTTGCTTTTAGGAGTAGGGAAGAGAAATGTATTTCTCAGAGCATGAAAATTCCCTTGTACTTGTTCATGCTTAGCAAAGGCCACTGCCCATTCTTCTTCAGTCATCCTATCTACTACCTTAGATCCTAAGGGGACTCCTAGACGCGGGGGTGTCACAGGACTCGGTTCTGGAGTCCTATGATCGCGTATCGCGTATGTATTCTAACCTAAGGGTCTCATTCATAGCATATCCCAGAAGTACGGTTGGCAGAGGTCTGCATAAGTCATACCCGTCTTCATGTTCTGTTGGAGTATTCTTTGCCATAGGGTACATTTTGATGGTTGGTCCCTCCATTGGCCATTTCTCTAATAGTAGCAGAGGTTCTAGGAGGACACCTAGGATTTGTTGGTATTGCAGTGGGGGAAGATCGTCTGTCGTGGGTCCTTTGGCCTTTTGGAAGGAGATTCTGCGGTCAATGGTGTTAATCATTTCCTGCATCATTAGAGTGGCGTAGTCCAGAGGTAGATCGTAGTATACCCCATACATAATAGCCATGACTTGGTGAGAAGTTTGGTCTGGACTACCCACCTTCCCAGTTAGACATCTGTTGAGAATGGAGAAGAGGGTGTTCCACAGAGGGGGGAACCTGTTTCTTCTGAAATCATTCCTCTTCTTTAGATGTGTGTTATAGCCCAACATCTCTGCAAATCGACAGAGTTCTTCATCTGAGGGTTCCTCCGCGTACTTCTTAATTCCCAGAAGTCCTCTGGTGGGTAGACCGAACTCAAGTGAGAATATGGTTATGTTGAACTTGAGTTCAAGGTGTTCGGATTTGTCAGGTTTTGAGATGTAGCCCTTGATCTGTCTATCTTCTAGGTCATACCTGCTGCTCTGCCAGAATTGATTGAGGTATCTGACAGGGATTTTGTTGACCGTTTTGGTTAATAGAGGGTTGAGGAAATGGTTTTCCAGAATATGAAGTAGGATGGCATGTTTTTCCCCAAATGCGGTTTTTGAGGGAACTAGATAGTGGTTATTGGGTTTTAAGGGAAGAACACGTTCAAAGTGTTCATGTTCGATGAAGTTTTGAAGGTGAGTTGTCGGAGCAAAATCTGCTGAATCACCGGAGTTGGCCTGTTCTAGGTTTCCGGCCATTTCTGGGTTCTGAGAGTGCTCGAAATGAGCTGGGGAGTTCACCGGAGTGTTGGAGGTTGACGCCATTGCTTTAATATTGAAGAAAGAGAGTGGAAAATAGAAGTTGCAGGTTGTTTGCAAGGTTCGCCGGAGAAGATGATGGTTGTAATTTCGTAAAAGGGTTATGGAAGAATGTGAACGGGCTTATATAGTGGGGGTAGAAACGGATAGAATTCAACTATAAAAAGTGAATTCAATTAACATTTGGGGTCCGCACTCGAGTTTTACTGCTGGGCACAAGTTTCAGAAAGATCGTGTGGCACGCACGTCCAATGAAAGTCTGCCACGACATAGATGTCAGAACACGATTAGACGTCGTGTGCGGCCCATTAATGCTTGGCGCGTGGGTATTTCTACTTCCAGATGTCTGTTACCCTCAGAAATAACCCGCATGCTACAGAATTTCCCTAAAAAGCCAAGGGTCAGAAACAACAGAGGCTCTGTAGTGGATTGAGCTCTGTGGTCTGAAACCTGCTTTTCATCTTCTCTTTGCTTGTACCTTTACCAAAAATGTTTGAAAATACTTTGGAGAGGATCGATAGAACGTTAGCTCAAAATTTTCACCCACAGAGGCTTTGAAGCTCTGTCAAAGCCAGCAGAGGCTCTATGACTGAAAATTTCTAATAACTAAGGATTCATAAAACATTTTGATCATCCAATGTTTTCATTGTTTTAAACACTGTTTTTAGGACATATTTGGAAGTTGGTGTCCGAGAAAACTTTTTTGGAAAAAGGTTTTGTGCGAGACATTCTCCTTTTGATTTACCTTTGCTCGGCTAACTACCTGACTTCTGTGGGCTTGGCTAGCCATATCTCCTTTTTGGCTCCCCCTTGAATTAACAACTTCTGTGGATTAATTCAAGGTCTCCTTCTGCTCCCCCTTGACCTATGCTTGGATCAAATAAGATAAGTAATGCATAGAACATAGGTCAAACTCACCAGAGGTTCTGTGGAGATGTCAGAGGTTCTGAGCAATCCCACAGAAGCTCTGTTGTGTACAGAACTCTTGATGATAAAGAATTTACATACTTGAGATTAAATATATACATATATACAGAAGGATCAAGTCTTACTTACAGAGGATTCAACTCATGTTTAGCATACCCAACTTACTTACCAAGAAAAAGAATCTTTTCTCATCTAGTGCCTTGGTAAATAAGTCTGCAAGCTGATATTCAGTGGAAACGAAGTGCATTTCGATTGTGCCATGTTCAACATGATGCTTTAGAAAGTGGTAACGAATATCAATATGCTTTGTTTTTGAATGTTGTACTGAATTGGCAGAGATGGCTGTGGCACTTTTTGAATCATAGAGGATGGGTATTTTGTATATGGTGTAACCATAGTATGTCAGCTGAGTTTTCATCCACAGAACTTGGGAGCAACAGCTAGTAGCATCGACATATTCAGCTTCTGCTGTAGATGTAGACACACAGTTCTGCTTCTTCGAAGTCCAGCTTACTAGTTTACCACCCAGGAATTGACAACTCCCAGAGGTACTTTTTCGATCAACCTTGCATCCTCCATAATCCGAATCTGTGTATGCCTTAAGACCAAAGCCAGAGTTCTTCGGATACCAGAGCCCAAGATTTTTGGTTCCCTTAAGGTATATCAAGATCCACTTTACAGCAATAAGGTGGGATTCCTTTGGGTTAGCTTGGTATCTTGCACAGAGGCATGTGGCATACATTATATCAGGTCTACTTGCAGTTAAGTATAAAAGTGACCCAATCATACCTATGTAGAGCTTGCACTCTACAGATTTGCCATTTGGATATGAGTATAACTTATTTCCAGTGGCCATTCGAGTCTTAATTACAGAGGCATCAGAGAGACTGAATTTTGAAAATATGTCAGAGACATATTTAGCTTGATTTATAAAAATTCCCTCTGATGATTGTTTTACTTGGAGTCCGAGGAAGAAGGTTAATTCTCCCATCATGCTCATTTCAAACTCACTCTGCATGAGTTTTTCAAAATCCTTGCACTGTTGTGCATTTGTAGAACCAAAAATAATGTCATCCACATAGATCTGTACAAGCAGAATCTCATCGCCTTTTCTTTTGTAAAACAATGTAGTATCTGTCGTACCTCTGTCGTAATCATTATCGAGAAGAAAGGTTGAAAGACGTTCGTACCATGCTCTTGGAGCCTGTTTCAGTCCATACCGAGCTTTGTCGAGATAGTAGACATATTTTGGGTACTTGGCACTTTTGAACCCTGGTGGCTGCTGGACGTATACTTCTTCTTGGATTTCGCCATTCAGAAAAGCAGATTTTACATCCATTTGAAAAACTTTGAAACCTCTGTGGGATGCGAAGGCTAAGAAGATTCTTATAGCTTCGAGCCGTGCGACAGGGGCAAAAGTTTCATCGTAATCAATGCCTTTATCTTGGCGATATCCTTTGGCCACCAATCTCGCTTTATTTTTAATGACCACCCCATCCTCATCCTTTTTGTTTCTGAAGACCCATTTAGTCCCTATTGCTTGTTTCCCTTTCGGCAGAGGAACTAGGGTCCATACCTTGTTTCTCTCAAACTGTAGAAGCTCTTCTTGCATGGCATCTACCCAGTTTGGATCATTTAGGGCTTCAGAAATTCGTTTTGGCTCGATCACACTGATAAAATTTGTAAAGAAACAAAAAATAGCAGTGGCTGATCTTGTCTTGACTTTCTCAGAAGGATCGCCGATTATAAGACTCGGAGGATGGCTTTTCGTCCATTGTGTTGTTCTTGGAAGATGATCATTAGCATCATCAAGTTGAACTTCTGAGGATGCAGTTGTTGGTTCTTGCGCAACCTCTGTAGTGGAGGGTACTTCTGTGCTTGAGCTTGGTCCTTCAGCTTGAGTAGGTATTGGGATTAGAGTTGGAATGGATTCCTCTGATGCGATAGAGACTGAATCAGCATTTTCCTCTGGTATCGGTTCCTCTGTTGTAGCTGGTGTTTCCATTTCCTCTGTTGTTGTATCTTTGCTTGTGTCATCTTCTGTTCGCCCCCCTCGGCATTAGCATCTGCATGATTCACAGAAGAGGATGAAGTATTTAATGGACCAGTTAGAGAGATACCTGACTCAGTTTGGTTGGCAGAAGATGATTCTCCAGAGGCTCTGGCAGCTCCAGCAGAGGGATCAATATCGTCATGGAACATCTCTTCGAATAACAAATTTAAGTCTGCTTCTCTTGTCTTTGAGATGCCAGAGTATTCCTTCTTTAGACCGAGTTCTGAACTGACTTATTCAGAAGTCTTCTGAAAGGAATCGTCAAAAGAGACATTGATGCTTTCCACGATGGATCGAGACTGCAGAAGATATACTCTGTAGGCTTTTGAAATGGCAGAGTATCCTATGAACTTTCCTTCATCTGCTTTCTCATCGAACTTACCTCTAGCTTCTCTGTCGTTTAAGACGAAGCATTTGCATCCAAAGACATGAAAGAACTTGATGTTGGGTCGCCTCTTATTGATCAATTGATAAGGTGTCTTGATGTGTCTTTTGACTATGGCAGATTGATTCTGGGTATAACATGCTGTTGATATGGCTTCTGCCCAGAAAGAGATTGGTAATCCAGATGCAGTGAGTATGGTCCTCGCAGCCTCCACAAGCGTTCTGTTCTTTCGTTCAACAACGCCATTTTGTTGAGGAGTACGTGATGCAGAGAAGTTCTGTGAAATGCCTTCTTCTGTGAGATAAGCTTCAATGACAGAGTTTTTGAATTCTGTGCCATTGTCGCTTCTCAACTTTTGGATTTTGCATCCGTACAGAACCTGGATCTTATTCATTAGGTTTATCAGAGTGTTAGGAACATCTGATTTCTTTCTGACAAACTCCACCCATGTATATCTTGAGTATTCATCGATCACCACTAGTATGTATTTCTTGCCTCCTAGGCTCTGCGTAGCAATCGGACCACAGAGGTCGACATGAAGCATGTGTAGAGGCCTAGGACAAGACACATCAGCCTTTCCTTTGTGGGAAGCCTTCTTAAGCTTGCCCATTTCACATGCTGAGCACAAATGATCTTTGTTGAACTTAACATTCGACAGACCTTTGACAAGATCAAGTTTCACAAGGTTGTCTAGAGTGTGGAAGTTCAGTTGACAGAACCTGTTGTGCCATAACCAGGCTTCTTCATTTTTACAAGCAACAAAGCATAGCTTGTCTTCTTTGTTCTTGACGCTAAAGTTCATGAGATATAGATCTCCCCTTCTTTCAGCCTGCAGAAGCTCTACTCCGGTGTCTTCTCCTTGTAGAGAGCCGTAAGTTCTTTTAAACATAACATCAAAGCCAGTATCGCAGAGTTGGCTAACACTTAGAAGATTGTGCTTAAGGCCATCCACATAAGCAACTTTGCATACTTCAATCTTTTCCTTTTTGATGACTCCGTAGCCTTTAATGTATCCCTTCTTGTTGTCCCCAAAGGTTACAGATCCTCCATTGAGTTTATCTTTGTAAGAGGATGGTAAACCTCTGTCGCCAGTCATGTGCCGCGAGCACCCAGAGTCAAGATACCAGATCGGCACATACTGCTTCTGCAAGACAATCAGAGATTTTTAGGTACCCATATCTAAATGGGTCCCTTTTTGTCAGAGGTCTTCAAGGTTGCCTTAGCATCCTTGGGTTTGGTTTTATCTTCTGTTGAAGAACCATTTTGTTTCTTCTTTCCCTTGAATTTAGCATTCTTTTTGGGCAAAGAGAGGAAACAGTGAGGACTTGAGAAATGTTGGTTCAATTGAAACATGAGATCAAAACAAAGACAATAATGAATTTGCGAAGAGATTTGCTTGAACTTTTCATTGAAAACATTAAAACAGGGTACAGAGGCTTTAATTTTACAATCTACCCTAGCACTAGACTTCTTATTAAAAAAAAGACCTATGCTGACTAGATTGTTGTTTTGAAAATTCTCTGGTTGGAGTAGCCTTCTGTGGACCCTTTCTTCTGTGGTGAACTTCTGCAGATTTCACTGTCACAAAAGCAAAAGATTTGTTATTTTCAACCCACTTACCCTTCTGCTGCCAAGTTAATTTTTCTTTAAAAGGCCCAAAAGGTTTAGCTTCTTTTGAATAGAGAGAGGATTTTTCCTTTTCAGGTTTGTTTTTCTCAAGCTCCACAAAGGTTTTGGCTTGTACACACTTGTCCACAAAATCCGGGCAAATAGGAACACTTGTGATTATCTCCTTAGGAGTAATTGTTCTGTTAAGAATTTCAGAGGGAATTTTAAGTCCATCTGCTTCACAAGGATCTATTCCTGATTCAACTGAATCAGTCTCAGAATCGTCAGAGGATGAGTCGTCCTCATATACAGAGGTTGAGTCACTTAGGTCTCTGTCGACAGAGGCTGGATTTTCTGAGCAAGTGCTATACTCGCTTTCTTCCTCTCTTTCGGGGATATTTTCTAAGTTAACAGAAGTGTTCATCAAGACTTCCTCAGAGAGATTATGGCTATTATTGGAAGAACTGGGACATTCATAAAAGTTATTTTCACCGATTTCCAATAATTCCTTTTCAGAAATATGAGTTAGTTTTTCTTCTGTGGAAGCAGGCAAGAACTCAGGTGCCTCTGTAGATAGTTTCTTCTCAGAATCTATAGTGCAGACAAAGGCAACCTGGGATTGAGTCTCAGGGTCACCAAACTCGAAGATTCCTATCTGATTTTGAGTTTTCAGATATTTCTTGGGTTTGGATTCTCTTTTGACAAATACTAAAGAGGATAGATCTGTGTTTTCAAACCACACATTAATCATCTTCAGAGGTTTCCTCTGGTGAGGTTCCCCAGAGACTTTTTGCTTTTTGCTGACAGAGAGTAAGTTTGGAAAAATGGGTTTTCTTGTGCTTCCAATATGAAATAGTGAAGACAGAGATTTGTCTCTTTTGGTTCCAGTGTATGGATCAATATCACAGAATCCAATTCCCCGTCTCCCTATTTGTGTGTTTATTTTTTCATAAACCATCTGAGCATCTTGATATTTTTTCATTAAAAGGTCTCTTCTGAGTAGGTCTTGATGAAAGACTTCTCTTTTCTTTTGAAAATAATGTTTAAGAGCAAGGATGTTCATTCTGTCGCTCTCAACATCCATAAGTTCTTTAGACTTAGCTTTTAAGGCAGAGTTGAGTTCTGAAATTTTCTCTTTCAAAGGATTTAGGTGCTTGTTCCAGTTTGTTTCAATTTCTTCCTTTTCTTCAAATATTTTTGCCTTTTCTTGAGTTAGAAGTTTTGTTTCTCTCTAAAAAAATGCAAGTTTCTTTTATATATTCTCACAAGTCTTTTTGAGTTCAGTGTGTTCAATAGTTAGTTTAAGCAAATCGGCTTCATTATCATCAGAGGAAGAGTTAGAAGTGGATACCTCACTATCAGAGTCGGATGAGCTGACCTCTGCCATTCCACAGAACAAGGCGTTTTTGTCGCCTTCATCAGATGATTGGTCTGACAGTCAGTTCTCCTGATTCACCATTAGCGACTTCTGAGCATAATAATCCGCTTTCTTTTTGTAGTAAGCAGAATCCCTCTGAGGGCGGTTTGGTTTGCTCCTGCAGTCAGCGGCATAGTGGCCTGGCTTGCCACAATTGAAACATCCCTGGTTCTGGGAACCGTTGCCAGCTCTGTCGTCTGACTTCTGTCGGTCACCACCTCTATCACCGCTGTCACCTTTTTCACTTCTGTCATTCGAACCATCCCTTCCTTGGTTCCTTGGCTCATACTTCTCTCCTCTGTCATCCCTTCCATCACGTTCATACCCCTTCTTCCGATATCCTCCTCATCCAAACTCCTTTGTCAGCAGAGCTAATGATTTAGCTATCGAGGCCATCGTTGCCTCCTCTTATATCACCTCATCTTCAAAGCTATCGACAATCATCACTTTCTTCTTTTTCTCCTTCTTCTCTATCTTTTCCTCCTCTTCCACAGATTTCTTAGGCTTCTCCTTTGCCTCTATAGTCTTCCCCACAAGTGCCAGAGGCCCAGCAGTCTGAGTTTTTGCCTGGGCGATTTGGGGTTCTTGAGCTGCCAATGTTCCATAAAGATATGATAGGCTCCAGGTGTCTAGGTCCTGATTTGTTTGTAGGGACATAGACAGTTGGAGCCATTCTTCGTTGAGACTCTTTAAGAACATGACATTGTTTTCTTCTGAAGTTCTGTGGATTCCAAACTTCTTGCACTTGTTTATCAAGGAGTTAAACCTGTCATACGTAGACTGCAGAGACTCAGTCGGCAGAGCCTTGAATGAGTAATACTCATTGATATAATGGGCTCTGCGATTTTTCTGAGTTTTAGCCCCTCCTTCCAATTATTTTTCCAGTTCCTTCCATAGATCGTATGCAGATTCACACGCATCTAGGGATTGGAAGAGGTCATTGGGGATGGCCATTATCAGAATTCGTTTTGCCTTCTGTGCCAACTCGTATTTCGCCCAGTCAGGATCAGACCATTTATCTTTTGACTTAGGTTTTTCGTGCGCAGGAATCTCTGGAGTGTCATCTGTTGCAGGTACACGTGGTACAGAGAGCATAGGAACGAAATGAGGATTGTGGATTTAGTGAAGAGCTTCTTTGTCAGTACCCTCGAAGAAATGAATCATTCGTATTTTCCACTGAGGGTACTCATCTCTGAGTAGAGTGGGTGGTTTTGTTAAAGAACCGGCAGAAAAGTAGTTGTTGGTGTTCGCTACCATTTTGAATGGTTTTGGAAAATACCAGAAAACAAAGTATAAACTGAGATTTTCAGATGATTGGTCAAGATTTTTAGAAAAGAGATTACAAGCTTGAAAACCTTAAGCGATGCACTAAAATGGAGAGTTTTAACCGAGAAAACAGATTCTGCAGGTTTACCAAGGTCGAACAGGTCGAGAATGGCAGAAAAACAGAGTCTGTTTGAAATGTGCGAAGAACAGGTCAAAATCTAACCAAGTTTCTACCAAAAATCATTGTAAGAGAGGATCTCTTGATATAGAAAATCAAGGATGGCTCTGATACCAATTGTTGGTTCCGTTTTTACTTAACAATGATGATTATATCTATTAGTTCAAAACAGAGTGATATGCGGAAGTGTTTTAGAGAACTAATAAGATATTTAAGGTAGAAGAACACACTATATCAAATACGTGAGATGTAAATAACACAAGTTTTAACTCTATAACCCACTGTATATTGATATAAATAGAACACCAAGAATACCGAAAGTATTACAAGAATTCTGCTCTTAAGAGTGTGTGTATTGTGCAAAGCTTAATAGAAGAACTCAACATGAGTTTTCTATTTATACTACTTCCATAGGGGACAAGGTGGAGACAGGAAGTACTAAGGTATAATAGACACTATCGTGGAACAGTGACAGGTACAACGTTGCTGTAGTGCGCCGCACTCTACAAAAGACTGCAACCCATCAGAGGTTGACACGTGGAGGCAGTAGGGCGAGCCTTGTACGAATGATCTTCAGGATCTTCGTACGACAGTAAACGTGAGAGGCACGATCGTCTTTGACTTGATCTTCAAGAATTCTTCTAAGTCTTCAGTCTTTATACCACAGAGGCTCTGTCAAGTATGGCAGAGGCTCTGTGGCCTTGTCTTCTGTGAAGCGTCTTCTGTTAAGTCTTCACTTGATCTTCTATCGGTGTCTTGGCATAACCTCTGTTAGTGCAACACTTAGCCTATTTTTCAATACTTCTATAAAAATAAAGATTGGAGCTAACAACAAGCAAAGTTCTTAGTTTGGGGTGGTGATAAGTACTCACTTTTTGAGTACTTAAGCACTACTTTCTTTTGCTTTTAGATAGGATTTTCCATTTTTATATCCCAAATTGAGTCATTTTCTTTGTTATTTTCCTTTTATTGAGTTTGGAGCTAAAGTTAGTGATTTACTTGTTTCTATAAAGGTGGATGGCTAATTTGGGTGTTTTGGAAATCTTTTTATATCACAGGTGTAACAAACCAAGATCGATAAAACATAAATCATAAAATTTCAACCAAAAACGGTCCCAAAGTATACAAATTTCGTCAATCCTAACTCTAGGTAAGCAACGGATAACACCTTCACAACTGAGATGCTATAGGAAGCCGACGTAGAACTACTAGCCTCCACTAGGAAGATACCTCTTCTACAACGTCACCTCTATCCATCTTCTTCAGATGAAACCCCAAACAAAACTCTTACCTGAAAATGGTTTTAGTTTTGAAAAGCGAGGGTTAGACCATGAGGTCTAGTGAATTCTCTCTTTAAAACAGTTCCACATAAACACCAATTAAAATGTTCAACTGTTACAATAATAAACGCAATTTCAGTTTAAATGCTTGACTCCACGTAAGGGTATTGCACAGTGGTCTCAACTCCCATCACCTCATGTGATGTCCACACTCGGGCCCCCCAGTAGATCCCCACGGCCCCCCAGTAGATGCCGTACCCGTGTGCACAAGAAACGGACTTGAGGCACACGGTCCAATCAACTCTCCAAGGATTCTCAACAATCCGAGGTTCACCTCCCCACTGTGCAACCCGACTCCACACATAACGACAACTCACAAGAACATGCAATCAACGCTTACGTAGAAAAGAACGTATAAACAACTTGCATGCATTAGTAAACGTTTCCACATCATGAAATAATGAAGCCTTTCAGAGTGTTTAATTATACCGTCATGCTCAAAACCATATTCAGTTATCAAAACTTTAGCAAAACATTTCATTTGCACAAAAGAGTTAAGGGAACTCACCTGAGCTTTAGCAAATCGACATACGCTCCGAAACACCCTTTTAGCTCAAACCGAACACCTGAATTGGACGCCATAAAAGCGGTGTTAAATCATCTAATTACATCCCAAAACATCCCTAATACACCCCAAGACAACCCTTAGACGATGCCACAACCTTAGCCTTAAACAGTACGCGAAACAAGAGCCGAAAACACCCGACATGGCTTGGCGCTATCTCCCGCGCTAGTTAACTCGCGCCACAAAGCGCGCAGGGCACTGACAGCCTTTGGCGCTACTTCCCGCGTTAGTTAACTTGCGCCACAACTAGCGCGGAGCGCCTGCACTCTATTTTTTAGCCGAAAACTCACCCTTTCTCAATCCCAACTCATCCCAATGCGATTTTAAGCCTCTAAAATGAGATAATTGATGTTCTAAACCTTAACCCTCAATTTCCAAACATTAACACATCATTTAATCCAAAGAAACCCATTCAAAACCATCCATTGGTTCATGATTTCAAACCCAAAAACTCAAAAACCCCATTAATGCATTATCAAAGGTTTCTAAGCAAAAATGATGAAATTCTCAATCATTTAACAAGACCCATGAGAGAAAATAATACCAAACTCTTTTCTTATTAAACATGAATCAAACCATCAAAATGGATTATCAATCAAAACCCCAATCATACTTCAACCCAAAACCAAACCAAGAGATGAAGAGGATGATTGCTTACCTTGAAGAAGATGGAGTTAAATCTATGAATCATTCGTTGTCCTTAGCTTCCAATGAGGATGAATCAGCTTAGTCTCCATCCATCTCTAGCCTCTCCAATACGTATGAACAACAAAATGAAAGAGACTTAGGGTTTTACCCCTTTTTATTCCTCTAATTTTGCTAGTTAGCCCAGCAACTTACACTTTTCACACTTTAACCCCAAACTTCCAAATACTTCTGAATTTGTGGACATGAGTTGTTACAATATCTCCCCCTCAAAAGAATTCCGTCCTCGGAATTCCATTGTCGAACAAATGCGGGTATTTGGAATCAGTTTCTGATTCCAAATCTTACATCGTCTAACAACCCTTAAAAGTTACAATTGCACCTCCCCATGACCAACCTCTTTGCAACTTCCCGATTTTCCAGCTGAGAGACCGCTTCCGGCCCTATGACAAAAATCCAATTCGTCCTCCATTCGTACTGTCTACAAAGGTAACCCCGGACCGAATTTCCATCTAACACTTTCCCAAAGCCGAGACGTGAGACACACCATGAATGTTCCATAACTTCGCCGAGTACATTTAATTCGTACATTATCTCTCCAATTCTTTCTATAACTGCTATTGGTCCAATAAAACGTGGTCCAACTTCACTTTCCACACTTAACGCACTACACCATTCTATGGGGACGTGTTCCGCCTCCCACGGTCCCCCGACTTGAGGCTCAAAGGACTCATGTTTTTCAATTTAATCAACTTAGTTCCACTAGATTACCCAGACAATCCTGATCAGTATCCACAACGTATGATATCCTTTGAAATCATTCCTCGATTAACCACAACATTCTTAAGTCAGTAAACTGTAAAATAGAAACACATGCAGTATCCTCGATCAACCATACTAAACGCACCAGGTATCCGGTTTGTAACGTCCCAGACCCACCGTACCGATTATTGCCCACTTCGCCCACTCTTGGGCTCACAGTCATTAAAACGAGCCTAATTTAAGGGCTTCACGCACCAAATTACTCTCTTAAAAGAAATAAATTTTACTGGAGCCAACGCGGCATCACATAAGGTCATCCTTATATTGTTACCTTATTCTTACCACATGAGTTCCTTTACCGAATAACATTCATTTCAAAAATTTGAAATCCTGCCAATATAGTGTTCGTCTGGCACAAATAGCCTTTCCCTGAAACCACACTGATCACACAAGCAACAACAGTTACCAATCAATGATCCAAGCGCACATCAATCATCACGCCATAACCCGTTTCCATACATAATTATATGGAGAAGACTTGCACAAATTAACATCCGAATAATCCGCTCACTCAAGCTGATCCAACCTTGCGGACACACATTTATATTTCTCACAACATCCAACAAATGGTTCCATTATTTAGGAATTACCTCCAATTTCACTTGCCCTCCCACCAGGAGGAGTGACCAAGCTCACTCAAACTATTCCGATTGATCGAATACCAAACGACACGTTCACGTGAAACATTTTCCCCGACAATACCGAATCTAATCCAAAGGTCTCTCAATCAGGGTACCACCTTCGAGCACCTATTTCCATTCCATCTTGTAAACATCAAAGATGCTTTAAAAGGAAGGCTTGATAATATGTGCTAGTTTTTGACCGATCGCACGAAATTTAGGTTTCTTAACTCTTTAACCATGATATACACAATGATTCTTTTTCTCATGTCCTTCAAATAACAGTTCTTTAATCATAGTCCCACCTTCCAGTGTCTCATGACATCTTCTTACCTCAAGTTTGTATACTTGATCTGGCACCCCATACTCACTTCCTCTCATGCTTGCATGGAGCACCCATCACACGTCGCTACGTGTCCAAACAGACGGTTTCACCATAATCCTCAGTTGAGACTTTTAGCCAAGTTTTCACAAAATGCTTAACACTGAGAACTACCACTAATTTCTGACTCTTCCACGATCGACATATTCATTGTATTTCTTTACACCCACAAAATGCTTCAACGCTCCCAATTAAACTTCATAACAAAGCACCACAGCTTAACGGATACAACATCCTCTCCGACATTCAAGTGGAGTATGATAAACTCACTCAAAAATCCAATGGAACCGAGGAGAACAAGGGTTCTTCTCTTTGTCAGTCACCAACCACAACTCAATCTCTTGATCTCAAAGTAGCATTAACGTACACCGCCTGAACCCCAATCCAGCATACTTGCCACCTTGAAATACTCCCCCAAGAAACCTCCAAACTAGGTTTTACACCTACTATTGACTGGTATTACAACACAAAAATTCCTCAATAAAACGAAAAACCATCATTACATCTTTGACTTACACTCTCCCTCGGTATAAAGTGCTACCAACTCTCCCACACCACTATCGCACCACGAGACCACATTGCAAACAAGCTATTCATGATGCCTTTACACACACAAAAGATATTACTTCCTTCATACTAACCATAACACAATTACATTTGAAATAAAGTCATATCGGGACTTTGTCCTTCTCGGATTCAGATGAACCATAAAATCATGATTGTCTAATTCACTCACACAAGGCGGTCCAACATCAAACCAGGTGCACACACATTTATCTCCACGGATCTCTTACACCCTTGAATAACCTCAATAACATGACCACACCAGAGTTACTTCTTCGATTCCAACCTTCTGATAACGACCTCAACAATGGTCGTTGCTTTCAACATCGACAATCGACATGCTAATGCCTATCCACTTCACGACAGACAAGGATTCCCGAAGGAACCTACTTCTCCTAACTCCTCATAAACATCTATAGATCCCACACCCTCTCTGGTTGAAGGCACAAGGCTTACTTGATACAAAGTCTAATGACAAGACCACCCCAATACTCAGGCTCAACGCCAAAAACCTTTCACCAAGGTACCACACACCACTTAATAGCATGCCACTACTAGAAGCATACCATCAATTTTGAAATTCACCCCGAACATAACCATCCTCAAATAACCAAATAGGAGTCTAACTACTATCATACTAACATTCCCGAATTCATTGTCCGAGACTCTCGGTATTCCCCAATCTCCTCTAACGGAAGCATTAAGGTCCTAACTCGACCATATCCTGCTCAACTGACAATTCAACTCCCAGAGCCTTTCATTATCCTCAATAAAATATCATCCACCACTTAGCGAGTTCATAGCCTTCATGCATGATGACACAACGATTGAAATCATTTTGCACGTTTGAAAATTTAATAGATACAATATCATAAAACAAGCTTGAGTATGTATGACATACCACCACTCAAGTTGAAGAATAAAACATGTTGATCCAAACCCTCAGTGATTTGATAATGACCCTTTCTTATATACTTAGTGAAAATTGTAAGTAAACAATATGTATCAGAGTTTCACTATCGCTGATAAGTACTAAGATCTTCCAGTACCGCTGATAGGAACTCTTGTTGTTTAGATTAAACATTCAGCGAACACTGTTCATCATTAACGCTGAGTCTGTTCAGTCATTATGATGATCGCTGATAAGTTAGTTGTTTACTTATGATCCCTGAAGACAAGTTTCACGTCAACAAAGGTTCTACGTTGAATTCGAAGATCAAGCTCAAGAACCAGCGACAAGTCTCCTAATGAACTGATGCGGATCAGCGAAGACTCAGATTTGTCCACTCAACGTGAAGTATCAAGTACAAGACTTCAGCTATCGCTGAACTTTATCATCTGCTGAATAGTAAATGATAATCGCTGAATCAACGAAAGCTGATCATGAAGTCCTCCGTACAAAGTACTTTTGTCTTAACCCCCCTTGCACGACTCCGTACGAAATGTCAGAAAAGAACCTCCGAATATCTGAAATCGTACAACCACTCTGATACTACACTGTTCATCCATGCGGCTACTAAGGTTGTCAACCAAGGTCAATGACATGCAACCAACCAGCTGATGACACGTGTAAAGTGTATACTGACTTGCATTAAATGCATGCAGTATATAAAGAGATGAACCCACTTCATTTGAAGTAACTTGCTAACTCTGGACAAGTTCAATCTCTTATCTCAAGATAGGTTATTATTATTAATTTCCTTATCTCTCTTAGTGCAAGAAACCTTAATGTTCCAACTTGTTTAGATTTAGGTTTATCCTTAATCTTGTTTCCGCAACAAGCTGTAAATTGTTAATGATTTATCAATAAACAATTTAGAAAAGTAAAATCTGTGTGTTTGTATTCAACCCCCCCCCCCCCCCCCCCTTCTACAAACTTGTATAGGCCTTCGGGACCAACACGTGGTATCAGAGCGGATTTGTTTAATCTCATAAACAAGATATAATCTAAGATATTTCTCTTCCTTGCTATTATCTGAAAATGGCCACCAACACAAACACAAATTATATAGACAATGGTTCTCTTGCTAACCCCCCTAGATTTTCCAAAGATAACTTCAACTTATGGAAAAATAGGATGACACTCTTCTTAGAAGGTGTAGACCCTACTATGCCTTACTATCTTGAAAACGGCCCATACATCCCTGTAACAATTGATCCTTCAGTTCCAGCCACTGCAAATAGACCTGCTATTCCAGAAAGGCTGATTCCTAAGGAAATACACATGTGGACCGACGAAGATAAGAAGAAAGTGGCTATAGATACAAAAGCCAGATCCATACTATCCATGGCCCTTCCTGACGAAGTCTACCATTCCGTCATGAATCTGAAAACATCAAAAGCCATGTGGGACACAATATGTGTTCAGTATGAAGGAACGTCTGAAGTCCAGGATTCAAGAAAGATCAACCTGGTAAGACAATACGAAAGCTTCATTTCTGGTAAGAATGAAACTCTCTCTGAAGTTCACCAACGTTTTAATTGCTTAATTATAGATCTGAAAACTGTTGGTAAGGAATATTCTAACTTTGAGGTGCTGACAAAGTTTCTAGAATGTTTACCTGAAAGCTGGGACAATTATTCTATGTGTCTCAAGCTGTCAAAGGATCTAAAATCAATGACCCTTGCTACCTTATATGGCACGTTGTTGAATCATGAGCAATCAAGCCATCTTAAGATGAATCTTGTAAAAGATTCCAAAAGCACCCCTGTTGCTTTAATCTCAGAGGAACCTTCTACTCAGCGACCCTCGGTCACTATCACTGAGTTAGAAAGTAACTCTGAAAGTTCATCAGATTCTGATTTTTCAGATGATGAATCTTTGGCTCTCCTAACTAAGAAGTTCAGGAGATTTGCCAAAAAGAAAATGTTTAGAAAGAACAAACCTCTTTCCATAACTGACAAGCCTAGATCATCAACTTTTGTTGATAAGGCTACTACTACTTGTTTTAACTGCGAAAAGACAGGACATTTCGCTAACGAGTGCATGTCAAAGAAAGTTTCTAGACCCTCAGCTTTTACAAAGAAACCCTTTGTTCCAAGAAATAAAGATGACAAATATTCAAAGCTGAAAGAAAAATATGCAAAGCTGAAAAGCTTTAAGAAGAAGAATAAAGGCCTGATGGCTGACTATGATTGGGCTGCTTCTGATGAAGAAGCATCATCATCTGACTCTGAAGATGATGAAGCAAATCTATGTCTTATGGCCAAGATTGAAGAAGAGGAAGAAAGTTCAGACATTCCCTCCACTTCAACATCTGCTATTCAGGTATCACCTTCCTTCTTTACCAATATTGCAAATATTGATGAAGCTGATAGTCTCCGTAAGATCGATCTCTTGACTAGAAGTTTATACGAAGCCATGAACGGCAAAACTGTGGTTGAAAACCAAAATCTTGATCTCGCTGAAAAGCTTAAAAACTACCACCTTCAAATAGAAAAGCTTTCTAAAATCGAAGAAGATTTTAAAGATCAAGTATATTTAAATCAGCTAGTCAAAATCGAACGAGCAGAAGCTATCGCTGCATTAAAAGCTGAAAAAGCTACTGTTGAAGGATGGTGTATTTCTTCAACAAAGATCACTGAGATAATAAAGTCTCAAATTCCAGTGAGTGATAAACGTGGTTTGGGTTACAAATATGAAACTTCAAAACCAACCACTGAGCGTTCAATGCTTAAATTTGGAACGTTCGTATCCTCAGTCGCTGATACTTCATCTTCTCAGTGCTCCTCGTCCATTACACCAATCCCTGAGGAAACTCCTACCTCCTCAAAAGGCAAGGAGAAAATGGTTTATTCAAAACCTACCTCTGTCTCTAAAGATAAAGGTAAAGGAATTGTTATTTACCATAATCCTCAGAAGGGTACCTTAGTACCAAAGCTGAATGCTTCTAAAGCTTCAGTGGCTCATCCCTCTGGATCAAGGAAGCAGATATCTGGATTTATTCAGCGATCTACTCCTAGACTCAGATTGGATGTCCTTGGTAAGAAATCTAAAGAACTAAATGTTCGTCCCATTTCTAAAGCCAATAGTTTACTTGGTGCTGGCACTTCTAATTTGAAATTAAAAGCTCAGCATTCAAATGGTCCTAGAACTACTATTAGCTATAGGAAATGTTATCACTGTGGACTCACTGATCATATTGCTAGTAAGTGCCCCACAGCCACCAAAGCTGAAAAGATAGCTAAGGTGAAGATTGCCCCCAAGGCAAAGAAGACCAACCCTGGTGCAAATCAGGTCAAGGTGAATTCTACCACTGAGGTTAAGAAATTAACCAAAGTGAAGAAAGACAAAGCTGAATCTTCAAATGCTGCGAAGACTGCTGAATCTTCCATTCCAACTACTTCCACTGACAAACGTGTATACATGGTTAAGTGGGTACCTAAGAAAAACTAATCTTCCTTTGTATTGCAGGTTAAGAAGGGTATCTGGTATCTCGATAGCGGATGCTCTAGACACATGACTGGAAAGAAAAACCTGCTCGCTGAATACAAGGAAGAGAAAGGTCCCTCTGTGACTTTCGGTGGAAATGGAAAAGGACATACCCGAGGGTATGGTGTACTTTCAAATGGTACAACCTCCTTCAGAAGAGTCGCATATGTTGAAGGGCTGAAGCATAATCTTCTAAGCATCAGTCACCTTTGCGACATGGATAACAAAGTAATCTTTACTAAGGAATCCTGCTTTGTCACTGACAAAAAGGAGAAGATAGCTCTCAACGGTTATCGTTTGGAAAATGTTTATGTAATAAACATGGACTCAACAACCACTGAGAACTCCTGTTTCTTCTCAAAGGCCTCATCTGATGTCAACTGGCTATGGCATAAGAGGCTCTCTCATTTAAATTTCAAGACACTGAACACTCTTTCTTCAAAAGAGTTAGTCACTGGTCTACCTCAGCATTCATACGCCAAAGAGTCGTTATGTTCAGCGTGTGAAAAAGGGAAGCAGACCAAAGCAAGCTTTAAGTCAAAGCAAGTTTCTTCAGTGTTATCTCCTCTACAACTACTCCATATGGATTTGTTTGGCCCTGTTAACAAACAATCCATCGCTGGAAAGAAATATACGCTGGTCATAGTTGATGAATTCTCTCGCTTCACTTGGGTAATGTTTCTCCGTTCTAAGAGTGACACCCCTGAAGAACTCATCACCTTTGTTTGGAAGATGGAAACCCTGAACAATCTGACCGTTCGCTCAATAAGGAGTGATCATGGAACTGAATTCAAAAACAGTTCTCTTGATTCCTTCTTTGAGAGTAAGGGTATTTCTCACAACTTTTCTTCAGTGAGAACACCGCAACAAAATGGAGTCGCTGAAAGAAGAAATAGAACAATTATTGAAGCTGCACGTTCAATGCTCAGCGATTCTCACCTGCCTACTCAGTTTTGGGCAGAAGCTGTCAACACTGCTTGTTTTACGCAAAACAGGTCGCTGATAGTTAAAAGATTCAAAAAGAAAGCCTATGAACTTTTTCATGGGAGAAAGCCTTCAATCAGCTTTCTTCACATCTTTGGATGTCAGTGTTTTATACTGAACAACAGAGATGCTCTTGGAAAGTTTGATCCTAAGGCTGATGATGGAGTCTTTCTTGGATACTCCTCAGTTTCCAAAGCCTTCAGAGTCTTCAATCGTAGAAGACAAACTGTAGAAGAAACTATTCACGTCACGTTTGACGAATCCCGTTCAGCGAACTCTAAACCGTCCGCTGATACTGAAGAATTGAATCAATGGATGTTTTCTCATCTTGGTGATTCAGAAGTTATTCCCACTACTCATGCTCATCCAGTAGAAGATGATAGTCCGACTATCATTCCAAACATGCAGAATAGTGAAGCTGAAACATCATGGGTCTCAGCTGTTCCTATAAACACTATACCTGCAGTTGATCCAAATGTCTCAGACATTCCATCTACTTCTCAGCAATCAGTGAATATAATGACAACTTCATCAATTCCTCTCTTGGCTGATACTCCCGACGTCGCTGAAGCTTCATCTTCAGCTCCTCTAGTTCAAGTTGAGTCAGCGTCTCACGCTCCGGCTCAGCGATGGACTATAAATCACCCAATTGATCAAATTCTTGGTGATCCAAACGTTGGGATTCAGACTCGACGAAGTGCAGGTAATATTTGTTTATTTGTAAATTTTATTTCACTAACTGAACCAAAGAAAGTAGATGATGCCCTCAAAGATCCAAACTGGGTCAGCGCCATGCAAGAAGAGCTGACTGAATTTGAAAGAAACAAAGTTTGGAAACTTGTTCGAAGACCAACTGAAAAAACTGTGATAGGCACTAAATGGGTCTATCGAAACAAGTTGGACGAACATGGTACTGTAACCTGCAACAAAGCTCGTCTTGTTTCTCAGGGATACAGACAAGAGGAAGGCATAGATTATGACGAAACATTTGCTCCTGTAGCAAGACTTGAATCCATTCGTCTATTCTTAGCATATGCTGTACACAAAAACTTCAAAGTACATCAGATGGATGTTAAGTCAGCGTTTCTGAATGGAAAGCTGAATGAAGAAGTGTATGTGGAACAACCTCCAGGATTCTCAGATCCTAAGCGTCCAGGTTATGTTTATAAAGTGGATAAGGCACTTTATGGCTTGAAGCAAGCTCCTCGTGCATGGTATGACACTCTCTCTACTTATCTCCATATTGAAAAATTTGAGCGAGGTAAGATTGACAAAACTCTATTTTTTAGAAAAGTGAAAGGTCATATCATTATAGTTCAAATATATGTTGATGACATTATATTTGGTTCTACTAACCCTGAGCTTTGTACTCGTTTCACTGATAGAATGAAAGATGAGTATAAAATGAACATGATGGGTGAACTAACATATTTCCTTGGTCTTCAGATTAAGCAAACTGAGAAAGGAACTTTCATTAATCAGGGAAAATATGTTAAAGATATGCTGAAGAAATTCGACTTAACTGAAAGTTCAGCTATGAAAACCCCTATGGCACCACCGCTGACACTTGATAAGGACACTAAGGGTGTTCCTGTCAATGTCACGCTGTACCGTGGGATGATCGGCTCTCTATTGTATCTTACAGCTAGCCGACCCGATATTATGTTTGCAACATGCTTGTGTGCACGATATCAAGTTGAACCTAAGATATCTCATATGAAAGCTGTAAAGCGAATCTTTCGATATCTTAAGGGTACATCGAATCTAGGTCTTTGGTATCCCAAAGATTCAGGATTCGATCTAACCGCCTATTCAGATAGTGATTTTGCAGGTTGCAAAATGGATAGGAAAAGCGCCACAGGAGGATGTCAGCTCCTGGGTGGAAAGCTGGTAAGTTGGACAAGTAAGAAGCAAAACTCAGTGTCCACTTCCACAGCTGAAGCTGAATATGTAGCCGCTGGAAGCTGCTGCTCTCAGGTCTTGTGGATGAGAAATCAGCTAATAGACTATGATCTTCAGCTCTCTAAAATTCCAATCTATTGCGACAACACAAGTGCCATCGCTATAGCAAACAATCCAGTACTACATTCAAAGACCCCTCCAAAATAATAGATTGCATCCTCTGCGATATCGAATATGGCACCATAAAGATCACCCCAACCATTATTCGCAAAGCTCTCAGCCTTCCCATCGCCACCAAGGAAAAACCTTTTGTTCCCCTCCCTGACCCTAAGAAAAACTCAGACAGGGAAGCCATTATTGCATTCTTCGATGCAATGGGCTATGTATGGGAAATAGGCAGAGACATGAAGCCCGAGAAGAAGCTGACGATCATCAAGAAATCGAAAATGCCCAGCGAGATGAATTTCATCTTCGCTCATCTGATAAGCTGCATGACTGCAAAGAGTGGCTCCTCCGACCAAGCCGCTAAACCTCAGCATGCAATGGGTTATGCACTGCTGAAAGGTCTCAACATATACTGGGCATCGATCATCTATGATGACCTGGTTCTACGAGTGGACACCGTCGCTGACAGACCTCCATGGGTTCCTTACCCACGTTTCATCAGCGCCATCTTCCAATGTGGCCTGAAGGAAACCTACCCAACTGATGGTGACCTGAAACTTTCTCAGGTCGGTCCAAAGATACTCGACTTTAAACCAACCGTAAATGAGGTACGTCTTTCTACACTCTTAACTCTTCTTAACCCTCATACTTCTTCTACTTCTGCAGCTCCTTCAGCGGACAAACCCACCGCTGATACCCCAGCTGCTACCTCTATTCCTCTTAAAAGGAAACACTCTTACACCCCACTTGATTCTAAAAGGATCAAGAAAACAAAGGAGCAACCTCAGCAATCTCATGCTGAAGACTCCTCAGCTCTTTCTGCAGAGCTGAAGGAACGTTCAGTGGTACGCTCTGCCACACCTGAACAAACCATCCCTTTAATCCCAATCTCAGCGTCTCCAAACGTTGAGATTACAGACTTGGAAACTTCCCAACCTCCCCAGTCTCTCAAAAGACTGATGAAGTGATTCTCAGCGATTCCAACGCTGAACTCAGAACCCAACCTCCAATCTTATCCTTCGCTTCTCCCTCCACTCATTTGGTCTCTCATCCAGTTATCACTGGAGATGCCATCATTTCTACGGAAGCTAAAGCTGATAATCCAGAGATGATGAAGACAGGACCTGCAGAACAATCCATGGGCACTTTTGAAGATGACATGGAACTTTACTCAGGAACCCGTGATTTCGACGAATTCACCAATCCTCCTGCAGGGAAACAACAACCCATAAACACTGTAACTAAACCCCAAACTTCTGAGCTTTCCTTTGTTCACAAGTTCTTATCTGTTACAGGTCCTAACTTGGGAGATATCAATGCCTCTCTGAAGTCCGTGGAAACAAAGCTGACAGGTCTCACCACCACTCTCTCCAACAACTCTTCAGCTGTAACAAACGCTGGAGAGAATCTTCAAAAGCTGACAACGGTGGTAGAGAAGAAAGCTTCCACAGATGACTTAAAGAAAGTTGATAAGACTCTCAGCGACTTCGCCAAGGTGCTCGCTGATATCTACACAGACTACACCTCTCTCAAAAATTCAGTTTCATCCATGTCCAGTGAGGTAACAACGCTGAAGACATCGGTTGGAACACTAGAGGGAGATATGTCTGCTGTGAAGACAAATGTCAACACTCTGACGACTGACTTAAGCTCTGTAAAGACTGACGTTGGTTCGATGAAGACTATGATTGAACAGCTGCTGCACAAGGCAAATACTCCTGCTCCTGCCCCTGTCCCTGAATCTGAACATTTTACAGCGGACGATCGCACTGAGCTGAAGAAAATCAATCCTGCTATTTCTGGCCTAGAAGACAGATTAGCAAAGATTGAAGTTCGTGTAGGTTTCTCTGGCCAAGAAGACAGAGAACCTACCCACACTACTGAATCTACCCATTCCTCCCCCAGTCATCATGAAAAAGAGGGGGAGAAGAGCGCTGAAAATCCTTCCAAAAGCGCTGAAGACCTTTCCCATGATGAATCTATCAGGGGAGAGAAGAACGAAGACCTCACCTTCGCTGAAGAGGGTGAGAAGACTATTGAAGCTGAAGCAGCCGCTGGACCTCAGGGAGATGAACACCCTGAGGGAACCGAGAAGCTCGCCTCTATATCTGAGGGGGAGCAACTCGAAGAAGACGCTGAAGAATCCGAAGCAGAAGATGATGAAGCCGTCGACATCCCTGATAATGAACCATCTTCTTCTCCAAAGAATGATGATGATGATGATGAAGATGACGATGACTTCTTTATCGTCAAACCTGCTCCGAAGATCAAAGCTCTTAAGGGAATCTCGATAAATGAACCTTCAGGGGAGCGGACAAAGACAAAGCCCTCAGCCTCTGGAGCTGAGAAAGGCAAAGGCAAAAGCGTCGCTGAAGATGACAATCTGACGATCTTGCTTGAAAAGCCGGTTTGTCAGGTACACTAAACATCTCTTACTCCATCCCTCCTCTATCATACACTATCAGTTCCTCTACCCAAGCCTATACACTTGAACAATTTTCTCTCTATTTGATTCTACCCAAGTTCTTACTTATAAGATCGATGTGTTTCAGCTAGTCCTCTCCCCTGTTTGAGGATATCGCTAAAGGCTCCACAACTGCGACTTCACCAATAATACCAGCTGATGCTGAAGAAATAATCCCAGTCTTGGATTTGATCTCTGAGACTGATGAACTGAAGAACAGACTCTCTCACACAGACACAGACCTTCCTTAGCTCCTCAAAAGCTAAGAGAAGAAGAACAAAAGAAAAGAGAGGAAATAATAAAGTGATTCGAGGATCAACGAATCATTCTGAGGCGTGATCAACTTCCTTCAGTTCCTCCAAAGTTCAGAATTTCAAAAGCTGAATACAAGAAACACCTCAGAGCTGAACGCCTAATCGCTGAAAGAAAGGAAGCTGAAGAAAAAGACAGAGAATACGCCATAAAGCTTACTCAAGAATCTGTCAAAGACCCCAAGCTGAAACGTGTTCCCATTCAAATCCAACGAAAGCTTTGGGAAGAAGCCCAGAAGATCGTGGAAAAGAAAACTGAAGTTTCTCAGACCACCCTGATCTGGTGTACAGAGAAAATACACTTCAGATATCGTCTAGCGAAGATCAACAAGGTATTCATCTCTGGAAGAACCTCTATCGGAGTACCTATTGTTGACATCAAACTTTTCAGAGAAGATGGCCAATCTGAAGCCTTTCGCGCTGACACTGTAAAAAGGTATGGTCTCTCTGAATGGCTGGAGATGAGGTTAGCTATCCAATCATCACAATCTAAGTACAAGGATCATTTCGAAAAGCTGATAAACAGACAGATCGATTTGATATCTTCTTGTGTGGACATTCCTCCTCTTCCTGATCTTAAGCTGAAAAGAAAAAGGGCCTCTCTGAAGAAGAAACGTCAAGATTCAAACTCAGGTCCTGTCATACGAAATGAAACTGGAATTGGTTTCTCTCGCGCTGAAGTGCTTGGTCCTGACCCTGATCTATCTGCCCTTGACATTTCTTTGCCACCATGTGAACTTTTCGTCCCTGGTAAAGTCATCAGTAATCCTTATGGAATATTCTTTCTCGACTACGACGGACGTAAATGTTTTCAACGGATCGCTGAGCTTCCAATCACTCCAATCGAACAGCTCAGAGATATCATCTACTGGTGTGACTTCAGAAAAGACATTCAGGCACGACACCTAAAACCCTTGATCTTTGAAGAAGCGCTGAACAAAAGAAAACGAGGTGTAACGGTTCCTGACTGGATGATCCCCACTGAAAAGACCCTTGATGAACTTCTCATTAAGGAAGAACCTCTGTAAGCTGATAGGATCGCCTCTTTCATCTATTTTATCAGTTATCCTTTTGTACTTGTAATTTATTTCGCTCGTACTTATAATCTTTCCATTTCTCTTTGTAACCTGATTCAAAGTTTTAAAGAAAGATTTCAGCGAATGTACTTTACTCCATCAGTACTGAAAAGATCCCAGAAAACAGTAAAAGGGACAAATATTTTATGAGTTCTTTTTATCCTTATGTTTTCATTAAATAGCAATTTTCTTTGTTGCTATGTCATAATCAAATAGGGGGAGATTGTTGATCCAAACCCTCAGTGATTTGATAATGACCCTTTCTTATATACTTAGTGAAAATTGTAAGTAAACAATATGTATCAGAGTTTCACTATCGCTGATAAGTACTAAGATCTTCCAGTACCGCTGATAGGAACTCTTGTTGTTTAGATTAAACATTCAGCGAACACTATTCATCATTAACGCTGAGTCTGTTCAGTCATTATGATGATCGCTGATAAGTTAGTTGTTTACTTATGATCCCTGAAGACAAGTTTCATGTCAACAAAGGTTCTACGCTGAAGTCGAAGATCAAGCTCAAGAACCAGCGACAAGTCTCCTAATGAACTGATGCGGATCAGCGAAGACTCAGATTTGTCCACTCAACGTGAAGTATCAAGTACAAGACTTCAGCTATCGCTGAACTTTATCATCTGCTGAATAGTAAATGATAATTGATGAATCAACGAAAGCTGATCATGAAGTCCTCCGTACAAAGTACTTTTGTCTTAACCCCCTTGCACGACTCCGTACGAAATGTCAGAAAAGAACCTCCGAATATCTGAAATCGTACAACCACTCTGATACTACACTGTTCATCCATGCGGCTACTAAGGTTGTCAACCAAGGTCAATGACATGCAACCAACCAACTGATGACACGTGTAAAGTGTATACTGACTTGCATTAAATGCATGCAGTATATAAAGAGATGAACCCACTTCATTTGAAGTAACTTGCTAACTCTGGACAAGTTCAATCTCTTATCTCAAGATAGGTTATTATTAGTAATTTCCTTATCTCTCTTAGTGCAAGAAACCTTAGTGTTCCAACTTGTTTAGATTTAGGTTTATCCTTAATCTTGTTTCCGCAACAAGCTGTAAATTGTTAATGATTTATCAATAAACAATTTAGAAAAGTAAAATCTGTGTGTTTGTATTCAACCCCCCCCCCCCTTCTACAAACTTGTATAGGCCGTCGGGACCAACAAAACACAACGACCTCAAAGATCGTTCACATGCAACCCCACGATGATTCTTAACCTTGTCCAACCAAAACGATGTCGTCACAACAAAATATGACCAATGAAACCTTTCAAATACGACTAGAACAGTTCTGAACGAAATCGCTTACACAAGAGAGTTAGTCGTCTCTCACACTCATTTATATGATAATAATGTGTCAATACTCATTTTGGTTATAAAATACTTTGCAATTATACGTTTCCATGATTTTCGCAACAAAATTCTCCCAACGTGGAAAGGCGTGAAATAATTTGCAAACCATTAAGTTACAAAATTTAGCTTGCAACATAAACAAGTTTGTCTCTTTCATCAAACACACACTAGCACACATCGACTTATATCCAAAACAATCAATTCATTATGCACGTACATACTTTTGACATAAAAGAACTCGTGTAACACATTTAGTGACATAATGCATGAAACTCAATATGCAATTGAAGGCTATTCGCTCTCAGGTCAACCGTTGAACTCACATCTGCTTATCGTTGACACCCTACTATGACCAACGGTCGCCTTCTCACCCTTGCAGTAACTTGTTGTACAAGTGCTTCACAATCCATCCGATTTCTAAATTAACCAACGAGTAACAAATCATGCGGTTCCAATCCTTAACTTCTTTAGGTCGATAAATGACCAGTCACATCACTTTCTACTCCTGTGTACTTAAATCAAACACTCATATATTCCATTCATTAACTTGCCACTAAACCGCTTGAGTAAGAGTCAAAGACTCAGTCCCTTCTATCGATCTTGAATTAAAGCTTTCAAGATTTCAACATAGTTCTCACTTCCTATCCCAACTGATAGACACCTCAATTCTAAGAATGGGGACTCACTAGAACTAAGAGTTTTCCCCTCACCAATCATTCATCCCTTTTGAATCCCAATAATTTATACCCCTAGACGGATCATTAATATTCCGAACAACACTTCTTCTAGTTGCAAGGTTAGAACTTTCTACATACGGTGACACCCAACAATCATCCCAACAATAGAGGTCGAGTACACCCATGCACCTGTAAATTCATAATAACATTGGCCAGATGCGATTTTGAATTTACCTTACATGAGGGTCCTCACTACCATTGTCAAGATTCTCTACGATTAAGGTCTTTCCTATTGGCTTCCTATATCTTAGTTGTGTCTCCCTCTACTCCACAGTTTAAGTTTAGGCCCATCCAGTCACCTAAATCTCGTAAACAATGGCTATGATACCATTTGTAACAACCCAAACTCGATAAAACATAAATCATAACTGTTGGTTCCCGTTTTGCTTTAAACAAGATTATCAGATCTATTAGTTCAAGTTAATGTTTGATGCGGAAGCGTATTTGAAGAACTAACAGATAAGTTTGATAGATTTAGACCAAAATATAAATAAACAATGAACAGGAAATAATATTTCAAAGTTCACTTAGCCTATTTTTCACTACTTCTAAATACTTCTATGATTAGGAAGATTGAAGCTAACAATCTCCCCCTAAGTAGTGAAAAATAAAAAATTTAACTTTGAGTTTAGTTAGGCTAAGTTAGATAAGACAGAGGTTAAACAATACCTCGAAGGTTCTTTCATTTAGAAATATGCCAGAGGCATTTTACATTTGAGTACAATGAAAGATGAACTTTGACTTGGTTTGCAGGGATTGGAGGTCTGAGAATCAGATTTTGGCATTTTTGAAGTCGTCGTAGCTTCTGTTGTCTCTTCCGACTTTTCTGATCTCTTTGTAGAAGCTGATGCAGAGTTCTCTTAGGCGGATTGTGGCATCAATCTCTCTGATGAAAGTATCTGCAGCATCTCTATCCATTTTCTCTGTACCTCTGTATTTTACAAGGCTTGTTCTGAACTTGTTCAGAGTACTAGTTGCGTACTTCTGACAGTCCATGCACACAAACAGTTTAACTTCGCCTTGTGGGTTTTGAAATACTAACCCAAACCGTGGTTTTGTGATGATTGAGTTAGGTACGACGTCCGGTGGGCAGCGATCCTCTGGTGGTCGTAAATCCAGATGTTTGAGACCAAGATCCTTTCCCAGCTGGAAATCTATCATGCTGTAGAGCAGAAGCTTTTCCCTCATCGCTTTTCTCAACACTTGATAGGCTCTGGTGTTTGCCTCTGTGTTGTAGTTGTCCTTTGTCCATTGCAGAAGATCAGGTAGATCATAAGGATTGATATTTCTTAGGTCAGCATCAGCGAAGGTGGTTTCTGAATTGTCTTCTCTTCTGACTTTGTAAAGATTGTACCTGACCCTTGGATAGGTTCTTGTAAAGGAGAATTTGTAGAAGATTACCTTTTTGACCTTGGAGATTGAGAAGACATCTGCTTTGGTTCTTGGCTTTGTTCTTGTGAAGATGTTCTCAAATTCTTCTCTGATCCTTGGATCTGTCACATGATCTGTAGGAAGATTGGTCTGAAAGGATTGTTTATAGAGGTATTTGTATACCACTTCTTCCATCTCTTCATGTGTTGGACCAGGTTGTGGTACTTGTCTTCTGAGACTCTCCATCTTTTGAACAACTTCTGCAGCTCTACCAGTTAGAAGAATGTCTAACAGAGGCTTCAATCCATATGCCCAGTCAACTTCTTCAGGCTTTGGGGTTTGAAAGGTATCAAACGCGCTTTTCATTAATTTTTCTGTAGGCTTGGGCAATGACTTCTTTTTCTTGGGTTCTTCTGTCAGTATTGCTTTGCCCTTATCTTTGGCTTTTGGAGGTGCAGAACCTGTTTCTTCTGTAGGTTTGGAGGTTGGTGCTTCTGTTGGCTTGATGGGGGTTGCCTCTGTAGGTTTTGACACTTGTTTTTGAGAGGACTTTTGTGGCGTTGGTTCTGTTGGCTTTCTTTGCTCTGTAACCTCTGTAGGAGGTTCTTTGGTGACTTCTTCTGTAAGCTCGGTTTCTGTGGATTGAGGTATGTCGAATCTTCTTGCCATTTTGAATGCTAGTGTGAACCCGTGCCTTTCTTCTTCTCTCTGTGACATTCGATCAGTCATTGTATTGTGCATCTTTTTCAGAATGTCAGAAGCAGAGGTCGTTGCTCTTTTTGGTTTGGTGGCAATTGACTTTTTTCTTGGTATGGTTGGGGGTTTTTCTGTTGAAGGACTTTCTTCCAAAATGATTACCACAGGGGTGGTTGTTGCCTTTGTGGGTTGCTGATCAGCTTCTGGAATATTTGTTTCTTCAGGACTTGATTCCACAGAGATGGGTGTTGTCTCTGTGGTCTGTTGAGTTTGTTGTTGATCTTGGGTTTGTTCTGGAGGGGTTTGACTGATTGGTTCTGCTGCGATTGGTGGAGTTTGTATTCCTCTGTTCGTAGCTTTCTCCCTTGTATTCTCCCCCTCAGGATTATCTGATGGACCAGGATGGTCATCATCAGAATCATCCTGACTCTTATCAGAACTACCCTCTGCTCTACAAGACGCTTTGGTTTTCTTCGGTAATTCTGCTCCTGTTGCTATCAACTTTTCACAAACGTCATCACAGAGGCCAAGTAGAGTCGCAAGCTCTGCCTCTGTTTTAAAACGCATTCTGCCAACACTTCTTCTGAAATCTTTGACAAAGTTGGCATTTGCTGTTGTGAAGGAGACAATGAATTCTGTGACCTGGTTTATGACGTTCTGTCCTAGCTCTGTTAGCTGTGCTCTGGTCATGTAGTCTTTTGGCTGCATCATTGTCGTGTTGCGCATTGCCTCTGCTTGTACTTGTTTTAGGGCATTCTGTAGATCTGCAGGCGTAATGCCCTCTGCTCTGTTGAATTGCGTATTCATTTGTTCAAGGAAGTTTTTGACAGAGTCCTTGAACGCAGAAGTTGCAGTTGTTCCGAATTCTTGAGCGGTAGAAGTGGCTGTTGCTTTGGCAGTAGTTTCGGCAGAAGACTTCATCGCTGAGATTGCAGATTTCACCTCTGTGGACAGATTGTCCATTTTGGTGTTTAGTTTCAGGATAGCCGTCGATGTTGTCACCGCAAAAGATTTGAAAGAGCTTTGCAACTCTTTCATTGTTTGGTTCACAAAGGTGACAAGGGTTTGGAGCTCATCCCTTGATACTTGTGTTCCTTGTGTAACCTCTAGAGGAACACATTTGTCTCCAGAGTGAGTCCCTGTTCCTAGGACACCTTCGTTCACCCTTGTTTGTACGATGGGGGTGGAAGGATTTCCTTCTGATCCTTGAGAAGAAACCTGAGTTTTGTTGGTTCCTAGATACGCTTAATCAAGATTAACAGTCTATTAGTTGAGTTTAGAGTTTGATGCGGAAGCGTATTAAACTAACATATATGTTTGATAGATATTAGAACGCACATATATAAAGAAAACAGTAAAGAATGAAAAGGATTTCTTGAACAGTTACTGTTATTCAATATATAATAACAACACGAAGAACAGATTAAGAACTGTTGGTGTGTGTGAGAATATAACACTCAGATATTTGACAATAAAGCTTGAGAGTATTAGTGATTCCTTGTGTTTTCGTCGTTAGGAAGATCTCAACATGAGACTTCCTTTTATACTACTCTTAGAAGACTATGAAGTAGGTCACTGTTCCTTTTACGGCATGAATAGTAAACTGGATGGTGTGAGCAGTTGTTTGAGCCATGCGCATTTAATGGAGCAGATGTACTATTGGTAAATGCATTAAATGGCGCAGACGTCTATTTTGTACCATGCCCTATTGAGTCCACTCAGAGCTTGACACGTGTTTTGACAGTACTTTTCCATGCAAGTTGATGAACAGGTCTTGGAACAGTAGCAAGATATTATAAATATCTTCAAGTCTCAGTGAGGACCACAGAGGCTCTGTAATGAGTTACAGAGGTTCTGCGGTCTGGTCCTCTGTGGAGCAGTCTTCGCCGGATTTCGAGTCTTTGGTCTTCTTTGTGCGTATGACAGAGCTTCTGTAGGAAGCCTCTGCTGCTTCTGTAGCTTCTTGACCTTGATTTCTCGGTAATGTCGGCAGAGCCTTTGTAAGAGGCTTTCTTCACTTAGCCTATTTTTCACTACATCTAAATACTTCTATGATTAGGAAGATTGAAGCTAACAATCTCCCCCTAAGTAGTGAAAAATAAAAAATTTGAACTTGAGTTAAGTTTGGCTAAGTTAGATAAGACAGAGGTTAAACAATACCTCGAAATTTCTTTCATTTAGAAATATGCCAGAGGCATTTTACATTTGAGTACAATGAAAGATAAACTTTAACTTTGTTTGCAGAGATTGGAGGTCTGAGAATCAGATTTTGGCATCTTTGAAATCGTTGTAGCTTCTGTTGTCTCTGCCGACTTTTCTGATCTCTTTGTAGAATCTGATGCAGAGTTCTCTTAGGCGGATTGTTGAGTCTATTTCTCTGATGAAAGTATCTGCATCATCTCTATCCATTTTCTCTGTACCTCTGTATTTTACAAGGCTTGCTCTGAATTTGCTCAGAGTACTGGTTGCGTACTTCTGACAATCCATGAGTACAAAAAGTTTAACCTGGTGTTGTGGGTTTTGAAATACTAACCCAAATCTTGGTTCTCTGATGATTGAGTTGGGCACAGCGTCTGGTGGGCAGCGATCTTCTGGTGGTCGTAGATATAGATGTTTGAGACCAAGATCCTTTCCCAGCTGAAAACCTATCATGCTGTATAGCAGAAGCTTTTCCCTCATCGCTTTTCTCAGCGCTTGATAGGCTTTGGTATTAGGCTCTGTGTTGTAGTTGTCTTTTGTCCATTGCAGAAGGTCAGGTAGATCGTAAGGATTGATGTTTCTTAAGTCAGCATCAGCGAAGGTAGATTCTGAATTGTTCTCTCTTCTGACTTTGTACAGATTGTACCTGACCCTTGGATAGGTTCTTGTGAAGGACAATCTGCAGAAGATCACCTTTTTGATTTTGTGAATTGAGAAGACATCTGCTTTGGTTCTTGGCTTTGTTCTTGTGAAGATGTTCTCAAATTCTTCTCTGATCCTTGGATCTGTCACATGATCTACTGGATGATTTGTCTGATAGGATTGTTTGTAGAGGTATTTGTATACCACTTCTTCCATTTCTTCATGTGTTGGACCAGGTCGTGGAATTTGTCTTCTGAGACTCTCCATCTGTTGAACAACTTCTGCAGCTCTACCAGTTAGAGGAATTTCTGACAGAGGCTTCAATCCATGTGCCCAGTCAACTTCTTCGGGTTTTGGGGTTTGAAAGGAGTCAAACGCACTCTTCATTAGTTTTTCTGTTGGCTTTGGCAATGTTTTCTTCTTCTTTGGCTCTTCTGTCAGTATCCCTTTGCCCTTATCTTTTGCTATTGTCGTGGCAGAACCTGTTGCTTCTGTGGGTTTTGAGGTTGGCACTTCTGTTGGTTTGATGGAGGTTGCCTCTGTGGATTTTGACGATTGTGATTTAGAGGACTTTTGTGGCGATGGTTCTGTTGGCTTGACTTGCTCTGTAACCTCTGTTGGAGGTTGTTTGATGACTTCTTCTGTGAGCTCAGTTTCTGTTGATGAAGTATTGACATTAAATCTTCTTGCCATTCTGAAAGCTAAAGTGAACCTGTGCCTTTCTTCTTCTCTCTTCACCATACGATTACTCATTGTTGTGTGCATCCTTTTCAGAATGTCAGAAGCAGAGGTCGTTGCTCTTTTTGGTTTGGTGGCAATCGACTTTCTTCTGGGTATGGTTTGGGGTGTTTCCACAGAGGTGGGTGTTTTCTCTGTGGTTTGTTCATCTGTTTCTTCCAAAATGATCACCTCAGGGGCGGTTGTTGCCTCTGTGGCTTGCTGTTCTGCTTCTGGAGTTTTGGTTTCGTCAGGAGATGATTCCACAGAGATGGGTGTTGTCTATGTGGTCTTTTGGGTTTGTTGTTGTCGGGTCTGTTCTGGAGGTGCTTGACTCAGAGGTTCTGCGGCTATTGGTGGACCTGTAAGTCCTCTGCTTGCAGCTTTCTCTGTAGTTTTCTCCCCCTCAGGATGATCTGATGGACCAGGATGGTCATCATCATCAGAGTCATCCTGACCCTTGTCTGATGTACCCTCTGCTCTGCAGGAAGCATCGGGTTTCTTTGGCATTGTGGCTCCAGCAGCGATCAGTTTCGCGCAGACATCATCACAGAGGCCAAGAAGAGTTGCTAGCTCTGCCTCTGTTTTTGAATCTCATCCTTCCTACACTTTCTCTGAAATCTTTGACGAAGTTAGCATTGGCAGTGGTGAAGGAAAGGATGACTTCTGTCACTTGATTAATCACGTTCTGCCCAAGCTCTGTCAACTGTGCTCTTGTCATGTAGTCTTTGGGTTGCATCAGCATGGTATTTCGCATGGCCTCTTCTTGAACTTTTTGTAGGGCCTTTTGTAGATCTGCAGGAGTGATGCCCGTTGACACTGAAGTCTGTTTGTTCAATTGATCAAGGAACTTGTTGATGGAGTTCTCAATCGAAGAAGGAGTAGTTGTTGCGGCAGAAGTGGTGGATGCGGTAGCAGTAGACTTCATCTGTGAGATGGCAGTTTTCACCTCTGTGGACAGGTTGTCCATTTTGGTGTTCAGGTTTAGCAGTGCCAGTGATGTTGTCTCTGCAAAAGATTTGAAAGAGCTTTGCAACTCTTTCAAGGTTTGGTTCACAGAGGTCTCAAGGGTTTGGAACTCATCCCTTGTAACTTGTGTTCCGGTGGTAACCTCCGGAGGAACACATTCGTCTCCAGAGTGAATCCCTGTTCCTGGGATACCTTCTTTCATTCCTGTTTGTACGTTGAGAATGGAAGGATTTCCTTCTGATCCTTGAGAAGAAACATGAGTTTCAATCCCTACAGAAGTTCTGAGAAGAACATTGTCCAAATCCACTCCAGAGGTGGGTATTGGAATATCCTTCTGTTGACTAGGAGACTTGTCTAGAGTCTCTTTGTCTTTGTGCTCTCTACTTCTCTCTGAAAGAAGTGTGGGTCTTAACAAGTGCGTGGCAGAGGAAACAAATTCCTCTGTTGGGCGTTCTTCTATGATCTGGGGCAATTGATCACGAACTATAGGTGAGTCTCTTTGAGGAGACTCCCTAGGAATGGTTTCCCCGGTTTTTGTGGGCACAGAGGTTGAAAGAATAACCTCTGGCTGGATGGTTTGGGTGAGGTTCGAGCTGTGCTGCTCTTTTTCAATGACACCTTCTGCAGCTAGACCTGCGGTGTCAGAAATGTGGGTTGCACTGGGAGTTGGTTTTGGTTGTGTGCCTCTATTTATCCAGGCATCTTTTCTTGCTTCTTCCCTAAGTTCTGTGGAAGTTCCTTGCTCTGGTCGTAATTGGTCATACACTTGATGAGATCCAAATAATCTCATGAAATGAGGATGATAAAGACCCTTACGTATCCAGACAGCTTCTTCTTCATCTGAATCTGTCTCTAAGATCTCTATTTCTGTCTCCGTTGTTGCTAATCCCTCTTTTTGTACAACTTCGGCCCCTTTTTCTTTCTCTTCTTCCAGCATGTTCTCAGAAGCCTCTGTAATTTCACCTCTGTTCCATTCAGCTTCAGTTTGTTCTATTTCTTCTGAAGCTGGGTTTGGACTTCTTCTGTGGACATCCAATCCTTGAATGAAAGGGTTTTGTAAAATAACAGGGGTTTCGGCTGGTTGATTTCTGGGTGTTGTGTCATCTTCTTGCAGATGTGTGTCAATGCCAGAAATGAAGAAATCTTGTTCTTCTGGAGAGTGGTGGTCGAGAGGTTGTGCCGTCCACCCTGCTGTATTTAGGGTGTTGGCAATTTCAGGGTTCTGTAAGAAGTCGTTCAGGTCTCCTTGGTGAGCAAATCTATCTGGAGATTGATAGGGTGATTGATATCTTTCTGTAGCCATTTCTTCTTCTGCAACTTCTTCTTCAGCAGTTTCCTCTTCTGCAATGGTTACCAACTTTGCAAGTGATTTACCATGCCTCTTTTTGGTTTTCCTCCTCTTAGGATTTGGTGCCCCTTCTCCTGTTGATTTTGATCTTTTCTTCTTCATTTTTGGGGAGGAGGGAGGAGCAGAGGAGCCAATTTCTGTGGCATGAAGAGGTGAGGGTTGATCTTCTGCAGCGCTTGTTGAAGTGCCTTCTGCAGTTTTCCTCTTCTTAGCTTTTGGAGTAGATGCAGAGGTTCTTGATGAAGACTTCTTTCCCATTAGTTCTGCACGTTTGGCTATAAAGCTGAGTTGAATAGCCATGTGCTTTGCTAACTTCTAATCTTTTTCTTTTTGAGTGGAAAGAGGTTTTGCTATCTTTGTTCCTAGGGGGACACCTAAACGCGGGGGTGTCATAGGACTCGGTTTAGGAGTTCTATGATCGCGTATATACTCTTTCTTAAGGGATTTATTCGATGCGTATTGTAGAAGCTTCTTTGACAGAGGTCTGCAGTGTGAGTAGCCATCAGCATGATCAGTGGGGGTATTCTTGTTCATCGGGAACTGTTTGGGAGTTGGCCCTTCCATTGGCCAATTTTGGATTAGCAGCAGAGGTTCGAACAGTACTCCTAATATTCTTTGGAATTGCAGAGGTGGTAGAAAGTTGGGATCGTTCTCTTTGACCCTTTTCGAGTTGTTCTTTCTGTCGATGGTGTTTATGATCTCTTGCATCATTATGGTCGCATAATCTAGTGGAAGATCATAGTAAACCCCATACATGATGCTCAAGATTTGATGTGAGCTTTGGTCAATACTGCCTATCTTTCCTGTCAGGCATCTGTTAAGAATAGAGAACAAAGTGTTCCACAGAGGTGGTAATCGGCCTCTGCGGAAGTCATTTCTCTTCCGTAGTTGGGTGTTGTACCCAAGCATTTCCACGAATCGACAGAGCTCTTCGTCTGTTGGTTGCTCTGCATAACTCTTCAATCCCAAAAGACCCCTTGTTGGTAGGTTGAATTCAAGTGAGAACATTGTTCTGTTGAACTTGATTTCAAGATGCTCAGATTTATCAGGTCTTGAAATGTACCCTTTGATAAGAGAATCGTCTTTATCAAATCTGCAGCTTTCCCAAAATTGGTTCAAATAACGGACTGGAATTTTGTTCGGGGTTCTTGATAGTAGAGGGAAGAGGACATGATTCTCCATGATGTTCAGAAGTATGGCATGGACTTCGCCGAAAGTAGTGGGTGAGGGGACCAAATAGCAGTTGTTGGATTTGATAGGAAGAATGGCTTCGAAATGATCCTTTGCTATAAAGTTTTGCAAGTGTGTCGTCGGAGCAAAGTCTGCTGAGTCCCCGGAATCTTGTTGTTCAATATTTCTTGCAAGGCTGGGGTTTTCAGAATGTTCTGAATGTGCAGGGGAGTGTTCCGGTGAGTTCGCCGGAGAGAGTTCAGAGGATGTAGCTCGAGAAGATGAAGCCATTTGATTTTAAGAATAAGATTTTTGCAAGCTTTTTGCAGGGTTTCGCCGGAGAAGAAGATGAGAGTTTGTAAAATGTTTTATGAGAGGGTAAGCTTTGTTTTTATAGGATGGTAAAACGGTAGAATTCGAAAGAGTAAAATATATGGCAATGGATTAAAGTTTGGAATCCGCACTCGAGTTTGAGCGGCGGGTTCAACTTTCCAAATAAAAACGTTCCATGTACGCCCAATGAAAATGGGACACGTAGGCCTTGTCAGAATATGACAGGACGTCGTGCGCGGCCCATTAATGCTAGGCGCGTGAGGTTGATTTTAGCCATATGAGTTTCACTCGCAGTAACAGTAACCGTTATTACCACAGATAACAAAATGGCAGAACTTTTGTGTTTTACAGAAGCTCTGTGATTTTGAAAATCTTGAGTTTTAACCTTTTCTCATATATCTCATTGTTATCATGACTTCTGTGGGGTTCTTCTTTAACCAAAACATTTGTAAAGGCATTGGAGAGGATAAAATTGGATTTTTGTGAAGAAATTTGCTTCGCAGAGGTTTTGTGGCTCTGTTGGAACTTGCAGAAGTTCTGTGAGGGCCAGCAGAAGCTCTATGAGAGAAAAAATCTCATAACAAAAATTTTATTAATATTTTTGATCATCCAATTTTTGATTTGGTTTAAGAGATGTTTTTCGGACATATTTGAAAGTTTGTGTCCGAGAAAACTGTTAAAATAAACGGTTTGTTCGAGAAGGTCATGGTCTGCGTTTTCGGTTTCCGAGATAACATTCCAAAAGATCGACAGAAGGTTAATTTGTGATCACAGAGCATATTTCTTGCAGAACCTCTGTTGAGCTCAGCAGAAGTTCTATGACCTTAAATTTCTCCTAATTCGAATTTTGTGAAACTTTTTGAGCTTTTGATTTTTGAAATGTTATTCACAGTATATTTAGGACATATTTGACAATTCTTGTCCTAGAAAATTGTTTTCCAAAAACCTTTTGTGCGAGAGACATACCTTTTGGTTCTTCTTTTCTCGGCAGTGATATCTGACTTCTGTCGATATGGAGTCATCGACATTTTTCTTTGGCTTTCCCTTGAAAGTTTTATCTTTTTAGATCATTTCAGGGTTCCCTTCTGCTCCCCCTTGATCTAATCACCTCTGTAGATCAAGTAATTTCCTTTTGCTCCCCCTTGACCTATGCTTGGATCAAAGAATGATAAGTTTTGCATAGAACATAGGTCATGTTTTTCAGAGGTTCTGTAGGGGTCGTCAGAGGTTCTGAGTTGACTTACAGAAGCTCTGTGATTTTAAGAACTATTTAAGGTTTTAAGAATTTACATACAGAAGTAGAATCAACCAAAACAATAAATTAAGCAATGTATTTACTTATTATTTACAGAAGATAAAGCTATACTTACAGAGGATTTTCACACCATGTTAATCATTCCTAACTTACCCACCAAGAAGTTGAATCTTTTCTCGTCTAATGCTTTGGTGAATAAGTCAGCGAGTTGATATTCTGTGGGCACGAAATGCATTTCGATTGTACCGTATTCAACATGATGTTTCAAGAAATGATACCTTATATCGATATGCTTGGTTTTTGAGTGTTGCACAGGGTTGGCAGAGATAGCAATAGCACTTTTGGAATCACAGAAGATGGGTATTTTGAACAGAATGTGGCCGTAGTCTTTTAGCTGAGTCTTCATCCATAGAACCTGAGAACAACAGCTAGCGGCAGCAACGTATTCAGCTTCTGCAGTGGATGTGGAGACACAATTCTGCTTCTTGGAGGTCCAACTGACTAGTTTACCACCTAGGAATTGACAACTCCCAGAGGTACTCTTTCTGTCGAGCATGCATCCTCCATAGTCTGAATCTGTATAAGCTTTAAGACTAAAACCAGAGTTCTGTGGATACCAGAGACCAAGATTGTTGGTCCCCTTCAGGTATCTAAAGATTCTTTTTACAGCATCATAATGTGATTTCTTTGGATTAGCTTGATAACGTGCACAAACACATGTGGCATGCATAATGTCAGGTCTGCTTGCTGTTAAGTATAACATAGATCCAATCATGCCTCTGTAGAGAGTACATTCTACAGAAATACCATTTGGATCTATGAATAACTTATTTCCAGTGGCCATTGGAGTCTTCATTGCAGAGGTATCAGAGAGATTATATTTTAAAAGTATGTCAGAGACATATTTGGCTTGATTTATAAAAATTCTCCCATCATACTCATTTCAAACTCACTCGGCATGAGTTTTTCAAAAATTTTGCACTATTCTGAATTTGTAGACCCAAAAATTTTGTCATCTACGTATATTTGTACAATCAATGTCTCACTATTTTTGCGTTTATAGAATAAGGTAGTATCTGTTGTACCTCTGTTGTAGCCATTGACTAGAAGGAAGGTAGAAAGGCGTTCGTACCATGCTCTTGGAGCCTGTTTCAGTCCGTATAGAGCCTTTTCAAGGTAGTATACATGCCTTGGAAACTTTGAGCTTTCAAAACCTGGTGGCTGATTTACGTAAACCTCTTCTTGGATTTCACCGTTTAGAAAAGCTGATTTTACGTCCATCTGATAGACTTTAAAACCTCTGTGGGCTGCGAAGGCTAAGAATATTCTTATTGCTTCGAGACGTGCGACCGGGGCAAAAGTCTCATCGTAGTCTATGCCTTCTTCTTGTCTATATCCTTTTGCTACTAATCTTGCTTTGTTTCTGATGACCACTCCATCTTCATCCTTCTTGTTTCTGTAGACCCATTTAGTCCCAATGGCCTGTTTCCCTCTTGGCAGAGGTACTAAAGTCCATACTCTGTTACGCTCAAATTGCAGAAGTTCTTCTTGCATGGCGTCTACCCAGTTTGGGTCATCTAGGGCTTCAGAAATCTTCTTTGGTTCTATAACACTAATAAAATTTGTAAAGAAACAAAAATTAGCAGTGGCAGACCTTGTTTTTACTGAGTCAGAAGGTTCTCCGATTATTTGGCTTGGAGGATGGCTTTTTGTCCACTGAGTTGTGCGTGGAAGATGATCATCAATGTCATCAAAACTTTCTTCAGAGGCTTCTTGTGTTTCTTCTTGTGCAGCCTTTGATGTTCTTCGTGCCTTGGTAGTTGATTCTACCGTTTGTGGAATTATTGGTACGAGTGGTGGTGGAGTTTGTTCCTCTGAGGATGTATAGTCTTGGTCCTCGATCTCCCCTGTAATTGGTTCATCTGTGGTTTGTGCAGCTTCTGTGGTCGTTTTTCTTGATGTTTCATCTTCTGCACTTTCTTCTGCTTCGGCAATTGCATCGGTAGTATTTATAGAAGAAGATGAAGCATTATTTGGACCAGTTAGAGTCATACTTGTAGGATTTTGTCCGACAGAAGGATCAATGTCATTGTTGAACATCTCCAAAAATAGAAGATTCAAATCTTCTTTTGTTCTTGAGATGTCAGAGAATTTCCCTTTAATTCCGAGTTCTGAACTTATTTGCTTAGAAGTCATTTGGAATGAATCATCAAAAGAAACATTGATGCTTTCTACAATCTTGTGAGACTTTGTAAGGAATGTTCTGTAGGCTTTGGAAGTGGCAGAGTATCCAATGAATTTGCCTTCATCTGCTTTCACATCAAAATTTCCTCTTGAATCTCTGTCGTTTAAGACGAAGCATTTGCATCCGAATACATGGAAAAATTTGATGTTTGGCCGCCATTTGTTAAGCAATTCGTAAGGCGTCTTGAGGTGTCTTTTCACAATGGTTGATCGATTTTGAGTATAACACGCAGTAGAAATTGCTTCTGCCCAAAAGTTCATTGATAATCCGCATGCTGACATCATAGTTCTTGCGGCTTCCACAAGTGTTCGATTCTTTCTTTCGACAACACCGTTCTGTTGTGGAGTGCGAGCTGCAGACAAGCTCTGTGAAATTCCTTCTGTTGAAAGATAAGTTTCAATGACACAGTTTTTGAATTCTGTGCCGTTGTCACTTCTTAACTTCTGTATTTTGCAGTCATAAAGTACTTGGATTCTTTTCATTAGATTTATCAATATAATTGGAACATCTGATTTCTTTCTGATAAATTCAACCCATGTGAAACGTGAATACTCATCAACTAAGACAAGTATATATTTCTTGCCACCTAGGCTCTGTATTGCAATGGGACCGCAGAGGTCGACATGAAGCATGTACAGAGGCCTGGTGCAAGACACATCTGTTTTGCCTTTGTGGGAAGCTCTTTTGAGTTTTCCCATCTCACAGGCAGAACATAAATGATCCTTGTTGAATTTAACATTTGGCAAACCTTTAACTAGATCAAGTTTGACCAGTTTTTCCAATGTGTGAAAATTCAAGTGACAGAACCTGTTGTGCCATAACCAGGCTTCTTCACTTTTGCAGGCAACAAGGCAAACTTTGTCCTTGTTCTTTGAGTTGAAGTTCATTAGATATAGATCACCTATTCTTTCAGCTCGCAGAAGTTCCATACTTGTTTCTTCACTTTGTAGAGAGCAGAAAGTTCTTTTGAACAACACATTGAATCCCGTATCACAAAGTTGACTTACACTGAGTAGGTTGTGCTTAAGGCCATCCACATATGCAACTTTGTATACAGAAACGTCTTCTTTCCTTATGACTCCATAGCCTTTTATGTGTCCTTTCTTGTTGTCTCCAAAAGTCACAGATCCACCATCTTGTGTTTCTTTGTACGTGGATAGTGCACTTCTGTCACCAGTCATGTGCCTTGAGCATCCGGAGTCTAGATACCAGATTGGCACATACTTCTTCTGCAGGACAATCACAGAGATTTAGGTACCCATATCCATATAGGTCCAATATTGTTAGAGTTTTTCAAGTTTGCCTTGGCATTCTTGAAATACATTTTGTTCTCTGCAGAAGAGTCAGATTGTTTCTTTGTGGGATTTGACTTTTGAATTGTCGTAGAGAGTAAACAGACTTGACTTGAAAAATGATTATTAAGTTTAGACATAAGATCAAAGCAATGACAGTATTGAATATGAGATGTAATTTGCTTGAACTTTTCATTGAACTTTTTAAACTCAACCACAGAGGCATTACATTCTTTCTTTACATTAGATTTCCTATTACTAGAAGATCTATGAATACTCGAATGTTGTTTGCAAAAGCTCTGTTTAGGACCTGCCTTCTGTGGGTTGCTTCTGTGGTGAACTTCTTTCATCACCGTCACAGAAGAAAAAGATTTATTAACCTTGGGTTTTGAAAACCTAGAACTTATAGGATCAATAGAGGTCTTCTGTAACATTTTAAGCTCAGCAGAGGTTTTGATATGTAGATTCAAATTTAGAAAATCTTGGCAGATTGGAATCTCTGTGATTTTCTCTTTTGGAGAAATAGTTCTGTGAGGAACTTCAGAGGAGAATTTGACATCCTCTGTGTCACAGTGAATTATCCCTGATTTGAAATCAGTCTCTGAGTCGTCAGAGGATGAATCGTCCTCGTATACAGAGGTTGAGTCAATTCTTTCAATAGAGGCTGGATTTTCTGAGCATGTATCGTACGAGCTTTCTTCCTCTGTAGAATAGTTTTCATAGATTGCAGAGGTTTCTAATAAGATTTCTTCAGTGAGAGTTTTATCTATAGAAGATGTACAAAATTTTTCTAAAACGCTTGATTTCCATATTTCCAAAATTTCTTTTTCAATTAAAATTTTAAAGTTTTCTTCTGAAAAAATGGGTTTAAACTCAGGAGCTTCTGCTGATAACTTCTTTTCAACGTTTATCAAACAGACAAAAGCAACTTGTGTTTGGGTCTCTGGTTTACCAAACTTGAAGATACCAATCTGATATTGTGTTTTCAGATATTTCTTTGGTTTGATACCTCTATTGACAGAGGTTGAAGATGATGAGTCTGTGTTTTCAAACCACACGTTAATCATCTTCTTATGTTTCTTCAAGTAAGGATCCACAGAGATTTTCTCCCGTTTGCTTACAGAGATTAGATTTGGAAAATCTGGTTTGTTTGTTTTTCCAATCACAAATAACGAGGACAGGGGTTTGTTTCTTTTGCCTTCAACACCTAGGGTGATATCATCATACCCTATACCTCGTCTCCCTATTTGTGAGTTTATTTTTTCATAAACTTTCTGTGCATCTTTATAGTTTTTAAGCAAAACTTCTCTTCTGAGTAAATCTTGCCATAATACATCTCTTTCTCTTTGAAAGTATTCTTTAAGAGCTCTTATGTCAGTAGTTTCGCTCCTTGAAACTGAAAGTTCTTTTGTTTTATCTTTTAAAGTATTGGTTAATTCAGAAATTTGTTTTTTTAAAGGATCTAGAGTTTTGTTCCAATTCTTTTCTATTCTCTCTTTTCCTCAAAAATCTTTGCTTTTTCTTGAGTGAGAAGCCGTACTTCTCTCTCATTGAAAGTGAGTCTTTTCTGAATACTTTGATTTATCTCTTTCAGTTCAATTAATTCAATGTTAATTCTAAGTGTATTATCATCTACAGAGGTAATACAAGAGTTGGAATTTGAAGTAGATACCTCAGAGTCAGTGCAGGAGTCGACTTCTGCCATGCCACAGAAGAGGGCAATAGCGGTATGTTCATCGTCAGAAGTAGAGTCTGACTGGAAGTCTTCTGTGTTCTCCTCAGAATGTCCTTTTGCCATTAAGGATTTTTGAGCATAATATTCGGCTTTCTTTTTGTAGAAAGCAGAGTCCCTCTGTGGGCGATTTGATCTGCTTCTGCATTCATTCGCAAAATGGCCTGGTTTTCCGCAGTTAAAACACCCTTGAGGAGTGTTTCATGTTCGATCATTGGACTTCTGTAGGTCTCCGCCTTTCTCTGATCTACATTCATTTGCATAGTGACCAGGTTTGCCGCACTTGTAGCATTCTTGCTGCGTGTGGCTTACCGAGTCATCTGACCTCTGTCGGTCATTCCCTCTGTAATTTCTATCGCTTGACCTCTGTCGGCCACTTGATTCTTCTCCTCTTCTGTCATCTCTTCTGTTGTCTCTTCTATCATCCTGGTTGTCTCTATCATATCTTTCATTTCCGGAACCTCTTCTGTTTCCTCTGAACTCTTTTGTCAATAGAGCTAAAGATTTAGCTAGTGACGCAAGAGTTATTTCCTTTTCTGCTTGCTCTTCTTCTTCACTGTCAATTATCACCATCTTCTTCTTCTCCTTCTTCTTCTCCTCTGTGGCTTTATCATTTCTTGGTCTCTGTGCATCCTCTTTAGTTTTACTAACCAATGCATATGGTGCAATGGTTAGTGTTTTAGCCTGTGCTATCTGAGGTTCTTGTGCGGCTAATGTTCCGTAAAGATCAGAGAGAGTCCAGGTGTCTAGATCCTGATTTGTCTGTAGGGACATAGACAGCTGGAGCCATTCTTCATTTAGACTTTTTAAAAACATGACATTGTTTTCTTCAGAAGTTCTGTCAATGCCTGATTTTCTGCACTTGTTGATTAGAGAGTTGAATCTGTCGTATGTTGTTTGCAGAGATTCTGTTGCAGAGGCTCTGAATGCATGATATTCATTGATGTACTGTGCTCTTCGGTTTTTTTGTGTTTTAGCACCTCCTTCCAACTGTCTTTCCAGTTCTTTCCACAGATCATGCGCTGTTTCACATGAATCCAAGGATTGAAAGAGTTCGTTGGGTATTTCCATAATTAATGTCCTCTTGGTTTTTTGAGCAACTTCATCTTCTGCTTTATCTTCGGTTGACCACTCCCCTTTTGGCTTTGGTTTTTGATGTTCGGGGATTTCGGCAGATTCAGCAGTAGCAGGTACACGAGGTACTACTGTCATGGGAATAGGAGGAGGATTGTACAGATATTGTACTTGATTTTTTTCAGTGCCCTCGAAAAAATGGACCATTCTTATTTTCCACTGAGGATACTCACCTCGAAGGAGAGTAGGAGGTTTAGTGAGAGAACCAGTAGTAAAGAAATTATTTGTATTTGTCATTTGAAGATTTTAGAAAGAAAGTATGACTAAAGAGTTACTTCAATGAGCTTGAAGATTTTCTGGGTTTAAGCAGTTTCCAGACACAATTTTAAATCTCAATAATATCTATCACGAATCTTGATAAGTGGATCACTTGATATTGAAAATCAAGGAAGGCTCTGATACCAATTGTTGGTTCCCAGATACGCTTAATCAAGATTAACAGTCTATTAGTTGAGTTTAGAGTTTGATGCGGAAGCGTATTAAACTAACAGATATGTTTGATAGATATTAGAACGCACATATATAAAGAAAACAGTAAAGAATGAAAAGGATTTCTTGAACAGTTACTGTTATTCAATATATAATAACAACACGAAGAACAGATTAAGAACTGTTGGTGTGTGTGAGAATATAACACTCAGATATTTGACAATAAAGCTTGAGAGTATTAGTGATTCCTTGTGTTTTCGTCGTTAGGAAGATCTCAACATGAGACTTCCTTTTATACTACTCTTAGAAGACTATGAAGTAGGTCACTGTTCCTTTTACAACATGAATAGTAAACTGGATGGTGTGAGCAGTTGTTTGAGCCATACGCATTTAATGGAGCAGATGTACTATTGGTAAATGCATTAAATGGCGCAGACGTCTATTTTGTACCATGCCCTATTGAGTCCACTCAGAGCTTGACACGTGTTTTGACAGTACTTTTCCATGCAAGTTGATGAACAGGTCTTGGAACAGTAGCAAGATATTATAAATATCTTCAAGTCTCAGTGAGGACCACAGAGGCTCTGTAATGAGTTACAGAGGTTCTGCGGTCTGGTCCTCTGTGGAGCAGTCTTCGCCGGATTCCGAGTCTTTGGTCTTCTTTGTGCGTATGACAGAGCTTCTGTAGGAAGCCTCTGCTGCTTCTGTAGCTTCTTGACCTTGATTTCTCGGTAATGTCGGCAGAGCCTTTGTAAGAGGCTTTCTTCACTTAGCCTATTTTTCACTACTTCTAAATACTTCTATGATTAGGAAGATTGAAGCTAACAAGTTTCGTTCTCTACAGAAGTTCTATGAAGAACAGTGTCCAAATCCACTCCAGAGGTGGGTATTGGAATGTCCTTCTGTTGACTAGGAGACTTGTCTAGAGTCTCTTCGTCTCTGTGCTCACTACTTCTCTCTGTGCTCACTACTTCTCTCTGAAAGAAGATTTGGCCCTAATGTGTGCGTGACAGAGGAAACAAATTCCTCTGTAGGGTGTTCTAGTGTGATCTGGGGTGATTGATCACGACTAATAGGTGAGTCTCTTTGAGGAGACTCCCTAGGAATGGATTCCCCGGTTTTTGTGGGCGCAGAAGTCGAAAGAATGACTTCTGGCTGGATGGGTTGGGTTTGGATCGAGCTGTGCTGCTCTTTTTCAATAACTCCTTCTGCAGCTAGACCTGCGGAGTTAGATATGTGGGTTGCACTGGGAGTTGGTTGTGGTTGTGTGCCTCTATTAATCCAGGCATCTTTTCTTGTTTCTTCCTCTGTTAAGCACCCAAGCACTACATCACCGTCTATTATTTCAGCCTCTGTAGCTATCCTACGGCTTGGTGCTTCTTCCTTTGCTTCTGTTGAGGTTCCTTGCTCTGTGCGTAAGAAGTCGTACATTTGATGAGAGCCGTATAATCTCATGACATGTGGATGATAGAGACCTTTTCGTATCCAGACAGCTTCTTCTTCATCTGAATCTACCTCTGAGACCTCTATCCTTGTCTCAGAAGCCTCTATTACTTCACCTCTATTCCACTCAGTTTCTGTTAGTTCTTTTTCTTCTGAAGCTGGGTTTAGACTTCTTCTGTGGACGTCCAATCCCTGAATGAAAGGGTTCTGTAAAATAACAGGTGTGTTAGCTGGTTGATCTTTGGGTGTTGTGTCATCTTCTTGCAGATGTGTGTCAATGCCAGAGATGGAGAAATATTGTTCTTCTGGGGAGTGGTGGTCGAGAGGTTGTGCCGTCCACCCTGCTGTATTTAAGGTATTGGCAATGTCAGGGTTCTGTAGGAAGTCGTTCAGATCTCCTTGGTGAGCAAATCTATCTGGAGATTGATAGGGTGATTGATATTCCTCTGTTGCCATTCCTTCTTATGCGGTTTCTTCTACCTCAGGTTCCTCTTCTGCAATGGTAACCAATTTATCAAGTGATTTACCATGCTTCTTTTTGGTTTTCCTCCTCTTGGGTTTTGGTGCCCCTTCCTCTGTGGTTTTCGATTTTCTTTTCTTTTTCTGTTTTGGAGAAGAGGGAGGAGCAGAGGAGCCAATTTCTGTGGCATGGGGAGGTGAGGGTTGATCTTCTGCAGCGCTTGTGGAGGTTCCTTCTGCAGTTTTTCTCTTCTTTGCTTTTGGAGTAGATGCAGAGGTTTTTGAAGAAGATTTCTTTCCCAGAAGTTCTGCACGTTTGGCTATGAAGCTAAGTTGAATAGCCATGTGTTTTGCTAATTTGTGATCCTTTTCTTCTTGAGTCAAAAGAGGTTCTGCTGTTATTGTTCCTAGGGGGACACCTAAACGCGGGGGTGTCATAGGACTCGGTTTAGGAGTTCTATGATTGCGTATATACTATTTCTTAAGGGTTTTATTCGAGGCATACTTCAGAAGTTTCCTTGACAAAGGTCTGCAGTGTGTGTAGCCATCTACATGATCAGTGGGGACATTTTTGCTCATTGGAAACTGTTTGGGAATTGGCCCTTCCATTGGCCATTTCTGTATCAGCAACAGAGGTTCAAATAATACTCCCAATATTCTTTGGAATTGCAGAGGTGGTAGAAAGTTGGGATCGTTCTCTTTGACCCGTTTGGTGTTGTTCTTTCTGTCGATGGTGTTGATGATCTCTTGCATCATTATCGTCGCGTAATCGAGTGGAAGATCATAGTACACCCCATACATGATGGTTAAGATCTGATGCGAGGTCTGGTCAATGCTGCCTATCTTCCCTGTCAGGCATCTGTTAAGAATAGAGAACAAGGTGTTCCATAGAGGTGGTAATCTGCCTCTGCGGAAGTCATTTCTCTTCCGTAGTTGTGTGTTGTACCCAAGCATTTCTACGAAGCGACAGAGCTCGTCGTCTGTTGGTTGCTCTGCATATTTCTTCAAACCAAGAAGACCCCTCGTGGGTAGGTTGAACTCAAGTGAGAACATTGTTCTGTTGAACTTGATTTCAAGATGTTCAGATTTGTCAGGTCTTGAAATGTACCCTTTGATAATAGAGTCGTCTTTATCAAATCGGCAGCTCTGCCAAAACTGGTTCAAATATCTGACTGGTATTTTCTTTGGGGTTCTTGAGAGTAGAGGGAAGAGGATGTGATTTTCCATTATGTTCAGAAGAATGGCGTGGGCTTCGCCGAAAGCAGTGGGTGAGGGGACCAAATAGCAGTTGTTGGATTTGATTGGTAGTACCTTTTCGAAGTGATCCTTAGCTATGAAGTTTTGCAGATGTGTTGTCGGAGCAAAGTCTGCTGAGTCGCCGAAATCTTCTAGTTCAATGTTCTGGGCAGGGTTGGGGTTTTCTGAATGTTCAGAATGAGCCGGTGAATGTTCTGGTGAGGTCGCCGGAGAGTGTGCAGGGGAGATAGCTTGAGAAGATGAAGCCATTTGATACTGAGAATAAGAAACTTGCAGGTTTTTGCAGGGTTTCGCCGGAGAAGAATGAGAGTTTGTAAAAGGTTTATGAGAGGGTAAGCTTGGTTTTTATAGGAGGGTAAAACGGTAGAATTCGAAAGAGTAAAATATATGGCAATGGATTAAAATTTGGAATCCGAACTCAAGTTAGAACGGCGGGTTCAACTTTCCACAGAAAATGTTCCATGTACGCCCAATGAAAATGGGACACGTAGGCCATGTCAGAAGATGACAGGACGTCGTGCGCGGCCCATTAATGCTTGGCGCGTGGGGTTATTCTTAGCCATATGTAATTCACTCTCAGTAAAAGTAACCGTTATTACTCCAGAACTTCTGTGCCTTACAGAAGCTCTGTGATCTTGAAAATCTTTGTTGTTTATCCCTTTCATATATCTCATTGTTATCATGACTTCTGTGGGGTTCTTCTTTAACCAAAACATTTGTAAAGGCATTGGAGAGGATAAAATCGGATTTTTGTCAAGAAATTTGCTTCGCAGAGGTTTTGTGGCTCTGTTGGAACTTGCAGAAGTTCTGTGAGGGCCAGCAGAAGCTCTATGAGGGAAAAAATCTCATAACAAGAATTTTATTAAAATTTTTGTTCATCCAATTTTTGATTTGGTTTAAGAGATGTTTTTCGGACATATTTGAAAGTTTGTGTCCGAGAAAACTGTTAAAAAAAACGGTTTGTTCGAGAAGGTCATGGTTTGTGTTTTTGGTTTCCGAGATAACATTCCAAAAGATCGATAGAGGGTTAATTTGCGATCACATAGCATATTTCTTGCAGAACCTCTGTTGAGCTCAGCAGAAGCTCTATGACCTTAAATTTCTCCTAATTCAAATTTTGTGAAACTTTTTGAGCTTTTGATTTTTGAAATGTTATTCACAGTATATTTAGGACATATTTGACAATTCTTGTCCTAGAAAATTGTTTTCCAAAAACCTTTTGTGCGAGAGACATACCTTTTGGTTCTTCTTTTCTCGGCAGTGATATCTGACTTCTGTCGATATGGAGTCATTGACATTTTTTTCTTTGGCTTTCCCTTGAAAGTTTTATCTCTTTAGATCATTTCAGGATTCCCTTCTACTCCCCCTTGATCTAATTACCTCTGTAGATCAAGTAATTTCCTTTTGCTCCCCCTTGACCTATGCTTGGATCAACGAATGATAAGTTTTGCATAGAACATAGGTCATGTTTTCCAGAGGTTCTGTAGGGGTCGTCAGAGGTTCTGAGTTGACTTACAGAAGCTCTGTGATTTTAAGAACTATTTAAGATTGAGAACTTACAAACATAAATAAATTAACTTAAAGCAAAAATAAAGGAAATTTGTACATATTTACAGAAGATAAAGCTATACTTACAGAGGATTGTCACACCATGTTTATCATTCCTAACTTACCCACCAAGAAATTGAATCTTTTCTCGTCTAGTGCTTTGGTGAATAAGTCAGCGAGTTGATATTCTGTTGGCACGAAATGCATTTCAATTGTACCGTATTCAACATGATGTTTCAAGAAATGGTACCTTATATCGATATGCTTGGTTTTCGAGTGTTGCACAGGATTGGCAGAGATAGCAATGGCACTTTTGGAATCACAAAAGATGGGTATTTTGAATAGGATGTGGCCGTAGTCTTTTAGTTGAGTTTTCATCCATAGAACCTGAGAACAACAGCTAGCAGCAGCAACGTATTCAGCTTCTGCAGTGGATGTTTAGACACAATTCTGCTTCTTGGAGGTCCAACTGACTAGTTTACCACCTAGGAATTGGCAACTCCCAGAGGTACTCTTTCTGTCGAGCATGCATCCTCCATAGTCTGAATCTGTATAAGCTTTAAGACTAAAACCAGAGTTCTGTGGATACCAGAGACCGAGATTTTTGGTCCCCTTTAGGTATCTAAAGATTCTCTTCACCGCATCATAATGTGATTTCTTAGGATTAGCTTGATAACGTGCACAAAGACATGTGGCATGCATGATGTCAGGTCTGCTTGCTGTTAAGTATAACAGAGATCCAATCATGCCTCTGTAGAGAGTGCATTCTACAGAGATACCATTTGGATCTAAGAATAACTTATTTCCAGTGGCCATTGGAGTTTTCATTGCAGAGGTATCAGAGAGGCTATACTTGGAAAGAATGTCAGAGACATATTTGGCCTGATTTATAAAAATTCCCTCTGAAGTTTGTTTGACTTGAAGTCCGAGGAAGAATGTTAATTCTCCCATCATACTCATTTCAAACTCACTCTGCATGAGTTTTTCAAAACTTTTACACTCTTCTGAATTAGTAGACCTGAAAATTATGTCATCCATATAGATTTGTACAAGCATTATCTCACCCTTTTTATGTTTATAGAATAAGGTAGTATCTGTTGTACCTCTGTTGTAGCCATTGACTAGAAGGAAGGTAGAAAGTCGTTCGTACCATGCTCTTGGAGCCTGTTTCAGTCCGTATAGATCTTTTTCAAGGTAGTATACATGCCTTGGAAACTTTGAGCTTTCAAACCCTGGTGGCTGATTTACGTAAACCTCTTCTTGGATTTCACCGTTTAGAAAAGCTGATTTTACGTCCATCTGATAGACTTTAAAACCTCTGTGGGCTGCGAAGGCTAAGAATATTCTTATTGCTTCGAGTCGTGCGACAGGGGCAAAAGTCTCATCGTAGTCTATGCCTTCTTCTTGTCTATATCCCTTTGCTACTAATCTTGCTTTGTTTCTGATGACCACTCCATCTTCATCCTTCTTGTTTCTGTAGACCCATTTAGTCCCAATGGCCTGTTTCCCTCGTGGCAGAGGTACTAAAGTCCATACTCTGTTACGCTCAAACTGCAGAAGTTCTTCTTGCATGGCGTCTACCCAATTTGGGTCATCTAGGGCTTCAGAAATCTTCTTTGGTTCTATCACACTAATAAAGTTAGTAAAAAACAAAAATTAGCAGTGGCAGACCTGGTTTTTACTGAGTCAGAAGGTTCTCCGATTATTTGGCTTGGAGGATGGCTTTTTGTCCACTGAGATGTGCGTGGAAGATGATCATCAATGTCCTCGAACCTTTCGTCAGTGGCTTCTTGTGTTTTTTCTTGTGTAGCCTCTGTCGTTCTTCGTGCCTTGGTAGATGATTCTACCGTTTGTGGAAATATTGGTATGAGTAGTGGTGGGGTTTGTTCCTCTTAGGACGTATAGTCTTGGTCCTCGATTTCCTCTGTAATTGGTTCTTCTGTGGATTGTGGAGTTTGTTTTTCAGCAACTTCTGTGGTCGTTTTTCTTGATGTTTCATCTTCTGCATGTTCTTCTTCGGCAATTGCATCTGTAGTATTTATAGAAGAAGATGAAGCATTATTTGGACCTGTTAGAGTCATACCTGTAGGATTTTGTCCGACAGAGGATGGTTCTTCAGAAATTCTGATGGTTCCAACAGAAGGATCAATGTCATTGTTGAACATCTCTAAAAATAGAAGATCCAAATCTTCTTTTGTTTTTGAGATGTCAGAGGATTTCCCTTTAATTCCGAGTTCTGAACTGATTTGTTCAGAAGTCATTTGGAATGAATCATCAAAAGAAACATTAATGCTTTCTACAATCTTGCGAGACTTTGTGAGGAAGGTTCTGTAGGCTTTGGAAGTGGCAGAGTATCCAATGAATTTGCCTTCATCAGCTTTTACTTCAAATTTTCCTCTCGAATCTCTGTCGTTTAAAACAAAGCATTTGCATCCGAATACATGGAAAAACTTGATGTTTGGCCGCCTTTTGTGAAGTAATTCGTAAGGCGTCTTGAGTTGTCTTTTCACAATGGTTGAACGATTCTGTGTAAAACACGCAGTAGAAATTGCTTCTGCCCAAAAGTTCATTGATAATCCGCATGCAGATAGCATAGTTCTTGCGGCCTCCACAAGTGTTCGATTCTTTCTTTCGACTACACCGTTCTGTTGTGGAGTTCGAGCGGCAGAGAAGTTCTGTGATATTCCTTCTGTAGAAAGATAGGCTTCAATGACACAGTTTTTAAATTCTGTGCCATTGTCACTTCTTAACTTCTGTATTCTGCAGTCATAAAGAACTTGAATTCTTTTCATTAGATTTATCAGTATAATTGGAACATCTGATTTCTTTCTAATAAATTCAACCCATGTGAAACGTGAATACTCATCAATTAGAACAAGTATGTATTTCTTGCCACCTAGGCTCTGTATAGCAATGGGACCGCAGAGGTCGACATGAAGCATGTACAGAGGCCTAGTGCAAGACACGTCTGTTTTGCCTTTGTGGGAAGCCCTTCTGTGTTTTCCCATTTCACAGGCCGAACACAAGTGATCCTTATTGAATTTAACATTTGGCAAACCTTTAACTAGATCGAGTTTTACTAGTTTATCCAGGGTGTGAAAGTTTAAGTGACAGAACCTGTTGTGCCATAACCACGCTTCTTCACTTTTGCAGGCTACTAGGCAAACTTTGTCCTTGGATTTTGAAGTAAAATTCATTAGATATAGATCACCTCTTCTTTCAGCTCGCAGAAGTTCCATTCCTGTGTTTTCACTTTGTAGAGAGCAGAAAGTTCTTTTGAATAACACATCGAATCCTGTATCACAGAGTTGACTTACACTTAGGAGGTTGTGTTTGAGGCCATTCACATATGAAACTTTGTATACAGAGATATTTTCTTTCTGTATGACTCCATAGCCTTTGATGTGTCCCTTCTTGTTGTCTCCAAAAGTTACAGATCCACCATCGTGTGTTTCTTTGTATGTGGATAGTAATTTATGTCGCCAGTCATGTGCCTTGAGCATCCGGAGTCAAGATACCAAATTGGCACATGTTGCTTCTGCAAGACAATCACAGAGACTTAGGTACCCATAACCATATGGGTCCAATATTGTTAGAATTTTTCAAGTTTGCCTTAGCATTCTTAAAATACATTTTATCCTTTGTAGAAAGATCAGATTGTTTCTCTCGAGGTTTTGACTTTAGAGTTTGAATTTAAGTGGAGAGTAAGCAATCTGGACTTGAGAAGTGATTATTCAGTTTGAACATAAGATCAAAGCAATGACAATATTTAATATGAGACGTGATTTGTTTGAACTTTTCATTGAATTTATTGAACTGAACCACAGAGGCATTACATTCTTTCTTAACATTAGATTTCCTATTACAAGAAGATCTATGAATACTAGAATGTTGTTTGCAAAAGTCTTGTTTAGGTCCTGCCTTCTGTGACTCTCTTCTGTGGTGAACATCTTTCTTCACTGTCATAGAGGAAAAGTATATGTTAGCTTCAGGCCATTTTCCCTTTTGTTGCCAAGTGAGATTCTCTTTAATTTTCCTTGAAGGTTTTGAAAATTTTGAACTTTTAGGATCTACAGAGGTCTTCTTTAACATATCAAGCTCAGCAGAGGTTTTGACTTTTAAATATATGTTCAGAAAATCTGGGCAGATGGGTATCTCTGTGATTTTCTCTTTTGGAGAAATAGTTCTGTTAAGAACTTCAGAGGAGATTTTAACATCCTCTGTGTCATAGTGAACTATCCCTGATTTAGAATCAGTCTCCGAGTCTTCAGAGGATGAATCGTCCTCATATACAGAGGTTGAGTCATCTCTTTCGACAGAGGCTGGATTTTCTGAGCAAGTATCGTACGAGCTTTCTTCCTCTGTAGAATGACTTTCATAGATGGCAGAGGTATCTGATGAGATCTTTTCAGCGAGAATTTGATATATAGAAGATGTGCTGAGATTTTCTAAAACATTTGATTTTAAAACTTCCAAAATTTCTTTTTCAATAGATTTTTCAAGTTTTTCTTCTGAAAAGATGGGTTTAAACTCAGGAGCTTCTGCTGATAATTTCTTTTCATCGTTTATCATGCAGACAAAAGCGACCTGTGTTTGAGTCTCTGGTTTACCAAACTTAAAGATACCAATCTGATCTTGTGTTTTCAGATATTTCTTTGGTTTGATTCCTCTATTGACAGAGGTTGAAGATGATGAATCTGTGTTTTCAAACCATACATTGATCATCTTCGTATGTTTCCTCAAGTGAGGTTCTGCAGAGATTTTAACCCTTTTACTTACAGAAAGTAAGTTTGGAAAGTTTGGTTTGTTAGTTTTTCCCAAAACAAATAGAGAAGACAGAGGTTTTAGTTGTTTATTTTCAACTCCTAAGGTAATATCACTGTACCCTATACCTCGTCTTGCTATTTGAGAGTTTACTTTTTCATACACCTTCTGTGCATCTTTATAGTTTTTAAGTAAAACTTCTCTTCTTAAAAGATCTTGCGAAAGTACCTCTCTTTCCTTTTGAAAGTATTCTTTGAGAGCTTTTATGTCTGTTGTTTCACTTCTTGAAACTGAAAGTTCTTTTGTTTTGATTTTTAAAGCATAGGTTATATCAGAAATTTGTCTTTTTAAAGGATCTACGTTTTTGCTCAAATATTTTTCGATTTTTTCTTTTTCTTCAAAGATTTTGGCCTTTTCTTGAGTGAGAAGCCTTACTTCTCTCTCATTAAAGGTCAGCCTTTTCTGAATGCTTTTATTTACTTCTTTCAGTTCATTGTTAAGTTCAAATAAATCATCATCTACAGTATTAATATTTGAGGTAGAGTTTGAAATGGATACCTCAGTGTCAGTGCCGGAGTCAACTTCTGCCATGCCACAGAACAGGGCATTTGTGGGGAATTCATCGTCAGAGGTAGAGTCTGACTCGAAGTCCTCCTTGCTTGCCTCAGAATGCCCTTTGTTCGCCATTAGGGATTTTTGCGCATAATACTCAGCCTTCTTTTTGTAAAAAGCTGAGTCCTTCTGTGGGCGATTATGTCTACTTCTGCATTCTTTGGCGAAATGACCTGGCTTGCCGCAGTTGAAACAACCTTGGGAGGTGTTTCCAGTTCGATCTTCGGACTTCTGTTGGTCTCCATCTTTCTCTGTTCTGCTTTCGTTTGCGTAATGACCAGGCTTACCACATTTGTAGCATTCTTGTGTGTGGCCTACCTTGTCATCTGATCTCTGTCGGTCATTTCCTCTGTAGCTTCTTTCGCTAGACCTCTGTTGGTCATCATTTCTGTAGTCTGACCTCTGTCGGTCACTTGATTCTTCTCTTCTTCCTTCATCTCTTCTACCATCATCTCTTCTACCAGAATTCCTTTGGTTATTTCTAAACTCTCTTGTCAATAGAGCCATTGATTTAGCTAATGACGCAAGAGTTATTTCTTCCTCTTTCAGCTCGTCTTCTTCGCTATCAATCATTACCATCTTCTTTTTCTCCTTCTTTTTCTCCTCTGTAGATCTCTCATTTCTTGGTCTGTCCGTAGCCTCTGTAGATTTACTAACCAATGCGTATGGTACAATGGTTAGTGTTTTAGCTTGAGCTATTTGAGGCTCTTGTGCGGCTAGTGTTCCATATAGATCAGAGAGTGTCCAGGAGTCTAGATCTTGATTTGTTTGTAAAGACATAGACAACTGAAGCCACTCATCGTTCAGGCTCTTTAGAAACATGACGTTATTTTCTTCCGTGGTTCTGTGAATACCAGACTTTCTGCATTTGTTTATGAGAGAGTTGAACCGATCGTATGTTGTTTGCAACGATTCTGTTGCAGAGGCTCTGAAGGCATGATACTCGTTCATGTATTGTGCCCTTCGGTTCTTCTGTGTTTTAGCACCCCCTTCCAGTTGTCTTTCTAATTCTTTCCAAAGATCGTGCGCTGTTTCGCATGCATCTAAAGATTGAAATATTTCGTTGGGGATAGCCATGATTAATATTCTTTTCGTTTTCTGTGAAACTTCAACTTCTGCCTTATCTTCATCTGACCAGTCTACTTTCGGCTTAGGTTTCTTATGTTCAGGGATTTCAAGAGATTCGTTAGTAGCTGGTACACGTGGCATAGTTATCATAGGAACCGGAGGAAGATTATAAAGAAATTGTTTGAGATTTTTTTCAGTACCCTCAAAAAAATGAACCATTCTTATTTTCCATTGAGGATACTCATCTCTAAGAAGAGTAGGAGGTTTAGTTAATGAGCCAGCAGTAAAAAAGTTATTGGTATTTGTCATTTTGAGAAAAGGATAATCTGATGGAGGATTTATGAGTATGAAGATCTGAAAGTTTTTCTGGGTATAACTAATATCCAGAAATCTGGTGATGAAGAGAGAAAATAATCTATCAGAAAAAAGTTGTAAAACGAGGATCACTTGATATTGAAAATCAAGCTTTGCTCTGATACCAATTGTTGGTTCCCGTTTTGCTTTAAACAAGATTATCAGATCTATTAGTTCAAGTTAATGTTTGATGCGGAAGCGTATTTGAATAACTAACAGATAAGTTTGATAGATTTAGACCAAAATATAAATAAACAATGAACAGGATATAATATTTCAAAGTTTACTGAATATATATTAAGAACAGATTTAAGAATAATGAGTAAGAAAAGCTTCAAAATAGATATGACTCTTAAGGTGAATAAGCTTTTTGTGTTCTTATGATGGTTGATTTATGTGATTGATTGATGATCGATGATTATTATAAGGAAGAACTCAACATGAGTCTTCCTTATATACTACTCTAAAGGGGACCATAAAGCATATGCTACTATTCAGACGGTACTGATGAATAGTTGAACGGATGTCGTGAACAGTTGCAAGAACGGCATGAACAGTAAGACGTGTTGTATTGCATTTAATGCAGCAGACGTCTATTATGTACTAAGCCCTACTGAGTCCAATCAGAGTTTGACACGTCGACGTTGGACAGGGCATGCTACCATGCAAGTTGATGAACGGGTCCTGTAACAGTAGCAAGATATTATAAATATCTTCAAGTCTTTCAGTGAGGACCACAGAGGCTCTGTAATGAGTTACAGAGGTTCTGCGGTCTGGTCCTCTGTGGAGCAGTCTTCACCGGATTCCGAGTCTTTGGTCTTCTTTGCGCGTATGACAGAGCTTCTGTAGCGCGCCTCTTTAGCTTCTGTAGATTCTTGATCTTGATCCCTCGGTAAGTCCGGCAGAGCCTCTGTAAGAGGCTTTCTTCACTTAGCCTATTTTTCACTACTTCTAAATACTTCTATGATTAGGAAGATTGAAGCTAACAATAACATTTCAACCAAAAACGGTCCCAAAGTATACAAATTTCGTCAATCCTAACTCTAGGTAAGCAGCGGATAACACCTTCTACAACGTCACCTCTATCCATCTTCTTCAGATGAAACCCCAAACAAAACTCTTACCTGAAAATGGTTTTAGTTTTGAAAAGCGAGGGTTTGACCATGAGGTCTAGTGAATTCCCTCTTTAAAACAGTTCCACATAAACACCAATTAAAACGTTCAATTGTTACAATAATAAACGTAATTTCAGTTTAAATGCTCGACTCCACATAAGGGTATTGCACAGTGGTCTCAACTCCCATCACCTCATGTGATGTCCACACTCGGGGCCCTAGTAGATCCCCACGGCCCCCAGTGGATGTCGTATCCGTGTGCACAAGAAACGGATTCAAGGCACACGGTCCAATCAACTCTCCAAGGATTCTCAACAATCTGAGGTTCACCTCCCTACTGTGCAACCAAACTCCATACATAGCGACAACTCACAAGAACATGCAATCAACGCTTACGTAGAAAAGAACGTATAAACAACTTGCATGCATTAGTAAACGTTTCCACATCATGAAATAATGAAGCCTTTCAGAGTGTTTAATCATACCGTCATGCTCAAAACTATATTCAATTATGAAAACTTTAGCAAAACATTTCATTTGCACAAAAGAGTTAAGGGAACTCACCTGAGCTTTAGCAAATAGACACGCGCTCCGAAACACCCCTTTAGCTCAAACCGAACACCTGAATTGGACGCCATAAAAGCGGTGTAAAATCATCTAATTACATCCCAAAACATCCCTAATACACCCCAAGACAACCCTTAGACAATGCCACAACCTTAGGCTGAAACAATACGCGAAACAAGAGCCGAAAACACCCGACAAGGCTTGGCGCTACCTCTCGCGCTAGTTAACTCGCGCCACAAAGCGCGCAGGGCACTGACAGCCTTTGGCGCTACTTCCCGCGCTAGTTAACTCGTTCCACAACTAGCGCAGAGCGCCTGCACTCGATTTTTCAGCCAAAAACTCACCCTTTCTCAATCCTAACTCATCCCAATCCGATTTTAAGCCTCTAAAATGAGATAATTGATGTTCTAAACGTTTCCCCTCAATTTCCAAACATTAACACATCATTCAATCCAAATAAACCCATTCAAAACCATCCATTGGTTCATGATTTCAAACCCAAAAACTCAAAAACCCCATTAATTCATTATCAAAGGTTTACAAGCAAAAATGATGAAATTCTCACTCATTTATCAAGACCCATGAGAGAAAATAATACCAAACTCTTTTCTTATTAAACATGAATCAAACCATCAAAATGGATTATCAATCAAAACCCCAATCATACTTCAACCCAAAACCAAACCAAGAGAAGAAGAGGATGATTGCTTACCTTGAAGAAAACTGAGTTAAATCTCAGAATCATTCCTTGTCCTTAGCTTCCAATGAGGATGAATCAGCTTACTCTCCATCCATCTCTAGCCTCTCCAATACGTATGAACAACAAAATGAAAGGGACTTAGGGTTTTACCCCTTTTTATTCTTCCAATTTTGCTAGTTAGCCCATAAAATCACACTTTTCACACTTTAACCCCAAACTTCCAAATACTTCTGAATTTGTGGACATGAGTTCTTTTAACAGGTCATGCTGGAGCATTGGAACAACATGGATCAGATGGGGTGTCTTTTGGTAGATAAAATGATGAAGATTGGAAAGCTGAACTTTTGGAGTGGAAAAGCAATTCTGATGTCTTTTGGAAGCCTTTTTGGAAACTAAATATGTCAAATCATCCCTTTAAGGGTAGTTGTACTTTCTAGGTACTTGGATGTACTTGTTGGTTAAAATTCTACTAGTTTGGTTAGAATTTACATTTTCCACCCCTCTCTCTTTTACTATAAATAGAGGGCTTTGTTGGCTTTTATGGTATCCCATGATTGGAACTGACCTACATCTGTTCCAAATTCTCTATGAAATTCAGAAATTACTTTATGCAATCAAGTTCTTATTTTGTTCTTAATATTGTTCTTATTCTTCATCCTTTCTTATGAATTTCTGTAGCATTGGAATAACATCCAACTGTTCACTTTTCTTTACTTATCTTCTTTAAATTATCTTGCATCTCTAGCTTTCCATTTTACTTTACGTCTTTATTTTTATGCACTTTATTTCAGTACTTTAAATTCACGTACTTACATTCCGTTTTACATTCTTGTCATTACTTACTTGTTTTTACTTTTTTAGCCTTTTATTTAAAGTCATTTATAGTTATTTACATTTCAAGTCACCATGTTTACTTCTATAGTTCTTTACATGTGCTTTACTTTAATTGTTGTAATGAGTAGCTAAACATCTTAGCTTGGGTGTGAGGCAAAGGGTGAGTATGTTACCCAAAGGAAAGTAGGTGTTGTTTGGCAATAATGACTTTTTATTATTTCATTCCAAGTTTTATCAAGATAATACAATCCCTTGACAAATTGATCACTTTGATAGTGTTAAAGTGTTATGGACCTAGAGATAGGCCATTGAATAGCACGTCAATTTGAATGACATAAGGGATAATATCGAGAGAGTTACATGCAACGAGAGTTGTTACTTTTGTTTTTCAAATAATTCATTCTTGATAAGTTATTCACTTTTTCAAAGGGTTAAAATGGAGTAGACTTAGAGATAAGCTACTTGGATTACATCAACTTGGGGATGCGGGGGTTATATCGAGAGAGTAACTTTTAACAAAGAGAATTTGTTTTGCCGTATATTTTGAGAACTCCACTCCCATCACTTCTTTAGTTTGGATTCTACTCAGAGATGAGATTATCTATGATTACTGAAGTAATGGGATGGTGAAGAGTCCGAGAGGAACATTTCTTAAAATAGATAATAGAACTAGTCATTGCCAACTCCATGCTGCAACATGCTTGTAGCATTTGCTGCAGCATTCCTGGAATTTGGGTCACATCTCATCATAAGTCTTACACCCTTGCTTCTCTTTATTCTTGTTTATTTAAATCTGTGACAACATCAACCAACTAAAATATTTCTTCAAAATCGCCATCTGAAATCACATCTTCATTATACTCTTACTGCAGTTTTAACTCTAATCTCTGTGGGACGATACCGGTATTTTACCACTTTTATTACTTGAAAGACGACATTAGATCTCATTGTATACTTGCTTTGAGGTTTAATTACCACACGTTTGTTGATGTATTCAAAGCACACATCATATACACTAATTTGATTTCAACTATTTAAATCAGACTGATATATTGTTCTTGTATATGATAACTGATTTATTCAAATGTTTATTTAGCTTCTTAAATTGATCTTTCCACATAATATTTAAATGCTTATCTTATCAATGTTTATCTTGATCGTGAGTTTCTACTCATAATTTTCAATTTTATAATTAATTTTTGGCAGTTACATTTCCAACCCCTATATATTTTGGTCTTTTACCAAAAGCTTCAAAAGAATACTATTAAGATGTTAAAAATTTGAATAAAACTTTATTTCAAAAATAGTATTTTTTTTTAACAACACGACCTTTTATTAAGCACAAATAACAAACTTACAACCAAGTAACACAAGGAAACAGAAGGTATCAGCCCACTAAAACAAAACCAACCATCGACCAAAACAAAACAAAACTGTTTGCTGCGTCACCACTGTTTGCGAGCAGCAAACATGGTTGCAAACAAACAGCCTCGTATGGCTTCCTATGTATTGCTACCCACCACGAACAACCCACACAACAGACTTCGAGTCCTTCTCACGACGATGACGGATCCACGAGCCACTCGATCCAACCCCTCACTTTCTTATTTGACCGCTTCGAGATCCACTCAAAGATTTTTCGCTGAAATTCGAAGAACAGTTCCATCACGTTCCCCCTATCCGCATTGAACACCATATTGTTCCTTTGGGCCCAAATTAGATACATAAGCTCCCATTTCACTCTCGTCCATACCGAGGTTTCTTTTGCACTTACCTCATTTAAGATATCCTCTTGAAGAACATCTTGGATATTTTCAACGCCTTCGAGATTTTTCTTCCACCATCTCCGGGTAAGACACAACACCTTCTTAACTTCTGGACATGATACTAGCGCATGATCCAACGATTCGACCTCATCCCCACATTTCGGGCATAACGTCGAATCCAAATCAATTCCCATTTTATCCAATATTTGTCTACAAGGGATTCGACCCAATCGTACCCTCCACATAAAGATACATACCTTCTTTGGAATGATCGTTGACCACTTTGTTTGAACTGATATCCCTCTTGGACTCTCCTCGATCTCTACTTGTATCTCCCTCATCCTCTTTACGTTACATTCCTTTGAGTCGTCGAGAAACCATTCTACCTTGTCCACACGACCTCTTATCGGCGTCAACCCGACAAGCCTCGACGTGAGATCTTTAAGCTCCCCTATTTCTCTTCCTCTCGGTTGACGCCTCCATCTCCATTTCCATCGCCATTCGCCATCGATCCATTCTCCACTTTTCGCAATGCACACCTCCTTCTCCTCCTCCAATCGGTAAAGCCTTGGATAGTCTTCTTGAAGGCTCTTGGCACCGTTCCACCTTTTCGTCCACATTTTGGTCTCCTTTCCATCCCTGATTCTTTTGCCAAAGGATCGCGAAAAGCCAATTCCTTTGCTGTCCAAATCTGCGCCGAGCCGGATAATGCTCGACCACGTTGTACCTGCACCATCAAAATCAAGAGATTTACCCCATAACCCCCTCCCCAAATAGGCTTTTTATCACTTTCACCCAAAGCACGTCCTTTTCGACAAGGAAACGCCACCACCATTTTCCCAAAAGTCCCCGGTTAATCGACCCTAGACACCCTATATTTAGACCCCCTTTTCGGAAAAAGGAAATTTTAGGTAGGGGAACCAAAATATTGTTTATAGTTCTAGGTTCTATCCATTTATTGTGTTATTGCTGAATTTTCAAAATGTTATTGTCTTTCCTTCTTTATCTAAACAAGAGTTTTAGCCACCCTTAATCTAAGTTCTGTTATTTTTAGTTCGGAAATTGTTGCAAAGTGATATTGTTAATTGTTGTCTTCACGATAGATGCCCTCATCATATAACTTATTTATATTGGAGATTGATATTTATTTTATTAATGTGAACACACTTATTTCTCTTTGTATTTGAGATGATCATCCATCCCACATCGACCTGACAATGTTACGTGTGTCGAAATCCAATTTATAAAACGAGGTCATATGCCGATGATCTCCACACAATGAAGCATTATTACTTTTGAAGCATTAAGTATTTACTTCTAAAAGTTGATAGATCTTCATGTCAACATCTTGCCATCTAGCAAGATTCTAATCTCTCCCATAGAGGAAACTATGGGTTATTCGTTCGACATCTTCCCAAGAGGGTGGAGGTAAGTTCTTTTATGTCTTCTGATATTGATTAATGTCATTTTGTTTATACATACATATATATATATATATATATATATATATACATATATATATATATACATATATATATATATACATATATATATATATATATATATATATATGTTTGTGTGTGTGTATTGCTCACTTTGATATAATTTGTGGATATTGTAGGATCATTGTGAATTTCTATATTTCTATATTTTGAAAAACCAAAATTAATGCCCATTTTACCCTACACACACCTCTCTTTGCATTTTCGCCACCCCCCACCACAAAAAAATCTCGACCGTACTCTCTCACACTCTTTCACCACTCCACTCGGGATCGAAACAACGAGAAATAATACAACGCTAAGCTTCCCAAAACCGATTTGACCAAGGTTAGTGTTGATCCAAACCCTCATTGATTTGATAATGACTCTGAGAAACACTTAGTGAAAATTGTAAGTAGACAGTATGTATTAATGTTTTGTCATCAAAGAAAATATACGAAGTCTATTTAGTATCGCTGATGAAAACATACGCTTTAAATTATGCATTCAACAAACACTGTTCATCAGTAAGCCCTGAGCCTGTTCAGTCTTATTGATGATCGCTGATACTTTAAGTTGTTTACTTATGATCCCTGAAGACAAGATTCACGTCAACCATGTTCTACGCTGAAGTCGAAGATCAAGCCAAAGAACCAGCGACTAAGTCTACCAGTGACCTGATGCGGATATCAGCTAAGCCAAGACTTGTCCACTCAACGTGAAGTTTCAAGTAGAAGACTTCAGCAAATGCTGAACTTTATCATTCGCTGATAAAGAAATCATTCAGCGAACGCTGATCATGAAGCCTCCTCTACAAGCAACTTTTGTCTTATCCCCTTGCATGCCTCCGTACGATTTTTGTCAGAACGGACATCCCTTTTGTCCAGAATCGTACAACCAACTCTGATTCTACACTTTTCATCTTGCAGCCACTAGGTTGTCTACTGAAGTCAAACCATGCAACCAACCAGAGGCTGCCACGTGTAAAGGTGTACTGACTTGCATTAAATGCATGCAGTATATAAAGGAAACCCTACTTCATTTGTGAAGTGCTCGACCATTCCTCTCGCTGAATTCTCTGTGTGAAAGAATACTCTCCTTAGTATTCTTATTTTCCTTCTCTCTTATTTCTAGTGCAAGAAATCTTAGTGTTCTCATAGTTTGTTTAGATTAGGTTTATTCCTTAATCTTGTTCCGCAACAAACTGTAAATTGTTTGATATATATATATATATATATATCAATAAACAATTTAGAAAGATCAAAATCGTGTGTTTGTATTCAACCCCCCTTCTACAAACTTGTATAACCCCTTTGGGACCAACAAGTGGTATCAGAGTAGTTTGTTTAATTTAATAAACAAGATCTTGCTTATACTAATTCTTTTCTCTTCCTTGCTATTTTTCAAAATGGCTAACCAAACAAACACAAACTATATCGATAATGGTTCTCTTGCAAAACCCCCTAGATATTCTAAAGATAACTTCAATCTCTAGAAAAATAGGATGATGCTCTTCCTAGAAGGTGTAGATCCCACTATAACTTAGTATATTGAAAATGGACCAATGTCCCTTTCATGATAGACCCTGCTGTTCCAGGCACTGCTACTAGAACTGCCATCCCTGAAAGAATCATTCCCAGGGAAGTTAGCACATGGACTGATGAAGACAAGAAGAAGGTGGCCGTCGATACTAAGGCCAGATCTATCATCTCTATGGCTCTTCCTGATGAAGTCTACCACTCCATCATGAACCTGAAGAGTCTAAAGCCACGTGGGACACAATATGTGTTCAATATAAAGGTACATCTGAAGTCCAGGATTCAAGAAAGATTAACCTGGTAAGACAGTACGAAAGCTTCATTTGTGGTAAGAATGAAACTCTCTCTGAAGTTCACCAACGCTTTAACTGTTTAATCATTGACTTAAAAACTGTTGGTAAGGAATATTCTAACTTTGAGATCCTGACAAAGTTTTTGGAAAGTCTTCCTGAAAGTTGGGACAGTTATTCTATGTGTCTTAAACTCTTAAAGGATCTGAAATCAATGACCCTTTCTACCTTATTTGGCACTATGCTCAATCATGAGCAGCCGTGTCATCTTAAGAAGAATCTTGTAAAAGATTGCAAAAGCACACCTGTTGCTTTACTCTCAGAGTTAATGCCCACTCATCGCTCTACTGTCACTATCACTGAGTTGGAATCTAACTCTGATGAATCATCAGAAGCTGACCCTTCAGAAATTGATGATTCACTGGCACTCCTGACTAATACATTCAGGAGATTCGCCAGAAAGAGTAACTTCAGAAGAATAAACCTCTTTCACTCACTGACAAGCCAAAATCTTCAACCTCAGTAGATAAGGCAACTGGCAGTTGCTATAACTGTGAAAAGATAGGTCACTTTGCTAGTGAGTGCAGGTCAAAGAAAGTCTTCAAACCCTCATCTTCGTCATACAAGAAATCCTCTAACCCCAAGGCTAGAGATGACAAATAAAAGAAGCTGAAAGAAAAATATGCAAAGCTGAAAAGCTTTAAGAAGAAAGGAAAAGGCATGATCGCTGAAAATCATGACTGGGCTGCATCTGATGAAGAATCATCTGACTCTGAAGATGATGATGAGGCCAATCTATGCCTCATGGCTCAAATAGAAGAAGAGGAAGAACAAGCTGAAATTCCCTCTACTTCTACCTCCACCTCTCAGGTATCAAACTCTCTCACTGATACTCATACTTCAGCCCTCAGTGACATCGAAAGACGTCGGACCGTCGATCTTTTAACTATTGATTTATATGATGCCATGAATGGCAAGACCAAAGCTGAAAAACTAAATATTGATCTTGCTGAATTTCTTAAGAATTGTCATTTGAAAATTCAAAAGATTTCTAAAATAGAAGAAAATTTGAAAGATCAGGTCTGCATAAATCAAATCATTCGTATTGAGCGAGAAGATGCTATCGCTGCATTAAAGGCTGAAAAGGCTACTGTTGAAGGATGGTGTAAATCCTCAACAACGATCACTGAGATACTAGGTGCTCAGATTCCCCTCAGTGACAAACGTGGTTTTGGTTACAAAGGTGACGCTGAAGAACCAACCACTGATCGTTCCATGCTTAAGTTTGGAATGTTCATGTCCTCTATCCCTGACACCTCTTCGTCTCAGTGTTCTTCTTCAAATACTCCAATTCCTAAGGAAAAACCTGCCTTGACTTCTAAAGGCAAAGGTAAGGAAAACGTTTTTAATCAAAAACCTCAGAAGGGTACCTTTGTACCTAAGTTGAATGTTTCTAAACGTTTAGTGAATCATCCCTCTACGTCTAAGACCAAGACCCCTGGATTTATTCAGCGATCTACTCCTAGAATCAGAGTGGATGTAATTGGTAAGAAATCCGAAGAACTGATAGTTCATCCAATTTCCAATGCCAAAGGTATACTTGGTGCTGGCCCTGCTCATTTAAAAAGTTCGGCTAAGCATGCAAATGGTCCTAAAGCTACTTTTAGCTATAGGAAATGTTATCACTATAGACTTACTGATCATATTTCTAGTAAGTGCCCCACAGCTACCAATGGCTGAGAAATTAGCTAAGGTAAAGAAGATTTCCCCCAAGGCAAAGAAGACCAATCCTGGTGCAAATCAGGTTAAGGTGAAAACAACTACTGAAGTTAAGAAATTAACCAAAGTAATAACTTGTCCTGAAGCTGAATCCTCAAATGCTGCGAAGATTGCTGAACCTTCCACTTCCTCTACCACCACTGACAAATGTGGACCCATAGTAAAATGGGTTCCTAAATCAAACTAATCTTCCTTTGTTTGCAGGTCCTGAAGGGTATCTGTTGATCCAAACCCTCAGTGATTTGATAATGACCCTATCTTAAATACTTAGTGAAAATTGTAAGTAAACAATATGTATCAGAGTTTCACTATCGCTGATAAGTACTAAGATCTTACAGTACTGCTGATAGGAACTCTCGCACTTTTAGATTAAACATTCAGCGAACACTGTTCACCATATCGCTGAGTCTGTTCAGTCCGTATGGTGATCGCTGATAAGTTAGTTGTTTACTTATGATCCCTGAAGACAAGATTCACGTCAACAAAGGTTCTACGCTGAAGTCGAAGATCAAGCTCAAGAACCAGCGACAAGTCTCCTAATGAACTGATGCGGATCAGCGAAGACTCAGATTTGTCCACTCAACGTGAAGTATCAAGTACAAGACTTCAGCTATCGCTGAACTTTATCATCTGCTGAATAGTAAATGATAATCGCTGAATCAACGAAAGCTGATCATGAAGTCCTCCGTACAAAGTACTTTTGTCTTAACCTCCCTTGCACGCCACCGTACGAAATGTCAGAAAAGAACCTCCGAAAAACTGAAATCGTACAACCACTCTGATACTACACTGTTCATTCATGCGGCTACTAAGGTTGTCAACAAAGGTCAATGACATGCAACCAATCCGCTGATGACACGTGTAAAGTATATACAGAATTGCATTAAATGCATGCAGTATATAAAGAGATGAACTCACTTCATTTGAAGTAACTTGCTAACTCTGGACAAGTTCAAATCTCTCAAGATAGGATTTTATTAGTAATCTCCTTATCTTTCTTAGTGCAAGAAAACCTTAGTGTTCCAACTTGTTTAGATTTAGGTTTATCCTTAATCTTGTTTCCGCAACAAGCTGTAAATTGTTAATGATTTATCAATAAACAATTTAGAAAAGTAAAATAGTGTGTTTGTATTCAACCCCCCCCCCCCCCCTTCTACAAACTTGTTTAAGCCTTTCGGGACCATCAAGTGGTATCAGAGCAGATTTGTTTAATCTCATAAACAAGATCTAATCTAAGATATTTCTCTTCCTTGCTATTATCTGAAAATGGCCAACTCAAACACTAACACTCACTATATCGACAATGGTTCTCTTGCAAAACCCCCTAGATTTTCCAGAGACAACTTCAACTTATGGAAAAATAGGATGACACTCTTCTTAGAAGGTGTAGACCCTACTATACCTTACTATCTTGAAAACGGTCCACACATCCCTGTAACGATTGATCCTGCCGTTCCAGCCACTGCAACTAGAGCTGCTATTCCAGAAAGGCTGATTCCAAAGGAAATCCATCATTGGACCGATGAAGACAAGAAGAAAGTGGCTATAGATACAAAAGCCAGATCCATACTATCCATGGCCCTTCCTGACGAAGTCTACCATTCTGTCATGAACCTGAAATCCTCAAAGGCCATGTGGGACACAATATGTGTTCAGTATGAAGGAACGTCTGAAGTCCAGGATTCAAGAAAGATCAACCTGGTAAGACAATACGAAAGTTTCATCTCTGGTAAGAATGAAACTCTCTCTGAAGTAGATCAACGTTTTAACTGCTTAATTATAGATCTTAAAACGGTTGGTAAGGAATATTCTAACTTTGAAGTTCTGACAAAGTTTTTAGAATGTTTACCTGAAAGCTGGGACAATTATTCCATGTGTCTCAAGCTGTCAAAAGATCTAAGATCAATGACACTCGCTACCTTATATGGCACATTGCTGAATCATGAGCAATCTAGCCATCTTAAGAAGAATCTTGTAAAAGATTCCAAAAGCACCCCTGTTGCTTTAATCTCAGAGGAACCTTCTACTCAGCGACCCGTGGTCACTATCACTGAGTTAGAAAGTAACTCTGAAAGATCATCAGATTCTGATTCTTCAGATGATGAATCCTTGGCTCTCCTAACTAAAAAGTTCAGGAGATTCGCCAAGAAGAAGATGTTTAGAAAGAACAAAACTCTTTCTATAGCTGACAAGCCTAAGTCATCAGCTTTTGTTGATAAGGCTACTGCTACTTGTTTTAACTGCGAAAAGACAGGTCATTTCGCTAACGAGTGCAGGTCAAAGAAAATCATGAGACCTTCAGCCTTTACAAAGAAATCCTTTGTTCCAAGGAATAAAGACGACAAATACTTAAAGCTGAAGGAGAAGTATGCAAAGCTGAAAAGCTTTAAGAAGAAGGGAAAAGGCCTAATGGCTGACTATGATTGGGCTGCTTCTGATGAAGAAGCCTCATCATCTGATTCTGAAGATGATGAAGCAAATCAATGTCTCATGGCCAAGATTGAAGAAGAGGAAGAAAGTTCAGACATTCCCTCCACTTCAACATCTGCCATTCAGGTATCACCTTCCTTCTTTACCAATATTGTAAATATTGATGAAGCTGATAGTCTCCGTAAAATCGAACTACTGACTAGAAGCTTATACGAAGCCATGAACGGCAAAGCTGTGGTTGAAAACCAAAATCTTGATCTCGCTGAAAAGCTTAAAAATTGCCACCTTCAAATAGAAAAGCTTTCTAAATTTGAAGAAGATTTTAAAGATCAAGTCCATTTAAATCAGCTAGTCAAAATTGAACGAGCGGAAGCTATCGCTGCATTAAAAGCTGAACAAGCTACTGTTGAAGGATGGTGTAATTCTTCAACAAAGATCACTGAGATAATTAAGGCTCAGATTCCTCTGAGTGATAAACGTGGTCTGGGTTATAAATATGATACTCCAATACCAACCACTGAACGTTCAATGCTTAAATTTGGAACGTTCGTATCCTCAGTAGCTGACACTTCTTCATCTCAGTACTCCTCGTCGATTACACCAATCCCTGAGGAAACTCCTACCTCCTCAAAAGGTAAGGAGAAAATGGTTTATTCAAAACCTACCTCTGTCTCTAAAGATAAAGGTAAAGGAATTGTAATTTATCAAAATCCTCAGAAGGGTACTTTAGTACCTAAGCTGAATGCTTCCAAAGCCTTAGTGATTCATTCATCTGGTTCTAGAAATCAGACCTCTGGATCAGTTCAGCGACCTACTCCTAGACTCAGAGTAGATGTCCTTGGTAAGAAATCTGAAGAACTGAATGTTCGTCCTATTTCAAAAACCAATAGTGTACTTGGTGCTGGCACTTCTAATTCCAAATTAAAAGCTCAGCACACAAGTGGTCCTAGAACTAATTTTAGTTATAGGAAATGTTATCACTGTGGACTTACCGATCATATTGCAAGTAAGTGTCCCACAGCCACCAAAGCTGATAAGATAGCTAAGGTGAAGATAGCACCAAAGAAGACCAAACCAGTTGCAAGTCAGGTCAAGGTGACTCCTACCGCTGAGGTCAAGAAATTGACCAAAGTGAAGAAAGACAAAGCTGAATCTTCAAATGCTGCGAAGACTGCTGAACCCATTCCAACCACTTCCACTGACAAACGCGTATACATGGTGAAGTGGGTACCCAAGCAAAACTAATCTTCCTTTGTATTGCAGGTTAAGAAGGGTATCTGGTATCTCGATAGCGGATGCTCTAGACACATGACTGGAAAGAAAAGCCTGCTCGCTGAATACAAGGAAGAGAAGGGTCCCTCTGTGACTTTCGGTGGAAATGGAAAAGGGCACACCCGAGGGTATGGTGTACTTTCAAATGGTACAACATCCTTCAGAAGAGTCGCATATGTTGAAGGGCTGAAGCATAATCTTCTGAGCATCAGTCAGCTTTGCGACATGGATAACAAAGTGATTTTCACCAAGGAATCCTGCTTTGTCTCTGACAAAAAGGAGAAGATAGCTCTCAGCGGTTATCGTTTGGAAAATGTTTACGTTATAAACATGGACTCAACAACCACTGAGAACTCCTGTTTCTTCTCAAAGGCATCTTCTGATGTCAACTGGCTATGGCACAAGAGGCTCTCACATCTCAACTTCAAGACACTGAATACTCTTTCATCCAAAGAGTTAGTCACTGGTCTACGTCAACATTCATACGCCAAAGAATCCTTATGTTCAGCGTGTGAAAAAGGGAAGCAGACCAAGGCAAGCTTTAAGTCAAAGCAAGTTTCCTCAGTGTCATCTCCTCTTCAACTACTCCATATGGATTTGTTTGGCCCCGTTAACAAACAATCCATCGCTGGAAAGAAATATACGCTGGTCATAGTTGATGAATTCTCTCATTATACATGGGTAATGTTTCTCCGTTCTAAGAGTGACACCCCTGAAGAACTCATCACCTTTGTTCGGAAGATGGAAACTCTGAACAATATGACTGTTCGCTCAATAAGGAGTGATCATGGAACTGAATTCAAAAACAGTTCTCTTGATTCCTTCCTTGAGAGCAAGGGTATTTCTCATAACTTTTCGTCAGTGAGAACACCACAACAAAACGGAGTCGCTGAAAGAAGAAATAGAACAATTATTGAAGCTGCACGTTCAATGCTCAGCGATTCTCACCTGCCTACTCAGTTTTGCGCAGAAGCTGTCAACACGGCTTGTTTTACGCAAAACAGGTCGCTGATAGTCAAAAGATTCAAAAAGACAGCCTATGAACTTTTTCATGGGAGAAAGCCTTCAATCAGCTTTCTTCACATCTTTGGTTGTCAGTGTTTCATACTGAACAACAGAGATGCCCTTGGAAAGTTTGATCCTAAGGCTGATGATGGAATCTTTCTTGGATACTCCTCAGTTTCCAAAGCCTTCAGAGTCTTCAACCGAAGAAGACAAACTGTAGAAGAAACTATTCACGTCACGTTTGACGAATCCCGTTCAGCGAACTCTAAACCGAACGCTGATACAGAAGAACTGAATCAATGGATGTTTTCTCATCTTGGTGATTCAGAAGATATTCCCACTACTCATACTCATACAACTGAAAATGATGGTCCTACTATCATTCCCAATATGCAGAATAGTGAAGCTGAAACATCTTGGGTCTCAGCTGTTCCTATAAATACTATACCCGCAGTTGATCCAAATGTCTCAGAAATTCCATCTATTTCTCAGCAATCAGTGAATGAAGTGACAAATGCACGCATTCCTCTCTTAGCTGATTATCCAGAAGTAGCTGAAGCCTCATCTTCAGTTTCTCCAGTTCAGACTGAGTCAGCGACGCATGCTCCGGCTCAGCGATGGACTGTAAATCACCCAATAGATCAAATTCTTGGTGATCCCAACGCTGGTATTCAGACTCGTAGAAGTGCAGGTAATATTTGTTTATTTGTTAACTTTATTTCTCTAACTGAACCAAAGAAAATAGATGATGCCCTCAGAGATCCAAACTGGGTCAGCGCTATGCAAGAAGAGCTGACCGAATTCGAAAGAAACAAAGTTTGGAAACTTGTTCGGAGACCAACTGACAAAACAGTGATAGGCACTAAGTGGGTCTATCGAAACAAGTTGGACGAACATGGTACGGTAACTCGCAACAAAGCTCGTCTTGTTGCTCAGGGATACAGACAAGAGGAAGGTATAGATTATGACGAAACCTTTGCTCCTGTAGCAAGACTTGAATCTATTCGTCTTTTCTTAGCATATGCTGTACACAAAAACTTCACTGTACATCAAATGGATGTTAAGTCAGCATTTCTAAATGGAAAGCTGAATGAAGAAGTTTATGTGGAACAACCTCCAGGATTCTCAGATCCTAAGCGTCCAGGTTATGTTTATAAGCTGGATAAGGCACTTTATGGCTTGAAGCAAGCTTCTCGTGCATGGTATGACACTCTTTCTACGTATCTCCGCCTTGAAAAATTTGAGAGAGGTAAGATTGACAAAACTTTGTTTTTTAGAAAAATAAAAGGTCATATCATTTTAGTTCAAATATATGTTGATGACATTATATTTGGTTCTACTAACCCTGAGCTTTGTACTCGTTTCGCTGATAGAATGAAAGATGAGTATAAAATGAGTATGATGGGTGAACTAACATATTTCCTTGGTCTTCAGATTAAGCAAACTGAAAAAGGAACTTTTATAAATCAGGGAAAGTATGTTAAAGATATGCTGAAAAAATTCGACTTAACTGAAAGTTCAGCTATGAAAACCCCTATGGCACCACCGCTGATACTTGATAAGGACACAAAGGGTGTTCCTGTCAATGTCACGCTGTACCGTGGGATGATCGGCTCACTACTGTATCTTACAGCTAGCCGACCCGATATTATGTTTGCAACATGTCTGTGCGCACGATATCAAGCTGAACCTAAGATATCTCATATGAAAGCTGTAAAGCGAATCTTTCGATATCTTAAGGGTACAGCGAATCTAGGTCTTTGGTATCCCAAAGATTCAGGATTCGATCTAACCGCCTATTCAGACAGTGATTTTGCAGGTTGCAAAATGGATAGGAAAAGCACCACAGGAGGATGTCAGCTCCTGGGTGGAAAGCTGGTAAGTTGGACAAGTAAGAAGCAAAACTCGGTGTCCACTTCCACAGCTGAAGCTGAGTATGTAGCCGCTGGAAGCTGCTGTTCTCAAGTCTTGTGGATGAGAAATCAACTACTAGACTATGATCTTCAGCTCTCCAAAATTCCAATCTATTGCGACAGCACAAGTGCCATCGCTATAGCAAACAATCCAGTGCTACACTCAAAGACAAAACACATAGAAATCAGATATCATTTTATCAGAGATCATGTGATGAATGGTGATATAGAACTTCATTTTATCCCAACTGATTATCAGTTAGCTGATTTGTTTACCAAACCTCTTGATGAGACAAGATTCAACTTTCTCATCAGCGAGCTTGGAATGCTGAACTTTGAAGGATAAATCTTCAGCGGTTCACATTTAATCAGGATAAAATAAACTTGTACAATCCATTTCATCATCTTCTCTCTGAATAAATTGGGTTAAACTGATATCAAGGTATGTTTTCTCTGACAAAACGCATGAAAATGCAAGATTTCAAATTCTTTCATCGCTGAATAATATTTTGAAATTTCTTAAAACCCTCACTGATATTTCTATTCAGTGCTTCATATTTTCCAAAGAGTCCCTGAGTTTTTCTTTCAAAACCTCAGAGACAACGAAAGAATGTGAAAGGACAGTTGTGACGTCATTGCAACGGATAACACCAGGCACGTTTCTTTTTCTGACACACGTTTGCACGTTTCGTTGTCTATCCAATCAAATGCAAACACGTGTCCGTGTCATGATGAAAAACTTTCCCGCTCAAGTTTTTCTCTCTCTACTCTCTTCCTATATAAACTCTCTCAAAGTTTATATTTGTCTTTTATGCGAATCAATCTTTCTCCGCAAGAAAAGAACACTGTTGCATTTTGTGCTCTCGATCTTCAAGAAATATTCATCGTCTTCTTCATCAAACTCAAGGTTAATATGTTCTTATCTATTATCAAATGCAAATAACTTGTTTTCGATCTTATCATTGTTTTACACAAGATCAAACAAAAGAACTCAAAAATAAAATCATTTTCTTTCATGGTTTTATAAACACAACCATTTCATGGTTGTTCTTCAAGTTTTAAATCTAAAATCTTAAACTTGTTCTTCTTTCGTATCCATTTTTAAAAAAAAAAAAAAAAACTGGAATACAAGGCTTATAGGTGTTATATTCTTTTTTTAAAAACAAGAAAAACCCTAATCTTCATTAAGACTTTTTTGTCTGAATGAAATGGACAAAATTCGAAAAATCTTAATGGAAATTCTCTTTCCACAGTAAGATATTTCTTATTTGTTAACATCTTTGGTTGAACTGATAATACAGTGAAATGGCAACTTCAAAGCTGAATGTTACCGCTGAGTCCATCTCCACTGATTCTGAGGAACTGGAAATCACCAAAGCTCCTCAGGTTAAGTTTGAGCTGGATCAACTAGACTGGACAAAGGCAAACAACCTTTCAGCGCTTCTCGAGTTTCCTCCTCGGAAGCAGGTATCCCATCTAGACGACGCTGTGATTTTTTTGAAGAATAGCCCCATATACACAGCACTGACAATCACACCTCCTGCCAGTCAGCGTCTATTATCCCAATTCTGGTACTCTGCCAGACACACCAACCTACCCTCAGCCAAAGATCCATCTAAAACCATCGACTGCATACTCAGCGATACTGAGTATGGCACCATCAAGATAACCCCAGCAATAATCCGCAAAGCTCTGAAATTCCCTAACGCTACCTCAGAAAATCCTTTCATTCCATTTCCTGACCACAAGAAGCACGCTGACAGGGAAGAAATCATTGCTTTCCTTGATGCGATGGGTTACATCTGGGAGACTGGAAGAGACAAGCTACCTGAGAAGAAGCTGACGCTGATAAAGAAATCCAAGATGCCCAGCTAGATGAACTTCATCTTCGCTCACCTGATCAGCTGCATGACAGCGAAATCCGGATCTTCTGATCAAGCCGCTCAACCTCAGCAGGCCATGGGTTACGCACTGCTGAAAGGTCTCAACATTGACTGGGCCTCCATCATCTATGAAGACCTCATTCAACGTGTTGATTCTGCCGCTGACAGACCAGCATGGGTTCCTTACCCGCGATTCATCAGCGCCATCTTTCAATATGGCCTGAAGGACAACTATCCTGAAGAGGGTGATCTGAAACTCTCTCAGATTGGCCCTAAAGTTCTCGACTTCAAGCCTGTCGCCAACGAGGTACGTCTCTCTACTCTTCTCACTCTTCTAAATTCTCCGCTTTCTGTGGCTCCTTCAGCGACAATACCCATCGCTGATAACCCGGCCACAAAATCCATTCCTTCTAAGAAAAGGAAACAATCTCTTACCCCTCTTGATTCCAAAAGGATCAAGAAAACCAAGGAGCAACCCCAGCAGTTGCATGCTGAAGACTCCTCAGCTCATTCTGAAGAGCTGAAGGAAAGTTCCGTGGTACGCTCTGCCACACCAATTCAAGCCATCCCTTCTAAACCTACTTCAGCGTCCCTAAACGCTGAGGTTAGAACTTTGGAATCTACCCAACCTTCGTCAGTCTCTCAAAAGACTGATGAAGTACTTCTCAGCGAATCCAACGCTGAACTTGAACCCCAACCCCAATTCTTATCCTTCGCTCCTCCCTCTACTTCTTTGGACACTCCTCCAGTCAAAACTGGAGATGCCATCATTCAAGAAGCCGTTGAAGCTTCTCAGCGAATGACGAAGAAAGGACCTGCAGAGATCTCCATCCCTCACGGAAATTTTGAGGGAGATATGGAACACTATGGAGGGACTCGAAACTTTGATGAGTTCGTCAACGCTCCTGCAGGTACAGATCCCACCTTAAACACTGTAACTAAACCTGAAACTTCTGAGCTTTCCTTTGTTCACAAGTACTTATATGTTACAGGTCCTTTTTTGGGAGACATCAACCAGTCTCTGAAGTCTATGGAGATGAAACTTACGGATCTCACCACCGGTCTATCAAATAACTCTACAGCTGTAACAAACGCTGGAGAGAATCTGACAAAGCTGACTACCGTGGTGGACAAGAAGGCCTCCTCTGATGACATCAAAGACCTTGATAAAACTCTCGCCGACTTTGCCAAAGTGCTCTCCGACATCTACACTGACTACACCAACCTCAAATCATCAGTTTCCACCATTTCCAGCGAGGTTACAACGCTGAAGAAATCGGTTGGTACACTCGAAGGTGATATGTCAGTGGTCAAGACCGACTTGGGCTCAGTGAAGACCGATCTTAGTTCTGTCAAGACAATGATCGAGACGCTGGTGAACAACGCAAATAATCCAGCTCCTGCTCCGGCCCCTGCACCTGTTTTGGATTCATTCACCGCAGAGGATCGCCAAGAGCTGAAGAAAATCACGCCTGCTATTTCTGGCCTAGAAGACAGAATAGCTAAGCTTGAAGGTTGTGTGAAAGTCTCTGGCCCAGAAGACAGAGACGACACCAATGCTGAATCTACCCATTCCTCCCCCGCCCATCATGAGAAAGAGGGGGAGAAGAGCGCTGAACAGGAGAAAAGCGTTGAAGACCTTTCCCATGATGAATCTATCAGGGGAGATGGTAATGAAGATCGGATTACTGGACCTCAGGGAGATGAAAACCCTGAGGGAACCGAGAACCTCGCCTCTGTATCTGAGGGGGAGCAACTCGAAGAAGATGCTGAGGAATCTGAAGCAGAAGAAGACGAAGACTTCGACATCCCTGAAGCTGAACCATCCTCCTCTCCAAGGAACGATGATGATGATGATGAAGATGACGATGATTTCTTTGTTGTCAAACCTGCTCCTCGAACCAAAGCTCTTAAAGGTATTTCAATAAAAGAACCTTCAGGGGAGAAGACAAAGACAAAGCACTCAGCCTCTGGCGCTGAGAAAAGCAAAGACAAAGGCATCGCTGAAGATGATAATCTGGCGATCCTACTTGCAAAGCCGATTTGTCAGGTACACTAAACTTATTTTTCCTTCCCTGATCATCTCTAAAAAAAATCAGTTATCCATTCCACAAACACCATACACATCCACATTTTTTTCTATCTTTTCTACCCAAGTTCTTCTACCCAGTTCTTATTTGTAAGATCGCTGCGTTTCAGCTAGTCCTCTCCCCTGTTTGAGGATATCGCTGAAAGATCTTCTATTGCGACTTCACCAATAATTCCAGCTACCGCTGAAGACATAATCCCAGTCTTAGATTTAATCTCTGAGACTGATGAACCAGAAGAACAACCTCTCTCGCACAGAAACAGACCTTCCTCAGTTGCTCAAAGGCTGAGTGAAGAAGATCAAAAGAGGAGAGAAGAAATGATAAAGCGATTCGAGGATCAACGAATCATCCTAAGGCGCGATCAACTACCTTCAGTTCCTCCTAAGTTCAGAATTTCAAAAGCTGAATACCAGGATCATCTCAGAGCTGAACGCCTCATCGCTGAAAGGAAGGAAGCTGAAGATAAAGACAGAGAATACGCCATCAAGCTCACTCAAGAATCTGTCAAAGACCCCAAGCTGAAGCGTATTCCCATTCAAATCCAACGAAAGCTTTGGGAACAAGCCCAGAAGATCGTGGAAAAGAAAGCTGAAGTTTCTCAGACCACCCTGATCTGGTGTAAAGAGAAAATCCACTTCAGATATCGTCCAGCGAAGATCAACAAGGTATTCATCTCTGGAAGAACCTCCATCGGAGTACCTATTGTTGACATCAAACTGTTCAGAGAAGATGACTCATCTGAAACCTTTCGTGCTGACACTGTAAAAAGGTATGGTCTCTCTGAATGGCTGGAGATGAGGTTAGCTATCCAACCATCAAAATCTAAGTACAAGGATCATTTCGAAAAGCTGATAAACAGACAGATCGATTTGATATCTTCTTGTGTGGATATTCCTCCTGTTCCTGATCTAAAGCCGAAAAGAAAAAAGGACTCTCCAAGGAAGAAACGTCAAGATTCAAACTCAGGTCCTGTCATACGAAATGAAACTGGAATTAGTTTCTCTCGCGCTGAAGTACTTGGTCCTGATCCTGATCTATCTGCCCTTGATGTCTCTTTGCCACCATGTGAACTTTTCGTCCCTGGTAAAGTCATCAGTAATCCTTATGGAATATTCTTTCTCGACTACGACGGACGTAAATGCTTTCAACGGATCGCTGAGCTTCCAATCACTCCAATCGAACAGCTCAAAGATCTCATCTACTGGTGCGACTTCAGAAAAGACATTCAGGCACGACACCTAAAACCCTTGATTTTTGAAGCTGCTCTGAAGCTAAAGAATAAAGGAGAAAAGGTTCCTGACTGGATGATTCCAACTGAAAAGACAACCCTTGATGAACTTCTCATTAAGGAAGAACCCTTTGAAGGCTGACAACAATCACCATTTTTCTCTATTGTATCAGTCATCCTTCAGTACTTGTAATTTATTTCGCTTGTACTTATAATCTTTCTTATTCATATTGTAACCTGATTCAAAGATTTAAAGAAAGATTTCAGCGAATGTACTTTACTCCATCAGTACTGAAAAGATCCCAGAAAACAGTAAAAGGGACAAATATTTTATGAGTTCTTTTTATCCTTATGTTTTCATTAAATAGCAATTTTCTCTGTTGCTATGTCATAATCAAATAGGGGGAGATTGTTGATCCAAACCCTCAGTGATTTGATAATGACCCTATCTTAAATACTTAGTGAAAATTGTAAGTAAACAATATGTATCAGAGTTTCACTATCGCTGATAAGTACTAAGATCTTACAGTACTGCTGATAGGAACTCTCGCACTTTTAGATTAAACATTCAGCGAACACTGTTCACCATATCGCTGAGTCTGTTCAGTCCGTATGGTGATCGCTGATAAGTTAGTTGTTTACTTATGATCCCTGAAGACAAGATTCACGTCAACAAAGGTTCTACGCTGAAGTCGAAGATCAAGCTCAAGAACCAGCGACAAGTCTCCTAATGAACTGATGCGGATCAGCGAAGACTCAGATTTGTCCACTCAACGTGAAGTATCAAGTACAAGACTTCAGCTATCGCTGAACTTTATCATCTGCTGAATAGTAAATGATAATCGCTGAATCAACGAAAGCTGATCATGAAGTCCTCCGTACAAAGTACTTTTGTCTTAACCTCCCTTGCACGCCACCGTACGAAATGTCAGAAAAGAACCTCCGAAAAACTGAAATCGTACAACCACTCTGATACTACACTGTTCATTCATGCGGCTACTAAGGTTGTCAACAAAGGTCAATGACATGCAACCAATCCGCTGATGACACGTGTAAAGTATATACAGAATTGCATTAAATGCATGCAGTATATAAAGAGATGAACTCACTTCATTTGAAGTAACTTGCTAACTCTGGACAAGTTCAAATCTCTCAAGATAGGATTTTATTAGTAATCTCCTTATCTTTCTTAGTGCAAGAAAACCTTAGTGTTCCAACTTGTTTAGATTTAGGTTTATCCTTAATCTTGTTTCCGCAACAAGCTGTAAATTGTTAATGATTTATCAATAAACAATTTAGAAAAGTAAAGTAGTGTGTTTGTATTCAACCCCCCCCCCCCCTTCTACAAACTTGTTTAAGCCTTTCGGGACCAACAGTATCTGGTATCTCGATAGCGGATGCTCTAGACATATGACTGGAAAAAAGAACCTGCTCGCTGAATATAAGGAATAGAAAGGTCCCTCAGTGACCTTTGGTGGGAATGGAAAAGGCTATACCCGAGGGTTTGGTGTACTTTCCAATGGTACAACAACCTTCAGAAGAGTCACATATGTTGAAGGACTGAAGCACAATCGTCTGAGCATTATTCAACTATGTGACAAGGATTACAAAGTGTGCTTCACTAAGGAATCCTGCTTTATCATTGACAAAAAAGAGAAAGTCGCTCTCAGCGGATACCGTTTGGAAAATGTTTATGTTATAAACATGGACTCGACAACCAGTGAGAACTCTTGTTTCTTTTCCAAAGCCTCGTCTGATGTCAACTGGCTATGGCATAAGAGACTCTCTCATCTCAACTTCAAAACACTGAACACTCTTTCTTCAAAAGAGTTGGTTACTGGTCTACCTCAACACTCATACGTTAAGGAATCTCTATGTTCAGCGTGTGAGAAAGGGAAACAAACCAAAGCAAGATTCAAGTCTAAGCAAGTTTCCTCAGTGTCATCTCCTATTCAGCTTCTTCACATGGATTTGTTTGGCCCTGTTAACAAACAATCCATCGCTGGAAAGAAATATACACTGGTCGTAGTTGATGAATTCTCTCGCTACACCTGGGTTATATTTCTCCATTCTAAGAGTGACACCCCTGATGAACTCATCTCTTTTGTCGGGAAAATGGAAGTCCTGAACAATATGACTGTTCGCTCAATAAGGAGTGATCATGGGACTGAATTCAAAAACAGTTCCCTTGAAAACTTCTTTGAAAGCAAGGGTATTTCTCACAACTTTTCTTCAGTGAGAGCACCACAACAAAATGGAGTCGCTGAAAGAAGAAATCGAACTATCATCAAAGCTGCACGTTCAATGCTCAGTGATTCTCATCTACCTACTCAGTTCTGGGCAGAACCTGTCAACACTGCTTGTTTTACTCAAAACAGGTCACTGATTGTCAAAAGATTCAAGAAAACAACCTACGAACGTTTCTATGGGAGAAAGCCTTCAATTAGCTTTCTTCACATCTTTGGATGTCAGTGTTTCATACTAAACAACATGGATGCCCTAGGAAAGTTTGATCCCAAAGCTGATGATGGAATATTTCTTGGATACTCTTCAGTCTCCAAAGCCTTCAGAGTCTTCAATCGTAGAAGACATACTGTAGAAGAAACAATCCATGTCACTTTTGACGAATCCCGTTCAGCGAACTCAAGACCCTCTACTGATACTGAAGAACTGAATCAATGGATGTTTTCTCATCTTGGTGATTCAGAAGCTGCTCCTATCCCTCAAAATAATACTCCTACCGCTGATGATGATCCTACAATCATCCCAAGCATGAAGACAAGTGAAGCTGAATCTTTATGGGTTTCATCTGTTCCTCTCACCATGATGCCTGCTTTAGAACCATCTACCTCAGACATCCCATCTACTTCTCAGAAATTAGTGAATGAAATGACTTCTGAACCTCTTTCTCTTCTACCTGAAATACCTGAAGTTGCTGAAGCCTCTTCTTTAGCTCATCCAGAAGTTCAAATCGAGTCAGCGAATCATACTCCGACTCATCGATGGACTATCAATCACCCAATTGATCAGATTCTTGGTGATCCAAACGCTGGTGTTCAGACTCGACGAGGTACAGGTAACATTTGTTTATTTGTTAATTTCATTTCTATGGTTGAACCAAAGAAACAGATGATGCCCTCAGAGATCCAAACTGGGTCAACTCTATGCAAGAAGAGCTGACAGAATTTGAAAGAAACAAAGTTTGGAATCTCGTTCCAAGACCATCTCACAAGTCAGTGATAGGCACTAAATGGGTCTATCGAAACAAGTTGGATGAACATGGAACTGTAACCCACAACAAGGCTCATCTTGTTGCTCAGGGATACAGACAAGAGGAAGGCATAGACTATGACGAAACATTTGCCCAAGTGGCAAGACTCGAAGCTATTCGTCTATTTTTAGCTTACGCTATTCACAAAGACTTCAAGGTATATCAAATGGATGTGAAATCAGCATTCCTAAACGGAAGGCTAATGAAGAAGTCTATGTTCAACAACCTCCAGGATTCACTGATCCTAAGCATCCAGGTTATGTATATAAGCTGGATAAGGCACTCTATGGCTTAAAGCAAGCTCCTCGTGCATGGTATGACACTCTCTCTACTTATCTCCATATTGAATATTTTGAACGAGGTAAAATCGATAAAACTCTATTTTTCAGGAAAGTAAAAGGTCATATCATTCTTGTTCAAATATATGTCGATGATATTATATTTGGTTCTACTAACCCTGACTTATGTACTCGTTTCGCTGAAAGAATGAAAGCTGAATATAAAATGAGTATGATGGGTGAATTGACATATTTCCTTGGTCTTCAAATCAAACAGAATGAAAAAGATACTTTCACTCACCAAGGTAAGTATGTTAAATATATGCTGAAAAAGTTTGATTTAACTCAAAGCTCAGCAATGAAAACCCCAATGGCACCGCCACTGACACTTAACAAAGATCCCTCAGGAAAACCTGTTAATGTCACAGCGTACCGTAGGATGATCAGCTCTCTTCTGTATCTTACAGCTAGCCGTCCTGATATTATGTATGGAACTTGTTTATGTGCACGATATCAATCTGAACCTAAGGAATCTCATTTGATCGCTGTAAAGAGTATTTTTCGATACCTTAAAGGTACTCCTAACCAAGGTCTTTGGTATCCCAAAGACTCAGGGTTTGATCTAATCGCCTATTCAGATAGTGATTTTGCAGGATGCAAATTGGATAGGAAAAATACCACAGGAGGCTATCAGCTCCTGGGTGGAAAGCTGGTGAGTTGGACAAGTAAAAAGCAAAACTCAGTGTCCACCTCAACCGCTGAAGCTGAGTACGTAGCCGCTGGAAGCTGTTGTTCTTAGGCCTTATAGATGAGAAATCAACTATTGGACTATGACCTTTAGCTCTCCAAAATTCTAATCTATTGCGACAGCACGAGTGCCATCGCCATAGCAAACAATCCAGTGCTACACTCAAAGACTAAACACATCGAGATCAGGTATCATTTTATCATAGATCATGTGATGAATGGTGATATAGAACTTCATTTTATTCCAACTGATTTTCAGTTAGCTGATCTGTTTACCGAACCTCTTGATGAGACAAGATTCAACTTTCTCATCAGCGAGCTTGGAATGCTGAACCTAGAAGAGTAAAATCCTCAGTAGTTAGCATTAGATCAGTGATAAAAATGAACTCTTATACCCCTATTAATCACCTAATCTCTGAACAAAATTTATTCGCTGATATCAAGGTACATTCTATCTCTTTATCGCTGACATTCGCCTCAGCATGCAAGATTTCAAAATAAATTACATCGCTGAATATCTCTTCCTTTCAGTGATTCTTTTGAAACTCTAAATATCTCACTGATACTTCTAATCAGTGCTTCTCTATTTTCAAAATGTCCCTGAGCTTTTCTAAAACCCTCAGAGACACCTTAAAATATGAAAGGACGTTTGTGACGTCATCACAACGGATAAACCATGGCACGCCTTTTCGTCTGACACACTCGCCCGCTTCGTTTTCTTGTCCAATAAGATTTAAGGGATGTGTCACGTGTCATCATGAAAAACTTTTCCCGCTCTTAGTTTTTCTCTCTATACTCTCACTATATAAACCATTCGAGTTTATATTTTTACCTTTTACGCATACAAACTCTCTTAAAGCAAAAAGAATTCACATATTTCCTTTGCATTCGGATTTTCAAGAACTTGTGTTAATCATCCTCTCCATTCACGAAACACGTTACATTTCTCTTCTTTAATCCATCTTAAACAACATTTTTGATCTTATTCTTGTTTTTACAAGATCAAACAATGTACGTTTCTAAAAGTTTGAAATCATATCTTCATGGTTTTAATAAACCCAACTTGCTTTCAAGTTGTTCTTGTGAGTTTAATCAAAGACTCTTAAACTTACACTTTTCATACGTTTTTCCATAATCCTTTCCATAAAAGGAAACTGGAAAACAAGAACTTTCACTAGTTTTGTATCTCTTTTCAAAACTGCAAAACCTTAAAAATCTCATTATGGAATCTTTTTCCATTTTAAGAAATTTTCTTCATCTTCTTCATCTTTGTGTGTTCTAAACAGCAATGGCATCCACTGACAATACCAACGGTGCATCTCCCACAACTTCTGACAAAGCTGAACTTACCAAGGCTCCAATGATGAAACTCTCACTGGACCAGATCACGTTCCACTCGAACAATCCCTATGCTTTGCTGGAATTCCCTCCGAAGAAAATGGTCACTCATCTAAACGATGCCGAGAACTTCATAAAAACATGTCCTCTGGCGACAGCTCTGACTATCAGGCCTCCTGCTCACAAAAACCTCTTGGCTCAGTTCTGGTACACGGCTCATCGTACCCAGATCTCGTCCACCAAAAACCCAAACAAAAAGATTGATTCCATCGCCTTCGAGACTGACCTAGGCGAAGCAAAAATCACCCCTGGAGTTATCAGACACGCCCTGAACCTCCCTTCTAGCTCACAGGACAACAAGTTCGTCCCTTTCCCTGACCCAACCTCCAACGAAGGAAAGGATGAAATTATCTCCTTCTTGGACGCCATGAAGTATAACTGGAATATAGGGCGCGACAACCAACCTGAAAAGAAGATAACCACAGTGCTAAAGAGTAAGATGCCCAGCAAGATGAACTTCATCTTTGCTCATCTCATAAGTTGTATGTCAGCAAAAGTCGGGTCTACTGATCAGGCCTCGAAGACCTAATCTGCCATGGGTTGCGCATTAAAGAAAGGCCTGCACGTAGACTGGGCACACCTCATCTTTGAAGATCTGATGGAAAAGGTTGAAGCCCCTAATAGGCCAGCGAACGTTCCATACCCGCGATTCCTCAGTGCCCTGTTCATGCATGGGCTCAAAGAAAGGTATCCAACCGGGGGAGACCTGAGACTTTCTCAGGTTGGCCCTAAGGTAATGGACTACAAGCCGATCGCCAATGAGGTACGTCTCTCTACTCTCTTACCTCTTCTTCGCTCCTCTACTTCTTCTACTTCTGCGGCTACCTCCTCGGCAGCGGTCGTCCCAACCGCTGGTACCCAAGCCGCAACCACAACTCCATCTCGAAAGAGAAAACCTTCTGAATCCCCACTTGGCATACATAAGACCAAGAAGAAATCCAAGGAGCAACCCAAGCCTTCCCAGATTGAAGACTCCACGTCTGTCTCTCTACAGAAGACCCTGGATAGTTTCATGGCACACTCCGCCCCATCCGCTGAACCATCCTCTTCAATACCCACTCCAGTGCCTCAAGATACTGCGGTTACCATGGATCAGGACCCCCCACTCTTAGTACCTCAAAAGTACTGAAGAGATTTTTCTCAGCGGATCCATCGCTGAATCTGATACCCACACCCTCTTCACAACCTTCGCTTCTCCTACTCATTCTTTGGTCTCTTCTACATTCATTTTTCCCTCTGCATCACCTTCACATATCATCCATCTGGATGATAGCTCTGCCGCTGAGCTACAGAAGTTAATGGATCAAATCAAAGGACCTGAAAAGGCTTCCTCCCACCGCACGCTGAAAGATGACATGGACCACGTATCAGGATATCGTGACTTCAACACCTTTTCCAACCCTCCTCCAGGTAACCTAAACACTTCTCTCTCTGAACCCCCAACTTCTAAGCTTTCCTTTGTTCATAAGTTATTTTCTGTTTCAGGTCCTAATTTGGGCACCATCATCCACTCCCTCACGGAGATTTCTACTAAGGTGGAAACTCTCACCACTACCATCTCCTCGAACTCCACAGCGGTTACAAACGCTGGGGAGACTTTAAAGAAGTTGGTTGAGGTTGTCGCTGACAAAGCCTCCAATGCTGCTATGTCAAATGTTGAAGGCAACTTGTCTTCTATTGCTGAGGCTCTCTCAAATAACTTCTCCACACTCAGCTCCCTCAACAACATCAACACTGATCTCTTTAACAACTTCAACACCCTGTCCAACGAAGTCACATCGCTGAAGACAATGGTTACAAATCTTCAGGGAGAGATGGGTTGTTTGAAGACTGCTATGGACGCTCTCGATCATAAGGTTGGCTCCTCCAACGATCTGCTGCAACAGATTCTGGATCGGCTCAACGCTCCCACTGTCCCTCTATCTCACTTTTCTCAGGATGACCGAGAAAAAGTGGAGATGGCAGTGGAATTTATCGTCCAAAGCACTCCTGCTATTTCTGGCCTGGAAGCCAGAATGGCAGAAGTGGAAACACAGCTTGGGATCCCTGGCCACGAAGACAGGGAACCTAAGACCACTGATGCAACTACTACCTGTACTGCTACCTCCCCCATCCCACATGTGGAAGAGGGGGAGAAGACTCAAGAAGACCTTCCCCATGCTTCTGAGGGGGAGGAAAATGCTGAAAAACCTCAGGAAGTTGAAAACCCTGAGGGAACCGAATTCTCCGAAAATGCAAATTCTGAGGGGGAGAATGTCGAAGAACAGGCAAAATCTCCAGTGCTTGTTGACTCCGACGAAAATGCTGAGTCTGAGGAAGAAGAAGAAGAAGACGATGAAGACCTGGATCTTCAGGATGACGAACCTTCATCATCACCAAATAATGATGATGATGACGATGATGATGATGTTGAAGGCTTCGTTTTTCAGCCGAAACCCAAGAGGACCCCAGCTCTGAAAGGGGTCGTTATCACTGAACAAGGGGAGGGGACCAAAACCAAAACTCCAGCGAATCCGGCGGATCAAGGAAGAACAAAAGTCTCGCTGAGGACAACCTGGATATTCTCCTCAAGAAACCAGTTTGTCAGCTTGTCCTCTCCCCTGCTTGGGGGTCAAGCTGAAGCTCCCTGCAACATTCTAGCAATAATCCCAGCAATAAGATATGAAGAACAAATAATCCCGGTCCTGAACTACGATGAGACCGATGACCTTTTTGAAGAAGAAGAAGAAGAACTGCTCTCGCACAATAAAAGACCTTCCTTGGTTCCTCAAAAGCCAAGTGAGGAAGAACTGAAAAAGAGAGAAACTATGATTCAAAAGATGGAAGATCAGTGCATTGTCCCTCCACAACTGAAGATGTTATTAAACAGGGAAATCGCTGAGGCTTTCAACGCTAAGAAACTCTTTGCCAAACGAAAAAGAGCTGAAGAAAAAGACAAAGAATATGCCATCGAACTTATTCAGCGTTCGGTAAAGGATCCAGACCTGAAGAAGGTACCTATCTCTGTTCAACGAAAGCTCTGGAAAGACGCCAAGAAGATAAGAGAAGAGAAAGCCAAGGTCTCTGAATCCACAGTGACATGGAGTAAAGAAAGACTGCGCCATCGACACCATGCATCCAGAATCAAACAAGTCAACATCAGGGGTCATACAACAAATAAAGTTCCTATCGTTGACATTCAGATTATCAGGGAGAATGGTCACAAGGAAATTATCTATACCTCGTGGCTTGATCAGCTTGGTTTCCCTGAATGGTTGGAGATGCGGATAGCCATTCAGCGCTCATGATCAACTTATAAATGCTATATCGAGAAAGCTCTTAATAGACTGATTGACTTGGTAACATCAGCCGTTGATATCCCTCCTCCTCCAGTTCAACATAGAAGGCCTGCTGTAAAGAAAAAGAAGGAATCTACAGCTTCAGGTCCTCCTATAAGAAATGAAACCGGCATTGGCTTTTCACGAGAATAAGTCCTTGGTCCTGACCCTGACCTCTCTGTGTTGGATGTTTCCCTGCCCCCTGGTGAACGATTTATCCCTGGAAAAGTCATAGGTGAACCACATGGTATTTTCTTTCTTGACTGCCATGGACGAAAATGCTTTCAACGCATCTCTGAGCTATGCATTGCCCCTATCGAACAGCTCAGAGATCTCATTTACTGGTGCGAATATAGAGAAGACCTGCTCGGATATTTCATGAAGCCCTTAATCTTCAAAGAAGCACATAGAAGAAAGGCACTAGGAGAAAAGGTCCCTGATTGGATGCTTCTGAGCACAAACACTCTTGATGAACTTCTCGTCAAGAATGAGCCCGAATAGATGATAGGATCTCCTTTGTAATTCTTCTATCTTTATCAGCTTGTAACTTTTTGTACTTGTAATTATTATTCGCTGTACTTGTAATTTTTCCACTTCCCCTTGTAATCTCTATGAAGTTAATGAAAAATTTCAGTGCATGTACTTTACTCCATCAGTAATTAAAAAGATCCCTGAAAACAGTAAATGAGACAAATATTTTATGAGTCCTTTTTATCCTTATATTTTCTTACTTAGCAATTTTCCTTTATTGCTATGTCATCATCAAATAGGAGGATATTGTTGATCCAAACCCTCAGTGATTTGATAATGACTCTGAGAAACACTTAGTAAAAATTTAGTAGACAGTATGTATTAATGTTTTGTCATCAAAAAAAAATATACTAAGTCTGTTTAGTATCGCTGATGAAAACTGTGGGTTCCAGATTAGTGCATAAAATCAATGAAATCAATAGAGTAGAACCAATCAGAATAAAATATACGAAACCAATGGTTTTGAATCTAAGAGGATAAGAAATGGGTTTCAAATCACTCAATTCCTTTTTTCATCCCTGTTCATGCGAAATGTTCAGATGAACAGTGCCATGTCTATTCTTCAGACGTGCATTTTCTACTGTTTGCACAAGTGGGGCACTCTAAAATCGTGCCAAGTGTCAAAAAATTTTAGTATAAAAAGATTTCAAATCTTCATTTCCTACTTTTTCAAAACTTGCAAACTTCTCGCATACTCTTAGAAGCAATGTTCATCATCATCTTTGTGTTCTTCATCTTCAGCTGTTTATATCTTCTTCATCAGGTAACCATTTCATTCCGTTTTGGTCTCTTTGGATTCGATTTAATGTTCAGAATCTTTCTATCCATGTAGTTTGTTTGATTCTCATCATCTTATATGCTTATTTGATCAATATGAGTTCAAATCAACTATTCATCTTCATCATCGATGTTACCTATTTCTGAGTTCATTATGTCTATTTTCATGCTTCCTGAATGTTGTCGAATTCATCTATGTTAGGATTTTATGCTTAGAATCCTCTCTTTGTGTTGATCAAATCTGGGTTTCTTGAGTTTCTAGTGTTCATCGTGTTCTTCATTGGGTAATGTTGTGTTCATCAAATTAGGGCTCGATTAGCACTGATTTAAGGTTTTAGAGTCAACATTGATGGTGGAATTTTGTTGGGTTATCTGTTGCGAACCGATCTGTGTACTTTTTATGTCTTAAATCTAGATTTTGATTGTTTTATATCTGGGTTTGTATGATCAGTATAAAAAGGTTATTTTTATTGTTTGTGTGCCAAATATGTTTTAAAGTTTGGATTTTGGATCATTCTTGATACGAAATCATTGACTTGTTTCTTGCAAAAGTTCTTGTGTTTAACATGACTTGGTTTCAGATCCTCTTGGATACGAATCCTTCATTTTTTTGTGACTTGCATTTTTTTGAAAATGATGAAATTTTACTAAGTCATGAATTCGGATCCTTGTAATCCGAGTTCATCTGGTTTCGGATGCTTCTCAATACGAGAAGTGTTGATTTTGGATCCTTCTTGATCCGAGATGATTTGATTTCGGATCCTTCTTGATCCGAGATGTCTTGATTTCGGACCCTTGTTCATCTGAATCCTTTGTCTAACATTTCTGTTGGATCCGAATTCCTTAGTATGTATGTCTTATCCGAATTCAACACTTAGTGAAATTTCATAAAAAAAAATTCAATTTTTTTTGCAAAAGTTAACTTTTCAGAACCGTTTTGCTCCAATACAACAGTTCAGATGGAACACCAGGAAGAACAAAGCAGAGTTCAGGGATTTGGTGAACATGTGCCACTAATTCCTGAGGCAACACCAGATATTCCTTTACCATCAACACGCTCCGTACACCAATTTCACACCGGAGGAAATCCCGATCATGCCATTATTCACCCAATCAACTACGTCGAAATCAACTTCAACAATCACAATGTTGATTTTGATCGCATTAACATCCACTCGGTTGTAAAAGAAGTGCTACGCAATCATCCGTTGGCATACGCATTAACTCACACAGTCAATGTGCCTATGCTATATCTTCAGCAAGCGTGGAAGACAATCATTCCATCCATGGAGAACGGAAGACCGATTTTTCTGTTCCAGATTGATGAATTCGTAACGAAGCTTGACTTTCAAAGACTGAGACTAGTATTGAGGCTACCTGAGCCTAATTCACGGGAAGGAAAGACCGAATTTGACGAATATCCGTATGAGGAAGAAGTATTTCAAGGAATAAGGGCAATGGGATATACCGGGCAACTGACATAAGTGAAGGAACTTCATAAAGCCAATCTACCACCAATTTACTACTCGATCTTCTCGGTAATTAATCGATGTTTAACTGCGAAACATTCGGGAACTTATAGTGCGAGCATTGGGTTTCTAAATTTTATTTCATGCGGTGGTGTATGATCTCCATGTGGATTATGCAGCCATTTTCTGGCATGAACTGGGCGAGAAGATAGAACTTCGGCGACAAAACAAGGGAAAACCGTACATTCCTTACATGTGGTTTCTTCAGATTATCATTCACAGTATGCTTCGGTCAAACAAAGACATCCCACGAAGAGTGAATTACCCATTTGTGCCCGAAAAATCTATGCAGTATCTTAAAATGCCTCGAAGGCATTATGCTTATGAGATGAAATTACCGGAAGGGTTCCTTGGATACGCGGATCAGGACACCGAGTGCCTTATAGAATATAAAGAGTCTATGGTCCGGCCAGAACCGGAGGGACCTACCCAGGACTCAACCCCTAGGCGAGAGGAGTCGGTGAGGGTTCAGGATGCAAGGGCTACTGAACAAAGAGAGTCGAGGGGAAATACCGAGAGTGGAACCGGTGGGGGTCAGTCACCTGTACTTGAAGATACACGGTTATCGTCTGAGGACACACAACTAGATGATCGTGTAATACAAGATATCGATGAGCTTAATCCACAACATGTTAGAAGAGCTCCTTCGGTTGAGTCTTCTAGTGATGGTACAGGGTCTGACAATGCGTCTGATCCCGCGAAGGAACAAGCTGATAAAGATGATGATGATTCTGATGACAATGATGATGATGCTGATGGTGCTGATGCGGCTAATGTTTTTGGTAATATAGCCGATATTCTAGAATTTCCACAAATGCATTCCTCAGCTAACATCAATGTGGAAGAGTTTAATTTTGATGATATGCCTTTGATGTCTCCTCATATTGTTGAGGAAATGGGAGGTACAAAGAGAATCGAGGGAGATATAGTCGAAGATATCAGTAAGCCTGTGAGAGAAACTGAAGAAAAAAATATGGAGAGTGTGAGAGCTACCACGACCTTCTATACTAGACGGGCAGCCACATCCACCACCGGATCTCATATGTTGGGATCAGGTGTTGAAAAAGTCGTTAGTCGCCCACTAACGCAATTGCACACCTCAGCCATCCATTCGGCTTCTTCTCAACAATAAGTCGTCTCACTTTCTCACGAGGTTTTAACACACAATCTATCCGGCTCTCACTTGGAGAGTCCGGGTATTGAAATAGAGCGACTCCATCCCCGGTCCTCGACCTTCATTCCTGCACAAGTTGAGAGTCTAGTGCCAGTTGCTAATATTTTATCTTCTTTGCATAGGACACTTATGTGAACATCTGATGAGAGTCTTCGTGACCCATCTGGAACACTCAGAGTAGATCCTTCTTCAGGACTACGAGGCCAGAGTGGAAATCCTACTAGTGCTAACATCACGCCAACACTGAACGTAGGTCACACAGTTGATTCAACTGCTATGCAAACGGAACACCTAAGTGGTACCGTAGTTAGATTACCCGTCTATGTGACAAGGGAAGATCTCGATGGCGCCCTAAAGTCTGTTGAGGAAACACTTATTCAGGAGATACAAGGAGTGAAAGCATTGTTGAAAGGAAAAGGGCCGGTAATTGATGAACCCGCGATACTCCACGTCCGGAAATATTTATGCCTCCACCCTCACAAGCTCGTGTAACTCCGCCTCCACAATCTACTGTGCCTCCGCAAGATTTATCTGTCGAAGAGTTAAAGGACATTTTCTATGCCAGATTATTATCCATCATCAACTACTTCAGAATTTCCAACCCCGACATCAACCACCACCACCTCCACCTACACCTACACCAACTGTTACACCCACGGAGTTAAATGCATTCATGTCAGAAGTTGTCCAGTCTCTGTGTGATATGAAGAAGTCTATCGATGAGTTAGTCAAGCAAGTAGCTATCCTGAATCAGAACTGTAAAACACAAGCCCAAGGTACGAAGAGAAAGCATGATCAGGATCCCGATGATCATGATCATGAGGGGGAGATGAGCAAAAAGAGAAGGGCTGAGTCTGAAAGCTCCAAAGGTGAAAAGAAAAATCCATTTGTTTCTGAGATATCTGATATGTTTGAATCCGGTCTAATAGGAGAGGAAAGTGGGAAACAGATCATATTATACATTGATCCGAACGTGGAACCGATGGTTGAAAAGCCTGAGGTAGATGAGGAAGAAATAAGAAAGGCGTATGAAAGTGAAGGATTTGTGGATGTTATTGATGTCAGTTCGGACGAGGAAGATAATGAAAGAGGCAAAAAGTATGACAGGTTTTGGAAGGTTAAAGAAGAAGAGGAAGAGATTAGTTTGATGGTTGATGGTGGTATGGCAGATGTTGAAGATGAGTTCAATGATGATGAGGTCGACTTTCTCACTGAGATCTTTGGTCCGAAAACACTGGAGGACATCACTATGAGCCCCATTCAGTCACCTGAACCTATTTTATCTACATTATTACCAACCCAGACTGAAACCACAAACCTTAACATCAACCTTAACCAACCAAACCTTGATCAAACCAAAATCCCTTCACCTGAACCAAACACTACAAAACCTGACTCACCAATTATGCCGGATCCTTTCACCGAAGAAAACAAACCTGAAATACCTGAACCACCCATCATACCTACCTTTAACCATTCAGCTGATCAAGCTGGACCCTTAAACCCTTCTACATCAAACCAACCTGGTCCTTCTAGTACAATTCAAGAGGCAGGGGAAAGATTAAGACTGTCAAGGTTGAGAACACCGTTCATGGAGGAGACTGAAAGAAGGTTGTTTGTGCACAGAATAAGGAGACTGAATTCGTATGCAGTTTTGGGGATCAACGATCAGTCAGATGAGTTCAAGTTCGAATATGTTTATTTCTTAAGAGGGAATTGCCAAAAGGAAAGGTTTGTTAAAAGCAAGAAGTTAATTGTGCAAATAAAGGAGGTCTATGTCAAAAGATTCTACAAGATGTTCTTTCCTTACTTCGTGGTACAAAGACAGGATTGTCGAGACTACACCTTCAGTGAAGCTGATTTCTGCCATCTCACAATGGATGATTTTGAGTTCATGTACAACTTCTTCCGAGACCTACAGATCAGAAAAGAAAATGTTCTTATTGCTTTGAACGCCATCAGTAGGTTTTTGCGGAGACATATTTTGTACACTCAAAGTCATGATTTCCAAATGGCATTGGAGAGTAATCAACCGATGGTGAATCTCATTCGTCTAAATCAAGAATTGGGAGGTCTGATGAGAATGCCTCTATATACTGTTATTGATGATCCGGAGCTTGGAATTACGTTCAGAAATGATAGAGGGCATAAAATCTTTATTCAGATTGCTGAGTTGGCCAAGTATTCTGATGGGACTCTGAAGGTAGTACTGTTACAGTTGCAAGAAAGACTGAAAAGACATGACGGAGAAAGGAAGATAACTTGGATGTCGTCTCGTGCAAGAATTCTGCTGATTAATGCAATTAATGAGATCAACAACAGAATCTCATTTCGGATTGCCATGCGAAGAATTGAATCATATTTGGGCTTCAGACCAAGACGACCGGATCTGCCTTGATAACTAAGGGGGAGATTGTTAGAGAAATATTGTAGTTATCAGGCAGATAGTCTTTTGTACTGTATATACTTTCCTGTATGAGGTATGGGCATGTCATACCCTTACTATATAAGGAAAGACTCTTCATGTAATTCATAACTCTTTGTGTCATTTGTACTTACACTTTTGAATACATGAATGACATTCTCTCATTACTTTCTCTCTCTAGATTTCCCGTGGATTGATTGCTAGATATTTGGGAATTATCACATATATTGCATTAAGCTTCAGAGTGTTTACAATAAACTGATATGAATGATGAACGATTAATCTGGCTAATGAAAAGGTTACCTATTTTCTAAGGCTAACATAACCTTATATACTTAGGCCTATGATTACCAAGGCCCAAGCCCATTAAGCACTAAAGCTCATTTATCATTATTAGGCTTTGACAAACAATCAATTAAACTAATTAAACTCTATAATTACTTTATAATTCTTTATATAACTTTCTAATGTGTAGGACATTTATGGTCCTAACAATCTCCCCCTAAAGTTATATAAAGAAAGAACGGTCTTGAAATCTTCAGATCTTGATCTTCTCTTCCTCTTGTATCTTTGGAACGCTATGGTGTTGCTTGTCTTCATGTATTTTTAGGCTCCCCCTTGAATAAAGCTCTTAGTCTTCATATCTTCAACTTTATCACCCGAATCAATGAATCAGTCCTTGAACTGCGAGTTGAATTTGAGTTGATATTGCTTTCAGCTTCAGCTTCAAGAACTTGTAGAAACAATATGCTCGAAGGAGGAAACAATAGGTTGTAGCAAACACCACTTGATGAGGAATGAGAATAATTGATCACTTATAAACTTTTCAAACTCTTTTCGGATTTCGGATTTCGAAACTGATCAATCAACAGTTACTCCCCCTCGGCTTTTGCTAACTCCCCCTCAACTTGATAATCTGTGTCTTTGAATCTGTATCATTACTCCCCCTCATGATGAGTAGGAGCATCCGTAGCACCATGTACTTTCAAAGACAATACTGGTGAGTAGCAAAGTACCGGATAAAATATTATAGTAATCAAGGGGTAAATATCTAACACATAAACACAAAAGTAACTGTTATCACAACAATTTAAAAAATTGTATGGTCTATGTTCAGAGTTGGCAATGGGGTATCTCTGATAGGACTTCCAGTTATCACTGAAGTAAAATATTAAAAAATTACTCCTCAAACTGTTCCGGCAGTATCAGGAAGATATTCAATTGGAATCACTAAGACTCGTGCATGTGTGAAAGAAATAAGTTATATCTGTTTGGCACAAAAATTTATTTAACCTGGGACGCAAGTTAAAAATCAATAGACACAGTGATTAGAATGTGAAGTTGGAGACCAGAGCTGATGTCTTCCTTTTGCAATATCTAAGACCTCCAAGTGAGGAATAGATAGATTATGTGCTAAATCTTCGTGCATTTATGAAACACGCATCTGTTGTGAGATACTTGAGTGGCTGGGTGGGGTAACACGAGTTATCGATACTGGGTCCATGTCTGTTTCAATATTCATCTCCAAAAAACGAGAATGAATAGATTGTGTGGTTACCCGAATAACTGACTCGGTTTGGTAAGGACCAATATTTCTTTTAAGTCCTGTCACATCCTCACCATTTTTCTTTTCACTCCGAACTCATCTATCAATCTAGACCCCTCACTGTTGTCTATAATGGATATGTTTCTTGGGTAGGTCCTTCCGGTTCTGGATATACCATAGAAACAACGTAATTCCTAACACTCGTCTCATGCATTGAATGGAACAGTTTCGAAAAATAGTGAAGTACACATTTAAATACGAGTTCTAAACTGAAATGTTTAGAAGTCATAACATTTAAGAACGAGTCTGATCCGAGATGATCAGAAGTCATAAAAATAAAGTCTGAGTTGTGATCTGAGGTAATCAGAAGTCATGTAAAACATTTGAAATATTGAATTTCAAGAAAAAAGATCAAGCGCTAAACAGAATGACTCAGTAAGCACAATGTTTGCAATAAATGAAACAATTATCAGAAAGTTTAATTGTGAAGAACAAGTCACAACTAATATATCAGAAAAGAATTGAATCATTATCATGAAATGACGAACTTTGAAAAACAAATAGGAATTCAAATGAGTGTATTTCCATAAAAACTTCAACGAATATGTGAGACATGGAAATAACTAAGTCAAGGAAACGTAACACGTGACAATCATGGAAGTTAAAATTGGAGAATAACAAACACAAGTAAGTTATTCAGAATGAATTACCACGGTTTTTTGAATTCAGTTAAAGTTCACTTACCTTTCATAAAGTAGTACTCCCCTCAACATTGGCATAACCTTTGAATGTACGTCATGTGATGTGAATGATATGAGTTAAAGCGCACATGACGTTCCTGCAAAATAAATCAGAAGGATTTTGGTATCCATCCATTGATGGATCCTTGACGGTTAGATGCTCTATTATAGCGAGGACCGGGGATACTATAGGTACCATACCAATGAGATTCATATTTACGATCAACAAAATCATTCGAAACACATGTAGAACAACATATACAATCATGAGAAAGTTGAAGCAACTGTTGAATTGAGTAAACTCTTAAGGGAAACATCACCTTTTGTTCAATAGAAGTACGAGAATTAAAAACATCATGATTATGATTGTATGTTCTAACATGCGGGACTGGCTTAAATGACTTTGTATTCGTTTTGCTTTCATTAGACTTTTTCACCACCCAAACTTGTTTGAACCTCTTTCTCCGACCATTATTATCTGAAATATCTTTAAAGTTATGATCAGTAGAGTTTGAGTAGGAAGAATGTCTATCATTTGGTCGACCGGTCTTTTGCCGCAGCTGTGAATGGTTTTGTGAACGAGAATCAGTTTTAGAAACTTTGTTCACAGTCGGGGTCTTGGGTTTTGAAGAACTTTCGCCTTTAAGAAAATTGACCGGGCGATTTACCGCTTTAGAAAGAAAGTCGGTGTGATTTGGAAGAGGTTTGTCAAATGGAAAACATTCAAACTCTTCATCTGAACCTCCATCGGAATTCATGAACTTTGAAAAATCAATGTCAAGGACGGGGGGATCAGGACTTTCTGAGGAAGATGAGGAACACTTAGAGAATCTGTATTTTTAGAAAGATCTGGTGTGGAAGCGTTTAAAAAATAAGAGTTTAGATCGTTTTTTAACACAATCAGCTTGAGACTTCTTACCTTTTCGTGAACTGGTTTTTCAATGAAAGCTTTACACGAAGATGTGTCGGAGGAGACCGAGGAAGTTTCGGTTGAAATCGTCTTTTTGTTTTGGAGTAGGTCAAGTTTCTTTTAAAGTTGAAGCTTGCTTACTTGCTCTTTCATCACTTCTGTTGCCAAAGCAGACAATTTTGATGTAAGCCTATCGATTTCATTTCGAAGGATTTCCTGTGCCTCTCCCGATACAGATTCGGTTTTCGAGGATTTGAGTTTCTCAAGATCATTTTGAAGCGCTTGTTTTTCCTTTTGAAAACTGGTTCTTTCCGTCTCAAGTGTCTCCTCTAATTCGACTATTTTTGATTCCAAAATGAGAGGAGGAACATAGAGTTTAAACTCGCCCGTCTTAGTTTTGGGTTCAGGTGCTTGGGTCTCATCCTTTTTGGAGGAATCTTTGGGATTCGCAACCTTATAGCCGTCAAAGTAGTCATTCGAGAGGTATTCTTTGGGGTTTTCTTATACGAGTAGTTCATAGGCTCATACACAAAAGGTAGTTGCATTATAGTGGCTTGTGCGCGCTTGTATTCCTCAGTTTCCTCTTCTTTCTCTTTTTCAAGAGGACCAGTCCATTTGATTTTATATTCGGGATACTTTGTATCCAGACCGAGAAAACCAAAGTGGTAAAGGGTCGGTCTCATGGTCAATACCTTTTCCAAGTACTGTAGGTTATCATATCCGATTCCCCATTCCTTGTTAAAGTATGTGAATTCCTTGGGTTTGTTCATGTGAAGGGTCTGATCAGTTTGACCTCTTTTGTGAAGTTTGGTTTCAAGATCAGTTATTTTAGAAACAAACTCCTTGTGCTGGATTTGGAGAGAAGAGCATTGATAGACAATCTATGCTTTCTCATTCTCACACTGATCAAGCTTTAAGTTCAGTTCAGATATTTTGGCGCTTAAGTCCTTTGGTGCTAATGAGATATTTGCATACTTTTCCTTTAAGTATGTGTTGTCAGACTTAATCTTTTCTGTGATCTTTGTTTGATCATCTAATTTTTCTTTTAGCGATTTTATTTCAAGTAGTTGTTCATTCGAGGAAGACATATAGGACTCTACCTTTTGACCAAGCAGTTGAATCTTATCAACTAAAGCATTATGAGTTGGTAGACATACCTGACATAATTCTCTAAGAGCTGGAGGCGTGGTGTGGTTGCTCATTGCAAAAACATCTCGAGAAGACAATTTAAATGCACTAAGATGATCGTCAGATGATAGGTTCGATTCAAAGGTCAGACAGTATCAATGATACTTAAATGTCCCCCTCCAGAAAAAGTGTAGGTGTCTGGGCAAAAGGTGGTTACCGGATAGTGAATTAACCGGAAAAAGTTTACTTACCGGATAGGTTGGCGTCCGAGAAGATGACGTTCGGATAGTTGTACTTACCGGGAAGTGAGAGGTGTTCGAATAGGAATTGTGTCCGGGAAGCTGGCGGTTACCAGATAGTCTTGATCCAGAAAGTGTACTGGAAAGACCCGGATACGAGAGTAACCGGATAACTCGTCCGGATAGATCAGAAATCTTAACCGGGAACTTCAAATTGTCCGAAAGAAAATCATCTGGAAACTTGGAACAATCCGGATACAGAGTCCTGACAAGATTTTGTCCGGTAAAAAACTTACCCGGGAACTGGAATCTTCCGGATAGTTTCGTCCGGAGACTTGCGAGAATAAGTAAACTTACCTGGAAACTTGTTGATGGCGTCCGGACACGACGACTGTGGTGAAAAATCAGATCGATATGCGGACTAGGGTTGCTAAAATTGTTCCTGAAAGGTTAGGAAACATACAAAAAGAAAAACTAACAACACCCTAATCGATTTCTAAGCCAAAAACCATGATTTTGATGAAAAAATTTCTTGCTTTAAATAAGAACAGGGACAAAACTTTGAACACTTGATTTTGCCAGAATTCACTTCAAACGATCGAATTGGGCTATGAAAAATTGCAGAAACGCTTATAATAACAGTACTAATCGAATGGAATATGCGGAATCAAGTAATTTATCAGAAATCAAAATATGATACTAATGAATTTAAGAACACCGTCGACAAAACTATCAAGAACACTTACCAGAAACCTTTTGAATACCTAGAATCGAATCGTCCGTTTGCTCTGATACCAATTGTGAGTTCCAGATTAATGCATAAAATCAATGAAATCAATAGAGTAGAAACAATCATAATGATTTCAGCTGGTCATCCATATATTGCATTAAGCTTCAGAGTGTTTACAATAAACTGATATGAATGATGAACGATTAATCTAGCTAATGAAAAGGTTACTTATTTTCTAAGGCTAACATAACCTTATATACTTAGGCCTATGATTACCAAGGCCCAAGCCCATTAAGAACTAAAGCCCATTTATCATTATTAGGCTTTTACAAACAATCAATTAAACTAATTAAACTCTATAATTACTTTATAATTCTTTATATAACTTTCTAATGTGTAGGACATTTATGGTCCGAACAAAAACATACGCTTTAAATTATGCATTCAGCGAACACTGTTCATCAGTAAGCCCCGAGCCTGTTCAGTCTTATTGATGATCGCTGATACTTTAAGTTGTTTACTTATGATCCCTGAAGACAAGATTCACGTCAACCATGTTCTACGCTGAAGTCGAAGACCAAGCCAAAGAACCAGCGACTAAGTCTACTAGTGACCTGATGCGGATATCAGTGAAGCCAAGACTTGTCCACTCACGTGAAGTTTCAAGTAGAAGACTTCAGCGAACGCTGAACTTTATTATTCGCTAATAAAGAAATCATTCAGCGAACGCTGATCATGAAGCCTCCTCTATAAGCAACTTTTGTCTTATCCCCTTGCACGCCTCCGTACGATTTTTGTCAGGACGGACGTCCCTTTTGTCCAGAATCGTACAACCAACTCTGATTCTACAATGTTCATCATGCGGCCACTAGGTTGTCTACTGAAGTCAAACCATGCAACTAACCAGAGGCTGCCACGTGTAAAGGTGTACTGACTTGCATTAAATGCATGCAGTATATAAAAGAAAACCCTACTTCATTTATGAAGTTTTCGGCCATTCCTCTCGTTGAACTCTCTGTGTGAAAGAATACTCTCCTTAGTATTCTTATTTTCCTTCTCTCTTATTTCTAGTGCAAGAAATCTTAGTGTTCTCATAGTTTGTTTAGATTAGGTTTATTCCTTAATCTTGTTCCGCAACAAACTGTAAATTGTTTGATATATATCAATAAACAATTTAGAAAGATAAAAATCATGTGTTTGTATTCAACCCCCCCCCCCCCCCTTCTACAAACTTGTATAACCACTTTGGGACCAACAGTTAGTCTACCGCCGAACGATACAAGTCTCGATTTCCATGATGCAAGCCTCTTCCTCAACTTTTCTAGAGCCGACCTCCAATGCTCCACTCTCTTCATTGAAATTCCTATCGGAAGTCCTAATTAGGTAAATGGAAGACTTCCATATCCACACCCCATACTTCTTGCCCAATTGATTACCTCCTCCTCCGAAACTCCCACCTTAAGATTTTGCTTTTTGCGACATTTATCTTTAAACCGGACATCTTTTGGAAACAAGATAAAATCTTTAGGAGGTTTTTTAGATTACCAATGCACCATCTTCCAAAAAAACCACGTCGTCCGTATATTGCAAATGCGATACTGACACCTCATTCCTGCCTACTTTGATCCCTTTGAATAGTCCTTTTTTCTTCGCTTCCTTTGTTAAAATGTGAAGGTTTCCGGCCACGATAAGGAATAAAAAAGGGGCTAGAGGGTCCCCTTGTCGGAGGCCTTTTCTCATTGGAAATTCCTTTGTGGTAGTCCCATTTATTAGCATCGATATTGTTGCGGATGCTAGACAAGATTCTATCCATTTTACCCATTTGTGACCGAATCCCATCTTTCTCAAACTATCAAGAAAAAACGACCACTCAATGCTATCATAGGCTTTTTCAAAATCCACTTTGAATATCAAGCCTTTTCTTTTCTTCTTCCGGGTATAATCTACAACCTCGTTTGCAACCAAGACCCTATCCAAAATGAAGCGGCCTTTGATAAACGCACTTTGTGAATTGCTAATTATTTTCCCCACCACCTTTTTTAGTCTCTCCGCCAAAATTTTAGCGATTGTTATATCAAATACTCCGATGAGGCTAATCGGCCTAAAGTCTCCAAGATTTAATGGAGAGTCAACCTTTGGGATTAACGTTAGAAAAGAGGAGTTGCAATCCCCACTTATCTCACCTCTTTCCCAAAACCATGTCACCCCTCGAATTAAATCCCCTTTGATTATTTCCCAAAACTTCTTTAGAAATCCAAACGTAAATCCGTCCGGACCCGGGGATTTGTTGTTCCCACAACTCCTTACCGCGGACCATATTTCGTCTTCTTCGAACGGTTTTTCCAGTTCACTTACTTCCTCCATGGATATATTGGGGTACTTTTCTGCACACAAAGTAGGACCATCTAATAATTGAGACGAGAATTTACCTTTAAAAAATCGAAGGCGTGGTCTTTTATTTTTTCCGGTTCATTCGTTCAACCCTCGGCGGTGTGCATGCCTCTTACCATATTTTTCCTCTCCCTATGTTTGATTATCGCGTGGAACATTTTTGAGTTTTCGTCTCCTTCCGCAACCCATTTCGCCTTCACTTTTTGTTTATCCATTTCTAGTTTTTTCTTTTCAATCTCCAACCATTTACTTCTTGCTTGGACCCACCTTTCTCTATCCGTTGCCCTCCACCCGTTCCCTTCCACCTCCATCTCACACTTATTTTCCTCCTCTTTTGCGGCTCCCAATTCGGATTCAATGTTCCCAAGTTTCTTCTTAGCCCAAGCCTTGATGCCATTTTTGACATTTTTTATTTTATCTCGAAACGTACCATCCGGCCATTTTGAGTTCACCTCTTTGTTCCACGCATTGATTACCACATCCTCTAAACCTTCCTCGTTTAGCCATGAGTCAAAGAATTTGAACGGTTTAGGTCCAAAGTCCTCTTTGTCTTCAAATAACACGATCGGCATATGGTCCGACCTCTTTCTTTCCAACGTCTTCACCCCCAAGTTCTTCCATTTGGTCCCAAAGTCACTCGTCATCAAGAATCGGTCTAATTTACTAAGTTTTAGACCGTCATCACTCACTCTTGTGAACCTTCTTCCGATCATCGGCGCCTTCATAAGGCTACTTCTACGAATGCAGTCGTTGAATTCGTTCGCCCCTTTCGTGTTTGTGACCGAGTTTACTCTTTTCGCGTCCCCTCTTACCTCATTGAAACCCCAAAGATGCACCAACTCACTTTCTCCTTTTCTACGAGTACTTCTAATCTCTTCCACACCTTTACTCTATCTTTTAGCTCCATTGGTCCGTACACGTTGACCAAAGTAATTCGTCCCTCAACTCCCTCCCATTTACCGATGACCGCGAGGAAAGAGAATTCCTCTATTACAAATTCACTTTCAATGACTTTTTTGTCCCACATTGTGATGAGCCCCCCGAAGTTACCTCTAGCCTCACATTGTGCAAAGTCTACATCATCACCCCCCAAAGAGCAACAATCAGCGTTGTGTTCCACTTTTTTACTTTGGTTTCTTGAATACCTACCACCATAGGCCTCTCTTTCCGTACGATCTCTCGTATCCACCTCTTTTTTTCCTATGACCCTATTCCACGGATATTCACCGATACAACATTCATTGGGCACTATTTTCAGATAGAGTCGTACCTTTCTTCTTGCTATTATTGATGATGGAGTCAATTACCACCCGTGGATCTGATTTCTTCTTGTTCCATTCCATCCCCAACATGTAACACCCATAATTTTCGGGTAAGTATAACTTCTCAAGTCAGTGTAGAAATCGATCTTTCAAGATAAGTAGAAGAAATAGGATTTTGGATTGAATCCTTGATTTTGTAGTTTTGTTGGATGGAGAATTCAAATACGAATCCAACGGGCCTTTTCGGAGCGAAAATAGAGCTAAAACGAAGAAGTTACGGCCAAAACAATGTTCGGTACCTTCTGGGCGAAAGTGACATGCTAAAGTGCCAGTGTCACTTTCGCATGACACTTTCGCAAAAGAAAATTGGCCCTCAGTACATTTTGGGCGAAAGTGACATGCTAAAGTGACACTGTCACTTTCGCATGTCACTCTCGCAGGCGGGTGTAGTGCATAAAATCCGATTTTGAGCCTCTTTCTTCATTTGGTCATATCTCTCTCATTCAAAATGCTATGGTTTTGTTTTTGAGAGCTTTTGGAGGATAGAGTGTTAGTTTTGGGAATATCTGAAACATCCAAAAACCAGGACAAATTTAAACCTTAAAATTCCATAAAGTTAACCATCATTTCATCCAACTTTTATACATAAATGGAGAATTAGTAATGAGGGTTCACATACACAAATTGAACTTATAAAAACAATCTGCTAATCTAATCCTAAACATTAAGATCAGATTAAACTAGTTGTTTAGACCATTCACCAAAACATCCTCGTATCTGCTAACTTCTCCATTCATCACCAAAAGTTGAGTATCATAAATCACTCGTCCCTCATCCCGCTATTACTTTCCCGAGCTTGTACCTGGTAAGAAAATTTAATTTTAAACGATTAGGCTTACGCCTAGTGAGAACATCCATTTTCAAATTAAAACGTTACAAGCTTTGGAAACCAATGCAAACAAAGCGTATAAACAACACTAGTTTACCACCATTCTTACCGTACACATACACATCTTGCGATGACGGGAACATACCCGATTCCATGAGTATGACTAACACTCAGTAAGTCATATCATCACGTTCGAGATCCTACTACGAATCATCATAGATTCTAGATCATTGCTCATGCCCAAGAAATTACTATTTACTTTATGCCTATTTCTTGGTGTGGAAGTAGAAATTACAATTTACTTTATGCTTATCTCTTACCTTCCCATAGAAATCAGGAATTACGATTAACTCTCGCCTATTCCTAGATTTCTCATCACAATACGAAATGGGAATTACAACTTACTTTATGCCTATTCCTCATTTGACGTCAACGGGAATTACAATTTACTTTATGCCTATTCCACGTTTCACATCACAATACGAAATGGGAATTACAATTTACATTATGCATATTCATCATTTCAGGTCAACGGGAATTACAATTTACTTTATGCCTATTCCACGTTACAAATAATGCCAGTGCCTATGGATCCATTACACTTACTAGCATACGTGCATATTTACTCGAATGCACAAAACATTTCATATCATATTCTCAAAGCTAAGAATCCCAAATAATCTATCATACCCTTATTCTCAAAGTCCGGAACCATCCGGTAAACGGATCCGATATTCTATTCGGACACCATCCGGAATCCGGTACGAATCCGGAACACACTTCGGAATTCGGTACCAATCCGGAACTCACTTCGGAATCCGGTACCAATTCGGAACACACTTCGGAATTCGGTACAAATCCGGTACCATCCAGAATCCGGTACCATTCATCTTCCGGACTTCACCCATTTACCCAGTTTCTCTATATTTCAATCAATACTCTAACATTCAATTTGTATTCATTCATACCAATATCGATATCTTCATAAAACTCATTCAGTTCAACTTATCAATTCTTATCGATACAAAATTTTAAAGGATGAACTCACCTTAGGTTAGCAATCGAACAGAATATGCAATTTCAATTTACCTAGTGCTCCAAAATCAAACTTTCTCTTCACTGATTTCAAAACCTGATGAATTCAAACCTTATTCATACTATAATCTTAATCAAATCAGATTGGTAAGGATCATCAATTCTTACCTGATGAACTCTTCACAAATTCTTTCTGCCTCTAAACCGACTCCAACAATTGATTTGAGATCTTTTCTAAAATCACTTGCCAACTCATTCCTTAAGTATAAAATCAACTTTCATTAAATGACAGAATCAACCTCCAAGTTTCAAGTTTCACAAATAACTTAAACTTTGGTTAATTACAAAATTCAACCCTTGAGTTTTACATTTACAAATAGTCCAAATCTTAGACTAAAATACATTTCAACCCCATTCATATTAAAATATAACATAACGGAAAATCGAGGTGTTACAAATCCAAGGGTATTTGGTGGTGGAGTAGAAGCAAAGATCAAGAGTTCATCATCATCACATCCACCTTTAAGAAAATTAGGGTTTTCTAGGTTTTTGTTAAAAACTAAGTGGTGAGTTTATCCTCTTAGCTTCTAAACTTTCATATGAGTTACAAATTCTCCATTGATGACTTCCTAGTGTTTATGTTTCTCAAATTTCGGTTTGGATGATTTTGGGGAGTTAGGTTAAACTGGAGTTTTGATCAAAATGGAGATTTTGATATAAGATGTTTGAGGAATGATTCTAAGTGCTTGGACATGTATATTTATGTTTGAAAAACTTTTGAATCTAGGGGTTGAAGGAATTTCTTATGGATTTAAGTTTCTTCAAGGAGCTCTTATTGGGGTAAAATCTAGATTTAGCCTAAATCTAGCAAGGTGAGTTCAAGTTGATTTGTGAAAACGTTGTACGCCAAAATGTTTACTTTAAAGTGTTTATGTGTTTTACATAAAATTATCAATTGTTGAGTTATTTAGTGGTTTTGATTATTTGAAGTGTTGAGCTTTACAATTCTTGTAAAACACCCACATTTGGGATTTTTGGGTAATTGATAAATGAATCACGAATGAAAGTGTTTTGTTAATTTATTTCATAAGTGAAGGTTGTTTGGTCAAAATACACTTTTAGTGTTGGTGGAGATTATGAAAGTTTATGATATGTTACGTTTTGAAAATGTGAACGTGCGAGTTATGGATTTTGGTCAATCTCGACCGTATGAACATTTTGGGAATTGTAAACCTTTTGATTTTGGGCCGAAGGCCTATTGAGAGTCAAGAGACAAAGATTTTGGGTAACGATGTATTTTGGTTTATGTAATTGTGATGGCTCGCGTATTTAGTCAAACGTTTATTTTGGCTCTAAGGGCTTGATTTTTACTCAAATGGGTCTTTGGGGTGTTTGTCGGTTTTAGTAGCTCGAGGTGGAGCTTTTGATGTGTTATGCACTTAATTGCATTTTATTTGAGAATATGCCATTTTGAGTGTTTTCTCATAAGTGAATACCATTTGACATTTATGCACTCTTGGTACTTTTTGGGTTTTATAAACCATTGCGAATCATATACATTATCAAGTTATAAAGTATTTGAGTATATATGTATATATGGTTTGACTTCATTGGATAATGGCAATGAAGGGGTTTTTAGCTAGTCATGCCTTGGAGCATGTATTTGCATAATGTGGGTTAGTTACACTTCATTTGCATATGTTGACTTTTAACAAATGGTCATTTGATCTTTTAAGCTTATGGCTCGGTTTTTGATTCTGTTGGGTCTTGAGGACATTTATCCGATTTTGATAGCTCGATGTAGAGCTTTGGTTATGACTTGCATGTATTGCATCTTATTTGGGAATTACATGATTTGAATGCGTTGGTTATTCTTTTGGAGTCATGTGTAAATTTCTAAATTAAACAAGCTTGTTTTGGATGGTGTGATCCCATGGTAAAGATCCGGTTTGGGTTGAACTTGGTGGTTTTAGGCTAAAGATCCGGTTTGGGTTGATGCCTCAATAGACTAAAGATCCGGTTTGGGTTGATGTCTCTGTGGACCAAAAATCCGGTTTGGATTGATGTCTCACTAGGCTAGAGATCCGGTTTGGGTTGATGCTTCACTTGACTAAAGATGCGGTTTCGGTTGATGTCACAATAGACTAAAGATCCGGTTTGGATCGATGTATCCTTAGACTAAAGACTCGGTTTGAGTTGATGTCTCCATGGACTAAAGATCCGGTTTGGGTTGATGTCCAAGATTGACTAAAGACCTGGATAGGGTTGATGTCATAGGTTTCTCCATCCATGAAACATGCTTGTAACTTATAATTGTGGTTTAAGTTGTGTATCCGCCACATTCGATGAAATCGGGTCTCCCTGTCACCGAAAGGTGTTGTTTCGGGTATTTTTTTATCCATGTTGTCGGTGACATATTATATTACATGGATTGTTTTCCATGATTTATGGGCGGTATATTATGCCTCATCCTTGTTTGGATGTTTTGATTATTGGAGCTTTATTCGCGTTGATATTATTTGGAAATTTAATATTTATTCACATCTTGAGTGAGTTTTGGAATTGAGTCCATTGTTGATAAATTATTTTCATTGGAGCCTTCGTCACGGAATTTGTGTGCGTTTAATATAATGGGTTGTTGGTATATTTAATACAAATCCCTTTTTGGAAATCATGATTTAAGTTGCATCCTTTTTGTCTACCAAATTATTTAATCATGATGTAAACTCTTGAACTCACTAGGCGTTAGCCTAACCATTTTATTTGTCGGCATGTGCAACAGGTTTAAGTTGGGAATAGTTCTAGTAACACTGTGAAGAGATGAGTGCTAGTAGTGTGCTCGAGAGATGAATTGCTTAGTGAAGTCTTCCGCATTTATTTTGGGAATAGCAACATATATTTGGGTTATTAATTGTAGGAGTTGTTGCGTTTTAAATTTTGAGGTGTTTCCTAGGATGGTTTGTAGAAGAGATTTTTATCCCCATTTGGTTATTTTATCGAGGTTTTTAGTAGTTGCTCTTTCTAATTTTGAGGGTGTTACACAACATGCTTCCGAACTCCATAATTCCACCTGCTAATTCCTTATTGCCCAATTCGTTGGATAACGTCGTCCGATTCGCTCAGTTTGTTGTCTCCTTCTTACCCGTTTTGATTGTCGAATTTTTTCTTCAATTCCTCGACTATTCCCTTTTTTGGCCCCGACCTTCCTACTGTTCTTTCTGGCCATCTGCTTGATTAGATGGAAACTGACTTTTCCTCCTCCAAAATTCACTCCATCCAACCTTTTTGCTTTCAATTTGCTTCATGTTGCACTTTGTGTATTCAATTTTGGCTCTGCTTTCTCCCTATCGCACTTCGAAGACGTCCTCTCTTTTTCATTTCCTATTTCTGTATCTACCGCCCCAAATTTCTCGTTAATTTTGTTCCTTAATTTTGGGTCATCGCTGAGAGGGATGGGTCCATGTTCAGTGGTAGGTCCATTTCCTCCAACAGGCCCATTCCCTTTGTTGGCTTCATCCACTACCTCCAGTGGCTTAGCATTTCTGGCCCAACAGGTCTATCCTTATTTCCTTCCGCATTTGACCCACCAACTGGAATACTCGGATTGTCCTTTTGGTTCGACCTGTCATCCACCACTTTCGGTTCGACCCACGGTTGTTGGTTTGACCCGTCCCCAAAGACCGGCCAAGTAGTTGACTCTCCACTTTTTTGTAACTGCCACCAACATGATTGCTTTTTTGAAAAAAATTCCCACTCCCCATGCAAACAGACTGTTCGCCTCCCTCACCCTTCCCAACCCTTCTTCCCACTTCACCAGAATTTTCACCGGACACTCCTTCGGTTAGTATGCCAACGTTTTTGACCGATATATCTTCGTCCCCCTAGCCACGTTTCCTCCACCCCCACTCCTCCTCTGACTTCTCCACTTCTTTCGACCGTACTGACGGGGCCGAGGACTCCTCGTCATCTTCTTCATCTGATTCTTCGTCATAGCCATCTATATCCTCCCTCTCTAATACCCCCCATCAAACTGCTTTCCTTCTCCTCGATCTTGATACGGTAAAAGAACGCCCCCACCTTTAAGCTTTTTAGAGTGTTGATCGATGATAGGATTAAGGTGCTAATCAGGATCTTGCCTCACATTAAATTATCATTGTCTTCCAATTGACAATTAAGCAATTTTAGAACCTTTCCGCATTTACTCGCCACTTCCGTAAATACTTTTTCATTCCAACCATGCAATGGTACTCCTGTCACTTTTAGCCACACTAATCTCTCCGAGTTTCGGTAGCCTTCGGACCTTCTATGTAAATCTTTCGCCCAAAAAGTAGCCCATGTACCGTGTTCGTTAACACCCCTTTCAAACCTTCCTCATTCTCGAATTTCAGTAGTATTTGTCTTCCCCCAACATCTTCACCTCCGACACCCCGAAAGCCTTATCTTTGATCAAGATTCAGATTGTTTCAATGTTATCAATGGAATTTACTACACCCACAAGGAAATGTCTAAGGTAGGTTTTTGCTCCCTCGTCAAGTAAGCACTCTCCTACTATCTCCTCTCCCACCTCCTCTCTCTTTTTGGCCTCCGTTCTCACCTTCTCTATGTGACTCCCTTTCAACACTGCTGCGTACGACTGTCTCCTTTCCTTCTCTCGATTCCCCCTCCCTCTATGTTCTATCGATCCCTCTTGTTGGTATTGTTTCACTCTACCACCTGTCGGATTTTCGATGTTATGTTCTGCCCGTTCGCTACCTCTATTAGCTCCATATTCATCCCTTACACGGTCCTTTACTTCCATGAAAACCCTCAGCTTAAAGGATCTTATCCATACATTGTTCAATCTTCTCTCCAATAGTGCACTCCCATTGTCCTTTCGAAATCGTACGAACCCAAACGTTTTCCCGTAGGGCAGTGTTCTTCTTGCCATATAGATATCCGTTACCACACCAAATCGTTTGAAGATCTTCCATAAACTTCCCACTCCCGTATTCTCCGGGAAGTTAAAGAACAAAAACGATACTTGTTTCGTGTCGATGTCTGACCTTAGTCCTTGAATTGTTACACTTTCGTTGCCATATTTATGCCATGCTCGAGCCCCCTCACCGGATCTCCCCCCCCCCCCCCCCCCCCCCCCACGCTATCTCTCTCTCTACCTCTCTCTTTCATGTGTTTCTGCAACTTTTGTCAAAAAAAGTATTTATTTGTCTAATGGAAAAATCTCTTAAAATACTATCAATGTATTAAAACATTGAAATTGGCTTCATATGCCAAACTCATATTCATTTTGGCCTCATGCCAAAAGCTCTATAATTAACAAATTATCTTCAAATTAAATAAATGGCAAGATATCAATTGGATTTTGTCAAACGAGTGTAAATAGCCCTAAGGTTTATAGGGATTTAAGTAATCCATGTGATTCTCCTACTATCTGGAAATCTAATAGATTGAGCGATCTATATTAAATATTGAACAATTCAATACAACCATATAGTGAAATTTCACATACATCGTAATTTATTATGTTACGAACAAACAAAAAATTCATCCCTTATATACATAAATGGTTGAAACAACCTATCCGTGATTCAATGTCCTAAACTCAAAAGAACTTGAGTACATATATTAATATTCAAGGTAAAGACTACTTTTGTTGGAAAGGTACAAAAATTTACCTAAAACACATCAACTCCATATTGACCCTAAAAACAACCTCCTGAAAAGGTAGAAGCAAATACCATCATGTTTTGAGACGACATATTGGTACTAACTTTCATATAGAATACCTTCTACTAGAATCGCCCAAAGAACTATGGCATGCCCTGAAAAGAAGAATCGGGAGTATTCTTGAACATGTACTTCCCAAACTAATCATACAGTGGAACGAAACTCACTTACTCGATAAGAAGGTAACTGATTCCAAAAAGAAATGGCGTGTGTCAAAATGCATCTCAACTTTCGTGGCAAGGAACTCACATAAGATGACACGATTCATAACATTATTTCCACCTTTCATATATCAGAAAATATTAATGAACCAATATAAGTAGGAATGTAACCTTCAGACATACTCATCAACCTATTGCAAGTATTTGAGAGACATAACAAGGTTCTTTCGCATAAACACTCCAGATATGTCGGGACATTTTTTTTGTCAAGATCAATAATTAAAGCATTAAATGTGGAAACAATTCCAAAGGATTGTGACTTAAAAACAATTTCACACATGTGATATATTTGTACCACATGGATGAGACCCTCGAAAGGGCCAGAGTCATGGTAAGAGTCAAGAAGAATTTTTCAATACCTAGATTATAACTACTGCCCCAGGTGATAATGAACAATCAAATAAAAATGCACTAACTGCTCGTATCGAAAAGTGAACAAGTTGAAAATGGACTATATCATATTAATTTTAAGATTAAATGAGCATAGGTTTATTTGAAATTTATTTTATGTAGATTAATTTCTTTTGCTTATGTAAAACTGAATATATAACCATTATAGATGTAAAGAAATACATCAAAACAAATGCAAAACTCTCAATATTCTTCATTCCATGTAGGAATGTATCTAGGAGAACTTGATTGTTTTGTGACATCTCATACAATCCTAAGAATAGATTATTATTCATTGAAGTAATAATTTTTAATTCCTCCAAACACTTAGCCAAAACTGGAATGAGACCATCCTAAAGCTAAGAACATAATATAAAAATATTTCATTCATACAAGGTGATATTTATAGACATAAACATCCAGAATGCGGTCCATTAAAGAATTATGGTTCTGGTTTTGACACAATGAACATGTGTCGTATTATTGTCCACATGAAATGTTGCCCTCCTAGCACTAGTTATACGTTTAAGGACTAACCACCCTGATTTTTTCATCAAGTCTAAATGACTTAGAATGCTGGAGAACTTACATTATAAGGATTTGATGATTATTGCATATGTATCAAGATTAATGTAGAGTTTCATATACCCATGTGTATATATAAAATGGTCTCGTAGAACGATAGAAGTTGTCATCAAAATAATATAGATGGTAGCTAGGACATTGGTTATGCACACCTATTTATCCACATCAACTGGGGATATGCAATATTACATGCAACTTTACTTCTCGTGTTTAGACCCACTATCAGCCAACCAATCTCATGTGTACCAGTTGGTAACTGGATATAAGCCTGACTTTTTACATTTACATATGTTTGGTTGTGTTGTATATGTGCCAAGTACGCCCCTACAACGTACCAAAATGGTTCTTAAAGACGATTCATCATATGTTTGATATGAATCCCCAATAATTATCCGCTAATTAGAATCCTTGATGGGTGATCTCTTTACCGCTAGATTTTCGGGTTGTCACTTTGATGAGACAGTCTTCCCGTCGTTAGGGGGAGATAGGAAAAAGGATTTTCCATGGGAACGACAGGAAGTGTCATTGAATATTCCCACTCTGTCTCATTTTGATCCTCAAAACTTCCCAACGTAATGTTGAAGTCAAACGAATCAGACTCGATACCTAATACGTTTAATGTTATTCCATATAGGAGCTGCAAATACACTCACAAGGTCAAAAGTCCCCAAAAAAGGGCACAACGTCACTGGAAAATGCGTTGCAATCACACATGGTGGAGGTGTGGTTGAGGTCGTAGCTCCCAAACGGAGATGGGGAAGCTACTTGGTTCGATAATAAGATACTCGTCTAAAGGAAGAGAAGAGTAAGGGACAATTATTTATCATCAATACATGAGATTATCTCTGATTAAAACCATGTCTATGAATCATTCCTGGAAGACGCTCCGAAGTTAACATTGATTCCAGAGATCTGAGAAATCTCAAATAAATATGAGTCGATGGATAAATCATACATACTCAATGATGATATATTCACAACATACCGTTGCTTATGAGATTATAGAGCATGATGACATCGAACCATGCTTAGTTGAAAAATGTCAACAAAGAGCGAATTGGCCTAAATAAAGAAATCCAGGATAATTATATAATTTGACAAATGAACAGGTATTTGGTTTGGTAGTGCTAACCGACAAAGTGTAAAGCCTGTAGGACATAGATAAATCATTTGTCAGAGAAGCGTAAGAGAATAATTAAGTCACAATATGTAAGGCTCTCCTTTGGCGCAAGGTTTCTCACAACACCCTGGATTGACCACAAGAAGACACTCTCTCTCGTGATGAACGTTACAACGTTCTACTAATTAATTAGCCTAGTAGTTTTCGAATGACTGGAAATTGTAGCTAATGATTTATAGATTAAAGCAACCTAGGCAGATATGGTATACCCGCCTAAGTGAATTCTACATTGGGAAAAGATATAAGAACAATGAACTGTGCCCTTGCGTATTTATTTAGGAAAACAAGTTCCAGATTTTCAAAGTAGCTCTATATGTCAATGTTATGAACATAATAGGCACTCTTGATGAAATAAGAGAAACCACAAGCTACTTGAAATCTGATTTTGAGATGAAAGATATTGAAACTTGTTTTTTTCTAGATACTTGAGCTAGAACATCGAGTTTGTGGAATATTAATCCACCGATCCGCATATTTCCAGAAAATGATCAGGCAATTTAATATGGACAAAGCGTATCCGACTAGCACTCCCGTGATCGGTCAAAGTGTTGGATATAAGGAAATATCCATTTCATCTAAAGGATGAGGACGAAGAGGTGTTGGGAGCTGGAATTCCATACCTAAGTAAAATAGGCGCATTATTGGCCGAACACAATACACTTTATCGTATATGTATTTCTCAGTGAACTTGTTAGCTAGATTTTTAGCTCAGCGCCAACATAACATCATTGGAATGATTTCAAATTAATCCTTTGGCACCATTGACGTGGGCCTATACTTTCCCTACGGAAAAAATGGATTGATAATGAAACTTCAATACCTACTTAGATAGTGAGCGGCAAAAGTAGTGACTCTTATAGAAAAACACCAAACAATACCTTGGTATATATTTGCTGATATTAGGTATATGTTCGACTCATATAAAGGTTGTTCCCAAACTGGCTAAGGAATTATCATATGGAACATGTCGATTGCTTGGAAGTAAACTAAAACAAATCCTTAATAGCTACCGTCTTAAATTATGAAGAATATTACTCTCCATGAGACTATTCAATAGTCTATATGGTTAAGGACTATCATTACACATATCAGAGGAGCTAGTAATTTTGAGTTTAACCATTATACAACTTGCATATATGGAAATAATGCATCATGTATCGAATAAATGAAAGTAAGATATATCAAGGGTTATAACACAAAGCATATTCCACTTAAGTTTTTATATAATCAACAATAACAAATTCTCCTCAAGATTTAAGTGAACTATGCGAGGAAAATGTGACATGTTTGTTTCCCAAATAAATACTTAAAACCATATTTGGGAAACATGTAGATAGTATTAAAATGGAAGAATTTTCAATCTCCTTTGATTGATGCACGAATCAGGGGGGGTATTAGACAAAAGGGGGGGGGGGGGGGTCTACTGTACATGTAATATTGGTATGTTGTGCTCTTTCCTTCAACCAATGTTTTATTTTTCTCATTGAGTTTTGTTCCTTGGTGTAAGGTTTTAGTGAGGCAACAATTTAAATACCATCTTTTGTTCCTAACTCTTATGATTAATGTACAAATCGAAGAAAATAGTTGACTAATGGAATAGTCTATATTGGAAAGAAATTGATGCGTTGTACCCTTTCCTTTGTCATATTTTATTTTTCCCCTTTGAGTTTTTATTTTTGACGTAAGGTTTTAACGAGGCAACAATTGTGCACCACCACTCCTTTGACTCGACACAAGGGGGAGTGTTGTAGGATACGTGTGCCATCGTCTAAAGGATATGACGATAGAGATAAACATAATGATAGAGATAAATACAAACTATTAGTTATTTATGGAGTAAATCTTCTTCCATGATTATCATGATCTCTATGTTATTCTTTCAATTTAAACGGCTTATGATTAATGAGAAAGACATATTCCCTCTCTCTATTCTATTGTTATTATGTTTCAATTTTCCTTCAACATATAAACATTTTTAACAAATAAACCACAAATCATGTCTAGCTCAGTTGGTCTACCTTAGGACGGTAACATCCTGGGGGGCTGTGGATGGTATCCCAGTCTACCCGGGTTCGATTCCAAGGGGAGGCAATTGAGGGCATGAGGAGTACCCAGTCCTTGGGTGGTCCAGTCTTTGACTGGACTTACCCCCCAGCATGTGGTTGGGTCGTAGGTCGAGCGTAAGCTGGGCCGGGACATCGGCATATTAGTGGACTGCCCTCGGATGTCCGATACCACCGGGGAGGCGTGTGTGCGTGTGTGCGTTGTGTTCGTGGTAGTTGATCGAAAGGGTCGATGCCGCTATGCCTTACAATTTTTTTTTAACAAATAAACCGTTGAAGTTTTAGAAATTGGCTATCTAGATACTTTTTAGTTTTTACCCCCAAAAAGCCATTTACTAACGGATAAAATTGTTTTAAAGTCAACAAATATTAGAGGACGGTAAAATTGATCAAAGGTTTTTTTCTTTAATTTAACAAATGGGTTTTCAAAGTTAAAATGATTTAGTTAACTGATTTTTAAAAATGTAATTATTTATTTATTAAAAAATAAAACACAGTAACTTAATCATTTAAAAACAAAAAATTTTGATCCAAGTTTTCTAAAATTTCCCCTTATGGGAATTAACAAATATCAAAATCGTTGGATGTTAACTCATTTTTAATTATTAATAGGATTGATCCCAATGACGTTTGTCCATATGCTTTTCCCTACTTGTCCCTCTCCCAATCATCTGTGAATATATACGAATAATCCAGATGGCCGAGTTGATCAAAATATATCCAATTACATACATAAGAAAAGATTAACAGCAAGTCGAGATGGCCGAGTTGGTCTAAGGCGCCAGATTAAGGTTCTGGTCCGAAAGGGCGTGGGTTCAAATCCCACTCTCGACATTTTATGATATGACGTGTAATTTATGTTGGATTTGGTCCCTAGACCAAATGGTCTCATCCAACAAATCTGTTAACTCCGAGGGATTTAATACTTTTTTTTGTCTTTTTAAAATTACTTTTTTTTTTTGTGTTTTGTCATTTTCTATATTTATTGTACTATATTTAATAATATTATATACTTTTATATATATACTAGATACGTACTCGTGCACGATGCGGCGCGAATCATCTCGAATATAAATGCAAGAATTCGAAGGAAAAAATAATTTTGTTTCATGTTTAGTTTTATTCTCTATCACACGATGACAACTTTATAGTTGTATGTTTTTTTAGATCGCATAAAAATTCAATGTCAATATGGTCAATTGATAAAAAAAATTTGAAAATGTTCGCTTGATAGTTGGGTCTTCAAACCCATAAATTGAGCTCATGTTAAAATTTTGGATGAGACAATTATAATGGTATAACTTGTGAAACCAAATCTCAGATCAAAAATTATCACACTATGCAATCTCTCAGAAATCCCCCACCAGATTAGTTGGGCATGAAAGCCAAGAATCATTCCAGCATCCAAATTGAACATCCAAGAGATTCTTAGGGGATTTTGCAAAATAACCAATCCAAGGTTGCAACCAAATCCAAAACACCCTATGCATCCTTCTAAACTCAATCACAACCAATATAATCCATCCACAACTTTGAATCACCAAAAATTGCAACAAACCATCCAGACTATCAACGCAGATCTGAACCCCAACAGCAAGAGACAAGGACCAAGAACACTTCTACTAGGAAATCCATATGAAAAATAAATCAACAGTAAAAGCATATAAGAGATGATTGTCCAAGTGTACCTTTAGATTTCTTATTAACCTGGTTCCTTCGGTCCTTTACTCGCAATGTAGCATACATAATACATCTCTAGGCTGCAGACACCATGAAAATATATCATCTGAAAGAAAGAAAGAAAGAATGTGTAAAATAGTTGTGCAAGGAAGAATAATGAAAGGTTTATCAAATTTTCATATAGTGCCAAACAAGACTCCGCTTCCACTATTGCCAAAGGGGTATCATTGGTGCTCTTAAAAAGAGAAGGAACCTCCATTTTAGGAAGAAAACCTCAAACAGTGAAGTACAATACATGGGTGACAAAAAACAGCACCAGTTGATAAGCCATATATAGTTGGAGGTTTAAGCAAGTAACCAAATACATGAAGAAAATAATAATCATATATGACATGGTGTAATCACATCATCCTAAAAATAGAAGTCTAGTTTAGATAGGTAGTACGTTTAGAAAATTAGAAGTCCAAAAATGAATCACGGTAATTTGTATATATACAAAACCATGTACATGATGCACGCAAAAATAAATAAAAACTATGAAAACCCAACTGAATAAAATAAAACAAACAGAACGTATGTATCATATATAAAATTCATCAAACCATAAACTATCATTGCAAATATGTAACTAATTAATGAACAAAACAACCCACCAGAAAAATACATCTGAATGCAGCAAAAACATAAACCTACATGATTAATGATCATAAACATGAAGTCAGTTTATCATTACACCTATTTGTAACAAAAGAGCATGTTTGCCCACAATAAAACCACGTTCAGCTACATCATAACCAAAATAAGCAAGTTGACTTTTGCATGCATACAGGGCAAGACAGCTTCAAAAGGCCAAGAAAATAGAGTTGTACCAAAGTAAAACATATCTCGGAAGAGAGAAGTCCAGGATGTACCAAAAATCAAATAAATGATCGATTAATTGAAATTATAAAAATATTAAATCTCTTAGAAAGACGAAATGGTTGAGAAAAAGGATGCTCTCCATTACCACCCATATTCTTGTCAGTGAAGTATCAAACTTGTACAGATTGTCATCATCCCTGTGATCTAGTGGCAATATATTACCTTAGGTAAAATCTTTACTAACTATATCGGACTAAATAATTTGTATCATCAATTACACACACGCACAACCATTCAAGCTACTTACATGATTTTAAACGTATAATAGACATGCCTATTGCTTCAAGATTAATTATTTAAAAAATGTTATATGAATAATTAAATATCTAAAATTCTTTTGAATTAGAAAAAATTGAAATTGAGTTGTATGAATAAGAACTCAAATCAGGAATTAGTACGATGGATATAGCTAATGGAGCTGTACAAATCACTAAAATAATGATAGTTGAAAAATCGTAAATCATCTCACCTTGACAACATCTAAGAGAGTTTTAGTCATAATGTTAACCTCTCCGGTGACACTCTCCTTTTCAAGTTTCAACCCCAGCTTGTAATGCACCTATAAAACATGTGCACAATAAGTCATTTGGTGAAAGTGATTTATAAAACCTATACATGTAACTATTTATAACTACGAAACAAAAAAGGTTTACCTTTGTGGGATCTAAACTTACGAGATAACATGCTCTAGCCGCCAATCCACTACAAATCAGTCGAATTGGAATAGCTTTAGAATAAAAGAAAGATAGATGATGAATGCTTACATACGATCGAAAAGAAAAACAATATCCATTTTGTTGTTTTAGAAACAATTTATCTTCTCGAACACGGGTATAAATGTGGTCATAAACTCTTGGAACACCACAAAATATGGTTGGCTTAAACACAAGAAGGTTCTCAATCAAATATCTGATATCCTGCAAGTGTGATGGAAAAAAGTTGGAACCTTATTAGATCGGTAACACAAATAGATTAAAAGAGTACAACATACAAATAATTATATCTTACTCCTTGCCAAAATCTTATAGAGGAACCTCTATAGATGCATTATGTTTCAATTATCTGATCTAATATATGTTGCTAAGGAAATAAAGAAGTAAGAATCATCTTTTGTGCCCTGCAACAAGAAGATTAGAGAACTTTGGTTATACATACCCTTTTGTGCTGCAAGACTTGGGGCTGTTTGTAAGTAACTTAATGAGTTTAATGAGACTCACACCTTATTCGGTCAGCTATAAATGAATGTTCGGTAGTGGATTAATTATATAAAAGTGGGTTATTCAATATGCTTCTAGGGGGGCTTTATGTAGAAAGCCAAGTTTTTTTTTTCCAAACCCGTCATTCCCAATTAAAAAACACCCTCCTATCTATGAGAAAACATTCCCGAACAAAAACCTTCTCAATTTATACAAACATATTAATTCACACAGATGGTTGTATCCATACGTGACTTAACGAAAAACCAACCAATTATGTACATATATGAAAGCATATTAGCTTTTCAACCGGTCATTACAACAACGCACGTTTAGACTTTTGATAAGTGCATATTTTACATATTTCTATATCAAAATTTCCCTAAAATTAGTCTCAATTAGATGTTTAAAGTACCCCTATTAGTTTGAGTTTATCATTTATTATTTGTAATAAAATTAAAGTGAAAAGGGTTTTAATATATATATATATATATATATATATATATAATAACTTATTTTATTAGATTGTGTGGTGTGTGTTATATAAATAAGAAACAAAAGAAAAGAAAAACAAAGCATTTAATCTTGGTCCTTGGGTCGTGGCAGATGGCAAACGAAGGAAAAAAAATGGAAACCAAATATATGGTTTCTATTAGGATGCGTTTGGTACACAGACATGATAGAACATGATGAGACAGGACAGAACAGAACAGAACAGGACAGAAGAGTTGTTCAACGTTTGGTAGACAGAACTTGACAGAACAGAACAAATAATATTAGACAAAATACAAATAAATAAAATTTAAAGAATGAATAAAATATAAAATATAACATGTATTTGATGTTTTAGAAGAGAATTTGATTTTATTTTGAGGTTATATTGGTAAAACATAAGTCTGTTCCACATTGTTCCAGCTTGTTCTAGAGGGTGGGGGTGGAACAGGCCTGTTCCAGCTTGTTCCACTTTGTTCCTGTCGGTTCCACATAAAAGTTCTGTCAAACATGGGACAGTGATCTCTGTTCTGTTCTGTCCCGTCCTGTCCAGTGTACCAAACGCACCCTTATTGTTGATATCCCAGGCCTATATGCACCCACAAAGCAAAAGAAAAAAAAACGTGAAGCCCATTCCAATTTTCAGCAGCATTCAGCCCAACGGGAAGAAAGAAGACGGCCGCACATAGTAGAGATGGGAAGAAACTCGCCGGTGCGAGTTTCCGGCGGCCGAAGTCGCAGCTGCCCTCCCGTTGAACACTGTTTGAGGCTATAGCGCGCATCCCCGTGCGGGTACATTTGCGCCCCAAGTCGCGGCACCCAAAAATCATGGGTTAATGGGGTTTGAAGGGTTTCTTTCATGCTCTCGTATAAAAGATCGATAAAAACTGAAATTGGGGGTCGATTTCTGGAATCGGAGAGAAAAAACGCAGTAGCAAACTAGGAGCATTTTTCTTCGTCAATTTCACTTAATCTTTTGATAATTTCTTTGTAGTTGTAACCCTAGTTTTCATTTCAACAATAGTCAAGCTTTCGGTTTTGATGCATTTTCATTTGAGATTCCTATGTAAGATGTTGTGAACAAGTTTATTTGCTTGATTTCTATATAAATGTCATTTTCATTTGAACTATCGATTAACTTGATCAATTAGTTGATTTTCTTTTGGAAAATAGCTAGTCGGAAACCTAACATACGTAATTGTCTTGGGATTTGGATAAAGTAGCATTTGAACCTACTTGATTGCGGTAAGGTTTTCGAAATGGGTTCTTGAAATCTTGTAATCAAAGCTTTAGTAAGCCGAGCTTATGAGCTTATTGCTTTGAATTGGTATTTTCCTCAATCGATAAAGCTAATTGCATCTAGGGGTTTAAGAGCTTATTTAAACTCTTATGTGTGATTAAGATTTGATTAAGAGCTTGTTTAATCAATGTTTAATAAAGGAAAATCGAGGTTATCAGAGCTTGTTGATCACCATGGCCAATTTGGGCTTGTTTCACCATTTTACACCGTTAGGAATCAATGATAATGTTTTGCATCATTATTTGAAGTGGACTATTGTTGGGTTTCTTTTTATTCTTCGTTTTAAATTACTTTTAATCGCATGTTTAGTTTAGTTAATCAATTCAACCCCCCTTTTTACGTAACGTGTAGAAGTAAAATAATTGTCACGACCAATCCCTGTGGATTCGACCTGACTTACCACTATTACAATTTAAATTGTGATTTGGGACAGTTAGAAATTACTTATTATTTGACGGTCTCGACACCCGTCAAAGTTTTGGCGCCGTTGCCGGGGATTGGTTTCGGTGATCGTTATTTAGCTTTTGCACTTTGTTTTCTTTTATTTAATTTTGTTTAATTGTATTGTTTATTTGAGTTAATCGTGTACCTAACGCCAATAGTTTTTAAGTGTTTTTGCATCTTTCATGGCGGATCCATACCATTATAGGTCACGATATACCACCAACACGCGAGAATCAAACGAGGTAAATATCTCTTCCCTTGAGACACAAATTTCAGATCTAACATCTCTTGTGATACAGTTGGTTTGTAAAGAGCCACAACATGTGAGGAGAAGTGGGGCATATACTAACAATGCTTATCCGACCAACCGGTACCCCACATCACAATATCACACCGAGCAAACCTACTCTTATGGAGGATTTTCAAGCCATTATCAAGGTCCGTACGAGCCATACTCTAGCGCATACACTCAAAGATGGCAATCCCATCCATACTTAAACGAGTATGACTATGACCAGTACGACTCTTCTTATCCTAGCTATGAATCAACACCACCAACGACACAAAGCTATTCAAAGGACTCAGGTATGTCTCTTGAAGATATTGTTAAGTCACTAGCTCTTAGTACATTAGAATTTCAACAGGAGACTAGAGCAAGCCTTCAGAACTTGGAAAACCAAATTAGCCAGCACGAATCCGCAATACGTCGGTTGGAGGCTCAAGTTGAAGAAAAGTTGGGATCGATGAACGAGAAGAGGCTGGAAATCTCCTTAGAGGAAGGGGATGAAGAAGAAAGCGCAAACCTATCTATTTCACGAGATGTCGATAAAAAGGGAGAAAATATGAATATGTTGGAACCGATGGTGGTAACTCCTCCTTTTCCTACACCGTTGTTTGATCTAATAAAGGAGGAGACACTTGTAGACATCGGGAGAACCTTCACCACACTAAAAAACCGAAGGTAGATGATGAGAAGGGGAACCCAAATGAAGATACCTTTGCGAAGCTGAAACGTCCAACTACATTAGAGGGCAAAGAACCTACGCTTGAAATTCGGACGGATTTCAAGGCACCCCAACACCGTGTGAAGACGCAAGTGTGGTGTATTGACTTGATAGATACCGGATAACGTGGGAAGCGTCTAGCCAAAGACGTTAAAGAAAGGCCCTGATTGGGAGGCAACCCAATTTTATTGTTTTATTTCCATTCTAGTTTAGTTTTATTCAGTTTTAGTTTTCTTTGGAATTGATGAGTTTTGTTTCCAGGTTTGGTGCTCTTCGAAGCCGGATTCCACACCCCCCCCCCCAATGTACACGGAGGTTTCCCCTACAAGCTTGGATCGTATATTGGGCAATAGTCTACATATTCAGGGGAGATTTGTTGTTCCCTTTGCTTTTTATTTCTTCTAGACTATGTCATTGAATGCATATATTGAGGACAATATATGATTTAAGTGTTGGGTTGGGAATTAGTGTGGGGATATTGCATGAGAAAGGGCTAATTTTTTCGAATTTTTGACTTGTTTTTGGGCAATTATTAAGTAAATTGCATGAGTTGATAATTTCCTATTTTTAATGTCATGAAAACCATAGCATGAATGATTGTGTGGTTTGCTTGTGTAGCCATGATTAGCACATTTGAGATAACCATTGTGAGTCTTGCTAATGTTATGGACAAAAATGCACCTGTGAGCTTTTGAGCCATGATTGGACATTGTATTCAATCTTATTTCAATTTTTGTGTGCATTGCATCTTCCATGTCTATGTCATTCTAGAACTTGCATTTTGACTCTTTGAGATTGCACTTTGGTGATGCTAGTATGAAAATGAAAAAGGCCATATTTGTTCCTATTTTAACCCATTTAGCCTAAAGCCAACCCTTATACATGTATTCCGTCTTGATCACCCCTTTGAGCCTATTTACCAAATTTTCTTGTTATTGCACCACACTTTAACCGTAGCCAAACACTTCACTCACCGGACTTTGGAATGAAACTATATGCTTTTGGTTAGACTCCTTGTCATAAGAATTATGGACCCTCTATATGATCCAAAATGCCTATACGATGATGGGTAGAGGTTTGAAAAAAAATTAAATATACAAAAAAGAGAGTATGAAAGTGAAAAAGAAAGAAAAAAAATAATAATAAATGGAGACCAAGCTTGAGAAGAAATACAATTGTCTCCATAAAGTGCCAAGTAGAATAAGAGCTCGAAAAATGAAAGATTTATAATTGCTTGGGTGTGCAAGATGTAGAGTCTATACACTTTGATTTTTGGTTTATTTTCCGAAGTCCAATTTTAGTCACTTTACAAAAAAATTCCTACCTTAACCCTTAGCCAAGTTACAACCCATAACTAAAGTCTTTTTGATTTACACTTAGTTTTTACCGTTAGCAATGGAGAATTGAGACTTGATGCAAGCTTATGGTAGTGCATTTTCATGTGAATTGATGCCTTGAGTGAAAACACTTACACCTTTGTGTGAATGAGTGATTAGAATAGGTTTATAACTTTTGTGAGGTGTTTGTGAAATTAGCACGTATTCATCTTTGGTTGTCTTGTGTGTTGATTATTGTTATATAGGTTAAGCTACGCCTTCATGCAATGCTATGTCCGTTTTCTTGTAACTCTCTAAAAATCAACTCGTGAGTTTACTTCATGCTAAAACCTTAGTGTTTGCTCGAGGACGGTCAAAGTTCCAAGTGTGGGGATTATTTGACAAGTGCATATTTTACATATTTCTATATCAAAATTTCCCTAATTAGTCTCAATTAGATGTTTAAAGTACCCCTATTAGTTTGAGTTTGATATTTATTATTTGTAATAAAATTAAAGTGAAAAAGGGTTTTAATATATGTTTAGATTAATATATATATATATATATATATATAATAACTTATTTTATTAGATTGTGTGGTGTGGTGTGTGTTATATAAATATGAAACAAAAGAAAAGAAAAAAAGAACAAAAGCATTTAATCTTGGTCCTTGTGTCGTGGCAGATGGCAAACGAAGGAAAAAAATGGAAACCAAATATATGGTTTCTATTATTGTTGATATCCCAGGCCCATATGCACCCACAAAGCAAAAGAAAAAAAAACGTGAAGCCCATTCCAATTTCCAGCAGGATTCAGCCCAGCGGGAAGAAAGAAGACGGCCGCACATAGCAGAGATGGGAAGAAACTCGCCGGCGCCAGTTTCCGGCGGCCGAAGTCGCGGCTGCCCTCGTGCAGAACACTGTTTGAGACTATAGCGCGCATCCTCGCGCGAGTACATCCGCGCCCCAAGTCGCGGCACCCAAAAATCATGGGTTTATGGGGTTTAAACGGTTTCTTTCATGCTCTCGTATAAAAGCTAGATCAAAACTGAAATTGGGGTCGATTTCTGGAATCGGAGAGCAAAAACGCAGCAGCAAACTAGATGCATTTCTCTTCGTCAATTTCACTTAATCTTTTGGTAATTTCTTTGTAGTTGTAACCCTAGTTTTCATTTCAACAATAGTCAAGCTTTAGGTTTTGATGCATTTTCATTTGAGATTCCTATGTAAGATGTTGTGAACAAGTTTATCTGCTTGATTTCTATATAAATGTCATTTTCATTTGAATTGTCGATTAACTTGATCAATTAGTTGATTTTCTTTTGGAAAGTAGCTAGTCGGAAACCTAAGATACGTAATTGTCTTGGGATTTTGATAAAGTAGCATTTGAACCCACTTGATTGCGGTAAGGTTTTCGAAATGGGTTCTTGAAATCTTGCAATCAAAGCTTTAGTAAGCCGAGCTTATTAGCTTATTGCTTTGAATTGGTATTTTCCTCAATCGATAATTGCATCTAGGGGTTTAAGAGCTTATTTAAACTCTTATTTGTGATTAAGATTTGGTTAAGAGCATGTTTAATCAATGTTTAATAAGGGAAAATCGAGGTTATCAGAGCTTGTTGATAACCATGGCCAATTTGGGCTTGTTTCACCATTTTACACCATTAGGAATCGATGATAATGTTTTGCATCATTACTTGAAGTGAACTTTGGGTTTCTTTTTATTCTTCGTTTTAAATTACTTTTAATCGCATGTTTAATTTAGTTAATCAATTCCAACCCCCCCCTTTTTACGTAACGTGTAGAAGTAAAATAATTGTCACGATCAATCCCTGTGGATTCGACCTGACTTACCACTATTACAATTTAAATTGTGATTTGGGACAGTTAGCAATTACTTATTATTTGACGATCTCGACACCCGTCAAATTTAGACATGTAACGGTTTTTTAGCTTTTCAAGGAACGTCATGATCACAAAAAAACAAAACCTGTTGATCCCACAATAAGACTCAACAATGATATTAATCTTGATAGTTCAAATAGAATTATATGCGGAAGCGTTTTTTGATAGAACTAAAGAGAAAATAATCTGGTAGATGACACACACAGAATCAGATAAATGAAACAGTAATAAGACAAGAGTTTTGCTCAATGGTTCATCATCAATTGATTCTTCAAGTTACACCAAGAACATCGTAAGTGTGTGAAACAAGATAATAAGCTCTAATCTGGTGTGTGTGTATTGCTAGAGTTCTTTAAAAAGGTCTGGTAAAGGCCTTCTATTTATACTACTTTACAGGGGACAAATTGTAGACAAGAAGTACTAAGGTATAAAAGACAACATCGTGGGACAGATCCTGGTACACGTTGATGTAGTGCGCCGCCTATCTGCAAAAGGTGTGACCCTTCAGAGGATGACACGTGGAGTGTGGCAGGGCACGCCTTGTACTATTGATCTTCAGAATCTTCGTACAGCAGAGGCACGTGAGAGGCACGCTTGTCTTTGTCTTTGTTCGTCAATCTCTGAGTCTTCTAAGTCTTCATACCACAGAGGCTCTGTCAAGTGTGACAGAGGCTCTGTGGCCTTGTCCTCTGAAAGTCTTCTGGTGAACGATCCAAGTGAAGGTTGCTCTTGGTTGTGCTCTTGGTGTCTGGCAGAGGCTCTGTCGGTGATTCTTCACTTAGACTATTTTTCAATACTTCTTAAAAAAGAAGTTGGAGCTAGTAAAATCTATTAAAGAGAATTATCATAAATAAGAAGAAAAAAGATGGGATCACATGGAAACTGCGGAAGGGAATTCAAATACTCAATTCTATAAACATGGAACAATTTAACCTCATGAAAACATTTATACCAAGGAAAGGGAAGGAATAGATTTGCCAACAATACATAAATGTCTATTATTTGTCGTATGATGGGGAATGTAAAAAGTAGTAGTGACACTCACTTCCAACATGACACCTATTTGTAACAAAAGAGCATTTTTACCCACAATAAAACCACGTTCAAACTACATCATAACCAAAATAAGCAAGTTGACTTTTGCATGCATACAGTGCAAGACAACTTCAAAACATATCTCGGAAGAGAGAAGTCCGTGATGTACCAAAAAAATCAAATAAATGATCGATTAATTGAAATTATAAAAATATTAAATCTCTTAGAAAGACGAAATGGTTGAGAAGAGGATGCTCTCCATTACCACCCATATTCTTGTCAGTGAAGTATCAAACTTGTATAGATTGTCATCATCCCTGTGATCTAGTGTCAATATATTACCATAGGTAAAATCTTCACTAACTATATAGGACTAAATAATTAGTATCATCAATTACACGCAGGCACGACCATTCAAGCAACTTACATGATTTTAAACGTATAATAGACATGCCTATTGCTTCAAGATTAACTAATTAGAAAATGTTATATGAATAATTAAATATCTAAAATTCTTTTGAATTAGAAAAAAATGAAATTGAGTTGTATGAATAAGAACTCAAATCAGGAATTAGTACAATGGATAAAGCTAATGGAGATGTACAAATCATTAAAATAATGATAGTTGAAAAATCGTAAATCATCTCACCTTGACAACATCTAAGAGAGTTTTAGTCATAATGTTAACCTCTCCGGTGACACTCTCCTTATCAAGTTTCAATCCCAGCTTGTAATGCACCTATAAAACCTGTGCACAATAAGTCATTTGGTGAAAGTGATTTATAAAACCTATACATGTAACTATTTACAACTACGAAACAAAAAAGGTTTACCTTTGTAGGCTCTAAACTTACGAGATAACATGCTCTAGCCGCCAATCCACTGCAAATCAGTGGAATTGGAATAGCTTAGAATAAAAAGAAGATAGATGATGAATGCTTACATACGATCGAAAAGAAAAACAATATCCATTTTGTTGTTGTAGAAACAAATTCTCTTCTCGAACACGGTTATAAATGTGGTCATAAACTCTTGGAACACCACAAAATATGGTTGGCTTAAACACAAGAAGGTCCTCAATCAAATATCTGATATCCTGCAAGTGTGATGGAAAAAAGTTGGAACCTTATTAGATTGGTAACACAAATAGATTAAAAGAGCACAACATACAAATAATTATATCTTACTCCTTGCGAAAATCCTATAGAGGAACCTCTCTAAATGCATTATGTTTCAATTATTTGATCTAATATATGTGCTAAGGAAATAAAGAAGTAAGAATCATCTTCTGTGCCCTGCAACAAGAAGATTAGAGAACTTTGGTTATACATTCCTCTTTGTGCTGCAAGACTTGGGGTTGTTTGTAAGCAACTTAATGAGTTTAATGAGACTCACAACTTATTCAGTCAGCTATAAATGAATGTTCGGTAGTGGATTAATTATATAGAAAGTGGGTTATTCAATAAGCTTCTAGGGGGGCTTTATGTAGAAAGCCAAGTTTTTTTCCAAACCCGTCATTCCCAATTAAAAAACACCCTCCTATCTATGAGAAAACATTCCCGAACAAAAACCTTCTCAATTTATACAAACATATTAATTCACACAGATGGTTGTATCCATACGTGACTTAATGAAAAACCAACAATTATTTACATATATGAAGGCATATTAGCTTTTCAACCTGTCATTACAACAACACACGTTTAGACTTTAGACATGCAACGTTTTTTTAGCTTTTCAAGGAACGTTATGATCACCAAAAAAACACAATCTATTAAAGAGAACTATTATAAATAAGAAGAAAAAAGATGGGATCACATGGAAACTGCGGAAGGGAATTCAAATACTCAATTCTATAAACATGGAACAATTTAACCTCGTGAAAACATTTATACTAAGGAATGGGAAGGAATAGATTTGCCAACAATACATAAATGTCTATTATTTGTCGTATGATGGGGAATGTGAAAAAGTAGTAGTGACACTCAGTTCCAAAATTTGTAAATACGATGCGAAAATGAACCTCATTTATCTCAATTTTTGATTCACGTAGCCTCTCACTCCAAAAGGCAGTATCCTAGTGGGTCAAGTCATCAGCTTCAGAAGCGCCTTGACTTTTGGAGAACCGTCTGAGATCTTCCATACCTACAGGATATTAAGGAACTGATATCATGAGTGCGTTCTAAGCCTTTTAAATGAATTTTCTTACTAAATAAAGATCAACAATATAAATGAATAAATTGACCAATGCAAAAAAAAATCCAATACAAAAAGCATAATGCGGAAGAGATAAACATACTTGTACTCACCTGTGATATATAAAAGTCTACAACATTCCAAATTAAGTCACCTCCACTCACAAACCACCTACCTAACCTCTTAGAAAAGATCCGTTTTTCATTCTGCAAAAAGAAAAAAAAACTAAACCGTAAGGTAATTGAAAAAAAAACAGTAGCTAGGAAAGGACAACTTAATCCTTAGTTTGCACAACAACATTTCCATCTGATTTCAATTTATCCTCCATATTGGTAGCCAGCTACTGGTCAATGGTCACATACAAACCACTAAAGCAAACATCGAGGCAACCCTTAGCCATGGTATCCATATCTTAAGCCCCTAATGCACTTCCAACCCTATACGTATGATTGTTTATACCTAAAAAAGACTCTTCTAGGAAAGAAGAAGATCCTTCCATAATGAAACCACTGCCTAGATAAATTATTGGCAAAAGAATGTAATAATCACTCATCTTGATCATCAATAAAAACAAATTGCTTACCGAAAAGATGCTTCAAAATGTTGACTTTAATTTCGAAAGTGAAACTTATATCAAATATGCATCAAAGGATTGTAGTAACTTGATTCACTTTATCCATGCCACGTGTCCCTACAACAGATATGACAATTGAAAAGAACATGGTGAAGAAAACCCCAAAAAATGATTTTGGAATCTTTACAAAATGGTAAAGAATTTAACTCGACAGTGAAGTGTAGTCGATTCATCAATGTGTACACCAAGATGGAGAATATAGACCTCTGTTTGGTTCAATTTACAATTTAAAGAAAAAACTCGTCCATATATTAATCAATCTGCAAAACCACGCCTAAACTACAAAACCTGGAACAACAAAAAAACCTTATTACAAGTTTATAAAGAGAGGAAAATCAACAGAGAAGTGAGAATAAAGACTCAACCCATTATCATATGAGACGATCAAGCCAAAACCCTAGGTACTTGCCTATTTTACCCAACGGCGCATCCTTGGCTTCTTTTACCTTCTCTCTCATGTAATTGATCATAAGGTTTACAAGCAGCAGCCTTTTTCTCTCGATTAGCATTATTTTGATCTCGCTATGAGGAGAGGCTATTCCGATGAAACCTCAATCCTAGGGATCGTGTGCATTTAGAGGGAATGAGGAACGTGGAGAGAAGTTGGTGCATTGATAATAGGGAGGGAGAGGTTGTGGAGAATGAGACGGGAGGGAGAAGGACGAGAAGGGGAAACGACCAACTGTAGACGAAGTCGTGAGCACTGATTCAATGAGAGGAACGAAGGGGAAACGTCGGTTCACTGAAGCAAGGGTGAATTCTACATTGTACTTGATCTTTAAGCCATTGTATGAAGCACAACACAGTAGAATCTGTAGAATTTGGTTCAATTAGAGGAGCTCTTGCATTTAGCATCTTCCATGGATTGATGATGCGTGCGAAGATGAGAGGATCGTCTAGGACTCCTAATTTCTCGTGGGGAGGGGAAGTATGGAAACCAGGGATCATGGGATGAACTACTGCAATGTTGAAAAACCGTATGTTGAAAAAAACTGTTATATTCTTTTAATAAAGTAGTATATATATATATATATTGTATATGTATCATAGGTTCTCCATACGAACCCAATCGTGAACCTCACCACCGTGAATAAACCTTCATGTATAAAAATCTCCATGTATATTGGTACGTACGAAATATGTGATTTAATCGCAGTGGGTTGCAAACTATCCACAGTGGGAAGTGCAAGTGTACACTGTCCACTATGATCGTCACAGCAAGTAATAGTTGGTAAAAATACCAGAATCGTATCCACAGAGACTGGGCAATCAAGACAATATGGTTCTCATGAGCTCCTTTTACAGGTTTCAATTACAGAGGAAGCAATAGTTTGGTTTGTTTGGTGAAATGCTACTTTAGCGGTTTTACTTAAGATTTAAAAGAAGGAATGTAGGTTAGATTTTCCCTAGATTTTATATTAAATACCTGATCCCAAAAGTGATCCTTATACTTGAGGTGGGCATCTTCGTTAGAAAAGCCCGATTACAAAATACCCACACCGTTAAGTAAAAATCCCATACTCTTAGTATTTATTGTTTTGTCAATGGTAATCTCAAAATGGACATTTTCAGGCCTCGATGGAATGTGTAGAGACAAATACTCTAAGTGTTTTTAAATACACCAACTAGCTTGCCTACTACTCCAGTGGGTTGAGATTAGCTCACTGTGCCGACCTCACTTTTGCAAGTGTCATAAGAATTCTTTCGAATCCCCTAGCATCATCCAAGCTCGTGTCACTGCATTCTACTCATTTCTGAGTTAAGAACTAGACTTTAGATCCTTACAAGTGATCGGCTTGTTCGCATCATTGGGCAATAATCGAGAGTGAATGACCAAAACAACAAATATTCCAAGTATAAAGATTACTCAAGCATTTTCTCTAAAATCCAGGTACTTCTCTTTCCTACATCCCAAAGGATGTTTAGCCCATAATTACTGAAGTAAAGAAAACAAAAGATGAGAAGATGAACATAAATAAACTAAAAGTGACTTAAATTAAAACCACAGTGGGGAACGAAGGTACGTCACTGCCACTGATTACTTGAAACTACAATTACACTAGGAATTGAAAATACAGAAAATTAAAGAACTACTGCAGTAAATGAGAGCTAACAACTAGAACTAAACTAGCACTAAATGTGGTAGATGAGATATGCAAGATGAATTAAATGAAACCCAACACCTCTTTATATACTAAGAGGAAAAGTTAGACTTTACAAAAGATGGGTAAGAACTAGAGAATAAGGACTGAAGATAGAAGGCATAGAATTCAGCTTCTTTGAGTAACACTTCTATCCACAAATATGTAGCTCTTTTACCCATGAGTCCCTTCACTTTTCTAAAAAGTCCACTTAAAGTACCATAGGTTTTATTAAACAATTCATCTTGCCATGCTTTTAGGAACATGCTTGAACTTCTCAATCCCATGCCTCTGCCAATTGAACCTTCTATTATCAAGATTTTTACTTTCAAGCTAAGATTTAATTTTCTTTTGTCTTCTTCTCTGCTCGATAGTGGGGTCCGGAGTGGGATGCGCAAGTCACTGCAGGTATTTCGTGAAAAAGCAACAAAACTCCACCAAATAATTTATTAAGACTATGGTTCACTCTTTTTGCTCATTTTCATGAATGTTACCTAGAATGGGGGTTTTGAGAAGTGAAATGGCTAAAATTTGACAAAATAAAATAAAAATAAAAGGAAATAATAACTCTAAAAATAGAGTTATCACAACCTCAAACTTAAACCATTACTTGTCCCCAAGTAATAAAAAGAAAGAAAAAAAATAAAATTTATGCACCTTTGAGCTTTCAGGGACTTACTGGCTTCTCACTCTGAATGGATGTTGATCTCCCTCCATGGATGCTTCTTTCGGTTCCAAGATTAAAACTTCACTTTTGTTCTTGACAAAATCTTTCCCTTTTTCACATTTTATCAATAGGACTTTCTTGGGTTCGAAGGGTTTGTGGCTTGGAATATTTTCCCAAGGGTTTCGTAGCAAGCAATTCCAAACAAAGACCGAGAATCTCGCTTTGAGATTTTTATTTCAAGAAGTGAGTGTTTTGTAATTTGCATGGGTGAGTACGTACACTTCAGGCTTTTATTTGGGTATGGCTATTTTTTGTTAGAGTGGGTATTCTGATGGTCCAGAAAGGCACACCATCAATCTTTTTATTGGAGTGAGCACTTTGATGGTCCAGAAAGGCACACCATCAATCTTTTGTAGTGACATTCCAATTTTCTTCTGTTTTTTTGTGTGGAGGGGGGTATAGCTTACCCACCTCAAACTTAGGACCTCACAGTGTCCCCACTGTGGAAAGACTGGAAGTCCCCACCTCAAACTTAGGACCTCACAGTGTCCTCACTATGACTTGGAAATTGGGGTGAACAAGGTGGTTGGGGGTACAAAAAGGTCGTGTTTGGATGCAAAAATTGCCTATATCATTTCATGGTGACAAGTTGAGAGTCGTACTTACAAAATGGACTTTTTAAGTTGGAAGCCGAAATTTGCACCTTGAAATGGAAAAAGATCAATCAAACATTCAAACAAGAAGTAAGTTAGTACCCAAAAGTACTTGCTTAGCAGTAGGATTTCATGCATCATTTAACAAAAACAAAATAGTAGCGATATTGTGAAATGCCTAGCCATAGGCAAAATACGAAACCAAACAGAAAATAAAAATTGTTTTTGAGAGCATGAGAGTGGGAACCATAATCCCAACAAACCAGTCAGTGGGTCGGAGTTGCTTGCGGTGAGTTTACAGCAGAGTCTTCACTGACACCATCGCCACTGTCATTGGAGGGACAGATACCTTCTGGAAAGTCGGGGAGTTGTGCGGCTAGCTCTTGATCAACAGCTTGTAACATTTGGTTCATGACCGCATCCCGATCGCGAGTATACATCCAGAAAGATTCAGTTGCCCTGTTCATATGTTTCTGCTGGGCTTCCATGAGAGTGACACGGTCAGTAAGTGCGGTTAATGCGGCCAGAATGTCGGCCAAGGGATTTCCGGAGCTTCCTGAAGTGGGTTGGCGGAGTGGGGTACCGGTGGATCTCACTGTGGGTTCGTCATCTGCAGGTTCTTCGGGGGGGGGGGGGGGGGGGCAGTGATTGCTCTCCCCATCTTCTTGATGGTCACAACACTGATGTTGTTCATAGAGGTGAGCCACTGGTCATCTGTAGCAGATGGCACTCCAGCTTCGATTAGTAACGATGTAATAAGGCAAGGAAGAGGGAGGATTACCTTCTTTCGGGTGCGAGCTTGGTAGATGGCGGAGTGCATTACGACTCCCAGGTTGATTTATTTCCCCGCAAGAATGCAGTATAGCAAAGCACACTTGTGCATCGAGAGGGCCGTATCATGAGTAGTCGGGGACAAGGAGGCCCGTAAAAACTGGAACCACACAGCGGCCTCGGTAGTGAGGGAGCTAGCGTGCAGGCACCGTCTACTGCCATCTTTATCCCAGGGCTTTCCTTCAACTGCCAATTCTTTCAAAATAACATCTTCATCTGCTGGGGTCATCTTTTGTAGGAACCGTGCAAAGGAGCATGTAGTTGGGATCCTTATTTCAAGGACCCGATTGATAGCACTGGCGGTATAGTTCACGGTTCGACCTCGGACTTTCACAAATGGGTCCTTCGTCTGAGAGGCCTCGGCATAAAACTCCCTAACCAAAGAGGCATTGGCTCGACGATTGGCAGTTGCCAATGTCGCCCAATCTTGCTGTAAAACCCTCTCTTTGATAAAAGGGCTGGCCTCTACAAAGTTAGGGTCAAAACCCCTCTCTAAGTTCAACTTCTGCTTGTGAATGCAGTCATAGTGGGCAGCGACCGTTGGGGTCGTGAACTGCCTGGGCACCCCACTAGGGGCATGCTCAGTGCCCACTGTGGACTGATATGGGTCTTCAGATTGAGTTTGCTCATCCCCAGCATCAGATTCATAAGATGATGAACTTAAAGAAGGTTTGAGACCCTTACCTTTCCCAGATGGTTGTTTCCTTGATTTCTTGGCCGGTGTTTTTTCCGAAATGGTCACCCCAGATCTGGTGACCATTCCTCTCTTCCTCAATGCTCTTTTGATTGGGTTTTCCTCACTGTGGGTAGCCTTTTGAAGTTCCTCCAAATCGATAGTGCTACTAACTGGGAGGTTTTGATCAGTCTGAATCTGCTCCTCATGTTGATGTGTCGCAACTTCGGCATTTTTTCTTTGTTTTTCCTCTTCTTGTCTGATTCGGTCCTCTTCTTCTGCCCTTTTCTTCTCTTCCTCCAGTAGTCGTTCTTCTTCTGCCCTTTTTCTTTCTTCTTCGACTAACCACTCCTTCTCGTCCCTAACTCTCTCCTCCTTCTCTTTCGCCAACCGTTCGGCTTCTTCTTTTTTTATTCTCTCCTCCTCTTCCCTTGCCAGCCTTTCCTCTTCTTCTTTCCTTTTCTTCTCAACCTCCTCTTTCTTCTTTTTAAGTGCAAGGATCTTTTGGTTGTATTCTTCTTGCAACTTTATCATTTCCTCATCAGTTTGCTGCACTTCGGTATCAAAACCACTCAGACTAGCGTCTGAGGTCTTCGAAGACGAAGCAGCCTTCGACCCTTCTTGCTTTGACGACTCCGCATCCGGTGCGATGGTCGGCGTTGGATGTTCGCCGGAGGATGGCGGAGGTTCGTTTAGGTCGCCGGTGATGTTTTCCGGTGGGTTATCGTCGGTGGTGCGGCGGTGGACCACTGCACGACTTGGTTCATTAGGGTTTGGGTTAAGTCTTTTGCTTCTTGCCATTGAAGAGGATGAGTTTTCTGGTTCGTGCGAGAAAGATGAAAGTGTTTTTGAAAAATGAGAGGAAAAGGTGTCTTCTGGCTTTTGGTGGAAAGGGTTTATTTTTTGGGTTTTATGTTTTAGGAGGGAACGGTTGATTTGAGAGAGAGAGAGAGGTTATGATGGTTTTCTTGGAAAGTGGAGAAATAGGTGCAAGGTGGCAGAAAAAGTAGACACATGTGTAAGGAATGGTGATGTTCTTTTCAGTTCTTGGGCCCCCAACCGTCCCATCTCAGCGTCAGTCCGGTAGTGGGAAGCGTAGTGACATGCCCGATGTCACTGCGGAGCAATTGTTTGACGTTTTCTTCAAAAAATAGCAACCTCTCATACACACATTAAAATAAACTGCCATACAGAATTAAAGAGACCAAAAATAATAACAATACAGCAAATAACTGAAATAAAATATTTACAAGTGGTTTTGACTTTGCTTAACCAGAGTGGGGTAGAGAGTGGGATGGAATGTGAGCACTATCGCTCAGAAAATGCTTTACTCTCTGCCCATTGACTTTGAATGTTTGACCAGACTGTAGGGACATCAATTCCATTGTTCCAAAGGGACTAACCTTGACCACGGTGTATGGTCCCGTCTATCGTAATTTTAGCTTACCTGGAAAGAGTTTAAGACGGGAATTGAACAATAGTACCTGTTGGCCTTCAAAGAACTCCTTATGGTTGATTCTTCGATCATGCCACATCTTGGTCTTTTCTTTGTACAACTTTGCATTTTTATAAGAGTGGTAACGCAACTCCTCTAGTTCATGCAATTCTAAGCACCTCTAAATTCCCGCAGCATCCTCACTCATGTTAAGCTCTTTAAGGGCCCAAAACGCATTGTGCTCTAATTTAATTGGTAAATTGCAAGCTTTGCCAAAAACCAATTTAAACGGAGACATTCCCAAGGGAGTTTTGTAGGCTGTTCGATAGGCCCAAAGAGCGTCATCAAGTTTGGTCGACCAATCCTTGCGATGTGGTTTAACGACTTTCTCCAAAATGCTTTTGATTTCTCGGTTTGAAAGTTCGGCAAACCGTTGGTCTGCGGGTGGTATGTGGTGGCCACTCTATGATGTATATCGTATTTAGCAAGGACCGAGCTCATGACTTTGTTTACAAAATGGGTGCCTTCGTCACTAATCAATGCCCGTGGTTTTCCAAATCGAGTGAAAATGTTTTTATGCAAAAAATTTACCATAGTGTTGGCATCATTAGAGTGACATGCAATAGCTTCCACCCATTTTGAAACATAGTCTACCGCAACCAAGATATAAAAATTATTGTTTGAATTTGGGAAAGGACCCATGAAATCGATCCCCCAAACATCAAAAAGTTCTACCTCTAGAATGTTATTAAGAGGCATCTCGTTCCTTTGTGAAATGTTCCCGGTGCGTTGACATTGCTCACAATTTTTCACAAATTCGAAAGAGTCTTTAAACACAGTGGGCCAAAAGAACCCACTTTGCAATATTTTTGCAGCAGTGCGGTTTCCACCAAAGTGGCCACCGTAGTGGGATGTGTGACATCCATGGAGTATTTGATGTTGCTCACTCCCATGGACACAACGCCTCAATATCTGGTCCGTCCCTATCTTATATAAGAAAGGGTCGTCCCAAACATATTGTCGTGTATCATGTAAAAACTTTTTAAATGGTTGTCCACTCATCCCGTGGGGTTTTAGTCCACTTGCTAAAAAGTTTGCAATGTCAGCATACCAAGGAATATTATTATCGTGATGTTGGGCTGCCAACAATTGGTCATCGGGAAAATTCTCTTTGACCGGAGTGGGATCCACAGTGGTCACTGCCTTCTCGAGCCTGGACAAATGGTCAGCTACCTGATTGGTTGTTCCTTTTCTATCAACGATCTCGAGGTCGAATTCTTGCAACAATAAAACCCATCTAATCAAACGTGGCTTGGAATCAGCCTTGTTGATCAAATATTTTATTGTTGCATGATCAGTGTGCACTATGACCTTTGTCCCTATCAAGTACGACCTGAAATGATCAAAAGCAAACACCACCGCAAGTAATTCTTTTTCAGTGACGGTATAATTAATCTGAGCTTCAATCAGTGTTTTACTTGCATAATAAATGGGGTGAAAGATTTTGTTCTTTCTTTGTCCGAGAACAGCCCCCACAGCCCACTCGCTAGCGTCACACATGACTTCAAATGGGAGTGACCAGTCAGGAGTGGTCACTATGGGTGCAATAGCTAAGGCTTTCTTAATGGTTTCAAAAGCATCTCGACATTCTTGGGTGAAATTAAATTCTTTTTCATGTTGCAACAGGTTACATAGGGGTTTAGTTATTTTCGAAAAATCTTTGATGAACCTCCTATAGAAACCTGCATGACCCAAGAAACTTCGAATGCCTTTTACCGTTGTGGGTTCGGGAAGTTGTGCCACTACTTCAAGCTTGGCTTTGTCAACTTCCAACCCTCTTTTTGAGACAAGATGACCTAGGACAATACCTTCCTCTACCATAAAATGGCATTTTTCCCAATTCAAAATAAGGTCGTGGGTCTCACATCTCACTAGGCTTTTCTCTAAATTTCCCAGGCAGTTGTCAAATGATGTCCCTATCACAGAAACGTCATCCATAAAAACTTCTATGGTGTCCTCAATCATGTCGGTGAAAATGGCCATCATACAACGTTGGAAAGTGTCTGGGGCATTACACAATCCAAATGGCATCCTCCGGAATGCAAAGGTACCGTAGGGACAAGTAAAGGTTGTTGATCCAAACCCTCAGTGATTTGATAATGACCCTCTCTTAACACTTAGTGAAAATTATAAGTAAATGATATGTATTAGAGTTTCACTATCGCTGATAAGTACTAAGACCGTTTCAGTACCGCTGATAGTAATTCTCGCTCTTTAAAGATAAATAGTCAGCAAACTCTGTTCATCGAATAGCTCTGAGCCTGTTCAGTCTATGAGATGATCGCTGATAATTTAGTTTATTTACTTATAATCCCTGAAGACAAGTTTCACGTCAACATAGGTTCTACGCTGAAGTCGAAGATCAAGCCCAAGAACCAGCGACAAGTCTACTAATGAACTGATGCGGATATCAGCGAAGCCAAGATTTGTCCACTCAACGTGAAGTATCAAGTAGAAGACTTCAGCAATCGCTGAACTTTATCATTCGCTGATAAAGATCTGTTTCAACGAAAGCTGATCATGAAGTCTCCTTACAAAGTACTATTGTCTTACCTCCCTTGCACGTCTTCGTACGAAATGTCAGAATGGACATCCCTTTTTGTCTATGATCGTACAACAAACTCTGATTCTACACTGTGCACCATGCGGCTACTAAGGTTGTCTACAAAGGTCAATGACATGCAATCACTCAGCTGCTGCCACGTGTAAAGCAATACTTCCATGCATTAAATGCATGCAGTATATAAGAAGAACCCTACTTCATAAATGAAGTGTGCTCGGACCATCTTCTTTTTTCTATCTGTGTGTTAGGTTATTATTCGTAATTTCCTTATCTCCTTTCTATCTTATTCTAGTGCAAGAAACTTAGTGTTCTTAACTTGTTTAGATTAGGTTAATCCTTAATCTTGTTCCGCAACAAGTTGTAAATTGTCTTGATTTATCAATAAACAATTTAGAAAAGTAAAAATAGTGTGTTTGTATTCAACCCCCCCCCCCCCCCTTCTACAAACTTGTATAACCCTTCGGGACCAACAAGTGGTATCAGAGCGGTTTTGTTTAATCTCATAAACAAGATCTGATCTATACTAAGATTTCTCTTCCTTGCTATTTCTTAAAATGGCCACTAACACAAACACTAATTATATTGACAATGGTTCTCTTGCAAAACCCCCTAGATTCTCCAGAGATAATTTTAATCTATGGAAAAATAGGATGATTCTCTTCTTAGAAGGTGTAGACCCTACTATGCCTTACTATCTTGAAAATGGCCCATATATTCCTATAAGAATTGATCCTGCAGTTACAGCCACTGAGAATAGACCTGCTATTCCAGAAAGGCTGATTCCTAAGGAAATTCATATGTGGACTGATGAAGATAAGAAGAAAGTGGCTATCGACACCAAAGCCAGATCCATACTCTCCATGGCTCTTCCTGACGAAGTCTACCATTCCGTCATGAACCTGAAAACCTCAAAAGCTATGTGGGACACAATCTGTGTTCAGTATGAAGGTACTTCTGAAGTCCAGGACTCTCGAAAGATCAACCTGGTAAGACAGTACGAAAGCTTCATTTATGGTAAGAATGAATCTCTCTCTGAAGTACACCAACGTTTTAACTGCTTAATAATAGATCTGAAAACTGTTGGTAAGGAATATTCTAACTTTGAAGTACTGACAAAGTTCTTAGAATGTTTACCTGAAAGCTGGGACAGTTATTCAATGTGTCTCAAGCTGTCAAAAGATATTAGATCTATGACTCTTTCTACCTTATATGGCACGATGTTGAATCATGAGCAATCGAGTCATCTTAAGAAGAATCTTGTAAAGGATTCCAAAATCACCTCTGTTGCTTTACTCTCAGAGTTACCTTCCACTCAGCGATCTACGATCACTGTCACTGAGTTGGAAACTAACTCTGAACATTCATCAGATTCTGACGTTTCAGATGATGATGAAACTCTGGCATTCCTGGCTAATTGTAACAACCCAATTCCCATATAACACAACAAATCACATAATGTAACATAACATTGATATGACAAACGAAACATCATATTACAAGTACGGTCCCGTAGTCTTCTACAATCAGAAAAAGTCATTCTACTACAAACTTTATACTAAATACATACATAACATTTAATTATTATAATACAAATGCTAAACATGCTAAAATCTTCATCATGCATTCCTTCACAAAAGCTATCCATCGATTACTCTAATCATTTGCCCTTACTCGATCCACCACCTGGAATACATATTTTTAAAACAAAATGAGGGTTAGACCTAAGGGTCTAAGTGAGAAAAATCCCTGTTAGGTTAAAAACCATTTATATAAACTTCATTCATATAAATCACGCAACACAATCACATATATTCAATTAAGTTCACATATCTTGTACCTTCCTTTCTCATTCTTCCTGGCCATATTAGTTGGTAGCAAGCCAACTAATAATTTAACAACGCTGTACGACATTTATAGCCAAACGACGATGTACGACATTTACAGCCAAACCTCCGGTCTTAAGCCCGGCCAACGTATTATAACATAATATAATACCCATGTAAATATAATATCTCAATATATTATAATTTACATATAAACACTTAATCATCGACTATCACATTCCCAATCTATACATGTATGTATTCCAGTTAAAAACGTTTTTAAAGTAAAACTCACCTGTTTTGATTATTACACAGCTCGCAATCTCCTTTCAAAATGGTCTTATCTCTTATCACGACTCCACATAATCTGAAACAATTTAAGATACATACACCGCTTTACTAGCCAAACATATAAAGCCTACCAGTTCCTGTTCTCAACTGTACCACTAAACTTAGCAAACTACCGGGACTACACAGAGTACCGGGACTCCTTGGTACCGGGAGTCTCGATCACCGGGAGTTAACAATACCGGGAGTTCACTATACCGGGAGTCCACCAGGAGTCGACAGTACCGGGACTCCACCGGGAGTCTTCAAGAACACAGTCGGTTTCCACTTACCCAAAAATCGATTGAAATCTAATCAAGACGCGAAATTAGAAATTCTAAACCGATAGATATCTTCTATTCGTGATTACAAATACATACTGTAAAGAAACTTACCTCAAAATCGCCTCTAACCCAATCGATTGATGCTCTAACCGTAGGTTTCGTCCACTGCTTCTTTTCGCCTCCAGAACTCCCGCACACACACACTCTTTCTATTTTAGGTATCTGATGAGTATACGGGGCTTAAGAGATAATATAGGTCAAAATTACCTTCTTGGCTCAAACTATTCCAAAATAACCCAAAACACCCTTAACCTTATAACTTATCTCTCAAACTTAACCAAATCATTATATCTTATGGTTAAATTAATTTAACGGATAGGTAAAATATCTAACGGACTTACCCGGGGTATTACACTAATAAGTTCAGGAGATTTGCTAGAAAGAGTAATTTCAGAAACAACAAACCTCTTGCTATTACTGACAAGCCAAGATCATCAACCCCTGTTGATAAGGCTACCGCTACTTGCTATAACTGTGAAAAGATAGGACATTTTGCTAGCGAGTGCAGGTCAAAGAAAGTCTCTAGACCCTCAGTTTTTCCCAAGAAAAACTTTACTCCCAGGACTAGAGATGAAAAATACAAAAAGCTGAAAGAAATGTATTCAAAGCTGAAAACCTTTAAGAATAAAGGCAAAGGCCTTATGGCTGACTATGATTGGGCTGCCTCTGACGAAGAAGAATCATCTGACTCTAAAGATGATGATGAAGCCAATCTATGTCTCATGGCCAAACTTGAAGATGAGGAAGAAAATTCTGACATTCCCTCTACTTCAACCTCTGCTACTAAGGTATCACCTTCCTTCTTTACCAATATTTTAAATATTGATGAAGCTGATAGTCTTCGAAAGATCGATCTCTTGACTAGAAGTTTATATGAAGCCATGAATGGCAAAACTGTTGTTGAAAATCAAAACCTTGATCTCGCTGAACAGCTTAAAAACTGTCACCTTCAAATAGAAAATCTTTCTAAAATTGAAGAAGATTTTAAAGATCAAGTTCACTTAAATCAGCTAGTCAAAATCGAGCGCAAAGAAGCTATCGCTGCATTAAAAGCTGAAAAAGCTACTGTTGATGGATGGTGTAACTCCTCAACAAAGATCACTGAGATAATAAAGTCTCAGATTCCCCTAAGTGATAAACGTGGTCTTGGTTACAAAGCTGATACTCTCGAACCAACCACTAACCGCTCCATGCTTAAGTTTGGAATGTTCGTATCCTCTATCCCTGACACTTTCTATTCTCAGTGTTCCTCTTCAAAACCTCCTATTCCTGAGGAAATATCTACCTTAACTTCTAAAGGTAAAGAGAAAATTGTTTATCCAAAACCTACCTCAGTCTTTAAAGACAAAGGTAAAGGAATTGCTTTTAACCAAAATCCTCAGAAGGGTACCTTTATACCAAAGTTGAATGCTTCTAAAGCTTCAGTGACTTATCCCTCTGATTCAAAGAATAAGTTCCCTGGATTTATTCAGCGTGGATCTATTAAGCGATCTACTCCTAGAATCAAAGTGGATACTATTGGTAAGAAATTCGAAGAACTGAACGTTCCTCCTATTTCAAATACCAAATGTTTACTTGGTACTGGTCCTTCTAATTCAAAATCAAAAGCTCAGCATGCAAATGGTCCTAGAACTACTTTTAGTTATAGGAAATGTTATCATTGTAGACTTACCAATCATATTGCTAGTAAGTGCCCCACAGCCACCCAAGCTGAAAAGATAGCTAAGGTGAAGATCATTGCCCCCAAGGAAAAGAAGACCACTGAGGTTAAGAAATTAACCAAAGTGAAGACTGCCAAAGGTGAATCTTCAAATGCTGCAAAGACTGTTGAACCTTCCACTTCCTCTTCTACCCCCACTGACAAGTGTATACACATGGTTAAGTGGGTACCCAAGACAAACTAATCTTCCTTTGTAATACAGGTTAAGAAGGGTATCTGGTATCTCGATAGCGGATGTTCTAGACACATGACTGGTAAGAAGAACCTGCTCACTGAGTACAAAGAAGAAAAGGGTCCCTCTATAACTTTCGGTGGAAATGGAAAAGGACATACCCGAGGGTTTGGTGTACTCTCTAATGGTACAACAACCTTCAGAAGAGTCGCATATGTTGAAGGGCTAAAGCATAATCTTCTAACCTCCTGTTTCTTCTCAAAAGCCTCATCTGATGTCAACTGGTTATGGCATAAGAGGCTCTCTCATCTAAACTTCAAGACACTGAACACTCTTTCTTCTAAAGAGTTAGTCACTGGTCTACCTCAACACTCATATGCCAAAGAGTCCTTATGTTCAGCGTGTGAGAAAGGCAAGCAAACCAAAGCAAGCTTTAAGTCAAAACAAGTTTCCTCAGTGTCATCTCCTCTACAACTTCTCCATATGGATTTGTTTGGCCCTGTTAACAAACAATCCATCGCTGGAAAGAAATATACGCTGGTCATAGTTGATGAATTCTCTCGCTATACATGGGTAATGTTTCTCCGTTCTAAGAGTGACAGCCCTGAAGAACTCATCACCTTTGTCAGGAAAATGGAAGTCCTGAACAACTTGACCGTTCGCTCAATAAGGAGTGATCATGGGACGGAATTCAAAAACAGTTCTCTTAATTCCTTCTTTGAGAGTAAGGGTATTTCTCACAACTTTTCTTCAGTGAGAACACCACAACAAAACGGAGTCGTTGAAAGAAGAAATAGAACTATTATTGAAGCTGCACGTTCAATGCTCAGCGATTCTCACCTGCCTACTCAGTTTTGGGTAGAAGCTGTCAACACTGCTTGTTTTACACAAAACATGTCGCTGATAGTCAAAAGATTCAACAAGACAGCCTATGAACTTTACCATGGGAGAAAGCCTTCAATTAGCTTTCTTCACATCTTTGGATGTTAGTGTTTCATACTGAACAACAGAGATGCCCTTGGAAAGTTTGATCCTAAGGCTGATGATGGAATCTTTCTTGGATACTCCTCAGTCTCCAAAGCCTTCAGAGTCTTCAATCGAAGAAGACAAACTGTTGAAGAAACTATTCACGTCACCTTTGACGAATCCCGTTCAGCGAATTCTCGACCTTCTGCTGATACTGAAGAACTGAATCAATGGATGTTTTCACATCTTGGTGATTCAGAAGATACTCCCACTCCTCATACTCATACCGTTGAAGATGATGGTCCTACTATCATCCCAAACATGCAGAATAGTGAAGCTGAAACATCATGGGTCTCAGCTATTCCTTTAAACACTATGCCTGCTTCTGAACCAATTGTCTCAGACATTCCATCTACTTCTCAGTAATCAGTAAATGTGATGACATCTACACCTACTCCTCTCTTGGTTGATATTCCATAAGTTGCTGAAGCCTCATCTTCAGCTCCTCCATTTCAATTTGAGTCAGCGACTCATGCTCCGGCTCAGCGATGGACTGTCAATCACCCTATTGATCAAATTCTTGGGGATCCAAACGCTGGTGTTCAGACTCGACGAAGTGCAGGCAATATTTGTTTATTTGTTAACTTTATTTCTCTGATTGAACCAAAGAAAATAGATGATGCCCTCAAAGATCCAAACTGGGTCAGCGCCATGCAAGAAGAGCTGACTGAATTCGAAAGAAACAAAGTTTGGAATCTTGTTCGAAGACCAACTGACAAGACAGTGATAGGCACTAAATGGGTCTATCGAAACAAGTTGGACGAACATGGAACTGTAACCCGCAACAAGGCTCGACTTGTTGCTCAGGGATACAGACAAGAGGAAGGTATAGACTACGACGAAACATTTGCTCCAGTAGCAAGACTAGAATCTATTCGTCTATTGATAGGCGGGTTTACACCCCCCTAAATCTACCGCAAGTGTACGGGTCGAATCAAGTAATAGTACTTATAAAGTACGAGTATCAAACCAAAGGAACCAGGTGTCAAGTACCACAATAACTGTATAGATTATTAACTAGACTAATGCAAATTGGTTTGGTTTGTTGTGTATTAGAATACGAATTAAAACTTAATTAATTCAGATAGGAGAAAGAGTTGGAGGGTTGGATTCCTCAGGTAAACAATCACTTAACTCACAGATTTGACACGATTGACATAACTTCAAGATGACAGGCATAATCACATTCCATCACTATACTCTATCAAGCTATAGTAAATATCATTCAACACTTTGTATCATCATTCGATCTTAACAAAAGTAATTGAACAATCAGTAATTAAAAGCCACAAAGAATGGATTATTATATCACTATCTCAAATTCAACCAAGACATGAAAAAGATTTATCAAACCTAAAAACTTTTCTCAAAGATTAAAGATTCATAATATCAAATAACAGTTGATCGGACTATTACAAGCATTAAGAACAATCTTACATGGGCCATCCATCTATATCATATCAATCATACCTACTGTAAAGCTAAACGATTATCCAACCATGATTCAAACCAACCCCCCAACATGAACGGATTAGTTCATATTGGGGGTTTCAAAACTCTGAAATGTAAAGATAGAAATGAAAGTAAACATGTTTTGTACTAAGAAATGAAATCTAAGAACTCCCTGAAAAAGCCTAAGCCGCCGATGAACGTACTCGATTCTCCCTTCGATCCCTGTTAATATATGTTTCTCGCCTTCTATTCGCCTTCAAAATTCGTTCCTTAGCTCCCAAAATCGCCCAGAAAGAGTCCCAAGCCGTGATAGATTGATAACCCTAAAAATGAGGAAATATGGCTTTAAAACGTAACTGATAGTTTGGCACTAGTTCCGGCGCTACTTGGGTCGCGCCACAAGGCGCGCCACTCTCTGGAATCCTCTCTTCATTTTCCGCGCGCATCACGGCGCTAGCTGGATCGCGCCAAAGGTCGCGCCAGCTTCTGATTGCTTCCAACTTCGTCTTCTTCCAGATTTCAAGCTCTTTCTTTGGAGAATACACGCGATTTTCTTCATTCCTCTTTCAATTCGATTAACTGCATATCTCAGTAAACTCATCAGTAAAAAGTCACTATTCTACTTGGAAACTTGCAATAACAGACCGATTTCGGGATCAAAATAATGTCGTAAAATGGCATTATCAACAACCCCAAACCGAGCGTTGCTTGTCCCCAAGCAAAATAGCGATAAGAAATAATCAAAAACTAGAGTTATAACGGAATTCGCACAAATGGGGAGTCGGTGGTGTCATCATGGATCTTTACACATCTTATTCAACTAACGGGATTAACCGATTAATCAGAACCCTTTTCCAAAACACCCCAGTATGCAAAGGTCAAACACTAACTCGTTGAGAATAGAACTGGTCGGGACTACACTGCATCAAATTCCACCCGAGGTCATGCATGGTTAGGGAGGATTTCGCCTCGACCCTACCTTACGGGATGCTCTCAATTCGCTTGATCCTAGGCTTTCGCACATGTTGTTCATGCGTTGGAGTTTATGTACAAAAATTCACGAGATAAATGCATGAACAACTAACATGAAAGACGCACACATGCACAAGAAGGTGATCTCAGAAAGAATCGAGTAGCAAGACAGGGACTATCGGTAAAGGTGGTCATAAACTCGAATCACATCTTCCACAAGATCATTCAGGTCTTCAACATGGGTTGAAACGGGGCTAGGGTTATGGTTGGGGAATGAAGGGTATAACGGATCAAAAATCCTGAATGTGTCAATCCTAGAGCCGTTCTGAACTTTCTGACTTTTCTTCTGTCACTCAGCCCTTTGTCATCGCTATGGTTGCTTGACCATCTTATTTATTTGTATCTACTATATCTAGACAATAACTTTTTTTTGTGTTGGGCATCATTGGCCCTTCTTTTCTATCTTTTATGACTGGCCTTTATTTCTCTTTTCTGCTCTTTCCTTGGCTGTTCATTACTGCTTACGATTGACACACCTTTGGATCAGGGTTGGCTAAGGCTTTTGGCTAAGGTTTGATGGTGGGTTTTTGAACTGAAAACTTTGGTGAGTGTTTGGCTGCAAAAATGGCTTTGGTTACATACATAATGGGTTAGAAAGGGATGATAGCTAAAAACTGGTTTGCACACACATAACGCCTGAATTCATTTCTTATGGTCCACACGATATGGTTTACTCTACCTTTACCTCATACCCCGACGGTCATCTTTGCTACTCAATGCAAAAGTACAACGAGATCAATCTTTACTCACGACAAGGAAATTGAAAAAGTGTATCAGATTTTACACTTAATTCTCTCGCAATGAAAGTACGTCATGTTAGGCTCGAAACTCACAATCAGGTGGTCTCCACTAATGTCCCTAACACATGCACTCTGTCAGGCCTCACTCGATGCTACATTATCCTTCACAGTTCATTCCTCAAAAAGAAGTGTTCTACTTACTATTAACGGTGAATCAGAAAAAGAAATCCATCATAATGACCACAATTCCGTTACTTGCCTAAGATATAGCAAAGATCAAAGTGACAGTATCGACTCATTTCCACCCCAAACCAAAATTCACATTGTCCCCAATGTGTAATAATAACAGTCATCCAAAATAATTGTGCGAATTAGAGTACAGTCATCCCAAATAAAATTATGAAATTTAAGTACAGTCATCCCAAATAGAATTCAATCAAAATAGATCAAGAGGAAGATGAGCTCGCCCCCGATTGTCGTCTCCGTGCTCGTTGCGCCGGTGGGGGATTTGATGGTCCTGCTCCATCCTGGTTTTCCTCATCGGTATTTACTCCCATGGCTCTGAACCCTCTGTCCATTCTTGCGAATCCTGACCGCATCTCCCGTTCCATCCTATCCATGTGTGTATGCAAACGTGGGTCAAAACCAGTTGGTTGGTGGCCCTCATCCACTGTGGGATCATAGTCCACGTCATCTGCGTCTATATCATTAACCCCTTGGGGGATGTTCATCCGCTCGTTCCCGACTGCCTCTTGCCTCTCCAACTTCCGTATAGCTATCTCTTGCGTGCGGTATGTAGTTCGGTCATATGGCACAAATGGTGGAATCGTTCTTTCAGTAGCGATCCCTGCATTCCTGCAAAATTGAGTTATCAAACAAGGAAAAGGGAGTACACCTGTGCCGTTTTCCTTAGCCGCATCGATCATGTGAAGTCGGATGATGTGTCCGATATCTAGTGGTAGGCTGTGTTGAATGCAATACATAATGTGCGCCACGTATGGATTGAGCGTCGTGTAATGTGATGAAGGCGCCAAACTCCCCTTTACGAATAACAGCCACAAGCCCAACTCCGGTGCTATCTCACTCTTCTTGATTTCCGCCTTGCGCACCTCCCAGTGTTCTCGATTACTTCGGCGGAGAGACGAAGCAATGATTGGATTGTGTGTCTCGTCCTGTTCCACCCCAGGAATGGGTGGAATCCCAAACGTAGCATCAAGATCTTGGTGCCTCGGTGCTCCATAAAAATTGCAGATATCATCATTTGTCATCCGAATGGGTTGGCCTTGAACGATCACTGTGGAAAATTCTTCGAATGACGGCAGGACCATTGCTGCGTAGAATTCCAGCACTAATGCCGGATCATAAGATTCCGGGTTCCGAATGTAGGTCTGCCAAACCCTTTCCTCAGCAATTTATACAGCACGAGCATTATCAACCCTGGATAAATCCAGCCCTCTTTCCACTAAAATTGGCCGAGGTGAGAAGCTTCGGAAACGAGATTCATAGGATGGGTTTCGCCTTTGACTCCATCCTATTCTCTCTTGTTGGCTGAGGTTGTAATAGTGGAAAAATCTCCCTGCAGCGTTGGGATCAGTATGCACCATTTTCTGCAAAAGAAAGTAGCTATTAGTATCTTGCTAGTTATCACTGCCACCCCAAACCTAATCCTTGGATTAGGTTTGTTGCATAAATAGTCTACACGTACTAGAACAGTAAAGGACACCCCAAACCTTGGTAAAACCGAGGTTTGCAATGGGGTGATGTGTGTGAGAATAACACCGAAAGTGGCAACCCCAAACCTAAGTGAAACTTAGGTTTGTTTGGCCTTGTTGTCTAGTGAAACACAACTCATCATCACATATAAGCACATAAACCACACACATTCAGCAGCTTAATCATTCAGCACAACTATTAAGTTCTATCATCAAAAACATCTATTTCACTTCAGCACATTCACGCAGTAAACCTCATGGTTATTGAGTAACTCAAACCAACCTACTTAAAAAATAAGAGCATGCATTCCAAATAAGTACACTTTAGAGTTTCCTGACAAAGGAGGCTACACCTTGAACTAGCATGTAAATTCACCCACGATTCAGTCCCTAAGTGAACATTCCCAAGTAAATTCATACAATTCAACAAGTTAACAAAAATTACTATGGGTGTTCATCTTAGGAACCAACAATCCAACACATTCACAATTGACCGCAACACTCTCCCCCCATAAACATCAAGTTAACTAAAATTACCACCTATGTTAGACATAGGTTGGATTTCCATGAAATTCCCAAAAATCATGAACCCTAAGTGAAGAGACACTAAGAAAATCATGGCAAAACAACTCATGGCATGACTCATTACTAAAAATCTTACATACTTACCGGAAAAATGGGGAACCAAGGGAGAAAGGGAATCATACCTTCGGTTTTGTTCGAGATTTTTCCACCAACAGAGAGATTAGGGTAAGAGATGTACCTTTGATGCTTTGTGGACGAGGAAATTAGAAAGACTTGAGAGATTCGTGAACTTGAGGTCGAAAATGGTCAAGGAGAGGAGCAAAACGGCGCTGGAAGAAATAGGGTTTGTGAAAAATGGCTGAGAATTGCGAAAATGGGGTTTTTATACCTGTCAGGGCTCCCGCGCGAGTTTCGCGCTAGTGAATTGGCGCCAGAAGGCGTGCGGCCCTCTGTTCGTTTTAAGACTTTCAAACGGCGCTCTTCTTCGCGCTAGTGAACCCACGCCATGATGCGCGCCATTTCCCTCTCCAGTGACCCGTGCTACTTCCGCGCTAGTGAAGTGGCGCCACCCACTGTTTGTTTTCTCTTTTGGCTTTTTCGTTCCGTTCTCGCTTCTTCCGACGATGCTCAATCTTAAAGGTTTATTTTTCAGGGGCAAACACACAAAGACACACGAATTAAAATAAACAAAACTCACTAAAAAAATTAAAAATAAAAACTAACCTACGGTGGGTTGCCTCCAACCAAGCGTCGTATTTACTGTCGTGGCTCGACTTCTTCAATCACTTACTCTCCCGGTTCGTCTAGATAGATACTTGCAATGCTCGGGATCTCACCTCCTAGGTACGGTTTGACTCGTTGTCCATTCACCTTGAATCGTTGCCCATCAGCTCCTTCTAACTCCACTGCTCCGTATGGAAACACTTCGACCACTTTGAACGATCCAGACCATCGGGACTTCAATTTGCCTGGAAACAAACGTAATCGTGAGTTAAATAATAACATATTCATACCTGGAGTAATTACCTTCTCGCGAATATTCCAGTCGTGGAATTTCTTTGTCCTCTCTTTGTAGATCAATGCATTCTCGAATGCATCGAGTCTGAGTTCCTCTAGCTCAACCATCTGTAATAGTCTCTTCTTGCCGGCTGCGTCTAGTTCCATGTTCAATTGCTTAATTGCCCATAATGCTCGACACTCAAATTCCACGGGCAAGTGGCATGACTTCCCATATACTAGCCGATATGGTGTAGTCCCCAAAGGTGTCTTATATGCAGTCCGGTATGCGCAAAGAGCGTCATCAAGCTTCAATGACCAATCCTTGCGTGAAGAATTTACCGTTTTCTCTAAAATGTGCTTCAGCTCTCTGTTTGAAACTTCTGCCAATCCGTTCGCTTGCGGGTGATACGGTGTGGTTACTTTATGTTTGACCGAGTACTTCTTGAGAACAGCATCAAGATACCGGTTGCAAAAATGTCTACCCCCATCACTGATCAAGGCTCGCGGAACTCCAAAGCGTGAAAAGAAATGCTTCTTTAGGAATTTGATCACAACTTTGGAATCATTCGATGGCGTTGCGATTGCTTCAACCCATCTCGAGACATAATCGACCGCAACTAACATGTACTCGTTCCCGTGTGAGTTTGGGAACGGTCCCATGAAGTCTATTCCCCATACATCAAATAACTCCACCTCCATAAAGATCTTCATTGGCATTTCATCCTTCTTCGTTATGTTGCCTGTCCTTTGACACCGGTCACATTTGGAGATGAATTCCCTTGTCTCTTTGAACATTGATGGCCAGAAAAATCCGGATTGTAGAACCTTGGCCACCGTTCTATCAGTACTGAAGTGACCTCCACATTCTAATGTATGACAATGAGTAAGAATGTCGGTCTTCTCTTCATCCGGTACACACTTCCGAATCATCCCATCCGCACACATCTTGTAAAAGTGCGACTCATCCCAATAATACCTCTTGGCTTCAAAAAGAAATCTTTTCTTTTGATGCGACTTCATGTTGTAGGGCACCACTCCTCCTACCAAGAAGTTAACCAAATCTGCATACCACGGTTCGGAATGACTAACCTTAAATAATTGCTCATCAGGTAATGTGTCATTGATGGATGGTTTATCTTTCTCCTCTTCCTTATTACCCTCGAGCCTCGACAGGTGATCTGCAACCATGTTTTCTGTCCCCTTTTCGTCCAAGATCTCCAAGTCAAATTCTTGGAGCAGTAATACCCATATGATGAGCCTTGGCTTTGCATCTTTCTTTGCCATTAGATACTTCAACGCTGAATGATCCGTGTATACGATTACATTTGCTCCCACCAGATACGATCTGAACTTTTCACACGCATAGACCACCGCTAATAACTCCTTCTCGGTGGTGGCATAGTTAACTTGAGCTTCATCTAAGGTTTTGCTGGCATAATAGATCACGTGCATTCTCTTATCCTTCTTTTTCCCCAAGACCGCCCCGACTGCTGTGTCGCTCGCATCGCACATCACTATGAATGGAAGACTCCAGTCAGGTGCTGTAAGAATAGGCGCTGAGATCAACTCTTTCTTCAACCTGTCAAATGCCAAAACACAATCATCAGTAAAATCAAACTTGGCATCTTTTAGGAGTAAAGAACATAAGGGTTTAGTGATTTTAGAAAAGTCTTATAAACCGCCGGTAAAAACCGGCATGTCCCAAAAAGCTTCGAATCCCTTTGACGGAATTCGAATACGGTAAGTTCTCTATCATTGCAACCTTGGCCTTGTCCACTTCTATCCCCTCTTTTGACACTTTGTGTCCAAGCACTATTCCTTCCGTCACCATAAAGTGACACTTCTCCCAATTCAAAACCAAGCTCCTTTCCTTGCATCTCTTCAAAACAGCCTCCAGATGAGACAAACAAGAGTCGAATGATGGACCAAACACTGAAAAATCGTCCATAAAGATTTCCATGGTGCGCTCTACCATATCCGAAAAGATCGCCATCATACATCTCTGAAATGTTGCGGGAGCATTACATAACCCAAACGGCATCCTCCTATAAGCGAATGTTCCATATGGACATGTAAAAGTGGTCTTGTCTTGATCCTCGGGAGCAATCGGTATTTGATTGTATCCCGAGTACCCGTCCAAGAAGCAATAATACTCGTGTCCCACTAGTCTCTCTATCATCTGATCAATGAATGGCAATGGAAAATGGTCTTTTCGTGTGGCGTCGTTCAACCTTCTATAATCAATGCAAACTCTCCACCCCGTGACTGTCCGAGAGGGGATGAGTTCATTGTTGTTATTTCGAACGACAGTGACACCTCCTTTCTTTGGCACTACTTGGACTGGACTGACCCATGGGCTATCGGGTACTGGATAGATGATTCCAGCATCCAATAACTTTAGGATCTCTTTTCGAACCACTTCCTTCATGTTGGGATTGAGTCGGCGCTGAGGTTGGACTACTGGTTTATGTTCTTCTTCAAGGTTTATGCGGTGCGTGCAGAAAGTTGGACTTAAACGTTTTAAATCGGCTATCGTCCAACCAATTGCAGTTTGGTGCTCAAGTAGGACTCTTAGCAACTTCTCTTTGTCTTCGGTTTTCAACTTGGATGAGATGATAAGCGGGAGTGTCTCCTTTTCCCCCAAGAATGCATATTCAAGATGAGATGGTAACTGTTTCAGCTCGAGCTTAGGCGGAGTGTGAGATGATGGTTGAGACTTGGGTATTGGTTCACCCAAATCCTCAACAGTCGGTCTTCTTGGGCCCCTATGACTTGGTAATGCATTCAGTTGCATCACACTTTCAACTTCCAAACCATCTATCGTACCCATGATCACACTTTCCAATTGATCTTGACCAAACTGCAATTCACATGATTCTCTAATCGGAGATTCCAAGACATCAACCCTGTAACATTCACTGTACTGCATTGTCGGCTTTGCTGCTCGGAATACGTCAAAAACAGCTTCTTCTTCTCCTACCCTCAACATGAGCTTTCCTCCTTTCACATCAATCAACGCCCCTCCTGTGGCTAAAAACGGTCGACCCATGATTAATGGTATCTCTTTATCCTCATCCATGTCGAGGATCACGAAGTCGACTGGGAGATAAAATTTGTCCACCTTGACTAGCACATCTTCAATTACACCATATGGGTATTTGATTGATCTATCAGCAAGCTGCAGTGTCACTCTGGTCGGTTGCACCTCTCCAAGTCCGAGTCTCCTGAAAATAGACAATGGCATTAGATTGATACTCGCTCCAAGATCACACAAGGCCTTACTAAATTCATAATTTCCTATTTGAACAGGGATAGTAAAACTCCTTGGATCCTTAAGCTTCGGGGGAAGCTTGTGCTGAATGATAGCACTGCACTCTTCAGTAAGTGCAACCGTGGCATGCTCCTCGATCTTTCTCTTGTTGGAGAGGATATCCTTCAGGAATTTCACATAGGATGGCATCTGTGCTAAAGTATCAGCAAAAGGAATGTTAATATGCAATTTTTTAAACACCTCTAAAAATTTAGCAAAGTTTGCATCATCCTTGTAGGCTTTTAGCCTACTGGGATATGGTACCGATGGTGTGACGGGCTTAGTAGGCGGTTTCTTTGGAACAGTCGCATTCTCCTTTCTTCTCTCGCTTTCCGTCTTCTCCATCTCCATTTCTTCATCCACTTTTTCTTCCGGTTCATCCTCCGGTTCAACATCACTCACCTTGGTGTTGTCTCCTTTCGGCAAAGGATCTCTCGCGGGGTCTATAGTGAGTTGTTTACCACTCCTCAAGCTGATGGCTTTACATTCTTCTCTACCCTTCTTCTCGGGTTGACTTGGAAATTGACCGGGAGGTCGATTTTGTAGGGCCTCAGAAATCTGGCCCACTTGTCATTCTAGCATTAGGATTGAAGCGGTATTCTGATCCGTGGTGGATTTCACGGTATTCACCGTACCCGCTAATCCTTCCACCGCACCTTCCAGCTTTGACATGAATTTCATCATCATGTCTTCCAAACCCGACTTCTTTTCTAATAATTGCCCCTCATCATGTTTCCTCTGATTGTAACCTGGGGGACGATAAACATTGCTACACTGAAAAGAATTTGAAGAGTTAGAATTGTTACCGTACTATTGTTGCTGCTGTTGTTGCTGCCCCATCGTTTCCTTGCCCGAGCCTTGTTGAGGTTGACTCCAAGAAAAATTAGGATGTCGCTTCCATCCCTCATTATAGGTGTTAGAGAATGGGTCATTCCTCGGCCGATTATTCCGGTTTTGAATAAACTGAACTTGTTCCGGCGATTGATAATCTTGAGGATTCATGAATTGGTCTTGACCACCCATATCGTTCTGAACATTCGGTTGAATAGCAGCTCCTCTCATTTGATTAGTCAATGCATTCAGTTGTGCCTTTATAGCCTTCAACTCTTCTGTTTCTTGCACGCTTTCAACTTTTCTAACAGCGGATCTTGGAGTGGAATAGCTGTGTTCCGCTAAATTCTCTATCAATTCGACCGCTTCCTCATAGGACTTGTTCATTAAGGCTCCACCTGCAGCAGCTGTGAGGTCATTCTTAAACTGAGGATTCAATCCCACATAGAATGTTTGGATAATCATCCACTCTTGTAACCCATGATGTGGACACTTCTTGAGCATCGCTTTGTATCTTTCCCATGCCTCGTACAAATACTCTTGATCCCACTGTGAGAAATGCGTGATGTCGGATAACAGTTGAGTCGTTCGGCCCGGTGGGAAGAACTTGTTGAGAAAGGCTGTAACCATGTCGTTCCAAGTTCGAATTGACCCCGGTGGTATATTCTCTTTCCAAGTAGTGGCTCGATCCCTCAATGAAAACGGGAACAACCGGATCTTGATCGAATCTTGATCAGCCCCATTCACCTTAAAAGTATTGCATATTTTTTCGAAAGCGCGCAGGTGTGCATGGGGGTCTTCAGTTGTTGCACCTCCAAACATGTTCGATTGCACCAACTGGATGGTACCAAGCTTGATTTCAAAATTATTCGCAGCTATCGGAGGTGCATATGGCCCTCATTGTGCAGCTCCCATGTTTGGGTTGGCGAAATTCCTCATTGGTACCCTTTATGGTGGCGGCGGTGGTTGATTGACATTATGATTGACGTTGTGATGGATCCCATGATTGGCGTTGTGATTGAGATTTTGATTGATCCCATTGTAGACATTGTTATTGACGCCATGATTCACATTGTTGTTGTTATTGTTGTCAACACCGTGGTTGACATTGTTATTGAGACCATGATTGGCGTTATTGTGGTTTTGATTGTTCGCGTTTATATTTGGTATTGGTTGACCATTACCCATGGGCATCCCCTCTTCCCAATCATCGCCCACATGGTTGTTGACGTCGGCCATTCTGTTTCGTGCTTGTCATCTCAGGTCTCTGGCAGTTCGTTCTATCTCCGGGTCAATCGGTACTAATTCCCAAAATAGTCTCCTTCTTGGCATAAACCAAGAGGTAACCTAAAACAGAGAATATAGAATCCCAAAACCAAAAAATATATGAACTTTCAACGCAGATTATAATAAAATAAAAACAGGGTGTCTAATGTAATAACTTCTACAGCTGGTAGTGATATTAATACAAAACAGGTTCCCCGGCAACGGCGCCAAAAACTTGATAGGCGGGTTTACACCCCCCTAAATCTACCGCAAGTGTACGGGTCGAATCAAGTAATTGTACTTATAAAGTACGAGTATCGAACCAAAGGAACCAGGTGTCAAGTACCACAATAACTGTATAGATTATTAACTAGACTAATGCAAATTGGTTTGGTTTGTTGTGTATTAGAATACGAATTAAAACTTAATTAATTCAGATAGGACAAAGAGTTGGAGGGTTGGATTCCTCAGGTAAACAATCACTTAACTCACAGATTTGACACGATTGACATAACTTCAAGATGACAGGCATAATCACATTCCATCACTATACTCTATCAAGCTATAGTAAATATCATTCAACACTTTGTATCATCATTCGATCTTAACAAAAGTAATTGAACAATCAGTAATTAAAAGCCACAAGGAATGGATTATTATATCACTATCTCAAATTCAACCAAGACATGAAAGATTTATCAAACCTAAAAACTTTTCTCAAAGATTAAAGATTCATAAAATCAAATAACAGTTGATCGGACTATTACAAGCATTAAGAACAATCTTACATGTGCCATCCATCTATATCATATCAATCATACCTACTGTAAAGCTAAACGATTATCCAACCATGATTCAAACCAACCCCCCAACATGAACGGATTAGTTCATATTGGGGGTTTCAAAACTCTGAAATGTAAAGATAGAAATGAAAGTAAACATGTTTTGTACTAAGAAATGAAACCTAAGAACTCCCTGAAAAAGCCTAAGCCGCCAATGAACGTACTCGATTATCCCTTCGATCCTTGTTAATGGATGTTTCTCGCCTTCTATTCGCCTTCAAAATTCGTTCCTTAGCTCCCAAAATCGCCCAGAAAGAGTCCCAAGCCGTGATAGATTGATAACCCTAAAAATGAGGAAATAGGGCTTTAAAACGTAACTGATAGTTTGGCGCTAGTTCCGGCGCTACTTGGGTCGCGCCACAAGGCGCGCCACTCTCTGGAATCCTCTCTTCATTTTCCGCGCGCATCACGGCGCTAGCTGGGTCGCGCCAAAGGTCGCGTCAGCTTCTGATTGCCTCCAACTTCGTCTTCTTCCAGATTTCGAGCTCTTTCTTTGGAGAATACACGCGATTTTCTTCATTCCTCTTTCAATTCGATTAACTGCATATCTCAGTAAACTCATCAGTAAAAAGTCACTATTCTACTTGGAAACTTGCAATAACAGACCGATTTTGGGATCAAAATAATGTCGTAAAACGGCATTATCATCTAATCTTAGCCTACGCTGTACACAAAGACTTCAAAGTATATCAAATGGATGTTATGTCAGCATTTCTCAATGGAAAGATGAATGAAGAAGTCTATGTGGAACAACCTCCAGGATTCTCAGATCCTAAGCGTCCAGGTTATGTTTATAAACTGGATAAGGCACTTTATGGCTTAAACCAAGCTCCACGTGCATGGTATGACACTCTATCCTCTTATCTCCTAATTGAAAATTTTGAGCGAGGTAAAATCGACAAAACTCTATTTTTCAGAATAGTGAAGGGTCATATCATTCTTGTTCAGATATATGTTGATGACATTATATTTGGTTCTACTAACCCTGACCTTTGTACTCGTTTCGTTGATAGAATGAAAGAAAAGTATAAAATTAGTATGATGGGTGAGCTAACATATTTCCTTGGTCTTCAGATAAAGCAAAATGAAAAGGGAACTTTCATAAATCAGGGAAAGTATGTTAAAGATATGCTGAAGAAATTCGATTTAACTCAGAGTTCAGCTATGAAAACCCCTATGGCACCACCGCTGACACTAAACAAGGATTCAAATGGAATACCTGTTAATGTCACGCTGTACCGTGGGATGATCGGCTCTCTCTTGTATCTTACAGCTAGTCGACCTGACATTATGTACGCAACCTGTTTGTGTGCACGATATCAAGCTGAACCTAAGGAATCTCATATGATCGCTGTAAAGAGAATCTTTCGTTACCTTAAGGGTACTACGAACCTAGGTCTTTGGTATCCCAAAGACTCAGGGTTTGATCTAATCATCTATTCAGATAGTGATTTTGCAGGTTGCAAATTGGATAGGAAAAGCACCACAGGAGGCTGTCAGCTCCTAGGTGGAAAGCTGGTGAGTTGGACAAGTAAAAAGCAAAACTCAGTGTCCACCTCAACTGCTGAAGCTGAGTATGTAGCCGCTGGAAGCTGTTGTTCTCAGGTCTTGTGGATGAGAAATCAACTACTAGACTATGACCTTCACCTCTCGAAAATTCCAATCTATTGCGACAGCACAAGTGCCATCGTTATAGCCAATAATCCAGTGCTACACTCAAAGACCAAACATATCGAAATCAGGTATCATTTATCAGAGATCATGTGATGAATGGTGATATAGAACTTCATTTTATCCCAACTGACTTTCAGTTAGATGATCTGTTCACCAAACCTCTTGATGAGACAAGATTCAACTTTCTCATCAGCGAGCTTGGAATGCTGAACTTTGAAGAGTAAAATCTTCAGTAGTTCACATTTGATCAGCGATCGGATAAAACCAACTTATATAACCCATTCTATCATCTTCTCCCTGAACAAAGTTGATTCGCTGATATCAAGGTATGTTCTCTCTTTACTCGCTGACGTTCGCAAATGAATGCAAGATTTCAAAACAAATCACATCGCTGAATATCTCTTCCTTAACAGTGATACTTTGAAATTTCTAAAACTAACACTGATATTTCTATTCAGTGCTTCATGTTTTTCAAAATAGTCCCTGAGCTTTCAAAACCTCTGAGACATCCTAAAATATGAAAGGACGTTTGTGACATCATCATAACGGATAAACCCTGGCACGTTCTTTTTCTGACACACGTTTGCACGTTTCGTTTACCATCCAATCAAATGCAAACACGTGTCCGTGTCATGATGAAAAACTTTCCCGCCCTAGTTTTTCTCTCTCTCTAATCTCACTATATAAACTATTTCGAGTTTATATTTTTCCTTTACGATAACTTCTTCTCCAAGAAAGAAAAGATTTATTGTTGCTTATTGAACTCGAGTTTTTCCAGAAAACTGTTCATCTTCTTCTTCGACAACCAGGTTAATATTCTCATTATTTACCTGTTTTAACTTGTTTCTAATCTTATCCTTGTTTTCAAAAGATCAAACAAAAGAACTTTTTAAATGAAATCATTTCTTTCATGGTTTTATGAACACAACCTTTTCATGGTTGTTCTTCAAGTTTAAATCAAATAGATTAAACTTGTTCTTCATACGTTTTTCCAGAATCCTTATCTAAAGGAAAATGGAAAACAAGGCTTTTACTGGGTTTGCATTTCTTTTTCAAAACAAGAAAACCCTAATCTTCATTAAGACATTTCTGTCTGAATGAAATGGACAAAATTCGAAAACATCTTATTGGAAAATCTTTCCACATTAAGACTGTATTTTTTTCTCTATGATTCATGGTTGATATGATAAACAGAAATGGCATCTTCTACTGCTGCTCCTACCGCTGAGAAATCTCCTGCTACGGAGAAACTGAATCTTCCCAAGGCTCCTCAAGTCAAGTTCACACTTGAGAAAGTAGACTTCTCAAAATCCAACAATCTCTATGCGCTTTTCGATTTTCCTCCGAAGAAGCAAGTCAAACATCTGAATGAAGCTGTGAATTTTCTCCAAACCTGTTGCTTATTCAAAGCCTTAACCTTCGTACCCCTTGCCCATAAATTCCTTCTATCTCAGTTCTGGTATACTGCTAGACACACTCAGGTTCCTTCATCCAAGGACCCTAAGAAACTCCTTAATGTCATTCTCTGTGACACCAAATTTGGCACAACCAAAATCAACCCTGCCATTATCAGGCGAGCACTCATCCTACCCACTGCCACCAAAGAAAACCCTTTGTTCCTCTGCCTAACCACAAAAACCATGCTGATAGGGAAGCCATCACTGCATTCTTTGATGCAATTGGTTACGCATGGGACACAGGGAGGTACAAGGAGATTGAGAAGAAACTGACCCTGATCAAGAAGTACAAAATGCCAAGCGAGATGAACTTCATCTTCGCATACTTGATAAGCTGCATGACAGCGAAGTCCGGCTCCTCTGATCAAGCCGCTCAACCTCAGCAAGCAATGGGCTACGCATTGCTGAAAGGTCTACATGTTGACTGGGCCTCAATTATTTATGACGACCTTGCATTCAGAGTAGATATGGCTGATAGACCTTCGTGGGTTCCATATCCCAGATTCATCAGCGCCGTCTTTCAACAAGGACTTGGGGACAAGTACCCAAAAGAAGGTGATATGAGACTCTCTCAGGTTGGCCCTAAGGTGCTCGACTTCAAGCCGCTGGAAAATGAGGTACGTCTTACTACTCTTTTATCTATTCTTAATCCTCCTTCTTCTACTTCTGCGGCTCATTCAGTGGAAATCCCCACCGCTGATACCCAAGCTGCACCCTCCACTCCTTCTCGAAAAAGGAAACAATCTACTTCCCAACTTGGTTCCAAAAGAATCAAGAAAACCAAGGAGCAACCCCCCCCAGCATTCACATGCTGAAGACCCCACAGCTCATCTTGAAGAGCTGATGGATAGTTCAGTGGTACGCTCTGCCACAGTTGATCAAGCCACTCCTTCCATCCAGCTTCAACGTCTCTAAATGCTGAAGTTATAAACTTAGAACTGAACCCATCTCCTTCAGCCTCTCTAGAGACTGAAGTGATTTTCAGCGAATCCAACGCTGAACCCCGCACCCAACCCACTTTATCAACCATCATTCCTCCCACCTCTCCTTTGGTCACTCAATCTCTTCCCCTATTCTCCTCAACAAACATCTTCCTCAGCGACACTACTGCTGAACATCTTCAGAGGATGATAGAACAAAACACAGGACCTGCAGGTACTTCCAATCGTCAAGAAACTATTGAAGACGACTATGAAACTTTCTCAGGGTTACGAGGCTTCGACAACTTCACTAACCCGCTTGCAGGTATACACATTATCCCAAACACTTCTCTCTCTCAACCCCAAACTTCTGAGCTTTCCTCTGTTCATAAGTTAATAACTGTTTCAGGTCCAAATTTGGGGGATATCAACACCTCCCTGAAGGCCCTGGAAACAAAGATGGAATCATACAACACCATTCTCTCCACCAACTCTTCAGCGGTTACAGCCGCTGGAGAGAACCTCAAGAAGCTGACCGAGGTTGTTGACACTAAAGTCTCCAAAGCTGATATGGAGAAGGTGGATGGCAGCATTGCAACTTTTGCTACCACCCTCGCTGAAACTTCCTCAAACGTCAACAATCTCAACCTCACCAATACCACCCTCGCAACAAACTTCACCACTCTGTCCAATGAAGTCATATCATTGAAGACCGAGGTTGGTACTCTTAAGGGTGAGGTTACGACGGTCAAAGATCTACTTCAGCAGATACTCAATCGCATGGATGCCCCAAAGTCTCACTTTACTCAGGCCGATAGAGAAGATCTTCGGAAACTCGACCCTGCTATATCTGGCCTCGACGACAGATTAGCAGTGGTTGAACTTTGTATGGGACTCACTGGCCAAGAAGACAGTGATTCTCATACTACTGATGCTGCTGATGTTGCTGATATTCCTCTTGCCACCCCTCCTCATCATGTGGAAGAGGGGGAGAAGAGAGCTGAAGACCTTCCCTATAATGATGAGGGGGAGAAGAAAAATGAAACTGCTGCTTCTACTTCAAAACCTCAGGGAGTTGAAAACCCTGAGGGAACCGAGAAACCTCCCTTTGTATCTGAGGGGGAGCAACTCGAAGAGCAACACAAAGAAGCCGTTGCTGAAGTGACCGTACCTTACGCTGATGAGGTCGAGTCTGAAGAAAAACAAGAAGCTGAAGACGAAGAACCCATCGATATCGATGATGAAGAACCATCATCATCCCCTAAAGATGATGATGATGACGATGATGATGATGACTTCTTCTTCGTTGAGCCCAAGAAGGCCCCTGAGAAAGGGATTTCGATAAACGAACCATCAGGGGAGAAGATAAAGCCTGCAGCATCTGAAGTTGATCAAGGCAAAAACAAATGCCTCGCTGCAGAAGGAAATCTGGCTATCCTTCAGATTAAGCCAGCTTGTCAGGTACAATATCTTCTGTTCCCTTATACTGCATCCCTCCTCTATCCCTTCTCAATATCAATCCTCCTCTCCATAAAACCTCTATACACTTAACCCTATTCTTTTCTCTTTTTTCCCAACTTTTCTTACTTAAACGATCGCTGTGTTTCAGCTAGTCCTCTCCCCTGTTTGAGGATCCCGCTGAAGCTCCTACAACTACACCAACAATAATCCCAGCCACAAGAGCTGAAGAAATAATCCCAGTCTTGGATTTAACCACTGAGACTGATGAACCTGAAGAACAGCTGCTCTCTCACAAAAACAGACCTTCCTTGGCTCCTCAAAAGCTAAGTTAAGAGGATCAAGAAAAGAGAGATGCAATGATCAAACAGCTTGAAGATCAGCGAATCATTCTTCCTAGTGACAAAATCCCTGTTCCCACAAAGTTCAGGATATCAAGGAAAGAATACGAGGATCATTTAAGAGCTGAACGATTACTCGCCGAAAAGAAGGAAGCTGAAGAAAAAGATAAGGCTCTCGCCATCCAGCTTGTCCAACAATCGGTGAAAGACCCCGCGTTGAAAAGAGCTCCCATTGATGTCCAACGTCAGCTATGGGATGATGCCCAAAGGATCGTTGAAGAAAAGACTAAGGTATCTGACTCGACTTTGGAATGGTGTAAAGAAATGTTGAACTATCGATCTCGACCATCCAAAATCATCAAGGTACTTATCAGAGGAAAATTGTTCGTAAACGTTCCTGTTGTTGAAGTTGACGTATTCAGAGAAGACAAGACCAAGCAAACCTTTTACGCTGCTACATTAGAGAAATTTGGTTTCTCTAATGGTTGGAAGTGAAATTAGCCATTCAGCAATCTCGCTCAAAGTTCAAGAGCCATGTCGAGAAAATTTTAAATTCTCAGATCGACTTGGTTTCTTCTGCCGTGGATATTCCTCCTTCCACTCTTCTTCCACCTCAACAGAGAAGGGCCTCTGCAAAGAAAAAGAAAACCTCAGACTCAGGTCCTCCTATACGAAATGAAACAGGTATAGGTTTCTCACGCGAAGAAGTACTTGGTCGTGACCCTGACCTCTCAGTACTTGACACCTCCCTGCCTCCTGGTGAAACTTTCATCCCTGGAAAAGTCTTAAGTGAACCCTATGGCATCTTTTTTCTAGACTTCTATGGACGACAACACTTTCAACGCATATCTGAGCTTCCAATCACTCCCATCTAACAGCTCAGAGACCTAATATACTGGTGTGAAGTCAGACGCGACATTCAGGCACGTCACCTCAAGCCCCTGATCTTTGAAGAAGCAAAGAACAAAAAGGATCAAGGTGTAACTGTCCCTGACTGGATGATTCCCACATCAAAGACCCTCGATGAACTTCTCATCAAGGAAGAACCTTTTGACGGATAGGATCGCCTTGTAATTCTTTCTATCTTTATCTGTCTATATCTTCTGTACTTGTAATTTTATTTGTTGTACTTGTAATTTTTCCACTTCCCTTTGTAATCTTTACGAAGTTTAAAGAAAAATTTCAGCGAATGTACTTTACTCCCTCAGTACTGAAAAGATCCCAGAAAACAGTAAAAGGGAAATATATTTTATGAGTTCTTTTTATCCTTATGTTTTCATACTTAGCAATTTTCTTTGTTGCTATGTCATAATCAAATAGGGGGAGATTGTTGATCCAAACCCTCAGTGATTTGATAATGACCCTCTCTTAACACTTAGTGAAAATTATAAGTAAATGATATGTATTAGAGTTTCACTATCGCTGATAAGTACTAAGACCGTTTCAGTACCGCTGATAGTAACTCTCGCTCTTTAAAGATAAATAGTCAGCGAACTCTGTTAATCGAATAGCTCTGAGCCTGTTCAGTCTATGAGATGATCGCTGATAATTTAGTTTATTTACTTATGATCCCTGAAGACAAGTTTCATGTCAACATAGGTTCTACGCTGAAGTCGAAGATCATGCCCAAGAACCAGCGACAAGTCTACTAATGAACTGATGCGGATATCAGCGAAGCCAAGATTTGTCCACTCAACGTGAAGTATCAAGTAGAAGACTTCAGCAATCGCTGAACTTTATCATTCGCTGATAAAGATCTGTTTCAACGAAAGCTGATCATGAAGTCTCCTTACAAAGTACTATTGTCTTACCTGCCTTGCACGTCTCCGTACGAAATGTAAGAATGGACATCCCTTTTTGTCTATGATCGTACAACAAACTCTGATTCTACACTGTGCACCATGCGGCTACTAAGGTTGTCTACAAAGGCCAATGACATGCAACCACTCAGCTGCTGCCACGTGTAAAGCAATACTGCCATGCATTAAATGCATGCAGTACATAAGAAGAACCCTACTTCATAAATGAAGTGTGCTCGGACCATCTTCTTCTTTCTATCTGTGTGTTAGGTTATTATTCGTAATTTCCTTATCTCCTTTCTATCTTATTCTAGTGCAAGAAACTTAGTATTCTTAACTTGTTTAGATTAGGTTAATCCTTAATCTTATTCCGCAACAAGTTGTAAATTGTCTTGATTTATCAATAAACAATTTAGAAAAGTAAAAATAGTGTGTTTGTATTCAACCCCCCCCCCTTCTACAAACTTGTATAACCCTTCGGGACCAACAAAGGTGGTCTTTTCTTGGTCCTCGGGGGCGATATGGATTTGGTTGTATCCGGAGTATCCATCTAGAAAACAATAGAATTCCTTTCCCGCTAACCTATCAAGCATTTGGTCAATGAAAGGTAGGGGAAAATGGTGTTTCTTAGTGGCTAGGTTGAGTTGTCTATAATCCATGCATATTCTCCACCCCGTGACAGTCCTAGTGGGAATGAGCTCGTTCTTTTCGTTCTTCACTACGGTCGTCCCTCCCTTTTTAGGGACACATTGGACGGGGCTCACCCAACTACTACAAGCTATTGGGTAGATAATACCGGCGTCTAACCACTTCAACACTTCTTTCTTAACTACCTCCTTCATTATGGGGTTCAACCTTCTTTGACGTTGGACTTTTCCAGGGTGGTCACTCTCCAAGTTAATCTTATGTTGACATAGGAAAGGGCTAATACCTCTAATGTCCACTATGGTCCAACCAATTGCCCTCTTATGCTTCACTAACAAATCAATCAGAAGTTGTTCTTGTTTCTCACTAAGTTTGGAAGAGATAATAACGGGGAGTTTATTATCCTTAGCGAGGTAAGCATATTTTATGTGGGAAGGCAATGGTTTTAGCTCTAACTCGGGAGGTTGTTCTATTGAAGGGGGTTGAACATTTATGTCCTTGAAGTCCAGAGGTTCAAAGGCTGCCACTATTGCGTTACACTCATCCTCAAAAGTGTCATCACTCTCAGAGTCGGAGTGTTCACTCTCACTCCCCACTGTGCTCACTGTATCAAAACCATGGGTACCACAAATCGAACTCATAGCAAAACAGTCTTCAGTTTCTATGTAGTTAAGGGACTTGAAGACATTGAATGTTACCTCTTGGTCATTAACTCTCATAGTGAGTTCTCCTTTGTGCACATCGATCAAAGTGCGTCCGGTTGCAAGAAATGGACGCCCTAAGATGATTGGGATATCTTTATCAGCCTCATAATCTAAAATTAGAAAATCGGCGGGGACGATAAATTTATCCACTTGGACCAAAACGTCTTCTATTTTTTCCTTTGGATAGGCAATGGACCGATCGGCTAGTTGTAATGTCACGGTTGAGGGTCTAGCCTCTCTAATACCTAACTTGTTGAAAATGGACAGTGGCATCAAGTTTATACTAGCTCCCAAATCACAAAGTGCTTGACCTACTTCTTGTCCTCCTATTGTGCATGGAATTGTGAAACTACCCGGGTCTTTCAACTTAGGTGGAATCTTGCTAGTAAGGAGGGCACTACATTCCTTGGTCAAAGCCACAGTCTCAAACTCACCCAACTTTCTCTTTTTGTTCAAAATATCCTTTAAAAATTTAACATAGCTTGGCATTTGCTCGAGAGCCTCTACCAAGGGTATGTTAATGTGAAGTTGTTTAAAAATGTCTAAGAATTTTTTGAATTGAACATCGACAGTTTTACTCTTCATTCTTTCAGGAAAAGGTACACTTCGTGGGTCGATTTGAGTTTGTTGTGGTGTTGGCTTTGGAACAGTAGGTTTTGGTATAGGCCCAAAAGTGGGAAGCTCAGGGACATCGGTCCTCACTGTGGGTTTGACAGTGACTTGAGGAGTGGCCACTGTGGTTTTAGGGACAGTGGTATTTGAGGCGGATCATCAGAGTCAAAAATGATATCTTTCAGATCCTTTCCACTCCTAAGCGTTATGGACTTGACTTGTTCTTTTCCTATCACCCTAGCGTGTTCGGTGTCACTAGGTAATGTCCCTGGCGGTCTATTCTTAACTTCGACGGCTAGTTGTCCTACTTGAGTCTATATGTTTCTAATGGCTGCTTGAGTTTGATTCATGAAACCTTTGAGAAATGATTCGAGTGATGGTTGAGTCTCAGCGGGTTGAGTTGATCGTGGTTGGAACTGTTGTGAGGATTGCTCTTGGTGAAAGTTCTGTGGGGGATGCCCACTGTGATATTGGTGAAATCCAGGGGGATTTTGTGGTCTTTGCTGGACATGACTCGCCCCTTGGGGTTGGAGTCCTGGATTACCAGCCCAAGAGAAATTCGGATGATTTCTCCAACCTGGATTATAAGTCTGTGAATATGGGTTGTTCCTCGGGTTGGTTCCTATAACATTAACGGCCTCCGGATTTGCTGGACAATAATCAAAAACGTGTTCTTCTCCACAGAGGGAACAGTTTTCCGTGAGGTGTGTTGCGGAATTGACTTGACCTCTATTTTGATTCAAAACTAATTTAGTCAAGGCCACTAACTGCGCATTCATGGTTTTAAGTGCCTCGGAGTCAATGGTGTTGGTCTTTGGTATGGGTGCTCTAGGATTGGACCACTCGGTATTGTTGTTGGACACTTTTTCTAATATTTGATATCCTTCGTTGTAAGTTTTACTCGTGAATGTTCCACCTACTGTTGCATCTAAGATGATTTTGGCTGCATTGGAAAGACCATTATAAAAGGTCTCCAATTGGATGCAATGTGGGATGTCGTGATGTGGGCACTTTCGAATTAAATCTTTAAATCGTTCCCATGCATCAGAAACAGCCTCATCTTCTTCTTGTCTGAACAAAATAATATCATTTCGAAACCTTACATTCCTAGTGGGAGGAAAGTATTTTTGTAAAAATTTGTCAGCAAGTTCTTGCCAAGTGGTTATCGAGTGAGGTGCATGTGAGTTCAGCCAAGCCTTTGCCTTATCCCTTAATGTAAAAGGGAAAAGCCTTAGCGTTAACGCTTCATCACTCACACCTTGCAATTGAAAGGAATCAGTCATTTCCAAAAAAGATTTTAAGTGCGAGTGTGGATCCTCATATGGTGATCCTCCAAACTGACCCATGGCTTGGATCATTTGAAACATCACCGGTTTGAGTTCAAAATGCGTTGCAACAATTTTGGGCCTTAAAATTCCGGAGCTTAAATCACCAACTCCAGAAGTAGCATAGTCTCGTATTTTTCGATCTTTGCTATCGGCAATCGTCACTGTGGTCTCCACTAACGGTGGGTTTTCTGCCATGTTTACAGTGGGGTTCACAATGGGTTGTCAATTTTTGTTTCTTCGTCTTCTTCGAAAAGTTTTTTCTATTTCAAGATCGATTGGCACCAAAGGTTCGTGTTGTTGCCTTGGCATGCAACACGAACAACTTAGAAAAACGAGTTACTCGGGCTCGAACAAAAACTAATGTCTTGAGATTTAAAATCACGCCAGTCCCCGTCAACGGCGCCAAAAACTTGGTACGTACGAAATATGTGATTTAATCGCACTGGGTTGCAAACTATTCACAGTGGGAAGTGCAAGTGTACACTGTCCACTATGATCGTCACAGCAAGTAATAGTTGGTAAAATACCAGAATCGTATCCACAGAGACTGGGCAATCAAGACAATATGGTTCTCATGGGCTCCTTTTACAGGTTTCAATTACAGAGGAAGCAATAGTTTGGTTTGTTTCGTGAAACGCTACTTTAGCGGTTTTACTTAAGATTTAAAAGAAGGAATCTAGGTTAGATTTTCCCTAGATTTTATATTAAATATCTGATCTCAAAAGTGATCCTTGTACTTGAGGTGGGCATCTTCGTTATAAAAGTTCGGTTACAAAATACTCACATCGTTAAGTAAAAATCCCATACTCTTAGTATTTATTGTTTTGTCAATGGTAATCTCAAAATGGACCTTTTCAGGCCTCGATGGAATGTGTAGAGACAAATACTCTAAGTGTTTTTAAATACACCAACTAGTTTGCCTACTACTCCAGTGGGTTGAGATTAGCTCACTGTGCCGACCTCACTTTCGCAAGTGTCATAAGAATTCTTTCGAATCCTCTAGTGTGTGTCCCAATATGATCAAACAATCAAGAATTCGCACAAGATCTAGAGAGAGAGTGTAGAGAGAGAAAGTAAATCTCGATATTCAATAAGCTCCATTTTACAAGATGTGAATTATGCTCTAAGTGTGTTATCGAATTGTTGCAAGATTAGACTAAACAAAGCTATTTAAACCTAAGATCTATACAAGACAATAAGCTAAGTTTGACTTTCACAAACACATAATACATTGACTTTGACTTTATCATTAAATCTTGAAGACATATTTTAGACTTAACAATCTCCCCCTTGGATTCAAGATTTAATCATTTGGAGAACAGCAGTCTTTGGCTTGTCAAAGTCAACTTGTCACAAAATCTTCAGATGGGGATCTGGCGGAGATTTTCTTTCTTCGATTTGGAGAATTTGTTTCTTCACACAAGGCACTTTGGTACTGATAAATCTTCAGACGGGGATCTGGCGGAGATTTTCTTTCTTCGATTTGGAGAATTTGTTTATTCACACAAGGCACTTTGGTACTGATAAACACAAATTTAAGAAAAATAGATCACAAGATGATCAATCGATTTTTCTTAAACTCTTGAAGAATAATTCTCCCCCTTTTACTATCTTGAGACGAAATCTTCTTTAAACATTTCTCCCCCTGTCATGAAATTGAATCTTTGCCTTGAAAGCTCTTTGACATGAAATTGAATTAAACATTTCTCCCCCTTTTTCGATGAAAGTGAGCATCATGATCATCGAAAACCTTCTTCAATTTCAGTCGCGTCTCTGAGAATCACTAACAATCTCCTTCTTAATGAATAACCTTGCTCCCCCTCAAAATAAGAATTCTGGAGCAATTTGTTTTCTCCTCCTGAAAATATGCATATATTTCATTTAGGCACAGTAGTTGAAAAATTTATTCAAAGAAAATAAAATTCATTGAACTACATTTTATAACTACTACCATTTGATCATTTGAAAACTTTACAAAAGAAATCCAACTTAATAAAATTTAACAGATTTTTCAATCAAATGAAATCAAATGCATGTGTTTGGATTCAAATACAAGACATCATTGCATATCAAGTTAAAAATGTTCAGTTTCAACCCCTTTATTAAATCTATTTGGTGTGCTAGCATGCGAAATATGATTTGCAACAATCAAATGTACTTCTGAAACCTATAAGAATACTTTGCTCTTACTCACACTATATGACTGAAATCAGAATTTCCACAAATTTATAAGTTTATCGCGACATTGAAATTTCCCAAAGATATAAGAGATGTGTGTTCATTGGCATCTTTTATTTTGCGCACATTGGCATCTTTTTATCAAAAAGGTTTATTAAGACTAAGATACACCGTAAACGTAGCTTTCTATCTGGTTCTATAGCAGGATTTGGGTAAGCCAATCCCAGACAAGTTGGTCTTAGGGGCTAGGTGTCAAGCACCCCTTGGAACTTACTTTCCTAAACCAGAAAGGCTACATCGATATATCCTAATCCCATCTGTACCAGTAGGACATGGCTTTCTATCTGGTTCTATAGCAGGATTTGGGTCAGCCAATCCCAGACCAGTTGATCTTAGGGGCTAGGTATCGAGTACCCCTTGGGACTTAATCTCCCAAACCAGATAGGCCACAGGCACAAACTTTCAAACCTAATGATTTTTTATTATTATTATTATTGCATCTCAATCACTTGTTAATAAAACTTTGTGCTTCCCTCATATTTTCATTTCCATTCTTCATTCTGACAATTAGGCTTTGTGAGCATCGTATTCTATATAAGTCTAGATTTACACAATTTTGCGCATATATCAAAATTTCATTCATGTTTTGCTGACCTTTCGATTTATTTCAGAAGCGAAAGTTGAAGCAAATAAAACGCAGATATCACAAAACTACTTGTAAAATCATCTTTTAGCACACATTTAATTCATTGAATGAAAATTGAAAATTTTCATCTCATTGAATTAAATTTGTTCAGATTCAAAATTTCAAAGCAGTAGAAATGAAACATAATGCAATGTTACCTTTCACCACTTGTTCCTTGAATTGAAAGATGTGACAGTTAAGGATATCACCTGATAAGTATGAGTTCTAAACTGATTTATTTAGAAGTCTTAGTCTTTGAAGTACGGGTCCTGAACTGAATTGTTCAGAAGCCATTAACTGTGAAATCCGGGTTCTAAACTGATGTGTTTAGAAACCAATTCTCTTTACTCCCCCTTAATGGCACAAGTAATCTTCTTCCGAGTGTTCAACGCTTTGCTTCTAAATCTGCAAAAACAGAATAAGTAGATTTTGGTACCCAACGTGTCTTGGGTCCTGGCTTGTTAAGCGTAGCTCTATCAGAAGGAAAATGATAAGTACCGTACCAATATTGAGCATCATTATTTTTAATAAAATCATTAGTTCCACAATAAGAACAGCAAAAATTCTTTTGTGCTAACCTGATTAACTGATTTGCGGAATATAATGAACCAGGATTAGCAAAAGATTTACCTTTCAGGTTAGTGTTCTTTTTGGGAACAGACGATTTTGGTACATCTTTTTCAGGAGTCGTACCTTTTACTCTCCATTGCATGTTGACTTTCTTGTATGAAGGAAGATCAGCAGATTGAAACTTGGAAGAATTATCCACTGAGTGATCATAGAAGAGATTAGACGGACGAATCGGACATTCAGAATAGCGTTTGGATTTGTTAAGTGACTTCACTTTGTAGTATAAGTCGTTCCGTTCCTTGGTCACCAAATCAAGTTTCTTCTGAATATCAGACTTAACCAACTTCTCTTTCATGATATCAGTTGATAACACAGCCAATTTCTTTGTCAGCTTTCGTATTTCTTGCTGAAAAATCTTCCTTTCAACATGAAATTCGTCTTTAACACTCCTGGCCTGAAAATCAGCTCTCTTCCTCTTTTCTAGCTCTTCACTTCCTTTATCTAAGTCCTTTTGAAGCTCAGAAATTTTCTTTGACAATGTCGCATTGTTCGCTTCAAAGACTTTCCTTTTATTTTCAAATTCAAGCCTTTCCTTCTCCAATTTCTCTTTTTCAAGAAATAAAACCTTCTCAAAGTCTGAAATTTGCTTAGAAAGTTTTATGCATTGGAGTTCAAGAGCTTTCTTTTCTTCATTTTCTTTCTTCTCAGAAATTGAAGTCTTTTCAAGTTCAGAAACTTTCTGAGAAAGAGAAAGAATTTGCTTTTCATAGCAATTTTTGTCATTTAACCGATTAGCTTTTTCTTTTCTGAAATCCTCTCTTTCTATTTTAAGAAGCTTTTCCATGTCAGACAACTTCTTTGTAAGCTCAATGACCTTTTCCTTAAGATCTTTATTTTCAGCTTCTGACATGTTTTGTTCCGTATCCTCTTTTTCAGCTTTCTTTTTTTCTTCCTTTCTCTTTTTAAATGCAACTTCAGATCCACGCATTAGCTTTGATAACTCGTTCCACATGTGCATTGGGTTATTTTTGAAACATTCAACGCGTTTGTAAATGTGTTGCGGAAGAGCAAGTATAAAAATGGACTTTGTTTCTCTATCCGCTTGAGATCTCAAATTCTCTTCAGCCGTATACTCATCGGTAGATTTAAGAACCCTTGAAGCAGGAATAGTAACAGTTGCCGGAATCTCTTTATAAGGTTTGACAAATGGACCCTCAGTAAAAGATAGCATGATATTCTTTCCGTTAGGTTGCCTCTCTATGAAGTTGATGAGTTGATCTTGCCATTAAAGAAAATCTGAATCTTTAATCAGCACCGGAGGTAGATTCATGTTTGAAAATAGAGTTATCATGTTTGAAAATAGAGTTATCTTTAAAAATAGAGTTATCATATATATAAAAACAAACCTCCATGAAAACCACCATCGTGAACCCACCACCCTATTTGCTCAGCTCCCTCCATGAAACCACTATGAGCCCATCACCACCTGGTTTGCTTCCGTTAAACCACCGGAAGTTCGTCGGAGCTACCACCTTTAGTGTGTATCTATGTGAAACAGCCTAAAATCAGTGCCAATTTGAACCTTAAAATTAAACAAGGTAAATCAGAAAATCATCCAAACCTTTATTTATATATGCATAGAGTTAACTATGAGGGTTCATTTATACACAAAACGAATTCTATAAATAACTTATTAATCTAATCATGTCAACTATAATTAGATTAACTTGGTTATCAAAGCAATTCATAAAAAGCCTCCTCGCATCGTCTAAGTTCTCCGCTTATCATCAAAAGTTGAATACCAAAAGCACTCGTCCCACATCCCATTACTTCCCTGAACTCGTACCTGATAAGAAAATTGAATTTGAACGATTAGGCTTACGCGTAGTGAGAACATCCAAATTCAAATTAAAACATTAACATCTTTGAAAACTCAGATATCCAAAGCATATAAACAAACCTGGTTTGTCACCATTCTTACCATACTCGTACTCGTCTCATAATAACGGGAACATACCTGATCCCATGAGTATGACTAACATTCAGAAAGTCATAACATCATATTCAAAAGTCTACTACGAATCATCACGGGTTCTAGTTTATCGATCAATCCTAAGGACTTACAATCAATCGTCGCTCATATCCAATAAACTACAAGTTACTTTATGCCTATTTCTTGTAGTGGAAGTAGAAATAGCCGTTATATCTTGACTATTCCTCATTTCCTAATAGAAAACGGAAATAGCAATTATATCTTGCCTATTTCACATTTTCACGTCACAGTACAAACGGGAATAGCAATCATCCCTTGCTCATTCCACGTTTCTCAAATTTAATGGGAATAGAAATCATCCCTTGCCCATTCCACATTAATCAAATATCAACGGAAAATACAAATTACTTTATGTATATTCCACGTTTCTCATCACCTCTCGAAATGGGAATTACAATTTACTTTATGCCTATTCCACATTTTAGGTTAATGGGAAATACAAATTACTTTATGTATATTCCACGTTACTAATCACCTCTCGAAATGGGAATTACAATTTACTTTATGCCTATTCCACATTTTAGGTCAACGGGAAATACAAATTACTTTATGTATATTCCACGTTACTAATCACCTCTCGAATGGGAATTACAATTTACTTTATGCCTATTCCACATTTTAGGTCAACGGGAAATACAAATTACTTTATGTATATTCCACGTTACTAATCACCTCTCGAAATGGGAATTACAATTTACTTTATGCCTATTCCACATTTTAGGTCAACGGGAAATACAAATTACTTTATGTATATTCCACGTTACTAATCACCTCTCGAAATGGGAATTACAATTCAGCGCCCGGTCTATTCCGCATTTATCAAATCGACGGGAATTACCATTAAGAGCCCGGTCTATTCCACACGATCACATACTACTAGTGCCTATGGATCAATTGCACTTACTAACGTATATGTGTATCAACATATCACGCTACGTCTCGTAACACATTCTCAATTCTAAGGATTTTAGATAACCTAACGTATCCTTATCCTCAATCATTCCCTCTCCGGAAACTATTTTCGGAAAAGTATTTCGAACTCACAGTTCGAAACTTATCCGAAACCGAAACCCACTTTAGACCGAAACTTAATTCAAATTCGGGTTCTAAAATAAAACCCGATCTCTAATTAAATTCCAAAGTAACCGGATCCCATTCCGCATCCCCACCTAAACCGAGCCCATTCCGGATCAGATTAATTCCGGATCCTACCAAATCCGAATCAATCCCGGAACTCATTTAATACCGGTCCAAAGCCCATTTTCCGAAAATCATTTCCAATACCGGATCCGGCCCACTTCCGGAATCCATTTCAATATCGGATCCGGAACCCATTACTGGAATTAACAATACCGGAACCGAATCCCCTCTTCCGGAATTTCCTATTTCCGGAACCGAACCCCTCTTCCGGAATTTCCTATTTCCGGAACCTCTCATTCCATATCGGATCCACCCAGTTCCGGAACTCTCCAATACCGGATCCCAAATCCAATTCCAGAACCTCGATAATGGGTATCCGATTTACCTCAAATTAACTCATAAAGCTCATCCTAATACAGTTTAATAATCGATTTCATTTCCATACAGATATACGAATTCATTCAGACAATTTATATATCAAATATGATTCAATTTCGACTGTGAATTTCTAAATGAAAGGGATGAACTCACCTGATTGAAGTTTTAACCCAGCAACCAAAACCTTCCTTCTCTGATTCAACAATCTATGGAAAGATGGTTCAACTCATGTTACCAAACTGATTAAGAGATTAAAGAAGAAGATTTCAAAACCCTTACCACAAGAACCACAGTTCAATTCTTCTCTTCTCTTTCTCTTCTTCTTTCTTTCTCTGTTCTTTCTCTGGACCGACTTCAACAAAAGAATTGAGATAATATCTCAATTCAACATACCCAACTCTTAAGTAACTCAACTTTCAAAGAATGACTAAACAGACCCTCAAGTTAATTTTCAATATTAACTTTTAAACTTTGAACAAAATGCAAATTCAACCTTGGAGTTTACATTTACAATTAGTCCACAACTTAGACTAAATTACAATTCGACCCTATTTATATTAAAATATAATATAATGGAAATTCGGGGTGTTACAAATCTCCCCAACTTGAAAATGATTTCGTCCCCGAAATCAAAGCTAGATAAAATAGATGAGGATATTTATTCTTCCTAACCTCTTCAGCTTCCCAAGCCACCTTAACACTTTTATGATGTTCCCACGGTGATACCTTTACCATTTCTCGCTCCCTTACTTGGAAACAACATAAAATTTTATTGGTCTCTTTTGGTTATTAGTCAAAGCTCTACTCGTTCAGCCTCTGTTCCTTGATCGGAATTTAAACTCGAAATTCCCCAGTAAACTTATCTCTAAAACGTGACTATCAAGAGACAAACTAGTCCATAATCGGGTCGAGTCACAACCTCTACTGAAGACTAGCCTTTTGATTTTAGATCAATAGTGAATCCGACTGTCCACTTTATCTGCTACTTGTTACCGATTCATCGTCAAGTATACACATATCGCCCCAGAGATTCTCATCTGGAGGGTTCAACGAGCTAACTGAGTGGCATAATTAGTCATGCTATACTTGAAACTCTTTTATGTGCAACAACATCGTCAAAACGAAATCACCTCCAATTGCCAAAACAATTATAAACAAGTATGCGTACATAACAATATATTCATAATAACAGTAGCTAGTTGAAATTATGAACATACTATACATAAGAATCCTTGTTACCATCCTTACAATTCTTAATTCTCGTATTTCCGTCGACTCTTAAGACCATCTCGTCTTAGTGCTTCTACCCATATCTCACAAATCATATCTTAATTCATCTCAGCTTAAGTCTAGGTATCTCACAATCATACCTAGTTTACTTAAACTACAGCTCTGATACCATATTGAAACACCCTAAAATCAGTGCCAATTTGAACCTTAAAATTAAACAAGGTAAATCAAAAAATCATCCAAACCTTTATTTATATAAGCGGAGAGTTAACTATGAGGATTCATTTATACACAAAACGAATTCTCTAAATAACTTATTAATCTAATCATGTCAAGTATAATTAGATTAACTTGGTTATCAAAACAATTCATCAAAAGCCTCCTCGCATCGTCTAAGTTCTCCGCTTATCATCAAAAGTTGAATACCAAAAGCACTCATCCCACATCCCATTACTTCCCTGAACTCGTACCTGATAAGAAAATTGAATTTGAACGATTAGGCTTACGCCTAGTGAGAACATCCAAATTCAAATTAAAACATTAACAGCTTTGAAAACTCAGATATCCAAAGCATATAAACAAACCTGGTTTGTCACCATTTTTACCATACTCGTACTCGTCTCATAATAACGGGAACATACCCGATCCCATGAGTATGACTAACATTCAGAAAGTCATAACATCATATTCAAAAGTCTACTACGAATCATCACGGATTCTAGTTTATCGATCAAGCCTAAGGACTTACAATCAATCGTCGCTCATATCCAAGAAACTACAAGTTACTTTATGCCTATTTCTTGGAGTGGAAGTAGAAATAGCCGTTATATCTTGCCTATTCCTCATTTCCTAATAGAAAACGGAAATAGCAATTATATCGTGCTTATTTCACATTTTCACGTCACACTACAAACGGGAATAGCAATCATCCCTTGCTTATTCCACGTTTCTCAAATTTAATGGGAATAGCAATCATCCCTTGCCCATTCCACATTAATCAAATATCAACGGGAAATACAAATTACTTTATGTATATTCCACGTTTCTCATCACCTCTCGAAATGGGAATTACAATTTACTTTATGCCTATTCCACATTTTAGGTCAATGGGAAATACAAATTACTTTATGTATATTCCACGTTACTAATCACCTCTCGAAATGGGAATTACAATTTACTTTATGCCTATTCCACATTTTAGGTCAACGGGAAATACAAATTACTTTATGTATATTCCACGTTACTAATCACCTCTCGAAATGGGAATTACAATTTACTTTATTTCTATTTCACATTTTAGGTCAACGGGAAATACAAATTACTTTATGTATATTCCACGTTACTAATCACCTCTCGAAATGGGAATTACAATTCAGCGCTCGGTCTATTCCGCATTTATCAAATCGACGGGAATTACCATTAAGAGCCCGGTCTATTCCACATGATCACATACTACTAGTGCCTATGGATCCATTACACTTACTAACGTATATGTGTATCAACATATCACGCTACGTCTCGTAACACATTCTCAATTCTAAGGATTTTAGATAACCTAATGTATCCTTATCCTCAATCGTTCCCTCTCCGGAAAAGTATTTCGAACTCACAGTTCGAAACTTATCCGAAACCGAAACCCACTTTAGACCGAAACTTAATTCAAATTCGGGTTCTAAAATAAAACCCGATCTCTAATTAAATTCCAAAGTAACTAGATCCCATTCCGGATCGGATTAATTCCGGATCCTACCAAATCCGAATCAATCTCGGAACTCATTTAATACCGGTCCAAAGCCCATTTCCCGAAAATCATTTCCAATACCGGATCCGGCCCACTTCCAGAATCCATTTCAATACCGGATCCAGCCCACTTCCGGAATCCATTTCAATACCGGATCCGGAACCCATTACCGGAATTAACAATACCGGAACCGATTGCCCTCTTCTGGAATTTTCTATTTCCGGAACCGAACCCCTATTCCGGAATTTCCTATTTCCGGAACCGAACCCTTCTTCCGGAATTTCCTATTTCCGGAATTTCCTATTTCCGGAACCGCTCATTCCATACCGGATCCACCCAGTTCCGAAACTCTCTAATACCGGATCCCAAATCCAATTCTGGAACCTCGATACTTGGTATCCGATTTACGTCAAATTAACTCATAAAGCTCATCCTAATACAGTTTAATGATCGATTTCATTTCCATACAGATATACCAATTCATTCAGACAGTTTATATATCAAATCTGATTCAATTTCAACTGTTAATTTCTAAATGAAAGGGATGAACTCACCTGATTGAAGTTTTAACCCAGCAACCAAAACCTTCCTTCTCTGATTCAACAATCTATGGAAAGATGATTCAACTCATGTTACCAAACTGATTAAGAGATTAAAGAAGAAGATTTCAAAACCCTTACCACAAGAACCACAGTTCAATTCTTCTCTTCTCTTTCTCTTCTTCTTTCTTTCTCTGTTCTTTCTCTGGACCGACTTCAACAAAAGAATTGAGATAATATCTCAATTCAACATACCCAACTCTTAAGTAACTCAACTTTCAAAGAATGACTAAACAGACCCTCAAGTTAATTTTCAATATTAACTTTTAAACTTTGAACAAAATGCAAATTCAACCATGAAGTTTACATTTACAATTAGTCCACAACTTAGACTAAATTACCATTCGACCCCATTTATATTAAAATATAATATAATGGAAATTCGGGGTGTTACACTATGTGTTCTATGTTTTGATCAAACCCACCCCCATCACTATGCGTGTGTTGATTCCGTAAACAAAAACAAAGTTTCTAATGGACTTCTTGAAAACATATGTGTACGATGGTGGAGTCGATGGTTGTATGGGGTGGGGTGGGGTAGGGGTGGGGGGGGAGTGTATGTATCTAAAAGCTTATATCAGTGGTGTTCGTGAAGAGGACAGGGGGCTTAATGGTGGTATAAGGAAGCATAAATGGAGAATGAGAGAGGGGAGTTTGGTCCATGTGGTCCTTGTAGAGAAGAAAGAAAGAGGACGATGTTAGGAGAAGGTTGAAGAAGGTGAAGGAGAAGAGGGTGAAATGAGGGGAGTTTTCCTGGATATTGCAGGTTCGTCGGAAGGTTGTTGGAGGATCGACGGGAGAGACGATCTGTCGGAGGTTCGGCGGGAGATACGATCTGTCGAGGTCCCTGTAATTGTATATATATAGGGGAGAGATCAAATGTAAACCACTTTTAGTTTGTAAATCGTGCAAATCGTCGATTTCATTGGTTAAGTTAATGAAATTGGTTCATGAAGTTGTTTAATTTGATGAAATTGTTTCATATAATTCTTTTCTTGATGAAATTGTTTCATATATTTGTGTTTTTATGTAGTTTCATGTATTTTTCTCATTCTGGTGAAACTGTTTCATGTATTTTTCTCAGTCTGATGAAACTTTCTCATTTTTACATGGAAAAACACAACTATATGAAATAATTTCATCAAGAAAAGAATGACATGAAACAATTTTATCAAATTAAACAATTTCATGAATCAATTTCATCAACTTATCTAATGAAATCGATGGTTTGCACTGGTTGCAAAATAAAAGTGGTTTGTAAATGAAACTATCCCTATACATATATAATATTATTAAATATGATATAATATTAAAATTTAAATATAATATAATAAATATATAAAAGCACAAACCATAAAAAGACAAAAAAATGATTAAAAAATAATGTTAAAATGGTTAAAAAGTTAAATGACAGGAATGCCCTCCGAGTTAATGGATTTGTTGGATGGCCGTTTGGTCTAGGGACCAAATCTAAAAGAAATTGCAAACCATTGGTACCAAATCCAACATAAATTGCATACCACTGGTATCAATTCCATAATAAATGAAGCCTATGAACGAAATCCGTAAAAATCAACATACCACATGGACCAAATCCTTAATTTACTCTTTTTTTATTTGTTTTTCCAAAAGAATGTGTAATATTGTTTTTTTCTTATAGCTAACTACGGGTGTAAAAGAAGATCAAACTTATTCAATCTAACTCGTAAAAAACACAATTAAACCCAGCCTAATAAACTGTTAATATGTCAAACCTTTTTTGAGCTGCTCATTATTTTGAGATCTAAATGTTGGAACAATTTAAAAATCAAGATGAACATTAGAAAAAAAGGTCATAATATGTTAATAACCATATTCTAGTGAATTTTGGAAACCATATTAAGACAACATTTGACTCATTATTCAAGTTAAGCTTCTTTTAAGTTACTTATAATTATATTTAATATTTATTATCGTATTCTTTTTTCGAAAAAAGGAATATATGTTCAATTGTTTTTTTTAGTATATAATATTTATATACGACAAATGCAACAAACAAAACAAACACACCTCCTTCTCACCTTTAATGGAGTTTGAATCTCTGACCTCCTACGAGGACAAAGGCTCAGATACCATTAGGCCAAAGATTTTTTGGATATGATCCATTGTTCTTAAGAGAAAAGATGAGAAAGAAAAGGAAAGATGGTAAAAATGATTGAGATAAACTCGTTTTAAGTTACTTATTATTATATTTAACCCTTACTATTGTTATTGTATTCTTTTGTCCAAAAGGAAATATGATCCAATCTTCTTGAGAGAAAATACGAGAAAGGAAAGGAAAGATGGTGAAAACTAAAAAGAATATGAATCGGAAATGGGACTAAAATATGTAAATCACAAAAATAAGTATTTTGATGTCATATTAATCATAGAAACTCAAACTTCCCCTATTTTTCGTTTTTTCTTCTTCTTCTTCTTCTTAAAAATAGATATAAATACATTTAAGTGTAAGAATTTAAAACCGAAACAACATGTAAAAAAAGATCATAACCAAAACATTATCTATTTCAGTGATTCTTACGTCTGTAATCTCAATTCTCATGCCCTTATTTAATTCATTTAGGAATGTTTTCAAAATGTTACTTGAGTTGATTTATGAGTCTACGTGAAAGATGACAATTAATGGAATGTTTTGGTGGTTTAAGATAAGTAATATATATATATATATATATATATATATATATATATATATATATATATATATATATATATATATATATATATATATATATATATATAGGGGTGGGTTCAAATGAAAACTCAAATTCAATTGTAAACGTGAGGACAAACCACAGCCGTTGATTAATAATCTGGTGAAGAGATCAATGGCAAAAAAAACACGGTGGCAATTTTGTAAATAAGTTGAAAACTCTGTCCATGGCTTAATGAATATTTAGCGCGCAGGGGTAAAATTGGAAAGATAAGAATCATCGCCTATTTTTGTTGAATTTTTATTTTCTTTTTTAATTAAAAAACTTTTACCCCCTTAAATTTTAAAATAAATTATCTCAAAAATTACTAACATTTTAATCAAACAAATTACATCAAAAAAACGAGAATTTCGTGCTCTTCGATATGACATCCATCATGATATAGTTTTTTTTTTCGATTTAACCGTTTTTTACGTGAAATCGTGTATATGTGTTATATTCAGACTGAATATAACACATATACACGATTTCACGTTATAACACATATTCAGACTGAATATAACACATATTCAGTCTGAATATAACACATATTCACTCTGAATATAACACATATTCAGACTGAATATAACACATATTCAGTCTGAATATAACACATATTCAGTCTGAATATAACACATATTCATCTATTGCTGCATTCTTTCACATTGCATATACATGCCACGCATGCATACTAAGGTCATTCTCCCTTAACCATCTGTGTTGTTCATCGAATATTGTTGCTGTTATTATCCATCTTTGGTTTTCTTGGTGACATACATATCAATACATCGCATGATTTTTTTTGATTTGGTTATTGTTCAACTACCGCTAGCCTCATATTTTTCAGCTACATCTCGGTTTGAAGAACTTGATCATCACGTGATATCATATACCACATATTAGGTTTTACCACACAATTATTGGTCGTGTTTATCGCATGGTTTTATGTGTTATATTCAGTCTGAATATGTGTTATATTCAGATTGAATATGTGTTATATTCAGTCTGAATATGTGTTATATTCAGTCTGAATATGTGTTATATTCAGTCTGAATATGTGTTATATTCAGACTGAATATGTGTTATATTCAGTCTGAATATGTGTTATAACGTGAAATCGTGTATATGTGTTATATTCAGACTGAATATGTGTTATATTCAGTCTGAATATGTGTTATATTCAGTCTGAATATGTGTTATATTCAGACTGAATATGTGTTATATTCAGACTGAATATGTGTTATATTCAGTCTGAATATGTGTTATATTCAGTCTGAATATGTGTTATAACGTGAAATCGTGTATATGTGTTATATTCAGTCTGAATATAACACATATACACGATTTCACGTAAAAAACGGTTAAATCGAAAAAAAAACTATATCATGATGGATGTCATATCGAAGAGCATGAAATTCTCGTTTTTTTGATGTAATTTGTTTGATTAAAATGTTAGTAATTTTTGAAATAATTTATTTTAAAATTTAAGGGGGTAAAAGTTTTTTAATTAAAAAAGAAAATAAAAATTTAACAAAAATAGGCACTGATTCTAATTTGACGAAAATACCCCTAAAGCTGAATTTTAGGAATGGCTTAAATATGGCTGCGATCAATGGACGAGATTTGTCCTCATGTTTACAATTGAATTTGAGTTTTCATTTGAACTTTCCTCTCTATATATATATATATATATATATATATATATATATATATTTGAATGATTAATTGTTTAAATAAAAACATGATGTATTTAATGACTTATAAATAAAGAATTTTAACTTTCAATTTTTATTTATGGATTTTCTTTTATGTCACGTATTTGAATTATATAAAATATATTTATGATCGAATACGATTTTAGCAAGACGTGTTCCCCATCCATTCCTCTTTGACCTACTAATTTGGCACGACTGAAAATGAAATTGTAACAACCCTTCTCTAGCCTCCTTTTATGTAAACATCAAGGGGCAATCATAATATATAAGACTATTAAATATATTTCCTAATTAGAGTTGAGATCATGTGAGACCAAATCATTTCTGTGAGATCCGTGAGACCAAAAAAATAACACTAAACCTTCACAGTAAAAGACTGTAATGTTTTTGCTGTGAAGGTTGCTTACCTTCACAATGAATCATTGTGAAATTTTAGTGTTATTTTGTGGTCTCACGAAAACAGGTTGGTCTCACGTGAACTCAACCCTTCCTAATTAAGTTATTATTCAATAATGAAAACATATATATAAATCAAACATAATATTGTCGATCCTTAGGGTGTGTTTGTTTTTTTAAAAAAAAGTCTTAAAAGGTCTTAAGTCTAATTCGGTCAGACCATATGCATTTAAGAGTGTTTGTTTTTTTTTTTAAAAAGAACTTAAAAGCTCTTAAAACCCCTTAATTCATAAGAGACACTCTTTTCTCTTAAAACCTCTTTTTCTCTCGTATGTGCCTTGATTTCATTCCAGCCACCCATCACTGCCTCCTCCATCGCTTCCAGCCTCCATCGCCGGTTGTTCCCGCCACCCATCGCCGGTCGTTCCAGCCACCCATCGCCGGTCGTTCCAGCCTCCATTGTCGGTCGTTCCAGCCACCCATCGCCGGTCGTTCCAGCCACCCATTGCCGGTCGTTCCAGCCTCCATCGCCGGCTGCGTTTTATCCAAACGAAACGGTGGTCAGCGGCAGCCAACTTCTCCCCTTAAATCAAAACGTCAACCGTCACCGACCACCACCGCCTATCCTCGTTCCGGTGAGCATCTTATAAAGAGAAACCTATAACACCACATTACCGACGACCAAATTTGATTTTTATGTACACATATCAACCATTTTGTACTAGATCGATCATAAAGTTATATCGATTTCAAATTTCAGCTGTTACTTATTAAATGAATAAAACAATGCTTATAATTTGGTCAGCTTTGTCCAAAGTCAAAACCACCATGAACAGCTCTATCAAGGAAACAAATTTCAGAATTTTGTTTTTTAAATTCAGACTTCAGATTTCAGACGTTACAAAAACAAACAGTCTTATAATTCAGATTTCAGTACCACCTCTTATAAAACAGAAGTGAAATAAGACTTCAGATTTCAGACCTCTTAAAAAACAAACAACACCTTAATTTAATTAGTATGAGACCATAAGGTATCTTCTTTTATAAATAATACAAACTTTGCAAATCAGAGTATATTTATCCATTTCTTGATTATCTCATATTCTCATTCATTTGTTATTTTAAACTGAATTATCATCAAAAATTCACATATGAAACGTTACAAAAAATGTCACTTTTTGGTTTGTTACTGTGTTTTCAAAAATTTAACATATATATAATCCATTTCCAAGTATTTTCATTTCCATATTTTACCGAGTTTCACATAGGAAGCAATAGCATTACTCAAATTTCACATATGAACCATCTATTAATATTAATTGTCAGTTTATAGTTTCATCTATTAACTTGGGTAAACAAAATTAAAGTTTATAAACGAAAAACTCTATAAACTTTAAATAACTCATTATTTCATTTATGATAATAGAGTGATTATTATCTTTCAATATTACGTACCGGTACCTTCATTTGTATTAATTCTTTCTTTTTTCATTAATTAACTCCGTCCATTCAAATATAACGTTAATTAGTTTTTAATATTTGTTAATTAAAGTTTATTAACGTTAGGTGATCTATAAAAAAGCGAAATCTAACGTTAGTTTTTAATCATTGTTAATTAAAGTTCATTGAACTGCATGCCATAACATTAAAAGGCTATTCTTCCAAGTTCCAACATCATCATCATATTTATATGAGTCATTGGGTATTTTAAGACATTTACTTGATAAACAAATAAATTAAAATAAAATCAAACAAATCCATAATATTTATACAAGGATATATATATATATATGTCATTTTTATAACTATGGAGTATTAGTTTTTCTCATTTTGATATGTGGGTATTTTTGTCATAAAAAATTACACACTCATTTTAGATTCTCTCTCAAACTTTTCTCATTTTTACAAGGAAATATAGATAATATTTTCCATGTTACTCTTTTTTTTTTTTTTTTTTGTTTCCTCAAAATGTTCAGATAACACACCATCTTTTTAGTAATTTTCTCTCAAGAAAGAAGTTTAAAAAACGTAGTGTAAAGGATAGAACCATGGACGGACCTACATAGCACAATACGACGGTACAGGCCACCGTTTCATTATTATGTCGATTGTAAAGAAAAAAAATTATGTTTCTGTATTTTTGAAGGGTGCCACCATATAGTTTTGAAACTAAAATCATGGTGCAAGTCTTAATGTGAGTTGGGCTTAAATTTTGCCTGGTGTTTTTTAATATGTCGCTTATATTTAAACCAACCAATAAATCTACACTAAGTGCCGTCTGCCAGGCGCTTACCGGTAAAATTCAACATTATCACTTACTTACCGGATAAAATTTTAGTCCACAAAAACGGTATCTTATGCAACAATTTTCCAAGTAAGCGCTAACCATGGCAAGAGTCTTCGCCCTCACTTACCAGGCTAGACTCTCGGTCTTTTACCTTAGCTCTTACCCGATAAGATTATTATCCTTGCCATATTCATCCGATATGGTAATGTGACTTGGTATAAATATATACTTACCGGAGTAATCGTTTGATAAACGGTCCCTTGAAATATATCTATGGATATGTGATCATAGTCAATCTTTGTTATCATTTAAAAGAATTTAATGGGTCTTCTTCTAAATAAAACGATTATTTTCGTAAAGATTCCTGACTTGATTTGGGATATGGATTTGGTACCAATGGTTGTTTAAATAAAGAGTGAAAAAACGTGATATATACGGCTTTGAACAATGGTGGGTTACCAACAAGGCCCACTCTCCTCATCATCATAATTCATAAATCAGCATGCCCCTGAGTAAATTATGTTTTTAGTCCCTATGACTTGTTAAAAGTTTCTATTTTCATCTCCACAATTTTGAAAATACAATTTTTATCCTCATGTGTATAATTTAATTTCAGTCTTGTCTTTTAAAATTTATTGCTTTATTTGTCCCTATAGTTTAAAATTCATTTCTATTTTAATCTGTCATACTATAAAAACTATATTTAGACTTAGGAACGAAAATTAAAATAAACATAAAAATAAATTATAAACCATAAAAATATGAAAATCAAAATTTCTAAACCATACCAACAAAATCCATAATTTTTAACAAACAATAAGTACTCTTGTTACTAATTATATTACATCTGGAAAATTTAGCTGACCGTTAAACCTTCCCCAATTTGTCAACTCTTTACACCTTATAATTAACAATCCAAACCTGCATTTTCCACCACCAAAAGTCGAGATTGGTGGATCATTTTCAGTTTCCCGGTTGCCATTGTGGGTGTGTACGTTTTTCAGAAAGTGAGAGATGGCGGTGGCATGGCGGAGAAGCTTGCTTTACTGGTTGATGATGGTCGTTGTTCTTACCGGAAAAGGAAAAGGTCAGCTGGTTCAGAATTTCTATGCTTCCACCTGTCCCATGGTGGAAGCCGCTGTAAAACAGGCGGTAACCACCAAGTTCAGCCAGACCTTCACCACCATTCCGGCCACTCTTCGTCTCTTTTTCCATGACTGCTTCGTTGAGGTGATGTCTTCCTAGTGTTTGATTTTTTGTTCCAATGAAGTTTCTATCTAAGGTGTTTTCGATTGCAGGGATGTGATGCTTCGGTTATGATCGCATCGCCTAATGGAGATGCCGAAAAGGATGCACAAGATAATCTGTCCCTCGCCGGTGACGGGTTTGATACCGTTATCAAAGCCAAACAAGCTGTCGAGTCTGTTTGCCCTGGTGTGGTCTCGTGTGCCGACGTTTTAGCAATCGCCACCCGAGATGTCGTGGCTCTGGTAAGACCTAACAGGGGCTGTTGTTGTGTGACAGATATTTTTTTAATGCATGACCAGGGGTGTAAATGATGCGAGTCGAGCTCGAGTATCATTATACTCGACTCGAACTCGAAAGCCAATACTCGAGCTCGAAAACTCGCGAGTAGTGAAAATCCAAACTCGAACTCGTCTTTAAGGTAGATTAAACGCCCGCAAAGTCATCCGAAGTGTTTTTAGTCTAATTCCACGGTTTCGAGTGATTTTTAAAGGTTTTGTTTAATTTCACAGATCTTAAGCTCTTTTTTTTGTCGATTACAAGGGATTTTTTCGGTTGATTTCGAGTGATTTTTTTAGTTTTTAGGTAATTTTTTGGGTTGATGGGTACGCACAGGAGATTACTAGCGAAAACTATGGTGGAAAGTAAAAAAATATTTTTAACCTAGATAAAAGGGGTAAAATTTTAAGATGCTAGAACCGCCAATGAAAAGTTAATCGGTCAAGATACAAAACTTTTCTTTTTATATCTGTTAGAAAGTAATGCCTTTAAAATAAATCCATATACAGTTATTCTCTTAAATGCAAGAGTAGTTATAAAGTGAATTTTTCTATGCATTGCAGGCTGGGGGACCTTCGTATAATGTGGAATTAGGCCGGCGAGATGGGCTTATTTCACAGGCCTCACGGGTCGCCGGAAAACTACCGGAGCCCTTCTTCAATCTCAATCAGCTTAACACCATGTTCGCACGCCACAACCTCACGGAGCTCGACATGATTGCGCTCTCTGGAGCCCACACGCTTGGATTCTCCCACTGCAATCGCTTCGCTAACCGCCTCTACTCGTTTTCACCAGCCGCTGCGGTTGATCCTTCTCTGGATCCGACCTACGCTCAACAATTGATGGATGCTTGCCCTCAAAATGTGGATCCAAGTATAGCAATAAATATGGATCCGGAAACACCCAACACCTTTGATAATGCTTATTACCGGAACTTACTAGCCCACAAGTGTTTGTTTACATCGGATCAAGTTCTCTTCACGGAATCGTCATCCCATCCGACGGTCAACGACTTCGCCAACAACCCACAAGATTTTAACGCCGCCTTTATAACTGCCATGAGGAAGCTCGGGCAGACGGGCGTCAAAATGGGCAACCAAGGCGAGATAAGGAGAGATTGCACCACCTTTAATTAACGGAACTTATACTACAACAAAATTTGTTTTATAGGGTTTCAAATGTGTATAAATATAAAGGACTTGAGTTTATAGGTATAAACAAATATGTGTATATGTAAAGGTTTTATAGTACGTTGATAAGACGTTGTTAGGTATCCTAAGAAGTTTCTAGAATACTTTTGAAATAAAACGTCATATTAAAATTTAAAAACAAGTGCAATATAAAAAAATTGTGTTGTGTGTTATAAAAATGTGTGACAATTAGGCTCTGAAACCATGTGAGAATATGTGAAACCCCGTCAGATTACTCTTCAAAAGAGCAATTGAGGAAAGAATGGAGGTTTCAACATACATCGATGACAAAAATTGTCAAAATCTAGCTAACGTGATCCTCTAACAATAAGCTAAACAAACATAATGTTTCAAAAGCGTCTTATAAAACTCGTTAGGACGACCAAAAACATAATCAACTTACTGTAATAGTCTTATAAAACAGTCTATTAAGACATGTGGACATATTTGACATCCTATAAAAACCAATCTTTGTTACGTAACCAAACATTCATGTCAAGCTTTGTGTCAAGAGTAAAATAAATGATGTATGTATCATATAACCAAAGTGCTAAAGATTCACCATTACAATACATCAGAATGGAAATCAAAAGTTCAATCCAAAACACTGTATGAAATTTGAATAACAATATACAAACACAACTCAAGATTCCAAAATTGAAACATTTTAATGATGGGAAACAAACAAAATACACATGGGATTTTGAAGAATTTAAGATCGGGTTTTCCCGTAAAGGTTCTGGTAGACGACCTTAGTTCGGCGAACGAGTATCAAACTTAGGATAAGCGCTATGATACAGAGTCCCGACATTATCATGTAAGTCAGACGGAAGCAAACCGAACCTTCACATTTGAGAGCATCATCATCATCCGTGTCAAAAAGCTTTGTCAAAAAAGAAGTGGAATTTGTAACGAATTGATGGCGTTGTTGAGCTTGTTTTTCTGCTTCAGAGTCGTATATATAGCTGGCAAGAAGACCCGAGAAGACTAGTGAACCGGCAGGGTTAGCCAGGGTGAGGAAATTGTACAAAGCTCCAAACTTCTTGAGCCCAAATAGCTCAGAGGCTGTAGCCGGTACAATAGCCCAGTGAGCCCCATAGCCTAGACCAATCAAAAGGGTGCCGATGTACATCGCACCAGGCCAACCCATGGCAAAAAACAAATGCCCAACTGCCATTATGGCTTGGGCTACAGCCATGGCTACTGGTCTTGGGTAAGCATAGTCCCTGCAAATCCAAAATCAATCACGATTCAAAAGATCATATTTTTATCACTACAAACAAATCGGTTTTTATAACACAAAATATGTCTAAACGTTCTAATAGAGTGGTTTATAGGACTTAAGTTAATAGGACCAGACAATTGTGCACCATGTAAAGTTGTTACAATAAGTTGCTAGGACATATTTTGACGTCCTACCAAGTGTTTTAGTATATTTTTGAAATATATAACATTATTTGAAAATTGTCTTATTGTAAAAGTTTTACTTATATAAAACTTGTCAAAGGTGTCCTATAAAAAGCTTACAAGACACTTTATCTCAAAAATGTCCTAAATGAATTGGTAGTATGCCCCAAAATATCCGATCAGTAGGATGCACAGCTGTTGGTCCTATAAACGTAAGTCTATAAAACAGTCTATTAGAATATTTAAACAATTTTTGCGTCTTATAAACCCATTCTTCTTATGCTGTCATGTTTGTAGGTAAGTTATATACCTGACAACAATCTCGGAGAAATAGCCTCCGCCAACCCGGCCTAGAAAGTTCCAAATGCTGATCATGGAAACGAATATATGCGTGTTATCGTATCCTAAAGACTGGCTCATCTGACCCAAATTGTCGATCACCGTCAAACCAGAACCAGATCCCAATAGAAGTGCTGTAAAGATGAGCCAAAAATCAGCCTTGATCAAAGCCTGTGTGAGATCAAAGTCTTCGCCTCTATGTGGCCCTCTTCGCCTCTTGATCCTCACCGCTCCTTCTGCAGCCGCTTGAGCCAACTTTGATTGAAGTTGAGCAATCCTCTTTTGCCTTTCTGAAGCCGGAAGAAGGTCAACTTCCCTCGGTTTCTCGTCTTCCACTTCACTAAATATGATCTCATTCGGATCATGCTCTAATAATCTTTGGGGTTGTGGCTCGGAAAGTAGAGATTCTTCTTCAGGGGTTCGTGGATCCGAAGAAAAAGTTAACCATAAAGGAATCCCGATTGGAACCACTATAAGCACAAACAAAATGGCTGTGAAAATTTGGACTATGGTCTGGTTCAGATCAACCAAATCTTCCACAAGCATAACCCCCATCAAGTAAGCGGCTAAAACGAGACACACGCAGTAGATTAGCGAGAAACTCGATGTATCTGATAATCGGAGTTGTCTATGACCTCCAACTGGCCTCACGATAAACATAAGAGCGATAATGACCATAGAAGGGCCCACAGCAACCATGAATATAAGGGAGGCGTTATCGGGTGAGTTTACTAACGCGTATATCTGTGTCAATATTGCACCGCCCAGACCTGCAAATCCCTTTAGTATTCCGACAACGGGCCCGCGGTTTTTGGGGAAGTTTTGAACGCATGAAACCAACGCTACTGTGTTGAAGTAACATTCACCATTGGTTCCGATGAATATGAGAAGACACATCTGCATATCAATATCGCCAGAAGATTTAGAACGTCAAGTTCAGAGACATGCCAATGGCTTAACAATTAAGTTGTTTGGGGTGGCTTAACGGGGATGAGCGGTCATGGCTTATTATTTCCTATAGCATTTTAGCTTAATGGCTTAACAATTAAGACGTAAAGAAACAACTCATATATGGCTTAACGAATAAGCCACCCATGAAGCTACAAGTAAACAACCCTAAGCCGATATCAAGAGGCATTAGTATGTAATACAATGATCAAGATTCACATCAATGGTGTCATGGAATATGGATCCCCAAATAATGGCTATAAAACAGCCAATTTGTTAGAGTTAACAGATTAAAACTTGGCATGTTTCAATCTGATTCAGAGTAGATTTCAACCAAATTCAAAGTAGTTTCAGGAATCATGTATATAAAACCGAAGAACAAATGGATCATATTGGATGCATACACAGAGAAGTTCGTTTAATTCAGCTCATAATCAATTAATTTTTCGAATAAGAATACACAAATCCAAGTTGAATTATTATTATTTTAATTATATCATCGATAATCGATAAGCTCAAAAAGTAAGAAACGAAAAGGGAATTTGTGGAGGGAGAAGAGTGATGAACGAAAGGGTTTAAGACGAAAAGTCAATGGACACACGTTTGGTTGACTAAATAAATAAATAATAAAGATGATCGGAATAATGATACTTACAACCCACAATGGCAACACCGGAGCTTTACCGGTGACGATGAGCCAGACCCATCCATACCCAACAAAGTTCTGAATAGCACCGATAAGCAAAAGGCCCCACATCGGCAGTATCTCCGACAAACTTCCGGCCAAAAACCCAACAGCATCACCGAGATCCTTAGCCACACCCAATCTTGCAACCTGCTTCTGATTGTAGTTTAATGAGCTCTTAATCACCGGCGATAAACTCCCGAACAGGTAGCCGATGCCGGCGCAAGATTGAATCCACATTGCCGCCACAAAAACCAGCCATCTGTTGTTGAAAAAAGTGACGATCGCTTCTTTCACCCGAACCATTATTGAAGAAGGTAGAGGGAGAAAAAGATTTTGGTTTGGTATTTGGGTTGGGTAGGTGAAGCGGTGTACTTATTCCAGATATCGGATCTGTATGTAACCAAAACGGACTTCTTGTGGCGATTTCAGGATGTAGATTGCTTTGCTGTCAACACTGTCCTTTTCCGGTTTTTAAACAATAGTTATGTTTTTGCCTTCAAAAAAAAACAATAGTTATGTTTGTTTGGTAGTATACTAGTATTGTTGATAAAAATACGCCATCGTTTTGTTAAACACAAAATCCGTTTCCGATGTTATGTATATCTTTGTTTATATTTTTCTAATTAATTTCATATAAATATATTGCTCAAGTTGTACATAAAATATTTGATTTAGGGTTAGGTTCAATTACAAACTTAAGTTTAGCGGTGAACTAGGATGATGGAGAGCTCGTCACATGCATATTGGACCCACTCTATCGGATACGGTGGCATGGACACGGACTATCTTTTCGTTCCCCGTCGTAATGTAAAGATTTAGAAGATTGTGAAAAGTGTCATCGTATTAAATTATTGTGTCTATGTCATCGTCTATATTTTCAAACTATCAAATACAACGAGGCAACAAACAAATTATGATTTTGTGAAAAATATATACATATATTTGTTTTTATAGTTAAATGATGTCACCATTTAAATAAATTTCTAGGTCCGTCTCTAGCAACATGCCCCATGCATTCTCGAGATATTTATCATAACTCATAAATGTTGTAAAAAATCACAATCATTATTCATGATGAATGAGAACAACCAGAACACGATGATATGCTTTCCTTTATCCTCCAATTCACAAAAAAAAACATTTTTGCAACTAAACTTCACTTTACTAGCTTATTTTTTTCATTTAAATCGTTACATAAACGTTGTTATTAATATTAAGGCTATGTTTGGCAAACTAGCTGATAAGCTAGCTTATGACTGATAAGCTAGCTGGTAGCTGATAAGCTAGCTGTTGACTGATAAGCTAGCTAATAAAAAAGTCACGTTTGGCAAAAAGTAGCTTATAAGCATTTAAATGACCAAAAATGACATATTAAAAAAATAGATAATAAATAATAATTAATATTAATGAGGGCATAATTGAAATATTTACAAAAAACTAGTCATAAGCTACTCCAAGTAGCTTTTTAAAAAGCTAGCTTATAATTTAGTAAGAAAGTAAAATGCAATTAAAAAAAGTGCAAAAATGTATTTTGTGTCTTACTATTTCACTGCTATGGTTGTCGTCTATTTAACAAATTTAATTTGCAATTATGATTCAAAACAATCAATGTTTTCTTGTTTTTAGTCCATCAAAGTAGAGGTGTAAAGGAGTCTTCATAGGTACTGGTAAGTCATATGCAAGGCACGTGAGTCATTTTTAAAGGGTGTTAGGCCATCCGTACCCAGCGGGATGGGGGGCTCGGGATGATGCGGTTTGGTGCGGGGATGGGGTACGGAGGATGCAGGATGAGCGGGGCGGGATTGGATGCGGGGATGGGTGCCCGCTCCATCCCGTGGGTTTTTTATAAAAAAAAAAATTATTAAATTTTAAAAAACAATGCCGTTGAACGGCTATTTTTAAACAAAAAAAAAAAAAATTCTCAATTTAATCCCACTATATATTTAACCTTCAACCTCTTATTTCTCACACCTCTCAACCTCTTATTTCTCACACCTCTCAACCTCTTATTCTCTCAACCTCTTATTTCTCACACCTCTCAAACTCTCTCAAATTTTCTCAACCTCTATATATTAAACAATATGGATTCGCCACAACCCGGTTCACCATCATCCGTAGACACCGACGAGTTGTTGAATCTACAAAGGGAAATTTTTCGACATGCTGCACAATCGCTGTATGGTAGCACCGCCTCATCGTCAACAAGAGAGAGGGCCGCAAACATTGAAAGAGGTCGAGTAACTGCAAACGAGCGGCTTATGCGGGACTACTTTGGCGTCAACCCGATTTATACACCGGATATGTTTAGGCGGCGGTTCAGGATGAGCAGACAACTATTCGAACGAATAGTTGAAGATTTAGAAGTAGGGTATCCGTATTTTAGACTTCGGTTTGACGGGTTAGGCAAACAAGGTTTTTCTCCGATACAAAAGTGTACTTCCGCTATTCGGCAATTGGCGTATGGAGTAGCTGCTGACGCACTTGACGAGTACATCCGTATGGGAGAGAAAACGTCACGAAATTGTCTGTACAAATTCTGCACAGGTATTATTGAACTGTATGGTCAAAAATATTTACGCAAGCCTACTTTTATTGATATTCAGAAGTTGTACGCCGCGCATGAAGCTAAACACGGATTTCCCGGCATGCTCGGCAGCATAGACTGTACTCATTGGGCGTGGGCAAATTGTCCGAATGCATGGCGAGGTCAATTCATGAGAGGTGATCATGAGCACCCGACAATCATGCTAGAAGCAGTGGCCTCTCAAGATCTATGGATCTGGCACGCATACTTTGGTGTTGCCGGTTCCAACAACGACATCAATGTTCTCAATCAGTCGCCCATCTTCAACGATGTATATGATGGAAAAGCACCCGACTGCCCTTTTGAGGTGAATGGAGCCACCTACAAGCATGGATATTATCTAACGGATGAGATATATCCGGAATGGGCTACTTTCGTAAAATCATTTACGTGCCCACAAGACTCTAAACGACAAAAGTTCAAGTCCGCGCAAGAATCCGCACGTAAAGATGTTGAACGAGCTTTTGGCGTGCTTAAACAACGTTGGCATATACTTCATAACCCGGCACGCGGATGGGAACCGGCAATATTGGGAAACATTATGTACGCTTGTGTCATATTACACAATATGATACTCGAAGACGAAAACCATGCTATTTGTGGTGACGTGGAAAACGACTTTTTCACGAATGATATCGAAAGCCAAATCAGTGAGACACAACGCGCGACAAATGTTCGAGAAGTCATAAACCGGGAAACTCATAATAACCTTCGGTCGGATTTGGTCGAACATATTTGGCGTATCCAAGTTCCCAACAATGACGACGAGTAGATTTTTAAATTTATTTTGTAATTTTTAATTTTTTAATGAATGATATGAATTTTAATTTTTATTATTTATCTTATTTTTATTTATTAAAAATATATATAAATATTTTTATTTTGTTAAATAATTAAATGTATAAATAAAAGAATTAAAATAAATGAGGTGGCAAAGGGGTTTGAGGGAATGGGGTACGGGTGTTTAGGGATCGTTAGGGATCGAGTGAGGGATGAGAGAAAAGCTGATGTGGCGCTGATGTGGCTTGGAATCTTTGAAAGATAGGAGCTCATGGGTACTGATGGCCTTATGCGGTATTTCGAGTCCACCTTCATGAACGCATATTCAACACAAAATCAAAATCCAAAATTTTTAGGCATTGTTTGAAAAAAAAAAAAAACTAGCTTTTATTCTGAGTACATGTTTTTTGAAACGCTACTTGAAGTAGTTTTTTATGAATATTTCAATATTGTCCCTCATTATTATTAATTAACTATTATTATAAATAAATATTAATTTTTTAAATTTAATTGTTATTAATTAATAAATATTAATTAATAATAACTGAAAATTATTAAATTAACTTTTAATTATACATTGACATTAACTTTTAATTATTTAGAGTTATTGTTGAATGTTGATCATATAAATTATTTTTATATATTTTTTAATATTAATCAATATATTTTAATTATCAATTACTATTATCTTTTTAAATAATATTTGATTATTTTTTCATATTATATGTAACAGTTATTTAAAATCATAAATTAATATATATTTTTTCTAATAACTAAAGCACTAGGGATGATAACAGAGATGAGAGAGAGAGAGAGAGAGAGGGATGAGGGGGCTCAATCATGGCAGAAATATGGCAACGCAAGCGGCACGATACAAGGACTGAAGTTTGACATCTCATCGAATCAGGTATCATTTTAGGAGATGGATTTGGACCGTGAGAGAGAGAGAGAGAGAGCACGGGAGCGTGAGCGTCAATTTCCGGCCAGGGCAGAGTTCGCCGGAATTAGGAAGAAAGATAGTGAGTGGGTCAGTGAGGGTCGGCGAGGAAGAGAGATAGGTAAGGGAGTTGTTAATGCCAAAAATCGCACAAAAGTACAACTTAAGGTCGATGTGGACATTTAACAACTAAAGAAACGTATCTCAAGCCAAACAACATAATTGCGAGGAAAAAATAAAAGAGACAAGAGATTTGGTGACGCGGAAAACCCCAAAACAAGGGAAAAAACCGTGGTCGACTTTGTGAGAGTCTACAGTGCACTATGGTCGCCAATCAGGGGCGACGGTCCTTTGGAAACAAGTATTTTGTGTACAGTAAGTTACAATTATAGAAAAAGTAAACTTAGTCGTGTGCAAATGACGTGTGTCGTGCGTAAATCGTGCGAAATAAGCTGTCGTCGTGCGGTTTGAACTGCCGTCGTCAGGTGGTTCGAACTGCTGTCGTGCGAAACTTGCGTTAGCGATGTGTGTTCGAATGATTCGTTGATCACTGTTGTATTATGAAAGAAATGAGTGTAAGCGTAGATGTTCAGATGAATGTAGACTGCTCTCCCCCTCGAAGATGGAGCAAGCCTTTATATAGGGTTCGCTGGTCATTAATGAGCTTTAATGGTTGGTCTTGTAACCGCTGTCGGGCATTGAATGCGCTTTGAATGTTTGGTTTTGTAACCGCTGCCGAGTCTTTAATGTCATTAAGAGCTCGTCCATTACTGTTCGTTATGCCATGAATATCCATAGACCTGCATTAATGAACAAGAGAAACGACTGTTGACCATGAATGGTTAGTGTAATCGTAAGACCGTCTTAAGTTCGGGACGTCGGTCTTATGGAGCATACGACCGTCGCCGAAATATAAGACCATGTATATGACTGTAAATGTCTTGTAAGACCTTATCTTAATATAAGAATGATCTTATAAAAATGTCGTAAGACTAGGCTGAAAATGTCGTAAGACCGGGTCGTAAGACCAAGATGACGATGTCGTAGAACTAGGTTGCAGGACCAGGATGTCAGGACGATGCTGTCGCAGGACTAGAGCGATATAAGACCGATGACAGGATACTATCGACGTAAGACCGACGAGTCGTAACTGGCGACACGTAACTGGCGACATAAGACTAGTGACGTAAGACTAGCAACATAAGACTAGTAACATAAGACTAGTAACGTAAGACTGGCGATGTGTGACGTGCGACGTGTAACATGCGACACGTGACGTGCGATCACGAGATGTACAGACACTATCTTGAATGACTTTTGATGCAAGATGTCTTTTTATAACCAACTATCGTATGTCGGGGATATGGCAATAATGGGTATTACCTTTGTCGGTTGGGGGTATGACTTTTGTAGATATTAGGGTAATCAAGGTCCATGGTCATGTCGAGGGAATTTTCTAAGTCGGTCGAGGGTGTGATTTTTTACCCAAACAGTTAGCCCCCCGAGATCTGAATTTCAAAGCCATTGGAATTTCAGATCTCGCACCAAAGTAAAATGATGAGTCGTGTCATTTCTGCTAATTGGATCATTAGAAGAAAACCGACTTGGTCAGCTAAAATCGTGAGACCATTCGATAGTGTTAAGATCGTCTTACGATCGAAAGATGAACTTTAATGCGCGAGATACTTGTGGTATTCATCCACTAATGTGAAGGATAAAAACTAACGACGATCTTAAAACACAAGGAACTGATGATGATCGTAAGACGATCTTTATCAAAATGAGACGTATGGGACGGGAGACAATCGTAAGACGATCGGGCCGAAATAAAGCTTGGCGGCGATCATAAGATGATCGAACCAAGATAAAATTTAAGAATCTTGTGATACAGTCATTAAGACATCTTTGGTGTAACGTCCCAAAAATTACAAAAATTTTGAACTTTTAAAAATAATCATTTAATTGCATAAGACACCATTAATAATCCAAATAACCGTTTCGTTTGCAAATTTAAATAATAAACGTTCTCATTAAAACTAAATAGCGGAATTAAATTGTTTTTAAGTATAAATTAAATCTCTTGACTGCAAAGAGCCCTTCGTACGCGCCAGTGTGTACCGTCACGCCTTAGAGCCACTAGTACCTGAAACCACAGTTTATAGGGAAAGGGTAAGCACGAAGCTTAGTGAATTCAACACCACATACAACAATTATATAACACTACCCCTAAAACAGGTAAATACACATAACCAAGCATGCAAGTCTAAGAACGCATCCTAAACAAGCATACTCACACCAACCCACCTAAACAAGCATTCATCGGTCTCCCCGATGACACACGATAACCGTGCACGTATCCCTCGGTCCCACCGAGTTCCTACGCCACTCGTGTACACAATCCTCGGTCCCACCGAGTCCTCGGTCCCACCGAGTTTACACGACACCCAAGGTCCATACTAGACACAACACTATCTAGTACCACACAACAAGTAATACCACTTAGCACACGCGAGCTACAGTAATGTAAATATAACCATAGTTCTACGTAGTGAGTGAACTCACCTCAAAAGCGATGTAGAAATCTCGAACGATCACACGAGCTAGCCAACTCCAAAATCACTTATCGACACCTAAATAAGTACTATAAAGTGTCAACTCGAAGCCCGGGATCCTTAATTATAAACATAAGATTAAACGGGTGATATTTCGCCTTTTCGGCCTAAACTGCAGGTCTGTTCGGGACCTGCTTAGCCCCTTCTAGACCCACAATTCTAGAGATCACTTTTTACAAACAGATAGGTCTAGGTCTTAGATTTTCAGGGACATATTATACGCGTTCTAACGATTTTCCTACGATTTTATACGATTATTCTAAGATCGAAACGTAAGGCTGGCAGATTCGGACCTGCTGCAAAAACGGCCCTTTTGCACCTAGCTAGAGGCCTAACCAGGTTTTCGCTAAAACACGAAAAATGTGCCCGACACAGAATGTGAACCGTGGGCACCAGTTTCGCCTCAAACAGAACTACGACGGAAAAGTTATGGCCGATACAAAACAGGGGCAGAACCGATATCACCACATAAAATGATAACTTTATTTTTCGTTTCGGGTTTACGCGATCGGGTCACGGATCAGGGTTAGCAATTAGGGTTTTATGGTTACAAGGGGCTGGGCTCAACCGCGCACCACCCACTGCCACCTCCGGCCGTGGTGGTCGCCGGCGGCGGCGATGGCGGTTTACGAATTTCCGGCGAGACCACACGACCTCCCTCACCCCGCCACATACACACACACCCAGTCACGCCCTGGAAACTCCCGACCACACACACACTGCCACTACCCGCGGTGGTGCACGGCGGCGGCCACACCGCCGGCAGCCATGGATGCGGCGACGGCGGTGGTGGTTTTTCTCAGTTTTTGCGGTCGAAACGACGATGAAAAGAAAAAGGGGGAGAAGGTACTTACCTCTCGTGATCGGCACGGCAACACACGCAGCAACACACCACAGAAGTCTCGGTTCCGCTCTCAACCAATTCGCCACTCCTCTCTCTTTCTCTCTCGCTCTCGCCGGCGATGGACACAGCGGCGCCGGCTGTGCAGGTGCTCTCCGGCGGCAGCAACAAGGAAAACGGTGGCGGGTTTAGGGTGTTCGACGGCAGCAGCAAGGGAAGAAAGGGAAGTAGGGTTTTGGGGCGTTTGTGCTTGCGACGTGAAAAGAAACGAGAAGGGAACAAAAGAGGGGGGGGGTCGGTTCTATATGGGCCGAACCCCATGCATGCTATTTACGAAATTACAACAACGGCCCCTGCAGAGAAAATTTTTTACATAATAAACCCCAAAGCCCAAAGTTTTAACAATGAGGTCCTTGTCGCTTAACCCCGTTAACGAGCAACGATAGGAGAAAAAAATATTTAAGGAAATAAAATAATAGGGAAAAATCCGTACCGAGACACGGGTTTACAACTCTCCCCCGCTTGAATTAGACTTCGTCCTCGAAGTCCACGTTCGCAAATAGTTCCGGATAGTTCTCCCGCATCTCAGCCTCGGGTTCCCAAGTCCACTCGGAACCTTTTCGGTGCTTCCACTGGACCTTTACCAGACCAATTACTTTGTTACGCGAGGTCCTCGTCCTCCTGTCAAGAATGGCGATCGGCTTCTCTACGTAATTAAGCCGCTCGTCAATCTGAATATCCTCAAGAGGAATCACCGCAGACTCATCCACCATACACTTTCGCAACTGAGACACGTGGAAAGTGTTGTGGATCAAACTCAGCTCATCCGGTAACTCCAAACGGTAAGCTACCTTCCCTACACGCACAATGACCTTGTAAGGTCCAATGTAACGGGGCCCTAACTTTCCTCGCTTGCGAAACCGGATCACCCCTTTCCAGGGTGACACCTTCAGAAGAACATAATCCCCGACCTGAAATTCCAAATCCGATTGTCTCTTGTCGGCATAGCTCTTCTGCCGGCTTTGTGCAGTAACTAATCGATCCCGGACCATCTAAATCATCTCAGTCGTACTCAACACAACATCGGTGCTCCCCAATACTCGATGACCAACCTCGCCCCAGCAAATGGGCGTCCTGCACTTCCTACCATATAACACCTCGTAAGGCGGTCTGCCGATACTGGAATGATAGATGTTGTTGTAGGAGAACTCAGCTAAAGGAAGATACTGATCCCAACTACCCCCAAAATCAATAACACATGCCCGAAGCATATCCTCGAGTGTCTAAATAGTACGCTCACTCTGCCCGTCGGTCTGAGGATGAAAAGTCGTATAAAAATGCAACCGCGTACCCATCTCACCCTGAAACTTCTCCCAAAACCGGGAGGTAAAACGAGTATCCCGATCAGATACAATTGAAACTGGCACCCCGTGCCTGGTCACAATCTCTCTGATGAAAATCTCCGCGAGCTTCTCCGCCGAGGAGCTTTCTCTGATGGCCAAAAAGTGAGCGCTCTTAGTCAGACGATCGACAATCACCCAGATAGCATCATTCCCGCGTGGAGTCCTAGGGAGTCTAGTGATGAAATCCATCGTGATCTGTTCCCACTTCCATACCGGAGTCTCGAAAGGCTGCAGTTTCCCATGCGGTCGTTGGTGCTCCGCCTTCACTTTTCGACAAGTCATGCACACCTCTACACATTTGGCGACATCCCGCTTCATGCCGGGCCACCAGTAATCCTCCCGCAGGTCTCGGTACATCTTTGTAGCTCCAGGATGGATAGAAAACTTGGACTTATGCGCCTCGTCCAACAATATTTGCATGTTCCCACCAGTGAAGGGAACCCAAATTCTACCGTACCGAGTCAATAATCCTCGACTATCACGAACAAAATTCAGAATTTCCCCCAAAACTCTCTCGCGTTTGGCATTCTCATCTAGAACTGCCACTTCCAGAGCACTACTTATCAACTCGAGAAGAGGTGCAATCACTGTTAATCGTTGACACAAACCCCGCAGTGGCTCGCCAACCGGATGTCGACTAAGTGCGTCCGCAACAACATTCGCTTTACCCGGGTGGTAAAGTATCTCGCAATCATAATCCTTGACCACGTCAAGCCACCTCCTCTGACGCATATTGAGGTTTTGCTGATCCATCAAGTATTTGAGGCTTTTATGGTCAGTGTATATCGTACACTTGACGCCATACAAGTAATGCCTCCATATCTTGAGAGCAAACACCACCGCTCCCAACTCTAGATCATGGGTCGGGTAATTCGCCTCATGAGGCTTCAGCTGCCTCGAAGCGTAAGCTATAACCTTACCGCGCTGCATGAGCACGACACCTAATCCCTGGTGAGAAGCGTCGCAATAAACTACCAAATCCTCCATACCCTCGGGCAAGGTCAACACCGGAGCCTCGCATAAACGTCTGCGTAGCTCCTCAAAAGCCCTCTGCTGCTCCTCACCCCAACTAAAAACCGCAGTTTTCTTCGTCAATCGGGTCATAGGTAAAGCAATCTTGGAGAAGTCCTGAATAAATCTCCGATAATACCCTGCTAACCCAAGAAAACTCCGTACTTCAGTGGGAGTCTTCGGCACTTCCCACCGCATAACTGCTGTAATCTTGGCCGGATTGACCATAATACCATTCTGGTTCACGACATGCCCTAGGAATTGGACATCTCGTAACCAGAACTCACACTTGGAGAACTTAGCATACAGCTTCTCCCGCCTCAAAACTTCCAAAACTTCACGCAACTGCATCTCGTGCTCTTCCTTCGACTTCGAATACACAAGAATATCGTCGATGAACACAATCACCGACCGATCCAGCATCGGACTACACACCCTGTTCATTAGGTCCATGAACGCCGCTGGTGCATTGGTGAGTCTGAAAGGCATCACCACAAACTCGTAATGGCCATAACGTGTACGAAAGGCCGTCTTCTCCGTATCTTCACTCCTCGCCCGCATCTGGTGATACCCCGATCTCAAATCAATCTTAGAGAACCACGAGGCTCCCTGAAGCTGGTCGAATAAATCGTCAATCCTTGGCAGCGGATAACGATTTTTCACCGTAAGCTTATTCAGCTCGCGGTAGTCTATACACATCCGTGGAGACCCGTCCTTCTTCTTCACGAATAAAATCGGGGCTCCCCACGGTGAACAGCTCGGCTTAATGAACTCCTTTTCGCGAAGTTCCTGTAACTGAGCGTACGACTCCTTCATTTCCGGTGGAGCCAGGCGGTAAGGTGCCTTGGCCACCGGAGCAGCACCCGGAATCAAATCAATGCGGAACTCCACCTGTCGCTCGGGAGGTATCCCCGGTAAATCATCGGGAAACACGTCAGCAAACTCCCGTACAACTGGCACATCCTCCGCGGTCTTCTTCTCTCCGTCAACGCGCGTGTCTATCACATACGCTAGATACCCCTGGCCACTGCTGTAAGTACCTCCGAGCCCTCGCAGCCGAACATATCGCTGAGGTCCGCCTGGGCGAGTCGCCCTGCACCAGCAGTTCTCCCCCGCTTGGGGTTCGAACTCGTACTTGTTTGTGACGACAAACAATCTCCGCATCGAAGGCATCCATCCAATCCATGCCCACAATTATGCACAACTCTCGCATAGCGATCGGAACCAAATCAATAGGGAATCTCACACCAGAGATTTCCAAAGTGCACCCCCAGTACACGCCAGAAACCGTCAAGGTCCTGTCATCAAGAACCTCAACCACAAGCGGACAGCCTACCGTCCTACAACTCGGCCCAAAACGCTCACTAACAGTGTGAGACACGAAAGGATGAGTAGCCCCGCTATCAAACATCACTACAGCAGGCACCGAGTTAACTAAGAACGTACCTGTCACCACCCTATGTGTAGCTTGTGCCTCTTCCACTCTCAGTTGATGAACTCTACCTCGGGCCACCTCCATCACCGCAGCAAGTGAAGCATACTGCGCAGTACTTACGAACTCCCTGATCTCGATACGTAACATATTCTTGTACCGCATCCTCTTCATGTCCGCAGAAGCAGCATACTAAGGACAGAAAAATGCCATTTCCGTGAACTCTCGGTTCATCTCCTTTACAGTCTCCTCAGTCTGAAAGACCTCCAAGAACTCTTTAGCAATCCTCTCCATCTCCACTGGAGGCACATACTCTGCCCGAAAATGTATGACGAACTCCTCCCAGGTCAAAGTAGTGCGCTCGCTAAGCGTCCAAGCAGTAGCACACCAGTCTTTCGCTCCGTCTGGTAACAGATTCACCGTGAAGCGAACCTTCAAATTCTCAGGACAACCACTGGTAAGGAATGCGCACTCCAATCCGATCCCGATACTACAACTCTCTCGCTCGGGGCTGCCCACCGGCAGGGGGTGGAATCGCCGCGATGCGTTCCTCTACCAACACTAATACCTCATTACGAATGGCGGTACAATCTCGGGGATCGCCTCCCCAGTAGCGTGCGTCACCTCAGCCGCAATCATCTCTCGAATCTGCTCAGTGGTAACTCCGGTACCAGAATCTGAGTCAGTATTGTTGTTCCTCCTTAACGAGCTATTAGCACACACTAAACCTGCTAACTACGCTCACGCTCAACTCCTCAGATTCTCCGTGACTTTCCCCGACTCGAGCATTGATCCTGTGCTTCCGATAGTACGAGCTCTACTACTACCTTCCACACCTATCATCACTCGTTCTGAGTCCCATCCCGAAGTGTCCAAGTGGTTTCTCGCCGATAATTACACCCATATGCCCGTACCAACATATGTACACACTCTTCCTAGCTCCCTAGGAATTTCACCCCAAATCACTACCCTTGCTACAACAAAATTCCTACTAGCCATGACGAGTCGCCTCGCGAATACCCAGTCACATGCAGCGTGAAGTCAAATAGACATTCGAATACAAAATTCTATCCAAGAACGGTTGGACTCAAACAAGAGGTGCGCAATAGAACTAAATCAAATATTCTAAGGCTATGTGATTCTTACTGCATACAACCTATTGGGCATTCACTTAACAACTTACCATGATTAGCATAAATTCCTACTAGCAAGCAACAAACATGCAGTAGAGTGTAAATAGCACAGGCAATCTAGCATACATACTCCTATGTTCTAGAAAGCAATAAATACATTAAGTACTGTACCTTTTCCCTTGGCTTCGGCTGACTATACACATTGCGCCCTCGATCACCGTTTCTCAAACGTATTTTTCCCTTTCTTTTATTTCAAAAACCTTAAAAGAAAATTTCATAGCCGCAAACTTGAGTTCAAACACACCGAGATGTGTTTAATTCGCTCAAGTTGTGCTCTGATACCAACTTGTAACGTCCCAAAAATTACAAAAATTTTGAACTTTTAAAAATAATCATTTAATTGCATAAGACACCATTAATAATCCAAATAACCGTTTCGTTTGCAAATTTAAATAATAAACGTTCTCATTAAAACTAAACAGCGGAATTAAATTGTTTTTAAGTATAAATTAAATCTCATGACTGCAAAGAGCCCTTCGTACGCGCCAGTGTGTACCGTCACGCCTTAGAGCCACTAGTACCTGAAACCACAGTTTATAGGGAAAGGGTAAGCACGAAGCTTAGTGAATTCAACACCACATACAACACAATTATATAACACTACCCCTAAAACAGGTAGATACACATAACCAAGCATGCAAGTCTAAGAACGCATCCTAAACAAACATACTCACACCAACCCACCTAAACAAGCATTCATCGGTCTCCCCGATGACACACGATAACCGTGCACGTATCCCTCGGTCCCACCGAGTTCCTACGCCACTCGTGTACACAATCCTCGGTCCCACCGAGTCCTCGGTCCCACCGAGTTTACACGACACCCAAGGTCCATACTAGACACAACACTATCTAGTACCACACAACAAGTAATACCACTTAGCACACGCGAGCTACAGTAATGTAAATATAACCATAGTTCTACGTAGTGAGTGAACTCACCTCAAAAGCGATGTAGAAATCTCGAACGATCACACGAGCTAGACAACTCCAAAATCACTTCTCGACACCTAAATAAGTACTATAAAGTGTCAACTCGAAGCCCGGGATCCTTAATTATAAACATAAGATTAAACGGGTGATATTTCGCCTTTTCGTCCTAAACTGCAGGTCTGTTCGGGACCTGCTTAGCCCTTTCTAGACCCACAATTCTAGAGATCACTTTTTACAAACAGATAGGTCTAGGTCTTAGCTTTCCAGGGACATATTATACGCGTTCTAACGATTTTCCTACGATTTTATACGATTATTCTATGATCGAAACGTAAGGCTGGCAGATTCGGACCTGCTGCAAAAACGGCCCTTTTGCACCTAGCTAGAGGCCTAACCAGGTTTTCTCTAAAACACGAAAAATGTGCCCGACACAGAATGTGAACCGTGGGCACCAGTTTCGCCTCAAACCGAGCTACGACGGAAAGGTTATGGCCGATGGACACAACAACGACGGTCGGAACGACGACGAAAAGTCTCGGTTTTGGCGGCGTCGGCGGCGGTGGTGGTTTTTCTCATTGTTTGCGGTCGAAACGATGACGAAAAGAAAAAGGGGGAGAAGGTACTTACCTCTCATGATCGGCACAACAACACACGCAGCAACACACCACAGAAGTCTCGGTTCCGCTCTCAACCAATTCGCCGCTCCTCTCTCTTTCTCTCTCGCTCTCGCCGGCGATGGACACAGCGGCGCCGACTGTGCAGGTGCTCTCCGGCGGAAGCAGCAAGGAAAATGGTGGGGGGTTTAGGGTGTTCGACGGCATCAGCAAGGGAAGAAAGGGAAGTAGGGTTTTGGGGCGTTTGTGCTTGCGACGTGAAAAGAAACGAGAAGGGAACAAAAGAGGGGGGGTCGGTTCTATATGGGCCGAACCCCATGCATGCTATTTACGAAATTACAACAACGGCCCCTGCAGATAAATTTTTTTACATAATAAACCCCAAAGCCCAAACTTTTAACAATGAGGTCCTTGTCGCTTAACCCCGTTAACGAGCAACGATAGGAGACAAAAATATTGAAGGCAATAAAATAATAGGGAAAAATCTGTACCGGGACACGGGCTTTACATTTGGTCTAAATGAAATGGACAAAAATCAACAACATCTTATTGGAAAATCTTTCCACATTAAGACATTGTTCTTTATCTCTTCTTCATGTTTATATATGTTAAACAAAAATGGCATCCTCTACTGCTGCTCCTACCGCTGAGAAATCGCCTGCTGCTGAGAAACTGACTCTTCCCAAAGCTCCTCAAGTCAAGTTCACACTTGAGGAAGTAAATTTTTCAAAATCAAACAATCTCTATGCTCTTTTTGATTTTCCTCCACGAAAACAAGTCAGGCATCTGGATGATGCTGTGAATTTTCTCCAAACCTGTTGCTTATTCAAAGCCTTAACCTTCGTACCCCCTGCCCATAAATTCCTTCTATCTCAGTTCTGGTATACTGCCAGACGAGCTCAGGTTCCTTCAACCAAAGACCCTAAGAAACTCCTTGATGTCATTCTCTGTGACACCAAATTTGGCACAACCAAAATCAACCCTGCCATTATCAGGCGTGCACTCAGCCTACCCACTGCCACCAAAGAAAAACCCTTTGTTCCTCTCCCAAACCACAAAAACCATACTGATAGGGAAGCTATCACTGCATTCTTTGATGCAATGGGTTACGCATGGGACACAGGGATGGACAAGCAGATTGATAAGAAACTGACCCTGATCAAGAAGTCCAAGATGCCCAGCGAGATGAACTTCATCTTCGCTCACTTGATAAGCTGCATGACAGCGAAGTCCGGCTCCTCTGATCAAGCTGCTCAACCTCAGCAAGCAATGGGCTATGCATTGCTGAAAGGTCTCCATGTTGACTGGGCCTCAGTCATCTATGATGACCTTGCGTTCAGAGTTGATATGGCTGATAGACCGTCATGGGTTCCATATCCCCGATTCATAAGTGCCATCTTTTAACTTGGCCTTGGGGACAAATACCCAAAAGAGGGTGATCTGAGACTCTCTCAGGTTGGCCCTAAGGTGCTCGACTTTAAGCCTCTGCCAAACGAGGTACGTCTTACTACTCTCTTATCTCTTCTTAATCCTCATTCTTCTACTTCTGCGGCTACTTCAGCGGAAATCTCCACCGCTGATACCCAAGCTGCACCCTTCACTCCTTCTCGAAAAAGGAAACAATCATCTTCCCAACTTGATTCCAAAAGGATCAAGAAAACCAAGGAGCAACCCTCCAAGCATTCACATGCTGAAGACTCCACAGCTCACTTTGAAGAGCTGATGGATAGTTCCGTGGTACGCTCTGCCACAGCTGATCAAGCCACCCCTTCAATTCCGACCTCAGCGTCTCTAAACACTGAGGTTATAAACTTGGAACTGAACCCACCTCCTTCAGCCTCTCTACAGACTGATGTGATTGTCAGCGGATCCAACGCTGAACCTCGCACCCAACCAATCTTCTCGTCCTTCACTCCTCCCACTCTCTCTTTGGACACTCCACAAATTTTCCCAACATTCTCAAGGACATCCGTCATCGTTCATGATTCAGCTGCTGATACTCTACATGCGATGATGGAGACAAACTTAGGATCTGCAGGCACCTCCATGCGCCAAGGCACTCTCGACGACGACATGGAACACTTCTCAGGTTTACGAGGTTTCGACAACTTCGCAAACCCGCCTGCAGGTATACACATAACTCAACCAACTCTTCTCTCAAAACCCCAAACTTCTGAGTTTTCCTCTGTTCATAAGTTAATAACTGTTTCAGGTCCTAATTTGGGGGATATCAACACCTCCCTGAAGGCCCTAGAAACAAAGGTGAAATATTATAACACCACTCTCTCCACAAACTCTTCAGCGGTTACAGACGCTGGAGAGAACCTTAAAAAGTTGACCGAGGTCGTTGATGAGAAAGCCTCCAAAGCTGATATGGAGAAGGTAGATGGCAGCATAGGAACTTTTGCTACCACTCTCGCTGAAACTTCCACAAACATCAACAATCTCAACCTCACCAACACCACCCTGGCAACAAACTTCACCACTCTGTCCAATGAAGTCACATCATTGAAGACAGAGGTTGGTACTCTTAAGGGTGAGGTCACCATGGTCAAAGATCTCCTTCAGCAGATACTCAATCGCCTGGATACCCTAAAGTCTCACTTTACTCAGGCTGATCGAGATGATCTCCAAAAGATCAGTCCTACTATTTCTGGCCTAGAAGCAAGAATAGTTGTGATTGAAACCTTCATGGGACTTATTGGGCTGGAAGATAGTAATCCTATGACTGCTGCTACTGCTGATCAATCTGTCTCTTCCCCCACTCATAATGTGGAAGAGGGGGAGAAGAAAGCTGAAGATCTTCCCCATAATTCGGAGGGGGAGAAAAATGAAAATGCTGCTGCTACTTCTACTTCACAACCTCAGGGAGTTGAAAACCCTGAGGGAACCGAGAAACCTCCCTCTGTATCTGAGGGGGAGCAACTCGAAGAGCAACACAAGGAAGATGTTGCTGATGTGACTGAACCTTACGCTGATGAGGTCGAGTCTGAAGAAGAAGAAGCTGAAGACGAAGAACCCATCGATATCGATGATGAAGAACCATCATCATCCCCTAAAGATGATGATGATGACGATGATGATGATGACTTCTTTTTCGTTGAGCCCAAGAAGGTCCCTGTGAAAGGGATTTCAATATATGAACCTTCAGGGGAGACGACCAAGACAAAGCCTGCAGCGTCTGAAGCTGACAAAAGCAAAAACAAAGGCCTCGCTGCAGAAGGCAATCTGGCTATCCTTCAGATTAAGCCAGCTTGTCAGGTACAATATCTTCTCTTCCCTTATACTGCATCTCTCCTCTATCCCTTCTCAATCTCAGTTCTTCTCTCCATAAAACCTCTATACACTTAAACCCCATTCTTTTCTCTATATCTTTCTTCCCATGTTCTTACTTAAACAATCGCTGTGTTTCAGCTAGTCCTCTCCCCTGTTTGAGGATCCCGCTGAAGCTCCTACAACTTCACCAACAATAATCCCAGCCACAAGAGCTGAAGAAATAATCCCAGTCTTGGATTTAACCACTGAGACTGATGAACCTGAACAACAGCTGCTCTCTCATAAAAACAGACCTTCATTGGCTCCTCAAAAGCTAAGTGAAGAGGATCAAGAAAAGAGAGATGCAATGATCAAACAGCTTGAAGATCAGCGAATCATTCTTCCTCGTGACAAAATTCATGTTCCTACAAAGTTCAGACTTACGAAGAAAGAATTCACTGATCACCTCAAAGCTGTAAGATTACTCGCTGAAAAAAAGGAAGCTGATGAAAAAGATAAGGCTCTTGCCATCCAGTTTGCCCAACAATTGGTGAAAGACCCAGCGCTGAAAAGAACTCCCATCGAAGTCCAACGTCAGTTATGGGAAGACGCCTAGAGGATCGTTGAAGAAAAGACCAAGGTATCTGATTCTACTTTGGAATGGTGCAACGAAAGACTGAACTACCGATCTCGACCATCCAGAATCAACAAGGTAAATATCAGAGGAAAAACGTTCGCAAATGTTTCTGTCGTTGAAGTTGACGTATTCAGAGAAGACGAAACGAAGCAAACCTTCTATGCTTCTTCATTAAAGAAATTTGGTTTCTCTGAATGGTTGGAGATGCGAATAGCCATTCAGCGATCATGCTCAAAACTCAAGAGCCATGTCGAGAAGATTATAAACTCTCAGATCGACCTGGTTTCTTCTGATGTGGATATTCCTCCTCCCACTCCTCTTCCAACTCAACAAAGAAGGGCCTCTGCAAAGAAAAATCTGAAACCTTCAGGCTCAGGTTCTCCTATACGGAACAAAACAGGTATTGGTTTCTCTCGTGCTGACGTACTTGGTCCTGACGCTGACCTCTCAGCGCTTGACACCTCTCTGCCTCCTGGTGAAACTTTCATCCCTAGAAAAGTCTTAAGCGAACCCTATGATATCTTCTTTTTAGACTATGATGGAAGACAACACTTTCAACGCATCTCTGAGCTTCCCATCACTCCCATCGAACAGCTCAGAGACCTCATCTACTGGTGTGAATTTCGACGCGACATACAGGCACGTTACCTCAAGCCCTTGATTTTTGAAGAAACAAAGAACAAAAAGGATCAAGGAGTAACGGTCCCTGACTGGATGATTCCCACATCAAAGACCCTTGATGAACTTCTTGTCAAGGATGAACCTTATGACGGATAGTATCTCCTTTGTAATTCTTCTATCTCTATCTGTCTACATCTTTTGTACTTGTAATTTAAATTTGTTGTACTGGTAATTTTTCTACTTCCCTCTGTAATCTTATACGAAGTTAAAAGAAAATTTTCAGCGAATGTACTTTACTCCATCAGTACTTAAAAGATCCCAGAAAACAGTAAAAGGGACAAATTTTTATGAGTTCTTTTTATCCTTATGTTTTCATACTTAGCAATTTTCTTTGTTGCTATGTCATAATCAAATAGGGGGAGATTGTTGATCCAAACCCTCAGTGATTTGATAATGACCCTCTCTTTAACACTTAGTGAAAATTATAAGTAAACAATATGTATTAGAGTTTCACTATCGCTGATAAGTACTAAGACATTACAGTACCGCTGATAGGAACTCTCGCTCTTTAGATTAGACATTCAGCGAACACTGTTCATCCAGTAGCTCTGAGCCTGTTCAGTCTCTGTGATGATCGCTGATAGTTTAGTTGTTTACTTATGATGCCCGAAGACAAGTTTCACGTCAACAAAGGTTCTACGCTGAAGTCGAAGATTAAGCCCAAGAACCAGCGACAAGTCTACTAATGAACTGATGCGGATATCAGCGAAGTCACAGAATTGTCCATTCAACGTGAAGTATCAAGTAGAAGACTTCAGCAATCGCTGAGCTTTATCATTCGCTGATAAAGTACTGATTCAACGAAAGCTGATCATGAAGTCTCCTTACAAAGTACTATTGTCTTACCTCCCTTGCACGTCTCCTTACGAAATGTCAAAACGGACCTCCCTTCTGTCTAGAATCATACAACAAACTCTGATTCTACACTGTGCACCATGCGGCTACTAAGGTTGTCTACAAAGGTCAAAACAAGCAACCACTCAGCTGCTGCCACATGTAAAGTAACACTGCTATGCATTAAATGCATGCAGTATATAAGAAGAACCCTACTTCAGAAATGAAGTGCTCGGGCCATCTTCTTCTTCCTTACTACTGTGTGTTAGGTTATTATTCGTAATTTCCTTGTCTCCTTTCTGTCTTTATTCTAGTGCAAGAAACTTAGTGTTCTTAACTTGTTTAGATTAGGTTAATCCTTAATCTTGTTCCGCAACAAGTTGTAAATTGTTTTGATTTATCAATAAACATTTTAGAAAGTAAAAATCGTGTGTTTGTATTCAACCCCCCCCCCCCCCCTTCTACAAACTTGTATAACCCTTCGGGACCAACATAAGGCCTGTGATGTAAGTCCTAGAGACTTTTGTTTCTCACGATATAAATCGTAAGGCTTGCGCTTAAGTCGTAGAGACTTTTTATTTCTCACGATGTAAATCGTAAGACCTGTATTTATATGATCTTGCGAGCCTGCAATGTAAAATCGGGGGTGGTCGTTGGTTTGACCAATGATCCTTTGATGCTTAAATCCACATTTGTATATTAGATCATAGGAATTGAATGAGGAGAATATACTTAGAGTATATATATAGAGTTGTTCTAAGTAAGACGTCACAGTTACCCGTTACACGGAGTCGATAGGTGCCTTTTTCCGAGGACTTTTGAAATCAAATGCGGTATTTTTTATCTTGTGAAGGGTGCTCCGAGCCCCCGAGTCCCTTGGATGATGCGATACATGCGATATTTATCAGGGCTTGAATCTGGCTTCGAGCCGCATTCAATTTGCCATATACCTGAAAAAACTTTACAAGATCGTTAGAGCGATATGAGAGTTGGCTTGAGATTTTCTCTAGATGGGGTCCCACGGATGGCGCCAAACTGTTAATGCCAAAAATCGCACAAATGTACAACTTAAGGTCGATGTGGACATTTAACAACTAAAGAAACGTATCTCAAGCCAAACAACATAATTGCGAGGAAAAAATAAAAGAGACAAGAGATTTGGTGACGCGGAAAACCCCAAAACAAGGGAAAAAACCGCGGTCGACTTTGTGAGAGTCGACAGTGCACTATGGTCGCCAATCAGGGGCGACGGTCCTTTGGAAACAAGTATTTTGTGTACAGTAAGTTACAATTATATAAAAAGTAAACTTAGTCGTGTGCAAATGACGTGTGTCGTGCGTAAATCGTGCGAAATAAGCTGTCGTCGTGCGGTTTGAACTGCCGTCGTAGGGTGGTTCGAACTGCTGTCGTGCGAAACTTGCGTTAGCGATGTGTGTTCGAATGATTCGTTGATCACTGTTGTATTATGAAAGAAATGAGTGTAAGCGTAGATGTTCAGATGAATGTAGACTGCTCTCCCCCTCGAAGATGGAGCAAGCCTTTATATAGGGTTCGCTGGTCATTAATGAGCTTTAATGGTTGGTCTTGTAACCGCTGTCGGGCATTGAATGCGCTTTGAATGTTTGGTTTTGTAACCGCTGTCGAGTCTTTAATGTCATTAAGAGCTCGTCCATTGCTGTTCGTTATGCCATGAATATCCATAGACCTGCATTAATGAACAAGAGAAACGACTGTTGAACATGAATGGTTAGTGTAATCGTAAGACCGTCTTAAGTTCGGGACGTCGGTCTTATGGAGCATACGACCGTCGCCGAAATATAAGACCATGTATATGACTGTAAATGTCTTGTAAGACCTTATCTTAATATAAGAATGATCTTATAAAAATGTCGTAAGACAAGGCTGAAAATGTCGTAAGACCGGGTCGTAAGACTACTAGGTCGTAAGACCAAGAAGACGATGTCGTAGAACTAGGTTGCAGGACCAGGATGTCAGGACGATGCTGTCGCAGGACTAGAGCAATATAAGACCGATGACAGGAGACTATCGACGTAAGACCAACGAGTCGTAACTGGCGACACGTAACTGGCGACATAAGACTAGTGACATAAAACTAGCAACATAAGACTAGTAACATAAGACTAGTAACGTAAGACTGGCAATGTGTGACGTGCGACGTATAGCATGCGACGCGTGACGTGCGATCACGAGATGTACAGACACTATCTTGAATGACTATTGATGCAAGATGTCTTTTAATAACCAACTATCGTATGTCGGGGATATGGCAATAATGGGTATTACCTTTGTCGGTCGAGGGTATGACTTTTGTAGATATTAGGGTAATCAAGGTCCATGGTCATGTCGAGGGAATTTTCTAAGTCGGTCGAGGGTGTGATTTTTTACCTAAACAGGAGTGTCTGAGGGCGTGAGGGGAAGCGAGAAATTCGACAATAGGAGAACCGATTATCGACGATACCATGGTTACCAGAACTCTCGGAACTGGACTTCTTTTGTCTTCTTCAACTACCCGATTGACTGGGAAGTTCTGCATCTATGGAAGATGTTCAAGAGATACGGGGAAGTTGGTGAAATATATATAGCCAGAAGGAAGATGAGAAATGGAAAGAACTTTGGATTCGTACGATTCAGAAACGTGAGGAATGAATGGGAAATGGAAAGAACGCTAAATACGATATGGATTGGGTCCTATAAACTAAGGGTATTCATCGCCAACAAGAACCAAGACAGTAAGGGGCTGGAAGAGTCAAGGAGGATAGAGCAAATTTCGGGTAGAAGTCAAGCAGGGAACACTCAGCCCACAGAGAAGGCGAGGAAATTATCTTATTGCAAAGTAGCAAAGAAGAGACCAGATAATAGAGAAGAACGGATCGACAAAAACGAAATTAATACAGAGGGAATAAAAGAGGTACTAGGAACATGGCAGGAGGATAGAGAAGCGATGAAGATGTTGGAAAATAGCCTAATCGGGACTGTAACGACAGTAGACGGCATCGAAACAATTAGATCCTTATGCAAGATAGAAAATCTGGGCAAATGTGGGTTGAAGTACCTGGGAGGAAGGAATTTACTGTTAACATTCGAAGAGGAAGAAACATTGCAACAAATTTTAAACGACAAATCACACGGGATGCATCATTGGCTAAAAGGCTTAAGGACGTGGTCGAAAGGTTTTTGTTTGGCAGAAAAACTCGTGTGGCTAAAGATATACGGGGTTCCAATCCATGCTTGGAACAAATGAGTTTTTAATCAGATAGCGAGCTATTGGGGACACACGTAAAAATACATCAATTGTGGGTGGGAAAGGGCGACAAATCTAGAGTACGTGAAGGTGTTGGTAGCATCCTCGTTACATATGATCATTGATGAATTGCGATGTATAAAAGTGGGAGATTTATTCTACTGAATAAGAATTGAGGAAGAAGGGGGCGAGTCGTTGGTAATGGTGGAGGACGAAGATAAGGATAGCGAGTCACCGGAGGATGATTCGACGACACCCTCGGAATGGTCGGAGGAAGAGGGAGATGAAGAATGGGTCGTCGAAGAAAGTGTCTTTGAAGGACAAGGGCCTATGGAGATTGGAAAAATCAAGAAAGAAAAGGATCGTCGGCGGGAAGGGAAGACAACGAATCGAAGGTGTTGGAGGAAGGTCAAAATTCGTCAATGGCATGCACGGCCGGAAAAACGTCGCCGGAGATGGGGGAAGGTGGTAACGTAGGTGAAGGGTCTCTACAGGAAGCATTTAAAAAAAACACGGGTATCGAGGTAACTTTGGATAAAAGGTGTAATGATAGTGTTTGGAAAGAAAGGGGACAAGGAAACCTACTTTTTCCGAATCAATCAATACTGGAAAAAGGTGTGTTTCCTTGTGAAACCACACGTGTTGATCCAAACCCTCAGTGATTTGATAATGACCCTCTCTTATACTTAGTGAAAATTGTAAGTAAACAATATGTATCAGAGTTTTACTATCGATGATAAGTACTAAGATCTTATAGTACCGCTGATAGGAACTCTCGTTCTTTAAATTAAACATTCAGCGAACACTGTTCACCATTAATGCTCTGAGTCTGTTCAGTCATTATGATGATCGCTGATAAGTTAGTTGTTTACTTATGATTCCTGAAGACAAGTTTCACGTCAATAAAGGTTCTACGCTGAAGTCGAAGATCAAGCTCAAGAACCAGCGACAAGTCTCCTAATGAACTGATGCGGATCAGCGAAGACTCAGATTTGTCCACTCAACGTGAAGTATCAAGTACAAGACTTCAGCTATCGCTGAACTTTATCATTCGCTGAATAGAAAATGATAATGCTCTGAATCAACGAAAGCTGATCATGAAGTCCTCCGTACAAAGTACTTTTGTCTTAATCCCCCTTGCACGACTCCGTACGAAATGTCAGAAAAGAACCTCCGACTGTTTGAAATCGTACAACCACTCTGATACTACACTGTTCATCCATGCGGCTACTAAGGTTGTCAACAAAGGTCAATGACATGCAACCAACCAGCTGATGACACGTGTAAAGTGTATACTGACTTGCATTAAATGCATGCAGTATATAAAGAGATGAACCCACTTCATTTGAAGTAACTTGCTAACTCTGGACAAGTTCAATCTCTTATCTCAAGATAGGTTATTATTAGTAATTTCCTTATCTCTCTTAGTGCAAGAAACCTTAGTGTTCCAACTTGTTTAGATTTAGGTTTATCCTTAATCTTGTTTCCGCAACAAGCTGTAAATTGTTAATGATTTATCAATAAACAATTTAGAAAAGTAAAATCTATGTGTTTGTATTCAACCCCCCCCCCCCCTTCTACAAACTTGTATAGGCCTTCGGGACCAACAAGTGGTATCAGAGCGGATTTGTTTAATCTCATAAACAAGATCTAATCTAAGATATTTCTCTTCCTTGCTATTATCTGAAAATGGCCACTAACACAAACTCAAATTATATAGACAATGGTTCTCTTGCTAAACCCCCTAGATTTTCCAGAGATAACTTCAACTTATGGAAAAATAGGATGACACTCTTCTTAGAAGGTGTAGACCCTACTATGCCTTACTATCTCGAAAATGGTCCATTCATCCCTGTAAGAATTGATGCTGCAGTTCCAGCCGCTGAGAATAGACCTGCTATTCCAGAAAGGCTGGTACCTAAGGAAATCTTTCAATGGACTGACGAAGATAAGAAGAAAGTGGCTATAGATACAAAAGCCAGATCCATACTATCCATGGCTCTTCCTGACGAAGTCTACCATTCCGTCATGAACCTGAAAACATCAAAAGCCATGTGGGACACAATATGTGTTCAGTATGAAGGAACGTCTGAAGTCCAGGACTCAAGAAAGATCAACCTGGTAAGACAATACGAAAGCTTCATTTCTGGTAAGAATGAATCTCTCTCTGAAGTTCACCAACGTTTTAATTGTTTAATTATAGATCTGAAAACTGTTGGTAAGGAATATTCTAACTTTGAAGTACTGACAAAGTTTCTAGAATGTTTACCTGAAAGTTGGGACAATTATTCTATGTGTCTCAAGCTGTCAAAGGATCTAAAATCAATGACCCTTTCAACCTTATATGGCACGTTGTTGAATCATGAGCAATCGAGCCATCTTAAGAAGAATCTTGTAAAAGATTCCAAAAGCACCCCTGTTGCTTTAATCTCAGAGGAACCTTCTACTCAGCGACCCTCGGTCACTATCACTGAGTTAGAAAGTAACTCTGAAAGGTCATCAGATTCTGATTCTTCAAATGATGATGAATCTTTGGCTCTCCTAACTAAAAAGTTCAGGAGATTTTCCAAAAAGAAAATGTTTAGAAAGAACAAACCTCTTTCCATAACTGACAAGCCTAGATCATCAGCTTTTGTTGATAAGGCAACTGCTACTTGTTTTAACTGCGAAAAGACAGGACATTTCGCTAACGAGTGCAGGTCTAAGAAAGTTTCTAGACCCTCAGCTTTTACAAAGAAACCCTTTGTTCCAAGGAATAAAGATGACAAATATTCATAGCTGAAAGAAAAATATGCTAAGCTGAAAAGCTTTAAGAAGAAGAATAAAGGCCTGATGGCTAACTATGATTGGGCTGCTTCCGATGAAGAAGCATCATCATCTGACTTTGAAGATGATGAAGCAAATCTATGTCTTATGGCCAAGATTGAAGAAGAGGAAGAAAGTTCAGACATTCCCTCCACTTCAACCTCTGCTATTCAGGTATCACCTTCTTTCTTTACCAATATTGCAAATATTGATGAAGCTGATAGTCTCCGTAAGATCGATCTCTTGACTAGAAGTTTATACGAGGCCATGAACGGCAAAACTGTGGTTGAAAACCAAAACCTTGATCTCGCTGAAAAGCTTAAAAACTGCCACCTTCAAATAGAAAAGCTTTCTAAAATTGAAGAAGATTTTAAAGATCAAGTATATTTAAATCAGCTAGTCAAAATCGAACGAGCAGAAGCTATCGCTGCATTAAAAGCTGAAAAAGCTACTGTTGAAGGATGGTGTAATTCTTCAACAAAGATCACTGAGATAATAAAGTCTCAGATTCCCCTGAGTGATAAACGTGGTTTGGGTTACAAATTTGATACTCCAAAACCAACCACTGAACGTTCAATGCTTAAATTTGGAACGTTCGTATCCTCAGTCGCTGATACTTCATCTTCTCAGTGCTCCTCGTCTAATACACCAATCCCTGAGGAAACTCCTACCTCCTCAAAAGGCAAGGAGAAAATGGTTTATTCAAAGCCTACCTCCGTCTCTAAAGACAAAGGTAAAGGAATTATTATTTACCAGAATCCTCAGAAGGGTACCTTAGTACAAAAGCTGAATGCTTCTAAAGCTTCAGTGACTCACCCCTCCGGATCAAGGAAGCAGATCTCTAGATCTATTCAGCGATCTACTCCTAGACTCAGAGTGGATGTCCTTGGTAAGAAATCTGAAGAACTGAATGTTCGTCCCATTTCTAAAGCCAATAGTTTACTTGGTGCTGGCACTTCTAATTCGAAATCAAAAGCTCATCATTCAAATGGTCCTAGAACTATTTTTAGTTATAGGAAATGTTATCACTGTGGACTTACCGATCATATTGCTAGTAAGTGCCCCACAACCACCAAAGCTGAAAAGATAGCTAAGGTGAAGATTGCCCCCAAGGCAAAGAAGACCAACCCTGGTGAAAATCAGGTCAAGGTGAATCCTACCACTAAGGTTAAGAAATTAACCAAAGTGAAGAAAGACAAAGCTGAATCTTCAAATGCTGCGAAGACTGCTGAATCTTCCATTCCAACTACTTCCACTGACAAATGTGTATACATGGTGAAGTGGGTACCTAAGAAAAACTAATCTTCCTTTGTATTGCAGGTTAAGAAGGGTATCTGGTATCTCGATAGCGGATGCTCTAGACACATGACTGGAAAGAAAAGCCTGCTCGCTGAATACAAGGAAGAGAAGGGTCCCTATGTGACTTTCGGTGGAAATGGAAAAGGACATACCCGAGGGTATGGTGTACTTTCAAATGGTACAACCTCCTTCAGAAGAGTCGCATATGTTGAAGGGCTGAAGCATAATCTTCTAAGCATCAGTCAGCTTTGCGACATGGATAACAAAGTAATCTTTACTAAGGAATCCTGCTTTGTCACTGACAAAAAGGAGAATATAGCTCTCAGCGGTTATCGTTTGGAAAATGTTTATGTAATAAACATGGACTCAACAACCACTGAGAACTCCTGTTTCTTCTCAAAGGCCTCATCTGATGTCAACTGGCTATGGCATAAGAGGCTATCACATCTAAATTTCAAGACACTGAACACTCTTTCTTCAAAAGAGTTAGTCACTGGTCTACCTCAGCATTCATACGCCAAAGAGTCTTTATGTTCAGCATGTGAAAAAGGGAAGCAGACCAAAGCAAGCTTTAAATCAAAGCAAGTTTCATCAGTGTCATCTCCTCTACAACTACCCCATATGGATTCGTTTGGCCCTGTTAACAAACAATCCATCGCTGGAAAAAAATATACGCTGGTCATAGTTGATGAATTCTCTCGCTTCACTTGGGTAATGTTTCTCCGTTCTAAGAGTGACACCCCTGAAGAACTCATCACCTTTGTTCGGAAGATGGAAACCCTGAACAATCTGACCGTTCGCTCAATAAGGAGTGATCATGGGACTGAATTCAAAAACAGTTCTCTTGATTCCTTCCTTGAGAGTAAGGGTATTTCTCACAACTTCTCTTCAGTGAGAACACCGCAACAAAATGGAGTCGCTGAAAGAAGAAATAGAACAATTATTGAAGATGCACGTTCAATGCTCAGCGATTCTCACCTGCCTACTCAGTTTTGGGCAGAAGCTGTCAACACTGCTTGTTTTACGCAAAACAGGTCGCTGATAGTTAAAAGATTCAAAAAGACAGTCTATGAACTCTTTCATGGGAGAAAGCCTTCAATCAGCTTTCTTCACATCTTTGGATGTCAGTGTTTCATACTGAACAACAGAGATGCTCTTGGAAAGTTTGATCCCAAGGCTGATGATGGAATCTTTCTTGGATACTCTTCAGTTTCCAAAGCCTTCAGAGTCTTCAATCGTAGAAGACAAACTGTAGAATAAACTATTCACGTTACGTTTGACGAATCCCGTTCAGCGAACTCTAAACCGTCCGATGATACTGAAGAACTGAATCAATGGATGTTTTCTCATCTTGGTGATTCAGAAAATATTCCCACTCCTCATGCTCATCCAGTAGAAGATGATAGTCCTCCTATCATTCCAAATATGCAGAATAGTGAAGCTGAAACTTCTTGGGTCTCAGCTGTTCCTATAAACACTCTACCTACCGCTGAACCAAATGCCTCAGACGTTCCATCTATCTCTCAGCAATCAGTAAATGAAATGACAAATGCAAGTATTCCTCTCTTAGCTGAAACTCCAGAAGTAGCTGAAGCCTCATCTTCAGCTCCTCAAGTTCAAGATGAGTCAGCGACTTATGCTCCGGCTCAGTGATGGACCGTAAACCACCCAATTGATCAAATTCTTGGTGATCCAAACGCTGGTGTTCAGACTCGACGAAGTGCAGGTAATATTTGTTTATTTGTTAACTTTATTTCTCTAACTGAACCAAAGAAAATAGATGATGCCCTCAAAGATCCAAACTGGGTCAGCGCAATGCAAGAAGAGCTGACTGAATTCGAAAGAAACAAAGTTTGGAAACTTGTTCGGAGACCAACTGATAAAACAGTAATAGGCACTAAATGGGTCTATCGAAACAAGTTGGACGAACATGGTACTATAACCGGCAACAAAGCTCGTCTTGTTGCTCAGGGATACAGACAAGAGGAATGTATAGATTATGACGAAACATTTGCTCTAGTAGCAAGACTTGAATCTATTCGTCTATTCTTAGCGTATGCTGTACACAAAAACTTCAAAGTACATCAGATGGATGTTAAGTCAGCGTTTCTGAATGGAAAACTGAATGAAGAAGTGTATGTGGAACAACCTCCAGGATTCTCAGATTCTAAGCGTCCAGGTTATGTTTATAAACTGGATAAGGCACTTTATGGCTTGAAGCAAGCTCCTCGTGCATGGTATGACACTCTTTCTACTTATCTCCATATTGAAAAATTTGAGCGAGGTAAGATTGACAAAACTCTATTTTTTAGAAAAGTGAAAGGTCATATCATTCTAGTTCAAATATATGTTGATGACATTATATTTGGTTCTACTAACCCTGAGCTTTGTACTCGTTTCGCTGATAGAATGAAAGATGAGTATAAAATGAGCATGATGGGTGAACTAACATATTTCCTTGGTCTTCAGATTAAGCAAACTGAAAAAGGAACTTTTATCAATCAGGGAAAGTATGTTAAAGATATGCTGAAGAAATTTGATTTAACTCATAGTTCAGCTATGAAAACCCCCATGGCACCACCGCTTACACTTGACAAGGATTCAAAGGGAATACCTGTTAATGTCACGCTGTACCGTGGGATGATCGGCTCTCTCTTGTATCTTACAGCTAGCCGACCCGATATTATGTATGCAACATGTTTGTGTGCACGATATCAAGCTGAACCTATGCTATCTCATATGAAAGCTGTAAAGCAAATTTTTCGATACCTTAAGGGTACAACGAACCTAGGTCTTTGGTATCCCAAAGATTCAGGATTCGATCTAACCGCCTATTCAGATTGTGATTTTGCAGGTTGCAAAATGGATAGAAAAAGCACCACAGGAGGATGTCAGCTCCTGGGTGGAAAGCTGGTAAGTTGGACTAGTAAAAAGCAAAATTCAATGTCCACTTCCACAGCTGAAGCTGAATATGTAGCTGCTGGAAGCTGTTGTTCTCAAGTCTTGTGGATGAGAAATCAGCTACTAGACTATGATCTTCAGCTCTCCAAAATTCCAATCTATTGCGACAGCACAAGTGCCATCGCTATAGCAAACAATCCAGTACTACATTCAAAGACCAAACACATAGAAATCAGATATCATTTTATCAGAGATCATGTGATGAATGGTGATATAGAACTTCATTTTATCCCAACTGATTATCAGTTAGCTGATTTATTTACCAAACCTCTTGATGAGACAAGATTCAACTTTCTCATCAGCGAGCTTGGAATGTTGAACTTTGAAGGATAAAATCTTCAGCGGTTCACATTAATCATCGATAGGATAAAATCAACTCGTATAACCTATTCAATCATCTTCTCTCTGAATAAAACTTGGTTAAGCTGATATCAAGGTATGTTTTCTCTCTCTGACAATCGCATGAAAATGCAAGATTTCAAAACAAAATGCATCGCTGAATATCTCTTCCTTTACAGTGATATTTTGAAAATTCTTAAAACCTTCACTGATATTTCTATTCAGTGGTTCATATTTTCAAAAGTATCCCTGAGTTTTTCAAAATCTCAGAGACAACCAAGAATATGAAAGGACAGTTGTGACGTCATTGCAACGGATAAACCCCGGCACATTTTCTCTTTCTGACACACGTTTGCACGTCTCGTTCAAACTTCCAATCAAATGCAAACACGTGTCCGTGTCATGATGAAAATCTTTTCTCACTCAAGATTTTCTCTTTCTAAAATCTCTATATAAACAAATTCTTTGTTTATATTTCTCTTTTACGCGAACAATCTTCCTCCGCAAGAAAGAATTCTATGTTGCATTTGTGCTCTAAAAACTTCAAGAACTTTTCATCATCTTCTTCATCAAACATCAAGGTTAATATGTTCTTATTTATTACCGAATGCGTATAACTTGTTTCCGATCTTTTCCTTGTTTTAACAAGATCAAACAAAAGAACTTCTTAAAAATGAAATCATTTTTTTTCATGGTTTTATGAACACAACCATTTCATGGTTGTTCTTCAAGTTTAAATGCAAAAATATTAAACTTGTTCTTCATTCGTTTCCAGAATCTATTTCTTCATAGAAAACTGGATAACAAGAATAAATGGGTTTTACATTTCGTTTCTTAAAATCAAGAAAAACCCTAATCTTCATTAAGACATTTGTGTCTGAATGAAATGGATAAAATTTGAACCATCTTAATGGAAAATCTTTCCACACTAAGATTATTCTTATTTGTTAACATCTTTGGTTGAACTGATAATACAGAGAAATGGCATCTTCTGACATTCCTGCTACCGCTGAGAACATCTCCGCTGATTCTGAGGAAGTGGACATCCTCAAGGCTCCTCAAGTCAAGTTTGCCCTTGACAAACTGGATTGGACTAAGGTGAACAACCTCTATGCGCTTCTCGAGTTTCCTCCTCGAAAGCAAGTCACACATCTAGATGATGCTGTGAAATTCCTAAAGAATTGCTGCATCTCCACAGCCCTGACCATAACACCTCCTGCACATCAGCTTTTGCTCTCACAATTCTGGTACTCAGCCAGACACTCTCAACTACCTTCAGCCAAAGACCCCTCCAAAACAATCGATTGCATCCTCTGCGCGATTGTATCCTCTGCGATATCGAATATGGCACCATGAAGATCACCCCTGCCATTATTCGCAAAGCTCTCAGCCTTCCCATCGCTACCAAGGAAAAACCATTCGTTCCCCTCCCTGACCCTAAGAAAAACTCAGACAGGGAAGCCATCATTGCATTTTTCGATGCAATGGGCTATGTATGGGAAATCGGCAGAGACATGAAGGACGAGAAGAAGCTGACGATTATCAAGAAATCGAAAATGCCCAGCGAGATGAATTTCATCTTCGCTCATCTAATCACCTGCATGACTGCAAAGAGCGGCTCCTCTGACCAAGCCGCTAAACCTCAGCAAGCAATGGGATATGCACTGCTGAAAGGTCTCAACATAGACTGGGCATCGATTATCTATGATGACCTAGATCTAAGAGTGGACACCGTCGCTGACAGACCTCCATGGGTTCCTTACCCCCGATTCATCAGCGCCATCTTCCAATATGGCCTGAAGGAGAGCTACCCAACTGATGGTGACCTGAAACTCTCTCAGGTCGGCCCAAAGATACTCGACTTCAAACCAATGGTGAATGAGGTACGTCTTTCTACACTCTTGACTCTTCTTAAACCTACTTCTTCTACTTATGTGGCTCCTTCAGCGACAATACCCATCGCTGATACCCTGGCCACAAAATCCTCTCCTTCTAAGAAAAGGAAACAATCATCTACCCCACTTGGTTCTAAAAGGATCAAGAAAACAAAGGAGCAACCCCAGCAATCTCATGCTGAAGACTCCTCAGCTCTTTCTGCAGAGCTGAAGGAACGTTCAGTGGTACGCTCTGTCACACCTGAACAACCCATCCATTCCATCCCAACTTCAGCGTCTCTAAACGCTGAGGTTACAAACTTGGAACCTACCCAACCTCCTTCAGTCTCTCAAAAGACTGATGAAGTGCTTCTCAGCGAATCCAACGCTGAACTCAGAACCCAACCTCCATTCTTATCCTTCGCTCCTCCCTCTACTCATTTGGTCTCTCCTCCAGATCTCGCTGGAGATGCCATCATTTCTACGGAACCTAAAGCTGATTCTCCAGGAATGATGAAGACAGGACCTGCAGGACAATCCATGGGCACTTTTGAAGATGACATGGAACACTTTTCAGGAACCCGTAATTTTGACGAGTTCATCAATCCTCCTGCAGGTACACACCAACCCATAAACACTGTCACTAAACCCCAAACTTTTGAGCTTTCCTATGTTCACAAGTTCTTATATGTTACAGGTCCTAATTTGGGAGACATCAACGCCTCTCTGAAAGCTGTGGAGACAACGCTGACAGATCTCTCCACTACTCTTTCTAATAACTCTACAGCTGTAACAAACGCTGGAGAGAATCTGAACAAGATGACAACGGTGGTGGAGAAGAAGGCTTCCACAGATGACATGCAGCAAGTTGATAAAACTCTCAGCGATTTCGCCAAGGTGCTCGCTGACATCTACACAGACTACACCTCTCTTAAAACTTCAGTTTCATCCATGTCCAGCGAGGTCACAACGCTGAAGACATCGGTTGGACAACTAGAGGGAGATATGTCTACTGTAAATATTGACTTAGGCTCTGTAAAGACCGATGTTAGTTCGATGAAATCGATGATCGAGTAGCTCCTACACAAAGCAAATACTCCTGCTCCTGCCCCTGTCCCTGCATCTGACAATTTCACAGCGGCGGATCGCACTGAGCTGGAAAAGATCAATCCTGCTATTTCTGGCCTTCAAGACAGAATAGCAAAGATTGAAGATTTGATAGGTATCTCTGGCCAAGAAGACAGAGAACCTACCAACGCTGCTGAGTCAACCCATTCCTCCCCCACTCATCATGAGAAAGAGGGGGAGAAGAGCGCTGAAGATCTCTCCAAGAGCACTGAAGACCTTTCCCATGATGAATCTATCAGGGGAGAGAAGAAGGATGCTGAAGACACCACCGCTGGACCTCAGGGAGATGAAAACCCTGAGGAAACCGAGAAGCTCGCCTCTGTATCTGAGGGGGAGCAACTCGAAGAAGAAGCTGATAAAACCGAATCCGAAGCAGAAGATGATGAAGCCGTCGACATCCCTGATAATGAACCATCCTCTTCTCCAAAGAATGATGATGATGATGAAGAAGATGATGATGACTTCTTTATCGTCAAACCTGCTCCGAAGATCAAAGCTCTTAAGGGAATCTCGATAAATGAACCTTCAGGGGAGCGGACAAAGATAAAGCCCTCATCCTCTGGAGCTGAGAAAGGCAAAGGCAAAAGCGTCGCTGAAGATGACAATCTGACGATCTTTCTTGAAAAGTCGGTTTGTCAGGTACACTAAACATCTCTCACTCCATCCCTCCTCTATCATACACTATCAGTTCTACTACCCAAGCCTATACACTTAAACATATTTTCTCTCTCTGATTCTACCCAAGTTCTTACTCGTAAGATCGCTGTGTTTCAGCTAGTCCTCTCCCCTGTTTGAGGATATCGCTGAAGGTTCCACAACTGCGACTTCACCAATAATACCAGCTGCTGCTGAAGAAATAATCCCAGTCTTAGATTTAATCTCTGAGACTGATGAACCAGAAGAACAACTACTCTCGCACAGAGGCAGACCTTCCTTAGCTCCTCAAAAGCTAAGTGAAGAGGATCAGAAAAGAAGAGAGAAGATAATAAAGCAATTCGAGGATCAGCGAATCATTCTGAGGCGTGATCAACTTCCTTCAGTTCTTCCAAAGTTCAGAATTTCCAAAAAGGAATACAATGATCACCTCAGAGCTGAAAGATTAATCGCTGAAAGAAAGGAAGCTGAAGAAAAGGACAGAGAATACGCCATCCAGCTTTCTAAACTATCAATAAAAGACCCCAAGCTGAAAAGAGTTCCAATTGATGTTCAACGTCAGCTCTGGGAAAACGCCAAGAAGATAACTGAAGAAAAAAGAACTGTGTCTCAGTCCACTTTAGCCTGGTGCAAAGAAAAGGTCAACTACAGACTCTCTCCTGCCAAAATCAACAAGGTACTCATCTCTGGAAGAACAACCCTTATTTCAATCGCTGAAGTCGAGATATTCAGAGAAGATAAGAAGTACGAAAAATTCTATGTTGAAGCCATAACGAAGTACGGTCTCTCTGAATGGTTGGAGATCAGGTTAGCCATCCAGAAGTTCAAGTTGAAGTACAAGGAACATGTTGAAAAGCTGATCAACAAACAAATTGACTTAGTCTACTCCTGTGTGGATATTCCTCCTCCTCCTCCTCTCGAAAGTCAGAAAAGAAAGGCCTCAGCGAAGAAGAAGAAATCTATATCTTTAATTGATGGCCCTGTCATACGAAATGAAACAGGTATTGGTTTTTCACGTGCTAAAATCCTTGGTCCTGATCCTGATCTTTCCATGCTTGACACATCTCTTCCTCCTGGTGAGACTTTCATCCCTGGCAAAGTCATAAGCGAACCCTACGGGATATTTTTCCATGACTACGATGGTGGAAAGCATTTTCAACGTATCTCTGAACTTCACATCACTCCCATCGAACAGCTGAGAGATCTCATCTACTGGTGTGACTTCAGGAATGACCCTCAGGCACGACATCTGAAACCCTTGATTTTTGAAGAAGCGCTGATCAAAAGAAAACAAGGTGTAACCGTTCCTGACTGGATGATTCCCACCACATCAATGACCCTTGATGAACTTCTCGTTAAGGAAGAACCCTTTACAAACTGATATGATCGCCTATTTCTCTATTGTATCAGTTATTCTTTTGTACTTGTAATTTATTTCGCTTGTACTTGTAATCTTTCCATTTCTCTTTGTAACCTGACTCAAAGTTTTAAAGAAAGATTTCAGCGAATGTACTTTACTCCATCAGTACTGAAAAGATCCCAGAAAACAGTAAAAGGGACAAATATTTTATGAGTTCTTTTTATCCTTATGTTTTCATTAAATAGCAATTCTCTTTGTTGCTATGTCATAATCAAATAGGGGGAGATTGTTGATCCAAACCCTCAGTGATTTGATAATGACCCTCTCTTATACTTAGTGAAAATTGTAAGTAAACAATATGTATCAGAGTTTTACTATCGCTGATAAGTACTAAGATCTTACAGTACCGCTGATAGGAACTCTCGTTCTTTAAATTAAACATTCAGCGAACACTGTTCACCATTAATGCTCTGAGTCTGTTCAGTCATTATGATGATCGTTGATAAGTTAGTTGTTTACTTATGATCCCTGAAGACAAGTTTCACGTCAACAAAGGTTCTACGCTAAAGTCGAAGATCAAGCTCAAGAACCAGCGACAAGTCTCCTAATGAACTGATGCGGATCAGCGAAGACTCAGATTTGTCCACTCAACGTGAAGTATCAAGTACAAGACTTCAGCTATCGCTGAACTTTATCATTCGCTGAATAGAAAATGATAATGCTCTGAATCAACGAAAGCTGATCATGAAGTCCTCCGTACAAAGTACTTTTGTCTTAATCCCCGTTGCACGACTCCGTACGAAATGTCAGAAAAGAACCTTCGACTGTCTGAAATCGTACAACCACTCTGATACTACACTGTTCATCAATGCGGCTACTAAGGTTGTCAACAAAGGTCAATGACATGCAACCAACCAGCTGATGACACGTGTAAAGTGTATATTGACTTGCATTAAATGCATGCAGTATATAAAGAGATGAACCCACTTCATTTGAAGTAACTTGCTAACTCTGGACAAGTTCAATCTCTTATCTCAAGATAGGTTATTATTAGTAATTTACTTATCTCTCTTAGTGCAAGAAACCTTAGTGTTCCAACTTGTTTAGATTTAGGTTTATCCTTAATCTTGTTTCCGCAACAAGCTGTAAATTGTTAATGATTTATCAATAAACAATTTAGAAAAGTAAAATCTGTGTGTTTGTATTCAACCCCCCCCCCCCTTCTACAAACTTGTATAGGCCTTCGGGACCAACAACACGTAAAGAAGGAATTAAGTCAAAGAGAAGGAACATATGATGGGCCCAATAGAAGTACCACAGGCCTAAGCGATTGGGCTGTAATTAATTGAGGAACCAACTGAGATACCAAAAGTTCAAAGGAGCACCCCATCTACAAGTAAACCACATGCCGAGGAAAACATGTTAGGCCCAACTCAAAATACCTCAGATGGACTTCCTAACTCAGACCCAAATAAAGATGGGAACACAAGTCTCGACCAAAATACAATGGCGAGATCGACCTCAGAAACGTCAGAAGCAAGTAGAAAGAAAGGCAAACACAACGACTCGACAAAACTAAGAAAAGGAGACATGTCGATGGCGATTGGAAGAGGAAGGGTAAGTTTTCACTTGTTAAAACAAAAGACAAGAACCAATGGGAATCGGAAGGCTTCGGAAACCAGAAAAGAGGAGAAAGGGAAGCGGAAGAAAAAAGGGGGATCAAGTGTGGAAATTCAAAATTCAATTTCAAACGATCTACAAAGTGTTGGAACAGAGAAGATAGAGAAATTTGGCTCAAAAATGTGAAGAAAAGAAGTCAACAGGAGATCAGGATGGAGCATAAGGCAGACGGTAAACAGGTCAGTAGTAACAGTGTTCGCTTTGATAAATCCCAATAATGAAGATTATTTCTGTTAATGTTAGAGGTCTGGGCACTTTTGAAAAAAAAAAAAGTGGGTCAAAGAACTATGTGTAAAAGAGAAAGTAAGTATGACGGGAGTGCAAGAAACGAAAATTAAAAATTGGGGAGATGCGGAGGTTGCTAAATTATGGGGATACAATGATATGGACTTCATCTATTCGGAATCGACGGGTAATTCGGGTGGCTTGTTATTAATGTGGGACACGAAACAATTCGTATGTGAAGTGTTTGTTAAGGAAAAAAACTTTATTGTGGCAATTGGGAAATGGAATGGAGAAGAGGGACGTTCCGGATTTATAAATGTATATGGGCCAAGAGATCTTAAGGAGAGGTTGGAATTATGGAAGAAAGTAGAAGCCATTTGCATCAAAGATGAAACAAATTGGTGCGTATTCGGTGACTTCAACGACGTGCGGTGTAACAATGAAAGGCTAAACTCAATCACGAACGAAAAGGGGATGGAGGAAATTAATGCATTTATACGAAATTGTCACTTGATGGAGATTCCAATGGGGGGCAAAAGTTCACACGTGTTAGCGACTATGGAAAAAAGCATAGCAAGTTGGATCGCTTCTTGGTCTCCAACGAGTTTTGCCTATCATAGAGAAACTTGGGGGTCAGAGATTTGGAAAGGAGATGGTCGGATCACTTCCCCATTTTGTTGGAAGTGTCCAACCATGATTTCGGTCCAAAACATTTCAAAATATTTTATGCATGGTTGAGCGGTGATGATGTGGAAGACTTGATCAAAGCGGAATGGAACAAAGAAGTATCCTCAAAAAACTCAGATAGTTGGTTTAGGGACAAATTGAAGAATGTGAAGCAAACCTTGAAAAGAAGAAGTAGTGAGTGCTACAATAATTTACACGAGGTTTTGGAAAGGAACAAAAAGGAGGCGGAAAATGGGAAAAAATAGCCGAGTCAAGGGCGTTGACCGAAGTTGAAAGATAAGGGTGGTTGGAAGCGAGAAAGAAACGGTTAGACGCGGAAAAGAAGAAGATAAAGATAGCGAGTCAAAAAGCTAAAATCAAATGGATACGAGAAGGGGATTAAAATTCAAGACTTTTCCAGATGGCTATTCGCAATAAAGATAGGAAAAATGGCATACGGGGGATGAACATTAATGCGGTGTGGACGGAAGATCCGGTGTTGATAAAAGAGCATGTGTGGGATTTTTTCAAGAAGAAATTCGCCTCGCAAAAGAAAAATAGGCCAAAATTAAGAAGCGACAAACTAAAGAAAATATCACAGGAAGAAGCGGAGAGGTTAGAAAGACCTTTTTCGGAAGAAGAGATTTGGGAAGCGGTCAAAGCGTGCGGAAGTAACAAATCACCGGGACCGGACGGCACCACCTTCACGTTTGTAAAAACGTTTTGGGGGATTATAAAACACGATCTTATGAGGGCACTTTCATTTTTTGGGAAAAAGAAAAAATTAGCGGGGGATGCAATGCTTCCTTCCTAACGCTAATTCCTAAGAAGCCGAATCCATCGGGCCTTAATGAGTATAGGCCAATTAGCTTAATCGGGGTGTTCTATAAAATTCTAGCAACGGCAATGGCGGAAAGAATGAAGAAAGTAATGTGGAGAATTATAGGGAAACCGCAAGTGGCATTTATAAAGGGACGATATATTCTTGATGGGTCCTAATCGCAAACGAAGTGGTGGAGTTCGTAAGAAGATCGAAATAGAAAGGTTTAATTTTTAAAGTGGACTTTGAAAAGGCGTACGATAGCGTCGATTGGGAATTTTTGCTACAAATGTTGGCATCTATGGGATTTGGGAAAAAATGGTGTAGATGGATAAAAGCTTGCTTGGAATCGACTACGGTTTCGGTATTAGTGAACGGAGCTCCAACAAAAGAATTCAAGATGGAAAGAGGTCTTAGACAAGAAGATTCTCTTGCTCCCTTTCTCTTTCTAGTGGTGTCGGAATGCTTAAATATTATGATGTTGGAGGCGAAGGATAATGGGATTTTCGAAGGCATTAAAGTTGGCAAAGAAGAGCTAGTATTGACACACTTGCAATACGCCGATGATGTTGTATTCTTTGGAAAATGGAGCACCGTCAACGCGAGAAATCTCATGAAAATACTAGAGTGTTTCCACGAAGTATCGGGTTTAAAGATAAACATGGGGAAAAACAAGTTGTATGGAGTAGGGGTCGATCTAGAGGAGACACAGATATGGGAAAGAGGATTGGGTTGTGGCGGTGGAGAGCTACCTTTCACATATCTTGGACTTCCGGTGGGAAGAAACATCAACTATCTTGAGAGTTGGAAGGAAGCGATAACAAAAGTGAAAAATAAATTGGCGGCATGGAAGGGTAAACTAATATCGTTCGGGGGAAGGTTAACTTTGGTAAAATCGGTCTTAGGAAGTCTCTTGTTGTATTTTTTTTTCTCGCTATTCCGAGTGCCGAAAGGAGTGATTAGCCAATTAGAGAGTGTGAGAGGTAATTTCTTTTGGGGAGGGGGGAGTGTCGGTTCAAATGAAAAAAAAGGTTCCATGGGTAAAATGGGAGAGTCTTGAGAAATTTCGAGAGAGGTGGCCTAAATGTAGGAAGTTTATAATCGACAAATTGGGGGTTGTTGGGGAAATGGTGGTGGCAATTTGGGATGGATAGGTAGGCACTTTGGGTTAAGGTCATAAAGAGTATATATGGTAGAGGAGGAGGGTTGGGAGAGAGCAATGAAATTGGGGGAGGGGGGAGGAAGATCGGTGTAGAGTAATATCATCAAAGTGAGAAACGAACTAGCTAAAATAGGAATCGATTTCAAAGAACCATTTGGAAAGGAAGTGGGTAAAGGAGATGACACACAATTTTGGTCGGATAGGTGGATTGGGAGAGAGGCTCTAAATATGAGGTTCAAGCGTCTTTGATGTCTCAAAACAATTAGAGAGAGTTCGATAGTCGAGAAGGGAGAGTGGGTGGGAGAAAATTGGGAATGGAGATGGAGTTGGCGGAGGGAGTCGAGAGGTAGGGAGTTGGGAGAGCTACAAGAACTAGAAGAGATACTACAAGGATGGAATCCGAGGTTAGAGGTAAATGACCGAGTGAAGTGGGTGGATGGAGAGGATGGGAAGTTCACGGTGCAAGAATTAAAAGCTTTAATAGATGAGCGGGTGTCGGTTCTTGGGGAGAAATATGAGGAAACAAAATGGTTAAAAGCGGTTCCAAAAAAGGTCGGGATATTTTCTTGGAGGGCTAAGCTAGGAAGGATTCCAACTAGGTTGGTTCTGGATAGAATGGGGGTGGACTTGGAGTCCATTATTTGTCCGAGATGTGGGAACGAGGTGGAAACGGTGCAACATGCCTTGGTCCAATGCCACGATGTTACCAAAGTGTGGAACAAGGTACACAAATGGTGGAATCATAAAGAAGAGAATGTTGGCTCGTTTCAAGAGTTAATGTCTCTCAATTTCTCCGAGTCGGGCTCTTTGTCACAACCAAAACTATGGTTGGAAATGGTATGGTGTTTTGCATACTTCATATGAAAGCATCGAAACCAAATAGTTTTTAAAAGAGACAAAAGTAAGATGGAAGATCTTTTTTTGGAGTTCCAACGCCGCTGTTTTGAGTGGTTAGCGAAAAGGATAGGTGGAAGGAACTTAGTTTGGACATTATGGGTATCGTTAACAACACATGCTCTATGCTTAACGTCACACACTGCACATGATGGAAACGAGAGTATCGCAGAAATACGTCTCCACTGCAGAATGATGCTTACTGCAGAGGTTCACGGCTATTCGAATTGAGATCGACTCTGGCAGCAGACGACGTGGACAGTGGCTGTATGGTTTGGTCACCGTTGCTGATTGGGGACAGTAGCTTATTGGGGTCAGCAGCTGTTTGGGGGCAAAAGTTGTTTAGGGGAAGCTGTGGAACTGTTAAGACGCTGCCCTTGACAGTTCTCGTCATTTTGAGGCCTGTTTGTTACTCGCAAGCAGTTCGTCAATGGTGTTGTCCCTTTGTTGGCTCCTCTTTTTTCTTTCTACTTGAATATTGGTTCTGTTTGTTCTTGCTTAATCTGGTAAGCATGTATGCCTTTTCGTATTGTTGTATTCTTGGTGCGTGTTTTGGTGGTAATCTAAAGCTTGTTTGGCCTTTCAAAAAAAATTGAATCAGGTATCGTTTCTATTCTTTAATTCCCCGGAGAACATGGAAGTAAAAATTTGTGGAAGATATTCAAAAGGTATGGTATGGTAACGGACATATACATGGCTCGAAGAACGTTGAAGGATAGAAAGTGTTAGTCCCAGATGGCTAATAAGAACAAGAACAGGTATTGTAGAAGGGGGGGTTGAATACAATACACAATTTTTTTTCACTTTAATTAATTCTTTTATTGAAAATATTCAAATCATGAATTACACATAGAACAATTAGATTGTTGCGGAAAGAACAGATAAAATATATTCTAACAATCTTCACAAAGTAATACTGAAAACTAAACAACTTCTAAAACACAAAGATTGAAAGCTATAAAGTTCAAAGGAGATAAAGGAGCAGAGTGCCTTGAGCACAGAGTAATCTTCAAGAGTTCTTTTTTGCATGGAGAAGTCTTCATCTTTATATAGTGACATGAGCATTTGATGCATGTGACACTTGTAACTTTGTCATTTGAAGGTTAGGTTTGACTCTCAAAAGTTGATGTGTCTTTTCCTATGATGCTAGAAAGGTTTGATGGTGACAATATCTAAGAATGGGAAAAAGGACAAATGCACAATTTTCTTCCGTACTCAGACATTCCTTCTTTGATGAGAAATCCTTTTAGCAAAGACACAAGGGAGCATCCTCCTATTTGAGGATCCCACCGATTTGTCATGGACAAAGTAGGTGAGAGACTTCTTAGGAAGGAGTCATGTGAGGATTCTCCTATTTTGAGGATCCCACTGATTTCTCATGGAGAAGATCGGTGAGATGGCAAACATTTCTTGTTATGATGAAAATCTTCTTAGCAAAGAGATAAGGGAGGATTCTCTTGTTTGATGATCTCACCGATTTTCATAGAGACAATCGGTGAGACAACTTAGTTTGGGTTAAGAAGTCCATCTTCAATCCGCATTGGTAGATTTACTTCTTCTTGATTCCGGCTGATCTTTGACTTCACTGAACTTTGACAGTATGACTAAGCTATTACAAAGAACCTAAAATTTCTCTAAGTATAAAAGATGTTTTTCAAGGTATGTAAGGAGATCAGGAGGCCATCTTCAAATCTTTGATGACCCAACAATCTCCCCCTATTTGAGGATGACATCCATACTTAGAAAAACACGAGTAAGACAATGAATAATACATGTTGACCCTGTTTTACTCTTTTGGGTTCTTTTTCACACAGTCCATTTTTTTGTATGTGTGTATATGATATTTACAGAGGAATGAAATGAATGAAAGAATAAAGAATAAACAATATGAATGAAATAGAATGTACTTCCATCATAGAAGAGACAGATATGTCCAAATCCAAATTGGTGACAATCTTTGAGGGAGGTTTGAGTTTGAGTGAGTTAGCCTCAGGATGCCTCTGCCCATATCTTGCATCTTCTTTCTTTCTCATAGCATCTTCAGCTTCCTATTTGGCAGTCATCACCCTTCTTCCTTCGTCTTGGTTTGCCTCCCCCTTAGTTACATTGGTTAGACAAATCTGCTCCCCCTTGGTTGCTTCGCCGGTTCCCATATGTTTGACCAAAATTTGAGTTGGATGTTGAATATGAGTACTGAGGGTTGGTGTTGATCGAGTTGGACGCTGATATTGCTCCCCCTCAGATAGTTTCTCCCTCTCAAATGGTTTCTCCCCCTCAGTGTCCGACGGAGAAGAAACACCACGAACAATTGGAAACATCGGCATCATTTTTATTTTAGACATCCCACCGAAATTAAGGAATTTTGGTAAAAAAATGAAACACCCTGAAATTCACAATGAATTTAAACCTTAAAGTTATCAGAGTTTACCATCACAGTTTCAAACTTACCAAATTTAATCATAACAACCAGTTAATCTAATCCCTGATCAACACACACTTCCAAAAGCATAACCCTGGCACTCCTCGACACTCATCCCTTTGAATCCCTTCCTGATGCTAGCACCTGGTAAGAAAATTTAATTTGAAACGATTAGGCTTACGCCTAGTGAGAACATCTATTTTCAAATTCAACCTTATAAGCTTTGAAAACCAACGGTAAGCAAAGCATATAAACAAACCTGGTTCGCCACCATTCTTACCGTACACAAAACATCGTTCGATGACGGGAATATACCCGATTCCATGAATATGACTAACACTAAGTAAGTCATATCATCACGTTCGAGAGCCTACTACGAATCACCACAGATTCTAGATCATTGCTCATACCAAGAATGTCAGGATCGATTCTTAACAAGAATTAAACTTCTTAGAAACATAATTTAGAGAATCTTGCGGAATAGAACTCTAAATCAATTAAAGAACAATCAATAGAATTCAACACACTGTATATATCAAACTGTATTACTCACAAGATTTACACCAAACCTCAATCTTGATAAACAGATCTCACCAAGACGACTTCTACTTCTCTAGAAATAGGGTTCTTACACCTTGAGGTTAATTCTCTCTTGAATCAATATCGAATTCTATTTCACACGTATATTAGCTCGTCTATCATCTATCGTGTTTCGTGTGTATTCTAATAGCTATCTATCAATACTATTTATACAAAAGTAATTACAAGATAACTATCAAAAGTAAATTGATCTTCTGAATCTTCGTTAAACATATCTTGATCAATTCCTCCTTTGTCTCCAAAAGTATCGCATACCAAACTTATCAAGTCAGCAGTATTAACCTTCATTCTTCATGAGCAGTACTAACAATCTTCAGCAGTATTAACCGATTTCATCTCCAGCAGTATTAACATCACTCCAGCAGTATTAATCATGAGCAGTACTAACAGATATTCAATTATGCACCAGCAGTACTAACCTTGTCTAGCAGTAGTAACTTTGTCTAGCAGTAGTAACTTCGTCTAGCAGTAGTAACTTCGTCTAGCAGTAGTAACTTCGTCTAGCAGTAGTAACCTTGACTTGCAGTAGTAATTTGGTCTAGCAGTACTAACCGTGTATACGCAGTAGTAATCTTGCCCAGCAGTATTAACTTTCTTCTGGCAGTATTAATGTAGACTTAGCAGTAGAAATCATGGACTAGCAGCACTATCCATACTTAGCTCATTTTCAGTTCCCAACAATCTCCCCCTAACTTGACTTTTAGGAAAAGAAGTCAAGTTCTTCAAATGATGCTACCAAAACTTAGTCATCATATAAGCATAGATCAGGACTTAAACCTAGACTCTGATTTACAATCCTTCTTACCAAGAATCTTCCCATAGCAGAGTCTTTGTTGCAGACCAATTTTACATGTAACATCCCTTTCAGTCTTTTCATGCAGTGTTTGTAGATTTCATCCACCAGATAATACTCCTGATATGCGTTGTCAATTGATATAACATACACTCCACAATTTTCATAGAGCATCCAGTGGGTTACTGCTTGAAAAGGTCTTGCTGTTATGTGCTGAACTACTTCTGGTCTGAACATTAGGCATAGGTATTCTAACACCATCTTTGTGATAGACATACCTCTTTCTGTCAACATGTTACCATAGATCTGCATGCCTACTTTGAACATCTCTTCCAAGTCAGATCTTGAGCATCTTCTTATGAATTGTCCCCATGTTCTGTAGACTTCAAACTGCCCTTCAGCTCTCTTGAGTCTGATATACTCCTTTCTCTCATCTATCAAAGTATCCCAGTGACTGATTTCAGGAGGTTTTGAATCTAATGGAGTCACTTTGATTGGTTCAGTATCAACCATAGTGATGTACAAGTCACATTGTTCATTGCTAAGTGATTGTGCATTACTGGATTGACCTGTCTTACTATCTCCTTGTCCTTCATCCTTGGCAACTTCTTCCTTTTCTTTCTCTTCTACCACTGGTTTCTCAACAGGTTCTACCCTTTGCTTCTTTACACACTTCTTTTTAGTAGCCACAGACTTTGTTCTCTTTCTGCTGAAAACCATCTTTGCATCCTTAGTTTCTTCCTGTTTCTTGGCAGTTGGAGGTGTATCATGTTTGGCTTTGATTAAAGCCTCTGCAACCTCCACTTCTTCTACTGTAAGCTTCTCTGTTACTGTTTCAGCTTCTGTTTCTGTTACTGCTTTCTTTGTAGATTGAGCAGCATTAACTGTTTCTGCTTCAACTTCAGTTACTGCTTCTTTTGGAACTTCAGTTACTGCTGCCTTTACAGTTTCTGCTTCTTTAACAAGCTCTTCCACCTTTTCTGTCTCCCCCTTATTCTGTGCACTGGACTCCCCCTTAAACTGTGCATTATCAATTTCCATCTCAGTCTCCATCTGAACTGTCTCCCCCTCAACTTGTAGACCCTTCATATTCAGTTCTGCTTCTGATTCTGACTCTGACTCCCCCTTTTTGGGAGCATCATCAGTTGGAATTCTTCTTCTCAGCACAAATCTTGCCTTTTTCTTTCTGTGCAACAACTTGGTGACCATCTTCTTGAGCTTCTCAATTTGAGACTGTTGGTAGGTGACCACAGTCTTCAGTTGCTCAATCTCCTTCTTCTGTGCCATAACATCCAAGTTGACATTTCCAATGGTTTCCATCAATTCATCATAGTTATATCTATCCTCACCTTGTTTAGAAGTGTTTACCTTCTTTAAAGGATCACTGGAAGTAGCCATCAATTCCTCTTTGTTATGTCTATCCTCACCCTTTTTAGAAGTTTTTACCTTCTTTAAGGGATCCTTGGAAGTTTTAGCAGAAGCCTTCTGCCTAGCAGAAGCACTAACTGCCCCCTTGGTTTCTTGGCACCTGGGTCCTCCTAATGATTTCTCATTTAGAGTTGCCATGGGGAAGGTCTTATTTATGTTACCACTGTCCTTCTCTGTGCTAGCAGAAGTGGCAGCCTTAGCACCCATATGCTCATCCTTCTCCTTAGAGAGCACCTTCTTGGGGTTGGGAGACACCCCTGTGGTTTCCCTGTTGATATTCTCAATTGGAGAATGCTCCAACTGAGGGCTTAAAGGCTTAGGGCTCTGAGTAGGTACATCAAGGGAAGGAACCTTGTGCACCTTTCTTCTTTGAAACTTGTTGGATAAAACAGGAGTGGGCTTTTGAAGTATGTGCTGAGGGATGTCTTTTGAGATGGAAGGTTGGGATTGGTCATCAGTGGGTGTGTCTAATGAGGGCCTTGACCCTGATGCCATACCTTCATTTGTGTGGGACACAACCATCATTGTAGAGAACAATGGTGTGTCAACTCCTTCCGAGTCCCTAGGAAGTCTTTTCATATTTGAAAAAACCTTCCCTTTAGGGGATTTTGGTACATATACCTCATCAAACTGAGGTAAGTCCATCAATTCCTTGTTAATAACTTCTTGCACAAACCTTGGATACATGTAAAAGCTCTTTTTGGATTCCAAGTTTGACACAAGATCAGATAAAATCATTTGGGAAAAATTGAACTTTCTGGAAGTGGCCAAACATACCAGAGCATAAGCAGTGGTACTGCTGAACTCACTCCATCCAGTTGTTTTCTTTGAGATGCAGTGCATAAGGGTATGAACAAGAAATCTCCATTGGGAAAAGAATTTTGACTTGAAAATTTTGAAAATACCAATAGAGCCTTCATACCCCATTCTTTGTATGGTAGAAAAGAGTTCTTCATTAGGAATAGAAGATATACCTTAAGCATCATTCAACTGAAGATGTATGCGAATAATCTCCTCTGTTACTGTCAAGGGTTTATCACAAACCTTGGTTCGAATCTCCGTTTGCCCGTTTTCTGTCACCACAGTAGCATTATCCCAAAATTGTTTTTGATGTTTAATGAATATCTTGGGAGCCACTGTTAGTGCACAGGAGATATGCGAAGACTTGAGAAAATCGACAATTTCATGGAATCCTGCAGATTGCTTCGGCTTCTGAAGCATTGCAATCTCATTGTGTTCATCAACAAACTCTCTTTGAGCCATTGTATCTGAAAATCCTTGAGCAAACACAGAAATTCTTGGGAGAATAGGTTAGAAAGAGAGTGAGAGAGAATCGAGTTCAAAGAGACGTTATGAGCGAAGGCGGGCTTACAGGGTATTTATACGCAGTATTAACCCTAGAATTAACAAAAGCAGTATTAACCACTCAAAGCAGTATTAACTACCCCAAAGCAGTAGTAACTGCAGAGCAATAGTAATCACAGGGCAGTATTAACTACAAAGGAGGTATTAACTTACACAAGCAGTATTAACTCAGACTAGCAGTAGTATTAACTAAAGATACAGGCAGTAGTAACCATGCACAAGCAGTAGTAACTATGCACTGGCAGTAGTAACATGCCCTCCATCAATCCTCTTGAAATATTGAAGGCAGGCCATGTTACCTGTCATGTGCCTAGAGCAACCACTGTCAACATGCCAAATGCTTCTCCCCTTAAGCTGTTGATTGCCCTGCACATTAGATAAAACAGTTAGTTTTTGTTAGGGACCCAAGCCATAGTGGTCTTGGGTCTCCCTTATTCATCAAAATACTTACATTCTGTTTTGATGAGCTTGTCAAAGTGAGGAACATCAGTGCTTGAGTACTTTGTTTTGATGATAGGTCTAGAAGCAGTACTAACTGATGCAGAAGTACTAACTTTGTTAGCAGCACTAACATTGTTAGCAGTATTATCTTTTAAGGAGGCATTAACAGTGTTAGCAGCACTAACACTGCTTCCAGAAGTACTAGCCTTCTCAGCATTATTAACTAACTTAGCAGTACTAACACTAGAAGTAGTATTAATTGTTGAAGAGGTACTAACTGTGTTAGCAGTACTAACACTGCTAGCAACATTATTGCTTCCTGCAGTACTAACATTGTTAGCAGTACTAACTGAGTTGGCAGTATTATCATTAGTACCTTTAGGCATCCATACTCTAACACTTTCTGTTTCTGCCTTTTTCATGTGGCTTTTGGTTTTAACTTGTTTCTTTGCCACAACTTTCCTCACAGATTTTTTATAGCCACCATTCTTTCTGTAACCACCAGGTTTTTGAAAAGATCTTTGAGCATTAAACCTTTGGTTAACAGGATTGAAATAACAGTGTTTGGCTAAATGATTTAGCTTACCACAGATGAAACAAGGTTTTGGCCTGTTAATTCTGTTCAGATCAACTCCTTGTCTCATAGCCCACTGGTTATTCCAATTTCTTTGATTACCCCTTTTGTTATCATGTTTTTGGGGCTTAAGCTCTTTAGATTTCCTGCAAGAACACTGTTTACAAGTATTGGAGTTCACAACTGTGGTCTGTGTGTAATGAACTCCCTTTTCCTTTTCAGTCCTTTTGATCTCATTGTTTTTTCCCCAAGGATTTCCATCTTTCTCATTGGTCACAATTTCATTGTCTAAGGGAACCTTACTACTAACACTCTTATTCTTCTTAGATTCTTCCTTCTCTGTTTTATCCTTAACTACTACTTCTTCTTCACAAGGATCTATATTAATCTTTAATTCAGGATCCTTCCTATCCTTGGTCTCTAACAAATCAGACTTAGGAGGTATGTAGTTGTTATTGTAGGGTGGAGGTGTGGCATTGTACCCTATCCCTACTTTCATCTTGTCATGGATTTGAGCCTTAATGATGGTATCCATGGTTTTAGAAGCACAGGTAAACTTTTCAACATCAAGTTTAACCTTCTTAAGCTCTTCTTTTAATTTCTCATTCTCCTCCCCAGACACTTTCAGCTTAATCTCATACTCATTCTTCTCCCACTTCCAATAGTTAGTATCATAGGAGTGTTGAAGTTCATTAGCTTGAAAAGCTCTAATCTGTTCCTCAAACCTTTCTACAATCCTAACATAATCTTTCACATCTTTCTCTAGCCTCTTAAGGTTACATACCCTGATTGTGATCCCTATATCTTTTAACAGCATCAATGCAAGCTTGAGAACAGAGTTTAGATTGTACCTCAGTGGGAATATCAGATACTTCTGCCATAAGAGCTTGATTCTGACAGGCTTCCTCAGCTTGATCACTCCAATCAAATCCCATTCCTTGTTGAGAAACAAGGGCTTGAGAGGAGCTTCTGTTTTGGTTTCCATTTTGAGCCTGTTGATGTGATCCTCCACTTCTGCATTCTCTGGCAAAGTGTCCCATCTTGTGACACTTATAACACTCAACCTTGGACTTGTCAAAGCCTGCACCATCTTCTCTTCTCTGGGAAAAGTTGTTTCTCCCAGTCCTTTTGATGAATTTCTTCACCCTCATTGATAGCATAGCCATCTGCCACTTGATGTCCATCTCTTCCAGATCATCAGCATTAATCTGCTCTAAATCATCATTGATTAGAGAAGAGTGAACATGACTAGAAAAGAATGCTTCTAGTACAGAATCTGTAGTCTTCTCTTGATTAGTTCCACCAGCAACATTAACAGAACCTGCAGTATTAACAGAATCAGGGTTAGCAGCATTATCAGAGGATGAAGATAATAAAGCGGCATTATAAACAAATCCAGATGGCCTTCTCTTGGCTTCAACTTCAGCCTCAAATACTCTCAGATCATTGTAGAGGTCATCTAGCTCTTTGTCCTCCAATTGGTCATTCTGTCTGAATGAGACTGTGTACATGGTCCATTCTTCTCCCAATGATCTAAGGAACTTTCTATTGACATCATCAGCATCCATGTGTACACCCACAATAGCTAATTCTCCAATCAACTTGTTAAATCTGTCAAAAGTTTGAGTCATAGACTCATTCTTTGCAGACATGAAGTTCTCATATTGTTGCCTGAGAATAGCCTTTTGATTTCTCTTTGTGCTCTTTGTGCCAGTAAATCTTTTCTCCAGAGCATTCCACAACATCTGTGCATCTGTGCAGTGTTGGAATTGATGTTGGTACTCATTAGGAATAGCCAAAAGCAGAGTGCTTAAGGCCTTCATCTCTGTTTGTCTGACTTTCTTTTCAGCATCTGTCTTGGGAGGAGGTCTCTTTCCATCTGCTCCAATCTTTCCTTCATCACATGGGCCATTTTCTATGATGTCCCATATTGCACAATCAGTAAGAAGAATGTACTTCTTGATTCTCAGTTTCCACATGTCAAATTCATTGGGTTTGAGCATGGGAACCTTTGAAACAAGAGTACTGTGAGTATCCATTGAATTGTCCATAGCTTCTAAGATACCAATGCTCTGATACCACTTGTCAGGATCGATTCTTAACAAGAATTAAACTTCTTAGAAACATAATTTAGAGAATCTTGCGGAATAGAACTCTAAATCAATTAAAGAACAATCAATAGAATTCAACACACTGTATATATCAAACTGTATTACTCACAAGCTTTACACCAAACCTCAATCTTGATGAACAGATCTCACCAAGACGACTTCTACTTCTCTAGAAATAGGGTTCTTACACCTTGAGGTTAATTCTCTCTTGAATCAATATCGAATTCTATTTCACACGTATATTAGCTCGTCTATCATCTATCGTGTTTCGTGTGTATTCTAATAGCTATCTATCAATACTATTTATACAAAAGTAATTACAAGATAACTATCAAAAGTAAATTGATCTTCTGAATCTTCGTTAAACATATCTTGATCAATTCCTCCTTTGTCTCCAAAAGTATCGCATACCAAACTTATCAAGTCAGCAGTATTAACCTTCATTCTTCATGAGCAGTACTAACAATCTTCAGCAGTATTAACCGATTTCATCTCCAGCAGTATTAACATCACTCCAGCAGTATTAATCATGAGCAGTACTAACAGATATTCAATTATGCACCAGCAGTACTAACCTTGTCTAGCAGTAGTAACTTTGTCTAGCAGTAGTAACTTCGTCTAGCAGTAGTAACTTCGTCTAGCAGTAGTAACCTTGACTTGCAGTAGTAATTTGGTCTAGCAGTACTAACCGTGTATACGCAGTAGTAATCTTGCCCAGCAGTATTAACTTTCTTCTGGCAGTATTAATGTAGACTTAGCAGTAGAAATCATGGACTAGCAGCACTATCCATACTTAGCTCATTTTCAGTTCCCAACAAAGAAATTACAATTAGCGTCATGCCAATTTCTTGAAGTGGAAGTAGGAATTACCATTAAGCGTCCCGCCTATTCCACGATTTCACATCACAATACGAAATAGGAATTACGATTAAGCGCTCGGCCTATTCCTTATTTCAAATCAACAGGAATAACCATTAAGAGCCCGACCTATTCCACGTTTATCAAATCACAACACTAAATGGGAAGTACCATTAGAGCCAAACCTATTCCTCATTTATCAAATCCACGGGAATTACGGTTAGCGCCCCGCCTATTCCACGTGTTTAAATATACTAGTGCCTATGGATCCATTACACTTACTAGCATAGTGCATATCAAAACCAAATCATACATTTGAATATCCCCCTTCGGGAATACAACTTACGGAATATCCCCCTCTGGGAATACAACTTTCGGAATATACCCCTCCGGGAATACAACTTCCGGAATATACCCCTCCGGGAATACAACTTCCGGATTCCGGTATCCCCATCAGGAGATACACTTCCAGATTCCGGTATTCCCCTCCGGAGATATAACTTCCGGATTCCGGTATTTCCATCCGGAGATACACTTTTGGATTCCGGTATCCCCACACGAAGATACAACTTACGGATTCTTTAAATCCTTAACCTGTTTCACTTATTTTCTACCCAGAATTCCAAAATTAGTTGGTGACCATTTCTCAAAGATAACAATAAGCTTAATAGACTATTTCAATTCGCAAATAAAACTTATTAAGCCAAAAACAAACAGATGAACTCACCCGGATAAAAACCTTATCTCAGGATCTGCACTTCTACTCAAATCTTCTCCACGAACAATTTGAATACCCTAATTGAAACCAATCTTAACCTGATTATCAATTCTTAAGAAATTGAGTTGAAGAAAAGATCGAAATCCTTGCCGAACGAGAGAACTCGGACTTTCTTTCTTTCTTGAAACCGACTTTACAGAACGAAATTGAGATATTTCTCAATTTTGACCGACCCAAACTTCTTATACCCAAACCACTTTTACCAAAAGACCAAATCCACCTTTAAGATTTAAAATTTACAATTAGTCTAAAACTTTAACTAATTACTCTTTCGACCCCTTCATATTAAGTATAATATAATGAAAATTCGAGGTGTTACAAATCTCCCCAGCTTGAAAATGATTTTGTCCCCGAAATCAAAGTCAGGTAAATAGAGGATGATATTTATTCTTCATATCCTCTTCAGCTTTCCAAGTCACATTGGCACCTCTATGATGTTTACATTTCACAGTGATACCTTTAACATTACTTGCTCCCCAACTTGGAAGCAACATAAAATTCTATTGGTCTCCTTTGGTTATTAGTCGAAGCTTTGCTTATCCAGCCTCTATTCCTTGATCAAAATCCAAATCAAAATTTCCCAGTAAACTTATTTCCAAGAAGTGGTTACCAGGAGATAAACTAGTCCAGAATCGGGTTGGGTCACAACCACCATTGAAAACTAGCCTTTTTTATTTAGACCAATAATGGATCCGATTGTCGACATTATCTGCTACTTGGTACCAGTTCATTGTCAAGAACACATCACCGCACTAGAAATTTTCATCTGAAGAGCTCGCTAACCAAAATAATTAGATAATTGCTAAATTATCCCACTTTCACTCAGGAATTTCCAAGGGTTGTAAACTCTCCTTTGCTATATCAACTATTAAAGCATCTTCCAAAATAGTAACTGGTATAGCTAACTTTAATAAAAGATTATAGTACAAAAGACAAGCTAGCACACAATTACATAATACACACGCATGTATATAATTAACGAGAAATATATATATATATATATATATATATATATAGGGTCAGGTTCAAGGGAAAACCTCAAAAAAACGGAAAACTGAAGAACACCCTAGGAGCCCTTCATCTGGACGGTATGCACTTGTGCATACAGGTTATTTGTAACATGCATTTGTGCATATATGCACAAATGCATAATGCACTTGTGCATAAAACCAAAAAGTCAACTATTTACCTATATGCATAAGTGCATACCGTCCAGATGAAGGGCCACCAGGGTGTTCTTCAGTTTTCCGTTTTTTGAGGTTTCCCCTTGAACCTCCCTCTATATATATATACATATATATATATCAAAAAATACACCTGCCGATTCCTTAGTTCCTTTCACCATCAAGTAAAATACTCAGCCCGTTGGTCTTGGAATATTGGGTTTCTTCTCTTTATTTCCACTCTTCTTTATCTTTGGGCAATCCCTTCGATAATGACCAGGTTGTTTATATTCAAAACATGTTGGTCCTTGTATGGGACAATTCCCCATGGTGTGACCACTCTTACCACACTTGAAACATTCTAGCCAAGTCACTCGACACGGACCAAAGTGTTTGTTTTTACATTTCTGACCAATTCAGCTCCTGACGAGGCTCAAAATAAGTGTTCTCGATAAAGGGCTTCGGCCCTTGCGATGATTCCGATCGACCTTCCCACTTTCTTTTCTCTCCTACTTGAGCTTTCTTAGCTTTATCTTTTGCATAAACCTCTTCTATGATCTTTGCTTTCTCAATTGTCTCTCTCAGAGTCAAAGCTTTAGAATTCCTAACTTTAGACATCATATCAGCTGGTAGGCCTTTCAGATAAGCCTTGATCTTTTCTTTTTCAGTTGGGGCCACATGCCCCACTAAATTTAGTTTCTCCAAGAATGCTTGAGTATATTCTCTCACTGATAAATTCCCTTTCTTAAGCATTCAGAATTCTTCTTCAATCCGATCCATTTCGTTCTCATTACAATATTCTTCTAAAATCTTTTGCTTAAACGACTCTCATGTCATAGCATCCAAAATTGGGGTCGTTACTGTCGATGTTACGATGTTCCACCAGGTCAAAGCATTCCCGTGCAACATCTGAGATACAAACCTAACCTTCGATTCTTCATCACATTCACAAGCTCTAAAAGCCTGTTCCGTTTCCCTAATCCAATTCATGCACACAATTGGATTATCGGATCCAGCAAACTCCGGTGGCTTGCAGCTCAGAAACGTTTTATAAGAACAAACCCTCTCCACTCTCCTGTTAACATTTAACATTGTGTTAACAGGCGTAGTTACAACACCAGTACTCGCCTCCGGTCTTCGTGATTCAGTATTTCTATCATTTAACACTTTCATAAACATTTCTTGTTGTTGTGCCAGTGCCGTATTCATCATTCGCATCATAGTTTCCATCATTCTGGACTCCATAGTGGATTCCGTCGTCACCGGGTTAGAGGTACCGACATTCGTTCTTTGTACTTGACTTCCCCCTTCTCCCAAGATAGGTGGTCTTGGCGGGCTCTCCGCAACTTCGTTGGCCACCCTATCTTCTGAAGAAGTAGAAGATCGATTTGGTGTATTCAGCATCGTATTCTGATGAGGAACATAAAGATAACCAAAAGAAATGGTTATGCACAATCCCAACACAAAACATACTTTAACGTTCATTAATCATTATAACAATTTAAAAACAAGTATGCTTACGTAACAATATATTCATAATAACAGTAGCTAATTGGAATTATGAACATACTATACATAAGAATCCTCGTTACCATTATCACAGTTCATAATTCACGTATTTCCGTCGACTCTAAGACTATCCCGTCTTAATACTTCTACCCAAATCTCACAAATCATACCTTAATTCATCTCAGCTTAAGTCTAGGTATCTTACGATCATACCTAGTTCACTTAAACTACGGCTCTGATACCAAACTAAAACACCCTGAAATTCACAATGAATTTAAACCTTAAATTTATCAGAGTTTACCATCACAGTTTCAAACTTACCAAATTTTATCATAACAACCAGTTAATCTAATCCTTGATCAACACACACTTCCAAAAGCATAACCCTGGCACTCCTCGACACTCATCCCTTTGAATCCCTTCCCGATGCTAGCACCTGGTAAGAAAATTTAATTTGAAACGATTAGGCTTACGCCTAGTGAGAACATCTATTTTCAAATTCAACCTTATAAGCTTTGAAAACCAACTGTAAGCAAAGCATATAAACAAACCTGGTTCGCCACCATTCTTACCTTACACAAAACATCGTTCGATGATGGGAATATACTCGATTCCATGAATATGACTAACACTAAGTAAGTCATATCATCACGTTCGAGAGCCTACTACGAATCACCACGGATTCTAGATCATTGCTCATATCAAAAAATTACAATTAGCGCCATGCCTATTTCTTGAAGTGGAAGTAGGAATTACCATTAAGCGCCCGACCTATCCCTTACCTTCCAACAGAAATCGAGAATTACGATTAGCGCCCCGCCTATTCCACGATTTCACATCACAATACGAAATAGGAATTACCATTAAGCGCCCGACCTATTCCTCATTTAAAATCAACGTGAATTACCATTAAGAGCCCGACCTATTCCACGTTTATCAAATCACAACACTAAATGGGAATTACCATTAAGCGCTCGGCCTATTCCTCATTTCAAATCAACGGGAATTACCATTAAAAGCCCGGCCTATTCCACGTTTATCAAATCACAACACTAAATGGGAATTACCATTAGAGCCAGACCTATTCCTTATTTATCAAATCCACGGGAATTACGATTAGCGCCCCGCCTATTCCACGTGTTCAAATATACTAGTGCCTATGGATCCATTACACTTACTAGCATAGTGTATATCAAAACCAAATCATACATCTGAATATCCCCCTCCAGGAATACAACTTACGGAATATCCCCCTCCGGGAATACAACTTCCAGAATATACCCCTCTGGGAATACAACTTCCAGAATATACCCCTCCAGGAATACAACTTCCGGATTTGGTATCCCCATCCGGAGATACACTTCCGGATTCCGGTATTCCCCTCCGGAGATATAACTTCCGGATTCCGGTATCCCCATCCGGAGATACACTTCCGAATTCCGGTATCCCCACACGGAGATACAACTTCCGGATTCTTTAAATCCTTAACCTGTTTCACTTATTTTCTACCCATAATTCCAAAATTAGTTGGTGACCATTTCTCAAAGATAACAATAAGCTTAATAGACTATTTCAATTCGCAAATAAATCTTATTAAGTCAAAAACAAACAGATGAACTCACCCGGATAAAAACCTAATCTCAGGATCTGCACTTCTACTCAAATCTTCTCCACGAATAATTTCAATACCCTAATTGAAACCAATCTTAACCTGATTATCAATTCTTAAGAAATTGAGTTGAAGAAAAGATCGAAATCCTTATCGAACGAGAGAACTCATACTTTCTTTCTTTCTTGAAACCGACTTCACAGAACGAAATTGAGATATTTCTCAATTTTGACCGACCAAAACTTCTTATACCCAAACCACTTTTACCAAAAGACCAAATCCACCTTCAAGATTTAAAATTTACAATTAGTCCAAAACTTTAACTAATTACTCTTTCGACCCCTTCATATTAAGTGTAATATAATGAAAATCCGAGGTGTTATAATTTTTATTTTTATTTTGAAAAACCCACCGAAAATAGGGGCATTCCCACCGATTTTAAAAGATATTTTGAAGGAAATCGGTGGCAAATTTTTTTTTTGCAAACCCACCGAATATAGGGGTATTCTCATCGATTTTTAAGAGATATTTTGTAGGAAATCGGTGGCAATTTTGGTGGTAAATCGGTAGCAATTGTTTTTTTTGCTCCCTACCGACATTTGAGGGCTACCTACCGAAATTTCGGTGGTATGGTCGGTGGGAGGGTCGGTGAGTTTTTTTTTACTTTCCCACCGAAATTTTTTCATACCCACTGAAAATTTGCAAGAGTTGGACAAAAAATCGATGGAATTCTTGGAAAGTTTGGAGGAAATCTTCTAAGGCATCTTCAGGAGAGTCTGGAAGAAACCTTCTAAGGCATCTTCAGAAGAGGGTGGATGAAATCTTCTAAGGCATCTTCAGAAGAGTTTGGAGGAAATCTTCTAAGGCATCTTCAGAAAATCTTCAAAGTGAAGAAAAGATTGGAATTCCATCTTCCAATTTTTGATGACCCAAGAAAGATTAAGTTCAGAGGATTTTAAGAGGGAAGGTTTTGAGGAGGAATGTTTGAGGAGAAGTATGTAGTAGAAGGGTTTTGAAGAGAAGGAAAGTTGGGTTGCTGATCAAGAGTGAAATTTGGTGAAGTAGGAGGATCACCATTATGAGAGAGAAAATCTTGAGAAAATGACACATAGGGAGTTGGTTCTGATGAGAGGAAGGTTTTCGGTGAGATGGAGCATCTCACCGATGGAGCACTAGTGAGTGTGCCAATGGATCAGAGGGAATCTCACCTATGCTCTCCATTTTGTTTGAGGTAGATCAGTAGATGGAGAATCATGCTGATCAGAAATGAGATTTAGAGAAATAGGTAGTCTATCAATTTTGGGATGAAGGAACATGCGTGAAGAGAACTGAAGAAGTTGGTTGGTAGGGGTTGTAAGAGAAGTGAGAGAGTTGGATGATAAGATGATAAAGAAATGAGGTTGGGGTAATGTATTTAGTGGGATGGATGAGAAAAGGTAAGGTGGGAGGTATGGGGGGAAATGGAGTGTAGGTAATAATGGAGGGTGATGGGAGATGTAATGATGTCGGCAGATAGGAGGTTGGAACTAGTGAGTGTGCCAATGAGAATGATTTTTAATACAAGAGGAGATCCAAAAGTTCACCATTTGACACTTCAGATTTCTTGAAGAACTTGATGATTTCTTCAATTGTGTCACTTTTATACTGGTCCACATAGATCCATCTATTTAGCTCAGAACCTGTAATCACAAAGAATTTATTTCCTAGGTACCCATTTGGTAGTGGGTCCTTTTGGGTTAGATGTAGAAGAAAGAGAATTGGTATCACTCAGGTCAAATCTTTCTTTCGGACAGTCTTTGGCAAAATGAGAAATATCACCACAGATATAGCATTTTCTATGAGTAAAATGGTGGTCCAACATTAGGTGCTGAAATATACTCCAAGATTTTCATGGAGGAAGCGATTGAATTGGAAAAACCGATTGAAGAAGAAGAAATATGGCCCGCGGTAAAAAGTTATGGGAGTAATAAATCCCCGGGTCCGGATGGATTTACATTCGGGTTTTTAAAGAGATTTTGGGAGATAATTAAAGGATATTTAATTCGGGCGGTAAGGTGCTTTTGTGAAAGAGGAGAGATAAGCGAGGAATGCAATTCCTCTTTCTTAACTCTAATCCCGAAGGTAGAGTCACCACTATACCTTGGGGATTTTAGGCTAATAAGCCTAATCGGTGTCTTTTATAAAACAATCGCAAAACTTTTGGCGGAGAGATTAAAAAAGGTGATTGGGAAATTAATTAGCAACCCACAAAGTGCCTTCATCAAAGGTCGGTACATCTTGGACGGTGTCTTGGTCGCAAACGAATTCATCGATTACATCCGGAAGAAGAAAAAGAATGGTTTGATTTTTAAGGTGGATTTTGAAAAGGCTTATGATAGCATCGATTGGTCGTTTTTGATCGATAGCATAAGGAAGATGAGTTTCGGGCAAAAATGGGTTAAGTGGATAGAAACGTGCCTAAAATTCACGACGGTGTTGGTGTTAATAAATGGGACTCCAACTAAAGAGGTTCCTATGGGGAGAGGGCATAGATAAGGGGATCCATTAGCCCAATTCATATTCCTTATTGTGGCCGAAAGCCTACACATTTTAACGAGTGAAGCGGAGAAAAAAGGCCTCTTTGAAGGCATAAAAGTGGGAAAGTGTAAGGTGTCGGTATCGCATTTGCAATATGCGGATGACGTGGTATTTTTCGGTAAATGGAACATTATAAATCTTAAAAATCTCCTAAAGCTTTTATCGTGTTTCCAAAGGATGTCCGGATTGAAGATAAATATCGGAAAAGAAAAATATTTGATGTGGGTGTTCTGGAGGAGGTAGTGTCTAGTTGGGCGAGAAGCGTGGGATGCGAATATGGAAGATTACCATTTACTTACCTAGGTCTTCCAGTTGGAATTACAATGAAAAGAATGGAGCATTAGAGGCCGGCGATAGAGAAGATTAGAAAGAGGCTTGCATAATGGAAATTGAGACTTGTTTCGTTTGGAGGTAGACTTACCTTGGTCAAGTCGATATTGGGAAGCTTCCCGTTGTATTATTTCTCGTTGTTTCGAGCCCCGAGTGGAATGGTGAAAGAGTGTGAGAGAATGAGATCTAGATTTTTTTGGGGAGGGGGGGTGGTGGAAACGTGAAAAAGGGTATGGTATGGGTAAAATGGGAAAACACTTTAAAAAAATCGGGAAAGGGGGTCTAAATATAGGGAGTCTAGAGTCGATCAATCGGGGACTCTTGGGAAAATGGTGGTGGCGATTCCTTGTTGAAAAGGATGCGCTTTGGGTAAACGTGATAAAAAATCTATATGGGGATGGGGTGGGTTATGGGGAAATCTTTTGGCTTTGATGGTGCAAGAACCACGTGGTCGAGTATCTTACAGCTCAGTGCAGATTTGGACAACAAAGGAATTGGCTTTACGAGGTCTTTTGGCAAAAAGATCGGAGACGGGAAGGATACTAAAATGTAGACGGATAAATGGAACGAAATCGAGAGCCTTCAAGAAGACTTTCCAAGACTCTTCCGATTAGAGGAGGAAAAGAATGTGAACATCGCGGATAGAGGAGAGTGGATCGATGGTGAGTGGCGGTGGAAATGGAGGTAGAGGCGACAACCTAGAGGAAGAGAAGTCGGGGAATTCGAAGATCTCATGAATAGACTTACCGGGATAACACCAATAAGGGATCAGGTGGATAAAGTGGAATGGCTTCTCAATGATTCCAAGGAATGCAACGTGAAGAGGATGCGAGAGATTCAAGAAGACATCAAGGAAAATGTAAGCGGCCATACGATTCAAACGAAGTGGTCAACAATTATTCCAAAGAAGGTATGTATTTTTATATGGAGGGTGCGTTTGGGTCGAATTCCATGTAGAGTAACGTTGGATAAAATAGGAATCGACTTGGACTCGATATTATGTCCGAGGTGTAGGGAAGCGGTCGAATCGTTGGATCGTGCGCTTGTGACATGCCCGGAGGTTAGGAGGATGTGGAGTCTCACTGGAACATGGCGGAAGAAAATTTTAGAGGGTGTTCAAAATATTCAAGATGTTCTCCAAGACAATAATTCAAATGAGGAAAATGCGAGAGGAAGTCCGTTATGGTCGGACGTCAAATGGACGCTCATGTATCTCATTTGGGGTCATAGAAACAAGATGGTGTTCAAGGCGGATCGGGGACGCGGACACAGGTGGTGCATGGCTGTTGTTTAGGTAAAAAATCACACCCTCGACCGACTTGGGAAATCCCCTCGACATGACCCATGGACATTGGTTACCCCCGACCGACAATGATAATACCCATTATTATCATATCCCCGACATACTTTAAATAACCACGATAATTGACATCTTGCGTCAATAGTCATCTTACATCTAATGATCGCACGTCACGTGTCGCATGTTACACGTCGCACGTCGTATGGCATACATCGTTAGCGACCTGTCGCTAGTCTTATGTCACTAGTCACACGTCACCAGTCTCATGTCGCCAGTTACGTGTCGCCAGTTACGACTCGTTGGTCTTACGTCAACAGTCTTCTGTCGTCAGTCGTATACTAACCGTTAACAGTCAAACATCTATTTCTGTTGTTCGTTAACGCAGGTCCACAAGCATTATGGCACAACGGTCAATAACGGCCAAGCTCATCAATGACATGAAAGACTCGACAGCGGTTACAAAGCCAAGTCATCAATTCGCATTTAATGCCCGACAGCGGTTACAAGACCAGCCATAAAGCTCATTTATTACCAGTCGAAGCTATATAAAGGCCTTCGGACATCAAAAGAAGGAGGACAACACACAATTCTAGAACCACACGGTGAACTCAAGAACACACGAAGCAAAGAGTTTCTATCTCGAAGAAACGCTCTCGACGCACGACATTCGCTCTCGGCGCACGACAACCACTCTCGACACATTGTTTTCACACACGACATACACATGTTTTACATTACAAACACTTGTACTTTACATTTTGAAGCATTTCCTTCACTTGTATTGTAATCATCTGTACGATCGACGCAAGGACATCGCCCCTGATTGGCGACCATAGTACATCGACGACATCCACTGTCGTCCACAGGTTTTTTCCCTCGTTCGGGGTTTTTCCTGCGTCATCAAAATCTCTTGTCTCGTCTACATTACCTTCGTATTTTTTCTTGCTTATTTCAATGGTTCAATCTTTAGTTGATAAGGTCCGAAACCGTACCTTAAATCGTATTTTTATATGATTTTCGGCATAAGACAGTTTAATGCAATTTTTGGCATCTTTGGTGCGATTTTTGGCATTAACAGTTTGGCGCCATCCGTGGGACCCAACTAAGGATTTCTTTTGAAATGGACATCATATTACTAACGTTTCATCTTATGTAGATCTTCTTTTTCTATTTTTCGACTTCAAGTCTCGACCACGCGATGAAGATCCAAGCGGAGTTGGAAGATACTAATCAAAAAATGTTCAATGTATCGCATGTATCGCATCATCCGAGGACTCGGGGGCTCGGAACACCCGTCGTAAAATGGGAAATACCATATCTTTGATTTCAAAAGTCTTTGGAAAATTGCTCTTATCGACTCCAAGTTACGGTAACTGAATATGGTAAAACAACTCTATATATATACTCTAAGTATATTCTCCTCGTTCAATTATTATGATCTAAATGTTGATTTAAGCATCAAAGGATCATTGGTCAATCCAACGACCCCCCCCCCCCCGATTTTACATTGCAGGCTCGTCTTACGATTTACATCGTGAGAAATAAAAAGTCTCTACGACTTAAGTACAGGTTTTACGATTTATATCGTGAAAAAATGAAAGTCTCTAAGACTTACATCGCAGGTCTTACGATTTATATCGTGAGAAACAAAGTCTCTAAGACTTACATCGCATCTCTTACGATTTATAGTCGTCAATAAGAGACGACTCATATTTTTTTAATCTTATTATCGCCAGTTATGGCAAGCGCAGGTTGCAATTTGTAGTCGTCAATACAGACGACTCACCTTTTTAATTTTATGATCGCCAGTTGTTTGGGCAAAAAATCACGTCGCTCGACCGCGACCAGAACAGGTAAGACGCATGTCCTAAGCTATATCTTGTATTAAGATAGGGTCTCAACAAGAACCCAGAAAACATCCGTCGTCTCCCGTAAAAGGTAAGTCGTACGTCCCCCATGACGCTCGACCATAGCGTCGCCCGATCCACACGACTATTGTATAAAGACGTGCGACCTCGACCAAAGCTAACGTTCACCATGACTGTTACGTTTGTTAAGTGTTTAATGCAGGAGTCAAAGCCATTAACAGCAAGCAGCTGTAACGGACAAAGAACATTATGGATAATCACTCCGGCAACCGTTTCCAGCCGTTGTAGCCGTTGATCAAAGCATTAATAGAGCTAATTAATGACGCGAAGACTATAAATACCCAGCTAAGTCTTCATATCAAGGATCATCAGTTAACATCCAATACACATCAGCAATCATCATCGAACATCACCGAACAGCAGAGAAAAACATTCAAGCTCATAGCTAAGAACCCTTAAACTCTGGAAATCAAGTACTGAAAGCCAGAACCCTACAGCGAACTCAAGAACACTCGAAGAAAAGCTCAAGTCATCGCTCTCGACGCACGACAACAACCATCGACCAGCAGTTCACACTTTGTTTCGTACATGACAAACACCTGTTTTTACGATCAAACACTTGTACTTTACATTTCGAAGCATTTTCTTCATTTGTATTGTAATCACTGTACGATCGACACCAGTATCCAAGGACATCGCCCCTGATTGGCGACCATAGTGCAGCGATGACACCCCCTATCGTCCGCAGGTTTTTTCCTCGATTGAGGTTTTCCTGCATCATCAAATCCCTTGTTTCTTTATTTTATTTATCGTCGCACGTCTCGTCGAAAGATTCTTTCTTTAGTTGTTTAAGTCCACATCGACCTTAAGTTGTCCCTTTGGTGCGATTTTTGGCATTAACACCAGTCATGGCAAACACAGATTAAAATTCTCGGTTGCCAGGTTAAAATTCTCGGTCGCCAATAAAGGCGACTCACATGTTGAAATCGCACGATCACTAGTCATGACATATGTCGTCAATAAAGACGATTTATGCATTGAATTTCACAATCACCAGTTATGGTAAGACGCATGTCAAAGAGTAAAAGTCGCCAGCAAGTGCTACTCGCACATTTTAATCTCATGATTACCAATAAAGGCAAGTCGCCAGATTAACCGTATAATCACAAGCAAAAGTCTTTCAAAAAGGCGACTACGTCCTCCGACGAGTGTCTCAAAGCACTCAAAAGTGGAAAGGTCCTTATCGTATCTTAGAAGTTGTGGGTAAAGGTGCCTATCGGCTCCAAACCCTCGACGGTCGAGATATCCCAAGCAGCTGGAATGCAACGCATCTGAAAAGGTATTTCCTCTAAGTCCTTTTCCTTTTTTTCATACGATTTTTTTTTATCACGACGATTACTGACTTAAGCATCGGAGGGTCGTCGACCAACCTCTGACATTGTTTTATCGCAGGATCGCACGACATAAGTTACTAAGTCTATCATACGAATTCAGTAAAATCGCACGATATAAACAATCAGTTCTATTAGACGACTCGATTGTATAACTACAGGAACACATGATCCAAGTTCATCGTATGATCAAATCACACGATCGTAAGGTCTAGCGACCCCCCAATCTAAGTTCTTTAACTTAGAAAAAATTCGTGTTCTGAATGAATGCTTTGATCGCATGCGCTTATGTTTGCTTATACGATTCAGAAATATGAAAATCTTATGACTTACGTTCTAATCATTGTATTACAATGGATGCCCAAGTCGCACGACTCTTTGTACTTAAAGAATTTTTTACAGTCGACATTACATTTGTCCATGACGTGTAGGAGTCGAAATAATACTCAGGGAGGTAAAACTTTTTACCGATTATCGCTAAAGCAAAACTTACACGTAACATAGGTCTCTAACGACCATATCGGCTGTAAGCGCCAGTCCAAAGGTCTATAACGACCATATCGGCTGGGAACGCCAGAACATATGTCTTTAACGACCGTATCGGCTCGGAACGCCAGAACATATGTCTCTAATGATCATATCGGCTGTGAACGCCAGATCATAGGACCACGTCGACTAGGAACACCAACCTGACGACATGGACCCCTGTCTCCTTGATAGGAAAACGCTCCCTGAAAGACGGGAGCAAATATTTCCTCAGATGAGGAAACAACGTCGTCCCGTCTAGGACACCAACAACGTCGTCCCATCTAGGACACCAACAACGTCGTCCCGTCTAGGACACCATCGGCCGATAACCTGTCCCCCTTGTCGGCAGACGCTGGGGACAACACCTTGGACACTAGATTCGTTACTGTCGCCGGAAGCGCCGAACTTGCTGGTGTCGCGTCCATCGCACCAGAATGGTTGGATGACGCCCTCGCCTCCTTAGGCGTGACAACTCTCGACGAAACGTCAGCCCTCGAAGACGGTTCCTTCAGGACTACCGTCCTTGTCTTCTTCAAGATTCCCAACCCAGCTGTCGGGGCATTCTTTCCCGGCCTCGAAGGGCAAGCGCAACTTGCGTCGCCTTCTTTGGCTGACCAAGTCAGTTTTTCTTCTGATGATCTTAGCAAAGTAACACGTCTCCATAGCAACGCATTAGTGCGATATCTGAAATTCCAATGGCTTTGAAATTCAGATCTCGGGGGGGCTAACTGTTTGGGTAAAAAATCACACCCTCGACCGACTTGGGAAATCCCCTCGACATGACCCATGGACATTGGTTACCCCCGACCGACAATGATAATAACCATTATTATCATATCCCCGACATACTTTAAATAACCACGATAATTGACATCTTGCGTCAATAGTCATCTTACATCTAATGATCGCACGTCACGTGTCGCATGTTACACGTCGCACGTCGTATGGCATACATCGTTAGCAACCTGTCGCTAGTCTTATGTCACTAGTCACATGTCACCAGTCTCATGTCGCCAGTTACGTGTTGCCAGTTATGACTCGTTGGTCTTACGTCGACAGTCTTCTGTCGTCAGTCGTATACTAACCGTTAACAGTCAAACATCTATTTCTGTTGTTCATTAACGCAGGTCCACAAGCATTATGGCACAACGGTCAATAACGGCCAAGCTCATCAATGACATTAAAGACTCGACAGCGGTTACAAAGCCAAGTCATCAATTCGCATTTAATGCCCGACAGCGGTTACAAGACCAGCCATAAAGCTCATTTGTTACCAGTCGAAGCTATATAAAGGCCTTAGGACATCAAAAGAAGGAGGACAACACACAATTCTAGAACCACACGGTGAACTCAAGAACACACGAAGCAAAGAGTTTCTCTCTCGAAGAAACGCTCTCGACGCACGACATTCGCTCTCGGCGCACGACAACCACTCTCGACACATTGTTTTCACACACGACATACACCTGTTTTACATTACAAACACTTGTACTTTACATTTCGAAGCATTTCCTTCACTTGTATTGTAATCATCTGTACGATCGACGCAAGGACATCGCCCCTGATTGGCGACCATAGTACATCGACGACATCCACTATCGTCCGCGGGTTTTTTCCCTCGTTCGGGGTTTTTCCTGCGTCATCAAAATCTCTTGTCTCATCTACATTTCCTTCGTATTTTTTCTTGCTTATTTCAATGGTTCAATCTTTAGTTGATAAGGTCCAAAACCGTACCTTAAATCGTATTTTTATATGATTTTTGGCATAAGGCAGTTTAATGCAATTTTTGGCATCTTTGGTGCGATTTTTGGCATTAACAGCTGTCGTCAGCTCGTGCCGTAAGGTATTGGGTTAAGTCCCGCAACAAGCACAACCCTCGTGTTTAGTTGCCATCATTGAGTTTCCATTAGAAGGGGCTCGCACATGTTCTGCAGTACCCCCTGTGAAGACTCCGCCGGTATGAAAAGTTCTTAATGTTAATTGAGTGCCCGGTTCTCCAATAGATTGACCTGCAATAATACCTACAGCTTCTCCTAATTGGACCAGGTCGTCATGAGCTGGACTCCGACCATAACATAATTGACAAATCAAAGATGGGCTCCTACAAGTAAAAGGGGTTCGAATAGAGATTGGTTGTGCTTTAAAAGTTATGAATCTATTGACAAGTCCAACCCCAATATCTTGATTTCTAGTAGCAATGCATCGCGAACCTATATATATATCATCTGCTAATACACGCCCAATTAATGTTTGGATAAAAATCCTGTCCGTCATCATCCCATTTCGAGGACTTACATAATTACCTCGAACGGTGCCACAATCTGTTCGACGTACAACAATGTGTTGAACTACTTCAACAAGTCTGCACGTAAGATATCATGCATCTGATGTTTGGATAGCGGTATCCACAACTCCTTTACGGGCTCCATAACAAGAAATAATATATTCTGTTAAAGAGAGTCCTTCGCGTAAATTGCTTTGAATGGGTAAATCAATCATTTGCCCTTAGGGATCCGACATTAATCCTCTCATACCTACTAATTGATGTACCTGAGATGCATTTCCTCTGGCTCCCGAAAAAGACATTATATGGACTGGATTAAAAGGATCGGTCATCCGAAAATTAGGAGTCATTTCTTGTCGCAAATATTCACTTGTGGCGTACCATATCTCGATCGATTCACGTAATTTTTCTACCGCGTGTACATTCCCATAATGATGGTGTTTTTCCAAAATAAAACTTTGTTGTTCAGCGTCTTGAACTAGCCATCTTTTAGAAGGTATTGTTAAAAGATCATCAATTCCTAATGAAATGGATGCGGTGGTAGCTTCTCGGAAACCCAGAGTCTTTACTTCATCCAGGATATGTGATGTATATCCTATTCCATAGTGATCAATAAATCGACTAATAAGTCGTTTCATGGCAGTTCCATCTATCATTTTATTGTAAAAGACATGAGTGGCCCGTTGTGCCATCAGTACCTCCATATTGCGCTGAGTAGAATTTGACAATGGGTTTGAGTCAGTGATTGGAAAACTTCCTTTTCTAGATCTTGATTCGCGTAGAAATTCCGCAATTATAGTCCTAGTTAAACCGGCGAGACTCGCATTCCCGCTGGTAGCATAGAATTACAAAAGCCCTGCCAAAACCCCTGTACGGCTTCGTCTATTCCTCGATAAAGAGAAATATGACCAAGAGTGGTTCGAATATATATATAAAGAATTTCTTTTTTTATACTTCTTACTATTAGATAGTGTCCATAAATCTCATAATAGGTCCCCAAAGATTCATAGTGAATTTCGATGGGAGCTCCTCTTGCAGCAATAACGCGTTGATCTAGTCGCCACCGGAACCACAAAGGACTACCTAAATTGATTCGTTTTTGCCAATAAGCTCCAATTACATCATAGGTATTACAAAAAAGGGTTCTTGTTTTTGTATACTTATAGTTATTATCTTCATTTTGATAGTTTCTACGATTACATGGATTATACCTATTTACACAAATACCCCGACGATTTCCACTCGTTAAGACATAGAGTCCACTAAGCATATCTTGAGTTGGTGCGGAAATGAGATCTCCAATAGTTGGAGACAAAAGATTCATATTAGAAAACATAAGTAAACGTGCCTCTGATTGAGCCTCCGCAGATAAAGGCACATGAACAGCCATTTGATCCCCGTCAAAGTCTGCATTGAAGCCCTTACAAACTAATGGATGTAAACAAATAGCACGCCCTTCCACTAAAACGGGTAGGAATGTCTGTATGCCTAATCTATGCAGAGTAGGTGCCCTATTCAGCAATACATGATGGTCATCCAGAATTCTCTGAAGTATTTCCCATACAATCGGTTTTTTTTACGAATTTGACTCTTAGCAACTCCTATGTTCGAAGCAAGATGTTTTCGAATTAGGTCACGAATTACAAATGCCTGGAAAAGTTCTATTGCTATTTCGCGAGGCAATCCACGTCGATGTAATGCAAGTGAAGGGCCCACGACAATTACTGACCGCCCTGAATAATCGACCCGTTTACCAAGCAGAGTCTCGCGAACTCTTCCTTCTTTGCCTTCAATTACATCTGAAAGCGACTTGTAAACTCTATTATGATCATCCCTCATTGGTTGTCCGCAGATTCC